>OX632357.1:23778183-24478183 GCA_951751655.1 Ophion costatus | reverse complement strand
CTCCATTTTGCTGTCGCACCGAGGACATCTCAAAAGGAACATCACTTTGGTGTCCGCCTCCGATTTTGTTGAAACTCTTTCATGTTGAAGAGTATCAAAAACTAAGAGACATGTACTGTTTTTTATCGACGGAAAAACGGTTTTAAGGGGTGAAACGCACCCTCGAAAATAGGGGTGTTTTTCTTCGATAACGTTATCGTTTTCATCTCCAATGTATAGTAAACGAAAAAATAAACTTTCTTGCAATTTGAATTTTTTTTATATCTCGTACCGTTAAAACGTTATCGACGAAAAACGAAAAACATCCCCATTTTTGAGGCTGCGTTTCACCCCTTGAAACGATTTTTCTGCCGATAAAAAAAAATACGTGTCTCTTTGTTTTTGATACTCTTCCGCATAAAAAGTTTCACGAAAATCGGAGGAAGACACTAAAGAGATATTCCTTGTCAGATTTGGCCTACACTCGTATCGAAACGATCATTGAAAATTCTTTTTGAACGCGAGACTCTTTTTTTTTGTTTGTTTAGGTTCGTTCATTTTCAGCCTCGGATTATTAACCCTTGCCAGTCACACTTCGAAAAAATTACGTTAAAGTCGTTGTGGGTGAAATTTACCCCAATCATTTTGCAATTTGATAAATTATTGAATTATTTTTAAATAAATACTGCAATGTACTTTCAACTCTTTTCTACACGACCATATCGATTATTTTCAGAAAGTGTGATTGTAAATATGCAAAAAATATGTCCCATTTTCCCGAATTGTCCGGAAGATATTCCAGGTCAAAAAACGGCTGGGGTATATTTCACCAGGCGTGATCATTAAGGGTTAAGGGAGGAGATACCTTTGGGCGAGGAAAAAATTGCTGATGTTCATGATTTCATTTTAAAAGGAATGATTTGTTCACTTTTTTGAGACTTAGGGTACGTTTTAAGGTTCGTTCATTTTCAGCCTGGGTTTACTGATTAATTTAGTGAATGTGATCTTGACTAGACGATCGGGTAATGTCGAGACTATTTCCATTCACGTAGACTTTACAAGTAATAGAGTCATTCAGTACTCCGGTACTCAATTTTAGGTGACAAAATGCGAAAACTCATATGAACTCAAATTCATCTTATAATTTCAAACGTAAATAAAAAATAATTTGCTTTGAAAAATAATTTTTAAAGTCAGTCTCACCTCTCAGGTTGGCTTAGCTTGTTGCATTTTCGGCTTACTAATTTTTTTGGACTTACTGATTGTTTTAGTAAATGTGATTTTGACTAGACGATCGAATTTGGGTAACTGGAATTTTACACACACATCAATAATTGACGTTGAGATAGTTTCGTGATTATCATTATAGTGCACAAATTTGGTTGACAAAGTGCGAAAATAGAGATCATATTTTAAACTCAAATTCATATAATATTATAATTACGTAGCATAATATAATTCCAAACGCTACATTCAAAAAATCGTCTGGTGTTCACAACTCATACGTTTTTTATGACTTCATTATTATTATAGTTAGCCACCTCACTCTTTTTATGAGTGAAGTGGCTAATAACTGTGTGACAAATGATGTCTGTTTGGGGCTCGGCACATCGTATCGGCATTCCCAACGCGTACGTAAGATCTCGACTCTGAACTACCTATATACTAACTATACCTACGTGTATACGGCTAATTTGGATTTCGTGTGAAGTAAATGGCATGTGGCATTTAAACGGGAGCATACAGTTACCGCGCATTGCTACAGTATGGCACGTATATATATATATATATATATATATATATATATATATATATATATATATATATATATATATACATATATAGTTCGAAGCTCGAAAAATGATCGAATCGCTCAGTAACGGGCATAATCCATGAGAAAGTGCCGCCAGATGTCGGCGATAATGAAGGATGAGGGACTGAGGTAGAGAGAGAGAGAGAGAGAGAAAGAGAATGTGCAGGGCGAATCAAATCGTGGGGCAAACGAACAGGTTGGCGCGGGGGTGGCTCGGTGGCTCTTTCGAGCGTCATTTGGCGCCAAATCAATGTCACCCCTTCATCCCTTTAAATCCTGATGTTCCCAAATACGTGGAAAAATAGTTGGTATTCCCAAAAATGAGTTAAAAACAAATATTTCCCTCTTTGAATAAAAAAAGTCGTTTCTCAAAAAGTAAAAAGTTTTCCATTTGTTTAAGGGGCTACATCTACCTAGAGACCCGAAAAAAGGCCAAATTTCGATATTTTTCCTGGGAAACGGTCAGGAACGAAGAAACGCATTTTTAAAATATAATCGTACATTTATTGAGAGCTTTTGAAAAAAATCGCCAAAAAATACAGAAACACAACACAAACATGGTCACCGGCAAATGATGAAATTTTTTTCGCGACGTTTGGCTTAAACGGTCCATCTGAATTCTAAAAATCAAACGGGTTATTCACGTTAACAATAAATACGAGTTGTTGACGATTGTCGATTTTTAAAATAATTTTTTTTTTACCAACGTGGCGTCGAATTGAAACTCGAGCATACAAAATCAATGAAAAACGTCGTCATTTTTACGTAACTATAAAAAAATGAAGATCGATTTTAAACAAGTGAGAATGTCAACGACCTTTTACTATTTCTCATCGTATCTCCTGTAAATTTAGAAACAATCCATCAAGAGGTTCTCGAGGTATCATGTCCACCGAGTTTGAGAACAGTGTTTTGATAAAATAGCGTTTGAAGTTTGGAGTATGCAATGTTTGTTCACCTAGGTAGATGTAACCCGTTAATAAGTATATTTTTATTTACCAACCTCCCTTCTATTAGTATATAATAATTCATTGAATTCCATAAAACAATTGTTTGCGCGAAGATACTGCTAAAAGTATTCTAAACTGCTGAAAGTATTGTAAACTTCTAAAAGTATTCTTAACTGCTAAAAGTATTCGAAACTGCTAAAAGTATTCTAAACTGCTAAAAGTGTTCTAAACAGCTAAAAGTATTCGAAACTGCTAAAAGTATTCTAAACTCCTAAAACTGTTCTAAACTGCTAAAAGTATTCTAAACTGCTAAAAGTATTATAAACTGCTAAAAGTATTCTAAACTGCTGAAAGTATTCTAAACTGCTAAAAGTATTCTAAGCTGCTAAAAGTATTCTAAACTGCTAAAAGTATTCTAAACTGCTAAAAGTATTTCAAACTGCTAAAAGTATTCTAAATTGCTAAAAGTATTCTAAACTCCTAAAAGTATTCTAAACTGCTAAAAGTATTCTAAACTGCTAAAAGTATTCTAAACTGCTAAAAGTATTCTAAACTGCTAAAAGTATTCACTGCTGAAAGTAAAAACTTTATTCTGCCCACTAATGACGAAAAAGTTCTGCAAAGAAACGAAGAATGGTCTCTCCAACACTGAATTATGGATACTATTTAACATTCGCAAATTTTTCACGCCGGACGTTATTAACGAAAATAAATTTTCTCGTGACTGAATTTTGGACGGCGTTTTGTTCTTCGAACGTCATAGCACATTGGAGCATGTTCCTTTTTCTCAGGAAATAAATCGAGGAATGGCTCGTTTTCGTAACCATCGCGACTTAAATGTTTCATTTTGCCGAAGGCTATTGTCGATTAATTTTCAGCAAGTCCTTACCCGAAGCCTATCGTTTGGAATAACAAAATAAAATGAATGCAACGCGAATAAGGGTTGAACGTGGATGAAGCACTGGGGGGGGGGGGGGGGGTGAAACCCTTTCGGCTTCCTGGCGTATGTGGAATACGAGGCATCGAGACCCCCCGCAGGCGTGTCATGGCGGACAGGGCAGATGACGCTGTATTCCCTGCATGCGCATGGCGCATCATCGAAATGCGTTCGAACGGGAACGACGCGTATCCGTTCGCAACAGATGACGTTAAATTCCCATGCTCGATTGAAGCCTCGACGACGAGTCATCGCACCTGACAATTCGTAACAACTATAAATAAGTAGTAATTAGGCACCCCGCGATTTTTACATCGCGGTAGCACGCACGTACTCTTGTCATTATTATTATTTTTTCTTCGGACTTTGACGGTGCCTTTCACTTTTATTCCAAACGCGTCATTGGACGATGTCCAGTTCTCGAGACATCACCCACAAAGTGTCGCCCATAGCGATCTTTTCGACTACCCTATCGGCTTTGCACGAGGACACAGGGAATCTGCTGAAAACCTCTGCCGATACGGGCCGATTTCGATTACGATAGCTCGTAAACGAAATAAGTTACAGACCTGAAATTTGAATATTCCGTGTAGAATGTTGACCCAAAACCGAATATTGAATAAGAAATTCAATAAAAAAATGTTATGGGTAGTCCATACATAAAAAAGGAGCAAAAAAATTTGTTCACTCTGGCATGCGGGGTGTCATGGTCTAAAGCTCAATCAGCAGAGTACAAATATTTTTTTTTCTTTTTCATCTTCAAAAATAAAAATATAGGGTGCCGTCAAAGTTGTCAGTTTTAGACCACTTTTGTTACGGGGTCTATCTCAAAAACTAAACCAGGTAGGAATTTGGAATTTCTGTATGTTATGTACCATATACTGTATTCAAACAACCAATACTGAAATGTCGATTCATAATGCAGTTTATATAATAATTTATTGTATACATAATACAATAAATTTAGAATGAAAATACCTAAAATTGATGGAATTTAAATATTTACAATACCAAATTACTTATTTTTGGAGTCGGTGGCAGGCGAGAATGAGAGATTGATGTCACGGAAGAAACGAGATTGCAAATAAAAAAAAGACTGTGTATCGTATATTTCATTTAATTTTCTGCGCCTCCTCTTTTTCGGGGAAAAATGTGACAATATTGGAAATTGGCTGGTAGCGACTCCAAAAATAAGTAATTTGGTACTATAAATATTTAAATAACAATAATTGTATATATTTTCATTATTAGCTTACAGCAGGAGTATACAAAGTTTCCTTCGGCTATCATCACCCCATATGGTTTCAGTTTGGTACTACCTAAGAACTAAGGCAGAAAAAAAGTATTACCTAATTAAATATCTAGTTGAAGAAAAATCAATTGGTCATATGTAAGGAAGTCTAATGGAACGAGGCCTAACTCGCACTTGGCCGAGTTTTTATGAATTCCAATCAAGCAGTCAAACGTTGCTTCGGTTTCACTTTCCACCAGGCACTCCGACGTGCCTCCAGTTTTCGAGTATCTCACTTCGGACCGTCGGATCCTGCCCAAAATTGCATCGTACGGATTTTTCGAGAGTGGCGTTCGAAAAAAGTTTCGCGACACACTGCGCGTATGCTTGAAGTGTTCCCCCAAACCTCCCCTCCGCTGCACCCTATCGTGGATAGCCGTGAATCACATCCGGTGGGTTCTGTGCTCTTGCAACCCCATACATGTATTGGCTGGCACTTTTTGTTTTTTTTTTTCACAGCGACGTCTAAGGGGGGCAGACGTTTCGCCGGTTGCTCTTCACCGAGTCCCCACATTCACTTTTTTCACATCCAGTGCCCCCCCCCCGCCTCTCCAAAAAGAAGAAGAGGAAGAAAAACTACTAATGTCAGTACTTTTTGTTCGAGCATAATCATCGAAAAGTTTCACCGGTATGATGTTCCCCCAGTTCGGAGTTGTTTATCACGCGAATATATATATCGAAGATACGTCGAACGGTGAAGCTCGTGCGATGGTCGGGGTCAATGCAGAAGGGTAGTCGCTGGAACGGCTAAAAATCCTATGAATTTTTTAAAACGACCTCCGAAGCCAAAGGTCTCTCTCTTTCACTCTCTCTCCCTTTCTCTCTCTCTCTCTCTCTCTCTCTCTCTCTCTCTCTCTCTCTCTCTCTCTCTCTCTCTCTCTCTCTCTCTCTCTCTCTCTCTCTCTCTCTCTCTCTCTCTCTCTTTGTCGTTCTCTCTTCGACAACGTTCAACGTCATGAAACGCGGGGTAAACGTCCACACGTACATGAAGAAAAAGCAGAAGGGAATGAGAAAGAGAAGAGAAAAAACCGCGTTATCATAGGGGATTATGAGGGAAAAAGAGGGCAAAAAAAACAGTCGCAAGGGCGTAAAGCGTGTATGCTCGAGCTTTCATGGCTAAAATACAGACTTTCGACGTATGGCTTGTCATGGATACGATGATAAAACATTCAGCTGGGATAAGTTGCAAGACACGCCTGGAATAGCGTTCGCCTAACCCCTCGCGAAAGCTCGCCCAAGTTCTTGGGTAGGTCTCAGCCCTTTTTTTCTCTTTGTCGTTCTTTTTTTGCGTGATTCTATGCCCATGTGTCGCCGGTGAGGCGATGCAACTTGCGATTCTTCCAACTTCTCTGTTTCTCTCGCTCTCTCTTCCTCTCGTGGACATTGACATTGGGAGACGACGAAACAAAACAGTCGATGCAAATTTGTTCATGGCAACCTGTCATTCGATCGACTTACGGGGTGTATCTATGCAATATAAATGTATTCGCGTACCCAACACATATGCACGTTTCCTTACGGTATATTTTTTTCATCCGATGTAACGTACGTACGTGGGAGTGGCGCCTGCGGGAATTACGTCTATTGCACACTGCTGCATCTCGGGTGCATTGCGAGGTGCCCATCGACAAACTCGCGCGCTATCAACCATCAATTCAGACTTATCGATATTGCATGGAAAAGTATTCGCGAATCATGGAAAAAGTAGACGCGATGTCGAACGCGGTAGGTCTGTGGACGGAGAAAGGTGATTTTGAGGACGTTCGACTTTCAGGACTCGAAGGAGCTTGGTTTCCCCATATCCAATATTATGGAAACCCGAGGATCTTGAAATCCCGTGGCTAAAATAAATTTATATCGAAATTGAGTTGGATAGCATCTTGTACCCGAAATCAGTTGTTTACGAGTCGTTTTAATAGATTTTGAGAACCTTAAAAAAAACGTACCATTACACAGACATAGAGGCTTTAAAATAATTCTTTCATTGCTGCGTAGGCTTGGCCGTTTTAAGAATGGTTCTTAAAAGATTTTGAAACGAATCGTGATTAACTGATTTTGGGTATAATATACTATCCAACTTTCAGTTGAGTTCAGTTGATTTTGGGTACGAGATTCGGTGGATTTCTTGGTGAATTTTTTTTTTTTCATGCTTTTTAAAGTCTCAATGAAGACATGTCTTGATAAAGAAGACCTACCTTGATGGAAACATGTCTTGGTAAAGAAGAAATGTCTTGATGGATACATGCCTTGATGGATTCATGTCTTTATGAAGGCATGTCTTGATGAAGAAGACATACCTTGATGGATAGATGTTTTGATGCAGAAGAAATGCCTTGATGAAAAAGAAATGTCTTTATGGATACATGGCTTGATGGATTCATGTCTTAATGAAGAAGACATATCTTGATGAAGAAGACATACGTTGATGGATAGATGTTTTGATGCAGAAGAAATGCCTTGATAGAAACATGTCTTGATGAAAAAGAAATGTCTGTATGGATACATGTCTTGATAAATATATATGTCTTGATGAGGACATGTCTTGACGAAGAAGACATAACTTGATGCATAGATGCATTGGTAAAGAAGAAATGTCTTGATGTAGAAAAAATGTCTTGATGACATGCCTCGATGAAGACACGTCTAAATTACATGTCTCGATGAAGACGTTTCGAATGGCTTTATGAAGCCTTCATAAGGCTTCACCACACGAAATGATTCATTTTATCGTTCAATCAACAGGTTGATAGGCAGCGAAAGATTGTGAGCATTACCTTCATCACGAAATCAGAGGTATAGTCGTTCTAAAGTCTCTGGTCCGTATAAGCCCCGAACAGACCCAAAGCAGGGCTTACAAAAATTCTCCTGATCCGAATTTTCCACGGATTATTTTCTCCCATATAGGGATGTCTTTTTATTAAATTCCCCCGTCGGAAAGCATCTCTCCAACCGTTGTCTCGCTGATACAGAAAACTTTTCCAGCAAGTAGACATTGCCATAGGACAAAGTGAACTTTGTCCTTCGCACTGTAATGATACCCTCCGTCCGTACTTGTGCTTTGAGTTTAACGAGGCAATGACGCCACAACTCTTTCACATGATGCAATGTCGTGGGCTCGCATTATACGGAGTTGTAGTTTGATCGAGGCAAAGTTTCTTTTGCCTTGGTGGAACGCGTACAATGTTTCATTGTACGCGTTTGTACAATTGTCCCCTCCGGGCGGGGCCGCGACTAGAATAAATATATATTCACATGAAAAGAATTGCTTCTTAAGGCGGGAAACCAGTTTAGTTTAGCCAAAACATTAATTTTTTTAATTCCATAAATTATCTGTAAAATTAATCGCTGAGTAACCGATAAGCAGTACAAATAGTTCATTACTTCTTCGAATATTTTGTTTTCGGTAATTTTTTTTCAAACGCGTTTTTCTCGAAACGACTTTTTTCCATTTGTCTACAGTCTAGCTGAAAAAGTTTCTAACCTATGATTTTTTAAAGTTATAGTTAGATTATTTATATAATTACCCCCTATATTAACCTAAATTTGGGTTAATATCACTGTTTAAAGTATATGTTTATAGCAAAAAACTTTATAAAATAATGGCAAAAGTTTTACTCTTGTTCAAACATCTCTACAAATGCAACTTTCAATTGTTGGTCAGAGTTAGGTTCATATAGAAGTAAAATATGTTGTTAAAGTAATCTTTAAAGCGTATTAATATCCGATGAAACCTGTCGCCTCCAGGGTGTACGCAAACAGCAAAGTCTGAAGGCGATCTTCGACGGGCGGCAGGTTTGTGTTCCATATTTGCAGACGAAATGCTTCGAAAAATTAAAATATCTGTTTGAAAATATGTATAAAATATTCCCAAAGCTTGCATAAATACTATTCATTCGTCCCTTTTTTAAAAAAACATGAAAATCATAACAAAAAAAATGTACTCCTAAACTGGTTTCCCGCCTTAACTTACAGATTTTCATCCAATTCCAGAGGTCATGTTGTCAAATACCGAAAACTTAATCGTTTCGAGACGCGTTCGCGGAATTTCGATTATTTACCAGAGAACAGAGGTTCGACGAATTCCCGGTGAATTTCGGTGGTAAAAAAAATCTCGAAAATCGTTAGCATCAAATTTTGACTGTTCCTAGCTCGCGACTCAATCTCAGACCACCCGCGCTCTATCGACCAGGCCATTCGTAAAATATTGTTCTCTTAATCTGTCAACGGTGTTCAAGTTGATTCACGAGACGTACGAAGACTCGTTGAATTGGTGGCTGTCGTGGTACGAGAGCGTTGACAGCATCATTGACGGAGGAGGCAGGATAGCGAGGGTGGAGGAGGGGGAGAAAGTCTGGGTGAAGAAACGACAAAAGAGGAAATATCTCGAGCCGCAGATGTCTGACGCGTATTGACCGTTTTTCAGTCACTCTCGTGACGAATATAGTGTACACAATCGTTTTGGGGCTTGGGTATTGTCGCAGCTCGCCGTTTGACAAGATTCAGCCGTGAATGAGCGACGCTTAAAGAGTTCTAGAAAGCTAGCTCTGGCTGATTTGTCCTTTTTTCCTTCATTCAAACGAATGGATGTATATTTTGGCACCCCGACGACCCGTTTAGGAGGCTCGCGAGGGAAAACACGAAAAAGTAGTGAACGAAGGGAGGATATTGAATGAAAAACGATTTGTCGCCAAGTTAGTCGCCAATACAAAACAAAATCGCTGCGTATATACATATCTACACCTGCTGAGCTGGGAGAGTCGACGCGGGACGTTTGGACGGCGTTTCAAGGGGTGTCGGGGTAATATGGACCACCGATATATAAAAAATGTTGGCGCGCGAGGGTTAGAACTTAACGACACAGAGAGCTCATATCTCGTCGAGTAATAAATGGGAGACCCGCGTCCACGTTCTTCATTCGAGCTCCGCCCACGAACCGTTCAATGGTCTCGTGGCTGATCGCAAGCCATCTATACACCGTGCATAGTTGGCACCGGGTATACATACTTGGCAATGCTGGTGATGACGGTGAATGAAAGGAGCGGCTTGAATGGACCGGATGTGGCTGCTGGAGGCATTCATCGGTTTAAGTGAGCAGTGGAGAAACACGACACTCCATCGTATCGCGATCTACCAATCAATTCCTCGTTCTCTGTTTCACGTAGTGAGAGTCCTTTTATTTTCTATTTAAAGGCCCATTTTTATGGCCCTGAACGGCGTATATTTATATATCTATATGCATGTATGAAACACGTGGATGTGCACTTTGTTTAGGCGGAAAGTAGGCGGGGGTCAAATGGAACATCAACGTCCCCGTGTTTTTTGTACTTGTTCGCTAACCTTTCAAATCTTCGCCTCAGTTCTCCGTACAGGATGCTGAAACCCCACTCCCACCCCTACATTTCTCCGGGTTGAAGTGCCGGTAAAGGACATCAGATGCAGATTCCGATTTGATTTAATTGATAACGCCGTAAACCGATCGGGCTGAGTATTTTTTTTATTAGGTCATGGCCCATTTTGGCCACTGCCGTTCACTTTTAATAAAAACCACTATTTTGCAGTCGCGGATATTGCACGTGTTCATAAACGTACCGAAGAGTTATTGGGCCTTGATATTTCCAATCATCCCCTCCATTCTCCAATCAACACTGCGCATTTTTCCGTAGACTTTACCGACGTTCAAACGACAACTGGGATACTCATATACACAGCGATTTTACCCCGTTTTTATGACTGATAGTTAAAAAAATACCAATTTGCTCATACGTCGGGGTCCATTTTACCCCAACATCGCGCTTTGACCTTTTTACGTTGCCGCATATTGTCGTCGAGTGTTTCGGGAGCTGGGGAAGATATTAGATTTGACAAGGGAAGATCGTGAGATCTTTTCGCGAGATCGCGATTGTCGAGGGTGTCCACAGAGCGCTTTTTTTGCCAGTGCGAATGAGAGAAGTTTTGCTGTGGCGGAATGATCTCGGCAGGCAGCCTCGAAGAAGTATAAGGTGCGGAGACCAGGTGCATTTGCAGGCATACATGACTAAAGGGGAACGTTTTTTTTGTTCTTTTTTTCTTTCTTCTTTAGGCCGGATTTTGTACGACATTCCGTGCAAGGTGTGCCGGGATCATTCGTCGGGCAAGCACTACGGTATATTCGCGTGCGACGGCTGTGCCGGTTTCTTCAAGAGGTCGATACGTCGCAACCGACAATACGTGTGCAAAGCCAAATCGGAAGGTGGCTGCATGGTCGACAAGACCCATCGCAATCAGTGCAGAGCCTGCCGTCTCGCCAAGTGCATACAGGCTGGCATGAACAAGGACGGTAAGCTATTTCGTGCCACCATGTGCCCTTCATGAGCCATTTTTTCATGATTTTTTTTTACGGACTTATAAACGCATGATAAATTACGAAAATCACGAATCGTAAATCTAAAACGATCGATATGCAATTATGGGCTTTGCCATTTTATATCAAGGGAATAAAACGCCATTGGAGATTTTTTTGATTTATGCGATTTTTCGTTTGTTCACGTTTCAGCTGTGCAACACGAGCGAGGACCGCGAAATTCCACGCTACGCAGACAGATGGCTCTTTACTTCAAGGAGCCCGAGATCATGGCGAGCATGGGACCACCCCCGGTCGGAGTTCTCGATCTCGCGCTACCCAAACCACCCAGTGAACCGAGAGTCTCCGTTGCAGCACCTACACCCCATCATCCTATTCCTCATCCGGTTTATTGCAACAGTATGGGAATGGCCAAGGTAAGATTTCATTTTTTTCTCTCGATATTCATGTAGATGTCGGTTGTTTATGCGCATGCACTGTGAACATTTTCCACCGTGAATTGATCGGTCGAACAATTAGTTAAGGGGCGAGATAAAGTAAAACACACCCTAAGTTTAAAAAATGGTGAAGAAATCTTTCCTTTGAAAAGAATAACATCATGAAAATCAGCAATTTTTGGCTCACCTAAAGGTATTGATCGAGCCTAGGGGTAAGTTAAGGCGTTACCCCACTTGTAGCGTAAAAAAAGGCCTTTTTCATAAATTTTTTTAAAGAAAACTACAAAACTTTTTTAATCGATCAATATACCATCTTAAGGAACACATCTTGAACAACTTTCAGTAATTTTTTTATTGAAAAATATTACATTGTTTAGTGGCAAATGGTCGTCAATGAAATAATGTTTTTATATACCCGGTTTGTGGTGACCAACATTGCGGCGAAGTGGATCATCTGAAAAAAAATGCGGATGGATTTAGTCAAATATAAGTATAAACTAGTCTTTAATCGAAGGATTTAAAAAAATATTCATTTTTCACAAAATGGCGGAGAGTCAAAGTTAATGGTTCGATTTTGACGAAAAAAACGGCCGTTTTTTGGCTATAAAACGGCCATTTTTTTCGAAAAAAAAAATTCGAACGATTAAAGACTACATTTTTATGTATTAAATAAGCCTGCAAAATTTCAAGAAGATCGGTTCATTAGTGTTCGAGTAATCTTGGTCACCGACTTCAGAAATGCCATTTTGAGAAAAACGCGTTTAAAGTTTCAATTCACGAATTCTTCTCTTTCAACGCTCATATCTCAGTCAATTTTGTTCGGATCGACTTGAAATTTTCAGGACATATTCTCAGATACTTATACTTCAAAAAAATGCAATAAAAAAAATCGATTTTTTCAAGATCGCAAGTGGGGGTAACCCCTTATGACGCCTTTAAGCGAGGGAAAAATTGCTGCTTTTTATCATTTTTTTTCGAAGGGAAGGTTTCTTCACTATTTTTTAGACTTAGGGTATGGTTCATTACTACTTTTAGCTGTTACATGGTATTTATTTAAATTCTTTTGTAATTTTAAAAATGGCCGAGGTATTGCGAGCTCTTCTAAACAAGCTGCGGCGGATCTTGTCAGACGGCGTGACAAGTAGCGTCGGCGGGATTAATCTTCAAAAAAAAACAACAAAAGAGTTTTCTATTATTAACACTCATACCCTGAATATGAACCAAAAAAAAGTGAGAAATGTTGAAGATCGATAAAATGGTACGCTTTAGAACACAAAGGTTTAATTTTCCAAAAAAATAGCTACGTTTCGCAATCGTGTAATACTTTTTTATTGTTGATTTACAAGAACATTTAAGTTCATGTTTTAGGCAGTAAGGTTAGAACGATTTATATCAAATTTCATGAGAATCGGTCGATTAGATTTTTAGCTATACGTCACATCAGTTTTAAAACAGCAGGTTAGAAGACCGCGCCACATTTCTGCCATTTTTGCTGTCTGTCCGTCCGTATGTCACGGGAATTGAATTTCTATTTCAATTCCTGTGACGTAATGGCCGCTCGTAAATGGAATGAGTTACAGATCTGAAATTTGGATATTTTGTGTAGAATGTTGACCCAAAACCGAATATTGAGAATTCAATTCAATTAATTTTCATGCCGGTCCCATACACGAAAAAGAGAAGAATTTTTTTTCTTACTCTAGCATGTGGGTTTTCCTTTTTCAAACCTCATTGGGCAGAGTAAAATTGTATTTTTTTTTCGTCTTTATCTTAAAAAATAAGGAAATGGCGGGCCGTAAAAAGTTGTCAATTTTAGACCATTTTTGTTACGGGGTCTATCTCAAAAACGAAACTAGTTACGAAATTGGAGTTTCTGTATATTATCCACCATATACTGTAGTTAAACAACAATTACTGAAAACGCCGATTCATAATGTCGTAATATATAATAGTTTATTGTATACATAACACAATATATTTATAATGAAAATATATACAATTATCGTTGTTTAAATATTTACAATACCAAATGACTTATTTTTGGAGTTGGCGCCAGCCAAGAATGAGAGATTGACGACACGAAAGAAACGAGATTTCAAATTTATAAAATTCTGTAGATCGTCTATTTAATTTTTTTCGTCTTTGCCTCCTCTTTTTCTTCGAAAAAATGTAACAATATTGGCAATTGCCTAGTGCTGATGCCAAAAATGAGTCATTTCGTATTGCGAATATAAAAAAAAACAATAATTCGATATATTTCCATTATTAGCCCACAGCAGCAGTATACAAAGCTTTCTTCAGCTATAATGACCGCATATGGTTTCAGTTCAACACTATCAAGAACCAAGGCAGAAACAAAGCATTACCTAATCAAATATCTAGTATAAAAAAAAGTAAATTGGTCTATGTGGAGTTTTGAGATATCATGAAAGTCAATTTGAAAAATCAGTCTTGAGAAAAAGGCGTTTAAAAGTTCGAGTAAGATTTACACGAAGGAAATGTCGACTCGCCGTTAGTCTGCTATCCATACAACACGCACACATTTTTTGCAATGAGTCAAAAAAATGTTTGTTCGATTTTTTGACCTGTCACATGGGATGCGTTAGACCCAATACTGGCGCTAAAATAAATTTAAAAAACTATACTTTTAGAGGCAGCAACGACATTGTTCAAAAGCCAATATTTTGACGTTCGAATCGTTGTTTTGTTAAAGATGCCAACGAGCGTATCGGGAATGCCGACGATGCCGATAATGCAAACGATAAGCGCCGAGTCGGTGTGCGAGCAGGCGGCGCGTTTGTTATTTCTGAACGTACGTTGGGCCCGAGACTTGGCGGCGGGTACGGGGCTGACGATGGAGGATCAATTGACGCTTCTCGAGGCATCCTGGCGGGAATTATTTTTGCTCGCGGCTGCGCAGATGTTGCCGGGGCTGGATCCCTCGGCCCTTTTGCCACCGGGACCCCAGGGCTTACCGTTGGCCGTCGAGGTGAATCGTTTTCGCGAGACACTCGCGGGTTTTCACGCGATGAATCTCGATCCCCACGAGTTCGCTTGTCTGCGGGCGATCGTTCTCTTCAAGGCTGGCCTCGACTCCGAGATCGTGCCGAGCAGCCGAAGCAGCAACGGCTCGATATCGCCCAACGGCGCGGTCAATCGGCTCAGGGATCCTGGCTCGGTTGCGAGATTGCGAGACGGCGCCCAACTCGCCCTCGGTCAGCGACTCAGCGGGGCCTCCTTCGGTGCTCTCAGATTCGGCAAATTGTTGCTACTCTTGCCGACTCTGCGCTCGGTCTCCACTCACGCCATCGAGGAGTTGTTCTTCAGGCGGACCATCGGAGTCATACCGATCGAGAGAATCATCTGCGACATGTACAAAACGGCTTGAGTATGCTCTCCGGAGGTACCCGACAAGGGGCCCACCTATACTGCACGATTGGACGAATTTGCAAAAAAAAACTTTCGAAACGGAGAAAAATAAAATCTAACGCAAGATATTTTCGGGGCCCATCTTTTTTCCAATCTCGAGCGATTTTCGATCGCGAGCTCTTTTTCGAAATAGTTCCGAAAACAAAAATCACGGTAAACAAATTTGCAGAGAAAAATCTTTCGAAACGGAGAAAAATAAAATGCAAGATGGGCTATTTTTCTTTTTTCGGGGCCCATCTTTTTTTTCAATCTCGAGCGATTATCTTTCGCGCGCTCTTTTTCGAAATAGTTTCGAAAACAAAAATCACAGTAAACAAATTTGCAGAGAAAAATCTTTCGAAACGGAGAAAAATAAAATAAAACGCAAGATGGGCTATTTTTCTTTTTTCGAAGCCCATCTTTTTTTTTCAATCTTTCGCGCGTTCTTTTTCGAAATAGTTCCGAAAACAAAAATCAAAGTAAACAAATTTGCAGAGAAAAATCTTCCGAAACGGAGAAAAATAAAATAAAACGCAAGATGGGCTATTTTTCTTTTTTCGAAGCCCATCTTTTTTTTCAATCTCGAGCGATTATCTTTCGCGCGCTCTTTTTCGAAATAGTTCCGAAAACAAAAATCAAAGTAAATAAATTTGTGGAGAAAAGTGTTTCGAAACGGAGAAAAATAAAATAAAACGCAAGATGGGCTATTGCTCTTTTTTCGAAGCCCATCTTTTTTTTCAATCTCGAGCGATTATCTTTCGCGCGTTCTTTTTCGAAATAGTTCCGAAAACAAAAATCAAAGTAAACAAATTTGTGGAGAAAAGTGTTTCGAAACGGAGAAAAATACAATAAAACGCAAGATGGGCTATTTTCGGGGCCCATCTTTTTTCCAATCTCGAGCGATTTTCGTTCGCGCGTTCTTTTTCGAAATAATTCAGAAAACGAAAATCAAATTATCCTCTTGCCACTCTTTCTACCCATTTTTTTCAACGTCCAACTTGCAAAGTCCGTAAAGTCTCGCAAATTCCGATTTTCAATTTAATCAAAAGACTGTCGATTCTGCTCGCCTACCTGTCAGTCCTCAACGATTTCGCGAAAAATGTGTCCAGAGGAACATCTCTTATCGGTGTTCCTTTTTTCTCAAGCCGTGCGCTTGCCCGTTAATATTTTTTCACATCCGGGGGAAGAAGAACCAGCGTCGGGGGCGAAAAAATTGCAATCGTATTACTTACACACTCACGTACCTCTAGCGCTTAGTAATTCTAGTATAGGAAAAAGAAAGTTAACGAATAAAGAGGAGAGGAGTTATCGGCAACTGTGATGTTTAACATATCACGAGGTGAATCCGTTTTATGGGCGTTCTCAAAAGTATTCGATATTTTTTTATTAATATATATATATACATATATTCGCAAATACGAAGGTAGACTTAGGCGAAAGCGTGCACGAGGTGCTCGCTCATGCAATATAAACGACACACAAGAGACTCCTGAGGAATCGATCGAAATTCCCACGACCCGTTTATTTCGATAAAGCGCCAAAATTCTACCAAGGGTGGCCAGCACTGTGACGGGCAAAAAGGTCGTTTTCCGATTTTTTGTTTATTAGATTATTTATTCGGGATTTGAAGAAAGGTATGTTATTAGGCATACATTAAACTTGTTTCGGATAGTTTTATTTTGAAAAATTACCAATTGATAACGTTATTGAGGCATAATAGAGCCTCTGCATGGAAAACGTGGTCCCATGGCCGGCTTGACAACTCGACGAAAGTGGGTCTGGAAAATAAAAATAAAAACGTTTTATCATCCATATAAATGTAGTTCCCGTTGAAAGTAGACGTTTTTTCGAGAAAAAAAATCACACAATGACGGGTTTCCAAAAACAGGGTAACTTTGGCGACATTTTTACTCAAATTCGGAGTCTTGAGAAATACTCAATTTGAAAATACGCAGACTACAACGATGGCTACTGCAATTATGGAATTTTTGGTTTTTTTTTCAAATTAAAATTGGACAGTTGTAGCTGAAGTTGTGATATCCGCCATACTTCAACTTGACGTTTTTTTCCCACATTTTCTTGAATCTGTACACTGTGAGAAGATGCAAAAAAATCGTTTTTTTACCCATCGCAGTGGTGTCCCTAAATCTCTAATAGAATATTTTACCAGATAGACGTATGTAAATATGTGAATAATGTTAAAGATAATATAAGTTACGATAGTAAAATATAAAAAAGAACACGATTAGATAAAAGATAGACGTATGTAAATATGTGAATAATGTTAAAGATAATATAAGTTACGATAGTAAAATATAAAAAAGAACACGATTATTACGGATAAGACTATTATTATTAATACTATTATTATTATATTATGAACACTATTATCAATATTATAACGACTATAGCTATTAGCAAAAGAAAAAGGCAATTTGGCACAATTGTCACGTGTATATAGAGCTCCAAGCTGTACATAATCAAATAAACATGTTACATGATGATCGCATTAGATTTTTCCATCGAGTCCCCGGTAGGTCCCAAAAAAAAACCGGCAGTACCTTGGCACTTTTTCGAGTGCAAACGCGGTCGCGAAGGAGAGCGATTCGGGCGCTCGGTGAGCCTCCGTTCGAGGCTTTACCTGAAGCCGAGTTTCGTCGTACAATGGCAAACATTTTCTGGACATTTCACGGTGATTTGAGTGGTAATCGTCGTACAATGGCGTTCTTCCTACGCCGGTAAATATAGCTGCTACTTGGGGAACGTTTCGAGAATGCAAAGGCATTTTTCGAATAAACGAGAATAAGGGACTGCGCGAGGCTCGCCACCGTGTAATCATCGGGTTTTCGCAGGTAAATAATCGCTCTCGCCTGTGCATGAAACTTGGATGACTATAGCATGGCACACAACTAGCAATATTTGTGTGGATGTGTGTGTGTGTGTGTTTATGTATTATTTTTTCATTAATTATAAAATCAATAATGCATGACCAAATAATAGTGGCAATAGTAGAAACCTAATAGTCACATACATATGTGTGTACGTCGATGGTATTGAAGTTTGCATCATTCGAATGCAATGATTTACGATCTTTTTAATTTGTTTTTTTTTATCACTGTTTAATTTTTTTTAGCTTAAGGTCTAAGATCGAAGGGCGATATACCTTTAGGCGAGGGAAAAATTAGCTGGCTCTCATGATTTTTTTTCTAAAAGAAAAGATATTTCGCCATTTTTCAGATTTAAGGTAGGTTTTATTACTACTATTGGCTGTTACATGATATTTTTGTTTGATCAATGTTTAATAATGGCGAAGGTATGGCACGGTCTTCTAAACTGCATTTTCAAAACTGGCGTGACGTATAGCTAGAAAATTAATCGCCCATTTCTGAGTTTGGTATATATTTTTTTAATCTTATCGTCTAAAACATGACCCGAAATATTTTTGAAAATATAAAAAAAAAGTATTTTTCTATTGCCAAACGTAGCCATTTTTTTCGGAACGATTAATATTTTCGTTTTAAAGCGTACAATTTTATCGATTTCCAACATTTGTCACTTTTTATTGGTTCATATTCTGCGTAAGCGTGTTAATGAAAACAAAAACCAAAAGTAGTAATACAACATACCCTGAATCTGAAAAAACCGTGAAGAAATATTTCTTTTAAAAAAAAATCATGAAAACCAGCAATTTTTTCTTCGGTTAAACGTATTACCCCCCCCCCCCCCCCCTAGAAAGAAGGGTCGGAAAAACGTTTGAGTGTTTTTGGTAGCCTCAATCAGCCAAAAAATGTGACCAATTAAAGCAAAATTGAATTCCGTTCCATTCCAACGATGCAAACCAACATCATGTACATCTTACAGAACCGATGGATCGAAAAAACTGAAAATTGACAGCGTTCCTCTAAAGAATAGTTTTTTAATTTAAAAATTAATTTTTCAAATTAAATTATTAATTAATTTTAAAATTAATTTTAAATAAAAAATAATTCTTCACTCTGGTTACAGATTGGCGATTTTTTATGCTGTTGGGATCTGTGGAATGCAACAAAACTTCTATTTTATATTTTCATTTCCATATTTTTATTATTATTATACAATATCTTTTCTGTATATTTATATTGTAAATCTCGAAATAAATATTTTTTAAAAATCGTCCAGGCATATTTGTACGCAAATTCTGCCAAAGGAAAGTAAAGCAATTCGGAAATATCAATTTTGTATTGGATTCCAATGAAGCAAAATCCGATCTCATAATTTATTTTCTTTCACGTCTTGTAACTTTTCGGATTGATGGTGATTCTTGTTCTCAAGGAATTCTTTGTGAAGAGTAAAAAATACTTTGCTGGTAAAAAAAAGTGTATGAGAGAGAGAGAGAGTATCAAGTGATGCGGGACTTTGGAAAGTAATTGTCTATGTATATGTGCACACGTATATTATATATATACATATATACAGAAGAAAAGGGAGCGACAGGAAGGGAGACGAGCTCTTCGACCGTAGGTCTCGTTCTAATGGCTTGAGTGACTCTCGTAATCCGCATGACTGATTTTTCGAATGTTTCCACTCGTTAATTTGTCCACTCGTGTGGGCATCGACGTCAAACGCTCATCCATCCGTCTCCCCTCATTTCTATACTTGCATAGGTGTGCAAACGTACGTACATGTAGCCACAGAAAAAAAGAGTTTTGCGCTAAACGTATTGACAGCAAATACGAATTATCGCCCGTGGACATTGCCGTATCAATGCGATCCATCGATACATCAAAATCTGATGAATTCGTACGATTTTTGGGGCCAAAGATTTTTTCCTTACCGGTTGAAGACCCGTGCCATCATTTCCGCGAACAACTGAATAATTTATCCTTTTGCAAACTGTGCTGGAAGTGTCATTGTAAACTTTTGTTTAACCGCACAAAATCGTCTTTTATAAGTTAGTAATTTTCGGTGTAGAACGGAAAAAAGTCCCATGAAAATATCATTGTTATTGAAGGTGATAATCATAATATAACAAATTACAATATAATATAAAATAACAATAATATAATAATAATTATACTACAACAATATCAAATTATTATAACATAAAAATGAAATGATTATTATTATTGATGAAAAGATTAACAATAATGATGATAGTAGTACTAAGTAGAAAAAACGTTGTCGTTTTATAACGAAAAAAATAGTCCCATAAAAATATCATTGTTATTGAATGTAATAGTAATGCATTATAATAAAACAATATCGAATTATTATAACATAAAAATTAAATGATTATTATTATTGCTGTTAACATTAATAATAATAATGATGACAGTAGTGACAATAATTACTTCGTGCCGCTTGTGATAATTAAAAATCATGACATGATAATGTGTCATGATTTAATATTGTAATATTGATACCGTCCGAAAGAGAAGGCGAAGGCGCATTATCGAGGGTACGTGCACGCGGTACGATTCACGGACGACGCATGTTGATTTCTGCTTTAAACATTTTTTTTTAGCCAAAGAGCGGTTTGATTGGTTGAATGTACAGTAAAAATAAAAAAGTCGCAATATCGAGTGATTGCAGTTTAAACGATGACGTTGAAGTTTGCATTGTTGGAATGCAACGATATTTTTTCTCTTAACTTTTTATTTCTTTATTTTTTGTCATTATACAAAGTTTTTTTTTGCAAATTTACATTACTAATTTCTAATAATAATTCTTAGAACGGTTTGGGCATATTTCCGATTCTAAAGAGGTAATAAAATTCAGAGATTATTTAGAAGATTTGAAGATTTTTGAAGATTTTTGATTTCATTTTTTTTTAATTCCCCTGCGTTCCAACGATGCAAACTTTAACGTCATGTGGAAACGTGGGTAAAGTAGAATCGTGCAGGGATTACGGATGGATTTCATGTAACGTAGACAAAAATACGGTTTACCGCCGCGTATCCGTGGATGTTACGAATTTTTTTTTCCACCCGGGATACCCGACGTCTTCGTTCAATGTCTATGTAGCTTTGCGACGGTTTCGGATGAATATATATATATATATATATATATATATATATATACATTGTTGCGGCTGCGCGGTCGAAAGTCTTTACACCATTGTAAGGATTCGCTATTGGAGGTATTATACGAGCTGACAAATTACTCAGGTAAATATTCCGCCCAAAATATCGTTGGGTATAGTCGAGGCAGGAAGGGCGCACGGCTGTGCCATTTTTACTGAAAGAGCAAGCGGCGATTACAGAATCGCTCGCCTCCAAATCTTTTTCTACCCCTGTGATCCTTTACGGTAAGGGCGCGGCGATTTCGTAAAACCTCAATTTTTTGTTCTATTTGCCTTTAAATTTTAACGGGAACGGCAAAAACAATGTGGTTGAAGTTGGGACAAGGACTCTTTCTTTCAATTTGACTATTTTGCAACTAGTGGAGGACGCTGTACTTTTTAACATTTCATTTAAATGGAGTTACATCAAAAGGAACATTGAATTGATATTTTAAGAGGAAGATTTTTAATTAGGTATCATACATTATTATAAGGAATTGAACTTCGATCGAATTGTAAATAAAATTGAATTTAGGTATGTTTTACCTTAAATTTATGAGAAATGTTAATGTTTTAAATTTATTTGAAATTAGCTTGAATTATTCATCATTCCAGGATATCGAATGTTATTTTAGCTTATTGAACTTATTAAATATTTTAGTTTATAAATTGTAAAATCGAAAATATGAATTAAGTGGGAAGTTAAATTCATTTTTCGAACATCGTATATATTCATTTGATAAAAAGTTTAAGAAATATAATATTCATGTTGATTTGAATATCAGTTTAATCAATAATTGTACATTAATGAAAATCAAATAAACGTTGACGGTCAAATAATAATCGTACATATCACAGGCAAGTACGAAACAAAAATTCGTAGAACAGTCGACCATTTTTCCTGTTTTATTTCCAAATCCCTGCTACTTCAGAGCTGTCCTGCAAAAATGCATACGCCTTTGCAAATTGACAATTTCTCTGAACTCCGACTATCAGTTAAATTTACATTAACTTTTTTTATCAACAATTATTGTTCTGTTCCAATAATAGCATTTGTAACCAAATATGTGCGAGCACTATTCTCATTTATTCAATTTTATAGAAAAATACAATTTTGCCCACGATGTTGAAGTTTGCATCGTCGGATATCGACGAAATTTTTCTTCTTCAACAGGGCTCAACATTTTTCGTTGAGTCAAACTAGAAAAATTAATGACGCTTTTGTGCATTCGAGTGAAAAATAATAAATAGACGATTAAATTATCTCTCATCTTTTGAGATATTAACAGATAAGAATATCTCTATTTTGTTCGCCTTGATGGGATATTAAAAGATAGAAATGTTTTATAATATCTTTTAAAATCTTTAAAAATATATATTCGACGATAAAAAATATCCTCTAATACTTTAAAAGATATTAAGGTATTATATATTTTAAGGTAATGCAACAAATTTCATTATCGCATTATAAAAATATACCTTGTAAAATATTAAAAAATAAGAAATCGAAATGTGAAATAAAAAAAACGTTTTGCGTTGCATTCCAATGATATTTATACTTCATTACGATCTTTGCTTTCTCACCCACCCCCCTTTTGCGTCCAAAATCCGCGATTCCCATAGCGTCGAGGCAGAAAAAAATCACAAACCACAATGCTCCATCAAAGGAAGCGAAAAATAGAGCGGCATACCTGCAATAATTATAATCTCGATTTTAATGAAGTCCTCGAGTGTTGAAGGCTCGTGAGGGTTCGCGTATGTTATAAATTTTCAGACTCGATATCGGAACAGCCGTCTCCCTGGTCCACTTTGGACTTCACGAGAGACACACGGCTTTGCAACTATTTCATCTCCCTCCCCCTTTCTCTCTCTCTCCCTTCAATGTTCCCTGCCCTCTTGAGAGTAAAAATAACAATACTGTTGCGTTTCCGGACGAGTGAATAATAATCCTGTATCAAATACACGTCTCATTCCTCTACCCTCTCGTTCCTTTTTGTTTGTTTTTTTTTCTTTTCTCTTTTTATGTCTCCTCTTGCGCAGCGCCAACTTTTAGTCCTCTCTCACCCCCGGTGGTCACCGACGTCGTGTCCATTGTCTAAAATCGGTAATTACGCCACGACTCTCGATATACGAGCCATAAGGGGAGTGAAAGGGCATTCCTTCGCTTAAAATAATAGACTCGCGACAAAACGTGGCGGCCGCTTGATCACTTCATATTTATTGCAACGTACATGTGCGCATACACGTATCGCAACACATACTGGCCTGTCCGCATAATTAACAATTATTTTGCAAGAATGTACGGATTGTCCTCGAAACAGCCAAAATGTCGATGGCAAAAATTATATAGATATATGACTATGAATTATGGATAACACGTTTTATTTCTCATATCTTAACATTTTTTATAATTATATCTTTATATCTTCACAACAACTATAGATTATGAATAACGCGCGCTATATCTATGTTATGTTGGCTATGGGCACATTTAGCTGTTTTGAGGACAATCCATTCATTTTCGTAAACGAATTGCTCTTTTTATTTTTATTTTTAGTATGTTAATTTTATATATAAAACTATACATATATAATTCTATATTGTGCACTGATCATACGTATGCAATTTTTTTAATTCAACGTGAAACCCTAGCGATAAAAAAACATGTGAAAGAAGAAGGGAAATGTAAAAACCCAGGGCTTACATGGAATAAAGGTACTACTACTACTGCTACTATGATATTATATATAAATAATGTATAATGCCATATAATATATATATATTTATCATATACAATACATAAATTATTGTATATATAGAAGTAACTTAATTACAATAAAAATAAAATCAACAATTTGATTACAAAAATGTAATTTACACATCTCTTTCTCCTACCCTTATATATATATATATATATATATATATATATATATATATATATATATATATAAGGGCAGGTGAAAGAAAGGGTAGTAAATTACATTTTTATAAACAAATTGTTGATTTTGTTTTTATTGTAATTAAGTTACTTTTATATATACTATGTTGCATTATACATTATTTATATATAATATAATAGTAGCAGTAGTAGTAGTACCTTTATATATATATAGATATATATATATATAAGGGTGGGAGAAAGAAAGAATCCTTGACAAGTGGTTCCCACCAGGGGCTGCTGCGGATGTTACATACTTGCACCTTGCCCTGTACAGCCCTCAGGAAGGACCAATAAGTAAGGAAACGATCGCACTACATACAGTAGCCTTCCATCCGCACAGCTAGAACAAACCTCACACGTATACATGGGCCATTTCACGTTAAATCGACATACTACGTGGACAAAAACTTTTTTGGTTTTGTGAAACGATTGAACAATTTTTCAATCGTTGACAGTTGGAAAAATGTCACTGCCGCAATTATTTTTTTTCACTCTTGACATAGTTGATTCCTCCATTGACCTATTTTTTCAAGCGACTGCAAAATCGGAGGCCTATATTTCGGAATGCTTGGAAGTCTCTAAATGTTCTTTCGCATTCGTAGAAATTTTTTACCTTGGGGTATTTCCTACCAGTTATAGCGATCGTTACAATTGCCAATATTCGTCAGACACTGATGCAATTCCATAGACGGAATTGTTTGATTTTTTTATTGATCGGATTATAAATCCGACGGGAAACGTCGCAAGGCTGAAGACTGAACGAAAAGTCTGTAAAAATGTAGCGCGTACCCGAATATCATTCGAGTAAGAGATCGAAAACTGCGGGTTCTTTTTTTGAGCCAATGTGCGTTCTCATCTATGAGGTCCCCTGAGGAAGAATTGAATCAAATAAGAACCAATTTAGAAAATAACCAAACCCAAATGAACGAGAAGCCTTCCTTTTAGAACAAAAAAGAACTAAATTCAAACAAATCAAAAACCTTCCTTTTAAAACAAAAAAAATAACCCGAGTTGATTTTCTAAATTGTTCCGTTCTAAAATAGATCTTTTTAGATTGGTTCTAACTTCATTATTATCTTACAAAATAATTGGTTCGAAAAAAAAAGTTTTTGGTTTGGTTGGCCTTGCTTCTTTGTTAAATCGATTCTTTTTAAATTGGTAATTATTTGTTTATTATCTCAAAAACAATTTGGTTCTAAAAGAAACGTTTTTGGTTTGTTTGGGCTAGCTTTTTTTTCAAATCGGTTCTGTCCAAATTCGTCCCAATCTGATTATTTTATATTTCTTCGCTAAATTGGTTCTGATTTGATTATTTTCTAAATGTTCGGTGCTTCCAAAAATACGTTATTAACTTGTGTGGGTTTGGTTCTTTTTCAAATTGGCTCTCTTCGAATCCCTTCCAATTCGATTATTTTTTCAATTGTTTCTAACCTGATTATTTCCCAACATGTTTTTGCTTCCGAAAGAAAAGTTTTTGCCGTGTTTAGATTTGGTTCTTTCTAAATTCGCACTCATTTTATTTCTTTCTGAATGTAAAGAAATTCGAAAACAAGAAAGTCTCTACATACGAGCTAAACATTAACCTTCCGTTCGGGCTCCAATTCGCACCATTTGTCTCATACTCTTTTCGCCGGTTCGATAATATCCAGGACCGAAAAGCCCTCGTCCCTGCGTGAAATGCCCCATACTTGTCGCCCTCAGGACGTCTAGTGATTATATATATATATATATATATATATAATCACATCGGAGCAAGGGGCGAGGAGGTGAGTCGCACGAGTAACAGTAACAAAACCTGAGGTCCATCGATGGGCCTTACAATGGGAGAGAAAGAGTGGGGGGGGCAATGTAATTGCACCTTGGTAACAAAGGACCCTCGACTATGTTACATCGATTCGTCGCCACCACATCCCTTATTACATCCTACACACATACATGTGTGTATGTCAATCGATTTTCGATAAAAGGTAGGTCGTAAGTCGCATAACTTTGCAGGGTGATTCAGTTCGGTTGCGCCATTTTGTTCCTCAGCGATCTTTGGTTCGATATACACGAATGGAGTTGGTTGTAGCGTCACCGGGTATCGACGAGTGGTCACTTGAAAATCAGCGTATTGTCGTCATTGTTTTGAGGTAACAAAACAGAAAAAGTGCTTCATACGAGGCTGGCATTGTAGTCAATTAGCGGAACACCAGGGGGGGTCCATACGAGCCTCGACGTACTTTTCTCCTTCCACTCGCTCCTCGCTCATAATACAGTTATGCAAAAATTGTCCATACAGAGAGAAGGGAATTTGGTTGCGCGTGTATGTGTGTGCGTGCTTCAATCAACGTTTGTACATGTTTATTGTGCTGCTCGCGTGCAATCAATTTTTCAGTCGATTTAATCGATTTTCGCCAAAGTGGGCACCTCGAGTCGAGCTTTTTTTATATACTTTTCCCCATGACAGTCGAGAAGCGATTTTGGCCATTGGCGAAAAGCTCTCTCTCTCTCTCTCTCTCTCTCTCTCTCTCTCTCTCTCTCTCTCTCTCTCTTTTTCTCTGTCGAAAATCGGCTTTCACATGTGCATATCATTTTTATACGAAAAGGAAAATTCTGCGTTAACGCAAAGAGAGCTTTTTTATGAAAAATTCGTCGGTACTTAGTCATCCTGACGGGCGGGGGGCAACTATTGTTCCACAACCCTCTCGGTGCTCTGATATTCCAATGCAGCCTCTTGCGCGAATATTTGCACGTGCTACGTCGAGACTCGTGTCAGGAATTTAATAAAGCAAAGCTCAGCGATGCCACGACTGCTGGGTCTCGTTATCCTGGCCCCATTTCGCGATATTCTCAAATATAGGCGCTGCGGGCCGAAAGTATTTCGCCGCCCCCCAAAATATTGCGAAAGAACCAAGCACGGGTGAGCGATTCGCGAAATTTTCATTTTTTACGTATGCGAATTAATTTCTGTTACGGTCTTCCGTATCTTCCGACTGTGTCGGGTGTGGGAAAGTTCGCGTATTTCTGGGCTTACATACACCTGGGTGGGTAAGAAAAATCGATTTTTCAAAGAGGTGCTCACTCAAAAGTACTGTCCTTTGAGTGTCTAGCCTGATAATTTCATAAGGAAATTCGCAGTAATGACGAAGATTTAGCGTTTTGTAACTGATTGGGTGAGCAACGACTAACTGGCGTAGTTTTTTTTTCATCATAAGTACTGAACAATTTTGAGACGAAAAATCGCCTGTTTTATTCCAGTGAGTGCCATGACCCGAAAATATTAAATTTTTAAATCCCGGCTAGATAAGTACTAGTTTTATTTATCTCCTTTAAGAAACAAATATCTTTTTTAGATAAAAACGGCAGAGGCACGTTTGGTACACCGTAAAAGCTGTCAACAAAAACACGTCCCAGGAAAACGACTGTAACTTTTTTACCGTTTAAAATTTTTTAATCAAATTTTCACACAATGTAGATAAAATTTCATACTTTAAAATGCATATCATCGTTGTTCAATAAAATTTCGTTGTATACACAAAAAAATTCTAATTGCTTAAATCGATAGATAAACTATCCAAGAATATATTTACAAAGGCCAATTGTAAATATTTTCGAAGATACAAGGCCAAAAGCAAAGACGCGATTGATATTTGATATTGATATTTCCTCCTATTGGAAATTTTGAAGCGCGTTTTCTCCAGTTTTCATTTGCACGATTTTTCCAAACTGGCGGGCGTGGTGGCAAAAAAACTAAACGACCTATTGAATCAAACCCAAGTTTATTTGCTTAAGTAAGAAAATCTCTTCTAAGTGAATTAAAAAAGTCGTTGAAAACGTCTTAAATAATTGTTATAGCACGTTAAACTGTTTTTTTGAACACATTTTGTTTCAATCCTGAGAAAAGTGCTAATTTCACGATTTTTTCAGCTTTTTCTTGATTCACCCAGAAGAAAAATACATGAGAATTGAAAACTTTATTGGATTTTTCCTTCAGTCAAAATTTGCGAGCTACATCTTTCCTCCCGATTGGCGACTGCGGTCGCAAGACGCACATAGAATAGGCTGATAAATCTTCAGTCATTTATTGTTTCCTATTGACCGTTTTTTAAAATACCTTTCAAATATACATGAAAAGGTACCTTAATGTTTACTGAGCTCACTTGTTTTTTTCCCTTCGAAAAAAATCCCGAAAAAAACGCTTTTTTGGACTTTCCAATTCAGGCTCCCGCCTTAAGGATGTTGAGTCCCAAATCGCAAATGATGATAAAATTCTGAAAATTTGGTATGTTTTTGTATGAAGTATTTCAGAGGTCGTGTAAAAATTTCACGACAATGAGGAAGCTCGTTATTGAACAATTAACATTCACAAATTAAATGTTGTTTTATGGAAACTGATGTAACTTTGCAATAAGTTTTTTTTTTGACCTCTCAATTTTATAATATCTACAATATACTGAAAGTAACGGAAACAAAACGAAGTTTATTGATAAATTTTTTTTTATTTGTTTTAAAAATTGTGCTTAACAAAATGTTAATTTTTTAATAACGAGCTTCCTAATCGTCGTGAAATTTTAACACGACCTCTTAAATACTTCATACAAAAACATACCAAATTTTCAGAATTTTCTTATCATTTTTTATTTCAACCCTTAAGGAGGTTGAAGTAATGATGATAGAATTGTGAAAATTTGGTATGTTTTTACATGAAGTATTCAGGAGGTCGTGTAAAAATTTCATGACGATTAAGAAGCTATTTATTGAACAATTAACATTAACATGTTTCATAGGGACTCAACATCCTTAAATACAGTCAAACGAATTTTCACAATGAATACAGCAACCCATTAAAAAATGCTACTCCATCCAAGACAACCAGCATCGCCCTCTCGATAATGCCGTCACTTCAAGATAGCGAAAAAAAAGGCAGTGCAATAGTTGCCTGGTCCGTTTCCCGGTATTTTTCCAACCCACAAATCATCCCCCTCAAGCGCGTGGCTTTTTCACGCAACGAGGAATCAACGTGCGATCCTCAAGTTGGGCCTTTGTTGAGTGATTTGCGATGCTCGTGATACCTCTGGCTGATAGTGCACAAAGTGCCAGAGTTTGCAAAGGTTGCAGAGAGGAATAAGAGCAGAAGGAGATGAGCGGTACATGAAGGTCAGGGCGCGTTCAGGGATGGCCACTCGATTCTGCGGCGGCATAGCACCGCGATGGCCAAGGGGTGAGTTTTTTTTATCTGCTTTCGCCATTGCCTCAACGCGAGTTCCCTCCACTCGGTACAACTAGACAGGGGGCAAAATAGACATTTTTTTCTATCGAATTGCGCGCGCAAACGGTGCGCTCGGTGCCTTTCGTGAAAATGCCCTCTATCCTTTATTCTCTTCATTGTTATGTACCGTTGATGCATCCATTATGTCTGCGTTGATGGGAACAGATTATGTTGGTCGCTGTCATTGAGGGGCTCATCACTTCATGGCGTGACACTGATGCCTGTCTGTGATGTACCCATAGGCACACACACACATGCATACTGAATTGTATGCATGTGTGTACATGCGTGCGGGGGTAAGAGGGACTGAAAGGGAGCAAAAGGCAGGACGAGGAAACTTGATAGTAAATCTGCGCACGATACCATAGCATTGTCCGAACAAATGATTAGGGGGTTGGTATCGTGCGCGTGCCCTTTCACCCTGGACCCCCGAAATGTCCCCAATACATACAAGCAGACCACCAATTAAGCACGTCGGATAATTTATTGTATTTTTTGCTCTTTATTTAGGGATTGTTAACAGCGATCGAGTTTTGTCATTCCCGGTGCGAGTGACACACGAAAAATCCGGAAAGTTTATCCGCCTAGCAGAAAACTGTCGCATTTTTTAAATTTTTATCTTTTTTTATTTTTACCTCCGTCGGTACAATCGTCGCTTGATATTTTTCTACAAAAAGATCGATGTATCGAGGACGAGGAATGGGACTTTACGTTTTTTCCGTAACGTCACGCGATATATTCTATATATATATACTACAAATGTTAGATGGCACGACTGTCACGTCCTCTTAAGGAAGTTAGCCACAATTCACGATTTAAAAAATAAAAACATATGTTCGTTTAGACTATATAATGAGTTTGTACGAAATTTTTGCGATTTTTTTACGTGCGCTTAGATGGGCAAGACGATCACACTACGGGTGATGCATTTTTTTGCTATTTAGCACTAGGATAAATTATTTCTAACAACAGGTTAATGCAAAATAAGCCTTTGAAAATATTTAGAGAAAAACAGCCCTGTCTTGCACATCGTAAACCATATATATATTCGATATTGTACCATCAAGGTTTGATGAAAGATTATGCATCGTGGCTGGCGAATGAAGAGCGTTGCTGTCAAACGCAATGTCCGCGAAGTTAGTATTCCGGAAACACTTAATATTAATAAATGGTAATAAGAAATAATCTCTTGACATAAATATAAATGGGCATAATTATAAATGTCTCAAAATGTCATGCTGAATTCGATAAAACATTCGCTGACGCAATTTTTTTTCATAATAATCATTGATAATGTTATACCCAAAACCCAAAAGTTTTTCTTATTCACATCATGAAAATATAAAAATGCATCATTTTGCTATTCAATTATATATTTTATGAAAAACTAGCACCTACAGAATATATATATATATATATATATATATATATATATATATGCCTCGTATGCATGGTTTGGAGGTTCAGTGAAAAAAAATTCATAAACCTTCATTTGATGTTACTGGATCGCTCCAACGAACACTCCCGCACCGAACCTCTCACTGCGTATGGGGTCAATCGGATCCCATTACGCCAGACATTTTTCAGATCGCTGTATTCCGGTAAATATGCATTATTTCATGTAGAGACGTTTTTTGTAGTCACTGATCCTTATTTCATGGCCGAAATTTTTTTTTTCTTCAGAAAAACAAAAATTCAATGCCCAAACATTCGTTCAAAGCGGGAGATGCGTTGCAAAATCCGTACATGCATGAAAAAGATCGTAATTTTCTTTTCAAAATATAAAAATAATCCTTTGAGATTTTAAAGAGGAAGGTTCATAGATACGAAAAAAAGACGGTGTCGACCATCTTTCCAAAAAGTATATTTATTCAGAGGTTTGAATTTGAGAATTTTCGGGATAGTAAAAAATTGAAACGCCTCCGGCGGATCAATTGTTGCAAACGAATGTTTTTCACATTTTTTTTACTTCAATGACTTATTATTATTAACAATGTACCACAATCGACGCAGAAGTACATTCGGTGCTCGTTGCACATAGCCCTCCTGCGTAACGGACACTTGCTTTTAGTTTCATGATCGGCATACTGAATATATAATTTATCATAGTAGGACAAAATAAAAAAAACGTGTGTGAGCATTTTCTATCGCAACTTACTTACATGTAGTAATAACACACAAAATTTCACAAAAAAAGTTTTTTTTTTCACTTTCACCGCACTGCTGCATAACGGGGTCGCCTCGACCCCAGGTTCTTTTTCGACAGCTGTCTTCAGTATCCGGGCATGATGTAGGATTGGGGCCGAGCCTCCGCCTATAGAGTAAGAGTGGGGGAACATTCGAGCGCCGCACTGCGGCCGACTGGATTACACTATTTTGCCATAGTCAGTTAAAAAAATGGGTCAAAAAGACCCAATGTACAGTCGAAGGGTTAAATGGTCATTTTGATTTGTAAATTGGACCAAATCGAAGTCAATGTCATTTTGAATCGCCACAATGGGAAGCTTCGAAGGATCCCGAGGATGTCCTTGACGACGCAAATGGTAATTCCCTTAATATTTTTGTAAAACTCATTTCCCTTATCAATATAGGACGACGTTTCCATCTCGCAATGATTTCCTACAGGGGCGAGTTAAGAGTGGACTTATTCCTTAATTCTGTTTGTTCGGTAACGCCGACTTTCGTGTAACTCGACATCGATATGGCTTTAGCCGCATATCGACCCAGTTTGAAAAATCGTATCGATCTCGCGCCCAACAAGGTTTAGCACGACCAATGCGTGGGTCAAGTGGGCGAAACGAGGAGATACACGTGATCCGAAACACGCGGCGCACGAGAGAAGATTTGTACGCCAGAGGTGAGCAAGTGTTTTCAGTGGTGCTAAAGTGTTCGACAAAGTGAGCCACTGTTACCTTCGTCGTCATATAATCGCACCTGACACGTTTCTGCGTAGCTTTTCCCTACCGTATCTGCCGGGCTAAACTTAAGCTGCACCCTTTTCGTCTCTAGATCCTCTTTTACGGTATTAGCTAAGATAATTCGCGAAAGGAAAATTGATCGCTATGCGATGACAAAAAAAGAGAAAGAGGATAAGAAGGAGACAGAACGAGAGGGGCGGGAGAGGGAGGGAGAGAGAGAGAGAGAGAGAGAGAGAGAGAGAGAGAGAACGAAAAGTTGCAGATCCATCGGGATTATTATTTTCTCGGCTAGCGGATTGTATCTTCCCGGATTATCAGCTTTTCCCTTGATGTGCGATATATTTGTAGGGCGCAAGTGCAGTGCTCGTGAAAATTACACACGTACGCACCCACCCACATACACGCACGCGTATTTCAGTTTAAGCACGTTTTCCCTAGTGAAAACTAGTTCTTACTGAACGCCTTCGCTACAACTAGTTTTTCATAGTGAAAACTGGCATTTACGAGGAATAAAATCTTCATAGTAGTTAAAACTCGTCTTAAACGCGAACAAACCCCGACAGTTTTAACTTCATAATTTCGTTTCAACTAGTTTTTCTTGGCTAGAACGAGTTTTTCCTAGTTACAACTAGTTTTCCCTCGTTAGAACTAGTTTTTTCCTAGGTAGAACTCGTTTTTCTTGTTAAAACTATTTTTTCCTAGTTAGAACCAGTTTTTTCTAGTTAGAACTAGTTTTACTAGTTAGAACGAGTTTTTGTAGTAAAAACTAGTTTTTCGTAATAAAAAGTAGTTTTTCCTAGATAGAACTAGTTTTTCCTAGTTAGAACTAGTTTTTACTAGTTAATACTAGTTTTCCCTAGTTAGAACTAGTTTTTCCTAGTTGGAACTAGTTTTTTCCTCATTAGAACTAGTTTTTGTAGTTAGAACTAGCTTTTCTTAGGTAGAACTATTTTCCCCTAGTTAGAACTAGTTTTTCCTACTTAGAACTAGTTTTTCCTAGTTAGAATTAGTGTTTCCTAGTAAGGACTAGCTTTTCCTAGTTCGAACTAGTTTTTCCTAGTCAGGACTAGTTTTCCCAAGTTAGAACTTGTTTTTACAGAACTAGACCTCAAACAGCAAGCTGCTTACTTTCATTAGAACTAGATTTTCTTTGTTAGAACTATTTTTTCCTGGGTAGAACTAGTTTTTCCTGATTGAAGCTAGTTTTACTCACATTCGAATTCCTCTATCAGTAAATTCTAGTTTTCACTAGGAAAAGCTAGCTGTAACAAAGGCGTTCAGTCAAAACTAGTTTTTACTAGATGAAACGCGTTTGAAGTGGGTTCCAATTGTAACATATGTTGCAAAAAGGTGATCTTAGGAAATTTCGACATTTTGACATTTTGATCTAAATGTGCTGATAATCAACATTATATAGATGATATAGGTTGAAAATATCTCATATACATAGTGAAAGGGAGAGAGAGCGAAAGAGCAAAGCAGAAGGCGCATATATGGGTCATTCTACGAAAAATCAGATCATGTTCATGCGGAAGAATTTTCTGTGTTCACCAAATACGAAATTAAAAGTTAGTCCAACAAGTTTATGCAATGTACCATACGGAATAGCTTTTTGTTTTTGCAATTGTATATTGCAATATATTTTATTCTTCGATAAAAAAATACTAAGCTTATTTTAGAATAAAATCGGGAAGGCAAAATGAAATCTTCAAAATTTGGTTCATTGGAAATTGTCGCACCTCATGCAGAATATCCCATGCATATTGGGGGTAAGGAAGTAGGTATGTCTACGCGTGGCATTGGAGGATCGAAAATACGAGGATCTTTTTCGGCACGCGATAATCTGTTTCCCAATAATACTGACTTTAATTGTTTTAATTGGCAGCTCACGAGGGACTACTATTCTAGTCCTAGAATAACAGCGAAACGGCACGACGAAAATGCGCAGGTGCAACACCTGTACTGATCTATCCTAATAGTCTCTGCCTCTCTCTCTCTCTCTCTCTCTCTCTCTCTCTCTCTCTCTCTCTCACTCACTCTCTCCTTCCTTCTGATTTTGTCTTCTTATAATTCTTGCAGCCACGTTCTAGCAAAATTGACGAGCTTCCACAGAGTTGGGCCTCATAATCTTAGCCACAGCAGCGGTGGAAGCCCCTCGATTATTTTTGACGAGCGAAAATCTGCGTTTCTGTACCACCCTCACTATCTTTATTTTCTCATCCGCATTGCTGCAAATGATGGCAAATATTTTTTTTCGATATCACTCACAAATCCCGTTCGAAATGTATTCGAAAAATAATAATGGAGTTCCCGTTCTCCATTTTCCGCCCGGAAGCACGAATTGTCTTCGGCCCGTATATTTTACCTTGCAAGGTAATGAAGTTTATAATGGTAAAACGCTCACATCGGCAGTATGACTTCTTAAAATCAATTACCAACAAAAATTGTTTTAATTTAACTGACATTAAAAAAATGATGTAACAACACAACGCAGTGATAGAATTTTAATGATTTTTAAGCTACCAAACTATTAATTTGCTACCTGTAAAAAAAGCGAGAACTAGCGATTATCTCGTAATTTTTGAATACGTACATTTTGTCCGGTCGGTAAAACAGGTGAAGAGAGCTCGTGCTGTTGAGAACAAAACTTCTTTGACTTCGTCAAGATTGTTCTCACTGTCCTGAAGTATTAATATATCTGATTCAACTAATTTATCAATAATTTGTTGATTTTAGTTAAACGCAATATATTTTTTTTTCATTATGTTAATGGATTAAAAAATCGAGGCTGTCTTAACACCCAAGAAATTAAAACATACCGCCTATCAACACGTCCCGAGTAACGAATAAGGCCCATATTGATCTCTTGAATATCCGAAATTAATAAAGACATAAATGATAATCGCTTATAAAGAGTGGCCGTTGAAGGAAAATGGGCAAAAAGCGATCAAAGTTTCTCACTGTTAAATATATAGGTATTGTAATTCTAATTTTTCAAATAAATAAGTGTCATCGGAACAAGGGCAGCCCGACCTGAATAAAATTAATTTTTTCATCGTTTCCATAATGTCTTTTACTGAATATCGCTCGAACACGCGATACAAATTGCAGGTCCTCCCGAACAGGTTTTACAATTCTTCCAGAAATGGATAATATTTGTTTATAAAAGGTAGACGCTCAACGAAAATCGGCAAAAATACGAATAAAGTTTCTGTCACCCAAGCATATATTAAAATTCTAGTTTTGCAAATAAATAAGTGCCAGCTCAACAAGCGCAGCCGGAGCCGAATAATATTCATATTTTTATCGTCTCCATAATGACCTTTAAGGGGGAATATACCTTTGTAAATTTTTTCTTTGCATTATTCTTTATTGGCTTAAAAGGTCTCTTAACTATCCAAAAATAATATTCAAAGGGTTTTATTGTATGGTCCAGGCATCGCCGATCAAAGGTAAACACGAAATTTCCATGATTTTACAGTACTTAAAACTTTAAACGCGTTTTTCTCGAAACTATATTTATAGACGCGGGCGTATGCGTAGCGCCTCGAGTTTTCAATCGATTGACTTGAAATTTTAACTGTAGCTTCTTGATAACATTTTATAGTCCAGTACGTAGGATTTTATCGATAAGTTGAAATAAAAAAATTTCATGATCAATATTCCACCGATTTTTTTACGATTTTCTTCCTTCATATTAACGCCATTTTTTTTAAATCAATATTTTGAAAAACCCCTACGTACTGGAGTAGTTTTACATATCTGTTTTCAAAATATTTTTCGTTTTTCGCTCTAGCTTGAAAATGATGACCTGTGCGAATACGCCCATAGAGGACTATGAAAAAAACAGAGTTTTCTTTGATCGCCTACTGCGCCGTCATTTTGTTTCAAAATAATTTAAAAGAAACATTCTTTTACTTTAATGCTTGTACTAACATGAATAAAAAACCGAATTAAAAAAGACTGTTTTGTTTTTATTAAATAAATTGTCAAAAATGACCCTTGATTTTGCCCTCACAAAGGTATATTCCCCCTTAATGGATTTTGCTCCAATACGCAATACAAATTGTAGATCCTTTCTAACAAATTTTACGATTCACTTCGTAAAGAACATATATGAAAACACATGTGTATTGTAAACTCATATGTGCATTGAATTCTTGAAAAAAAAAAATATATATATATATACACATCCATATATATATATGCATATACGTTCACATACGACGGCCGTAGTAAATTGAAGGAAGAACGCGATCCCGCTCGTCTTACAATGGCTGACTCCGTAAGGCAAAAATCAGAAAGTTAGGGACTCGCTATAGAGATCTCTCGCGAGCTCATACCACCGTTCGAGGGTTGATGCGTTTGTTCCTTTCGAAGGGTGGTTGGGGTGGGTACCGACCTTTCGCCATCCGTGATTCCTGAGGGATGAGCACTGCAGCTGTCACGAGGATCAAGCACTGATTGGCCGTAAACGCTTGTCGGCCATCTTGAATTTTTCCGGTCTACCTTCTTTCCACAATAGACACACACGATCCGCTGTCCTTCTCCGACGTATCCGAAATTTAAATAAACGGGGTCGATTTTTTCTGCCTTGATCCTGTACGCGCAATGAAGGCGCTTTCTGCCATACGCTTTAGAACTTTTGATCGATTTTTATTTTAAATAGGTACGCAAGTACCCGTTGTAAATTTGAGGGAACGGAAATATAGTTCGTTTTAGAATTTCTGATCAATTCCTTTTTCCCCAATCTTCGTAGCTGTTTGTCCGGCATTTCTGCGTTGGATAAAAATTTGTATTCTTTAGTGTTTATTTTGGTGTGGTTTGAAGGGATGACACCACTGTGACGGGCCGAAAAACAGTCGATTTTCCGCATTTTTTTTCGTCTACTAGATTATTCATTTGGGTTTCGGAAAAAAAGTATGTTATCAGGCATACATTGAACTTATTTCGTGGAAATTTTTGTTTCAAAGAATGAAAAATTAACAACGTTATTGGAGTATAAGAGGAGTATGGGAAATTTGGTCCAACGGCCGGGTCGATCATTTGAAAATGATGTTCTGAAAAATAAACAAGTTTTATATTCTATATAAATGTAGTTCTCGTTGGACGTAGCCGTTTTTCGAAATGAAAAAAATTCACAAAATGGCGGACATTTAAAAAAGTTACATTATGGCGAGATTTTGGCTCACATTCGGGGGCTTAGAAATGCTAAATTTCAAGAAAAAAAACGTTCAGCGGTAGCTATACGGCATTTACTGAATTTTTTTTTCTTTTTCAATCGGACAACTGTACCTGGAGTTATGATTCCGGCCAGGTCGAGAAAAACGCGATTAAAAGTAAATCGTCGGTACGTTGGTCAATTTTCAATATTTAAATTGACAATTTTTTCACGTATCCTTGAATATTGACCTTGAGAAAATGCAAAAATGGTCGAATTTTTTCTCCCATTACAGTGACGTTTTGCCGTAAAACGACGATTTTGAAAAAGTATTTTTTTTTCTCCTCGGCCGATGACTGTTTATAACATGCGGATCGATTTTTGCTAATCTAAAAATATAAAGTATCGGCTTATATCGCTGTGCGCAATTCGTTTGTTTTTCCAATTGTGATATAAGCTTTTTGATCCTCTCGAGAAGCTTCGTCACGATAATCCCGATAAGAAAGGCGCCGAGAGCACGATCCCGTACCCTTGGAACAACATAATAGGTCACCCAAAAATTCGATATACGCGCTTGCCCATGTTATTGAAAGAAATCCCAGCGTATTGCTGTCGATGCCGCACGAGTGCACGGAGCAAGTAGTGGGGATAAATGGCTTCTAACCCAGATCAAGATGTACGCGCAGCTAGCCCTTGGGTGACGATAGATCGAGAGGGTTACAAGGATTTCAGGCACCATTATGGCTTAGCCGCGTGCGCTGTGTCCACCCTCAGGATTAGGCGCAATTATTGGAATCACACATCAGCAGCAGACCGCAACGAGATTCACACGCTCACGAGCTACACGGGATTTTCGGCCGACGAAAAATAAAAGATAACCGTTCACTTCGTTTTCGTTTTCTCTCACAATCGGAGGTAAAACGATTGGTCTGCAAAACTATTACATTCGTTATGCATTCCTCGATCACTTCTGTTATGTTCGTCTTTCGTTTCTAATCGATATTCAATTATTAAAGGGACCATTCATGACTCATTATTAATGTTGGGTGTTATTTTTTTATAATAAAAATAATTCATACATTTTTTATATTAGAATAAAAATAATTCATACATTTTTTATATTAGAATAAATATAATTCATACATTTTTTATATTAGAATAAAAATAATTCATACATTTTTTATATTAGAATAAAAATAATTCATACATTTTTTATATTAGAATAAATATAATCCATACATTTTTTATATTAGAATAAATATAATTCATACATTTTTTATATTAGAATAAAAATAATTCATACATTTCTATATTTTTTATTTTTATAAACATTTTTTATATTATATTAAAAATATTAGTGGTTTTTTAAATAACCGGGATTCTTCTCCATTTTCCAATAATGATCTTCATTCAATTTTTGAAAGAATAATTCATAACTCATTGTTTATTTTCATATAATAATTTGAAACATTCAAATGTTTTTTTATTCACTATGAAGTATGAAAAGATATGAAACGATTATATTTTATCCAATTGCCGATTGTATGATTAATTAACAACTCCTTAGCAATTTTATCTCATTAATGAATTATATATCAACAACGAATTACAATGAATAACAATAACAATGTATTAAAAAATTGTCTAATCGATTAAGAATTGGCCGTATCATTTATTTTTCAAATAATAATGAAGAGAAAATCACTTTTTATGTTATTGTCACGATATGTAGAAAATATGAGAGTATCCTATATTATAAGCGTGCTCGGGAGTCCATGAAATCTTGTTTTCTATGATTTTTAAAAAGGTTTGAACGACGGCTGTAACATTCAGACCGATATTTTCACAAAGCCAACCCGACCCGTCGTATATTATCATCCGGTGCTTTTCTTCAGACTAATTTATAACTTTACATCCCACACTATATAGAAAAATGACAATCTTTTACTGTCACTAATTATATTAGAAATAATGATAATAATTTTGTTTGAAGTATTATAATTGATTGTTGGAAATTAATTATCAGATGATGTGTATTAAGTTGTTTTCTGTCTCTACATTCTTAAAATGGTCTTAATAATTTTTCTAAGAAAATAAAATGGAGATCAATAACCAATTGATGATTTTTATCGAAAAAATGATCATTGGGGTTATTGACAAATGGTCCTATTCAGTAACAAAAAAGCTTGTCTGCATAATTAATTTCAATAATGAAGTCGCGTTTTGTAATACAATATATCAGGTAACTGGATAGTTCAATGGTTCAACGACCGTTCAATTAAATTATATAACAGTATAAAGTAGACTCGTAGATAAAGGCCTTTGCACGGAGAATCCGGTCTCTCCGAGTCTGCGTATAAAGAAACGGGAGACCCGGTTGCAACCGATATCACAATTGCGAAACGCCCATTGGTCGCGAGTAACGGGAGGCTTTGCAAACTTGTTCGGACCTATCGTTTTTGTCATTCGCGTCTATTTTAGACTTTTCCTCCGTTCGGTGGGACTAGTTCGCCACGTAATGATACGTAATGTCTCGTACGTGGATTACAGAGTACGCTTTCTTCGTTAATCACTCAATCGTAATTGTATTACGAGAGTCATTAGAACTTCAAGCTAGTTACAGGCCGGTCACTCGAGTTGTCCAGCCGGTAGATCGAAGTTTCTATAAATGCGTTAAAAATACGTAAATCGACCTTTGCGGTGCTAATCCAAAAGGTAATTATTCGTTCATGTTGAATTTTGCTGGATACGTGATGAATTGCATCAATAATTTCCTCCGAAACATCAATTGTTATTGAAAAATCGTCAAAAGTGTGGAAAAAGACGGTATCCACGTTTAGCCGGCGTAGTTTTGAACTTTCAAAAAAAAGTCGATGGTCCGTCTTTAAAATTTTACCAAAAATCGAAAAATCATTGGAACTCGATGAATCAAACGACATTTTGAAGAGAAAACGGTTACGAAGAGAATGCCCATAAAGCAAAGTTCCAACTCCGAACGGAAAATAAATGATCGCCGTTTCAGCGAAGCCACTTATTTTTTACCAAGATAGGGGAAAAATGGATTTTTAATATTTTTTTTATAAGTCCATATCGATGTATTTTCATCCTCTGAATACGGATTCACCATTTGTTTTTCCCAAACTCGTTAATTATCATTAAAAGTCGTCGAAAGTGTATGAAATGGACTCCACCAAAAATACGTAAACTTCAATTTTGTTCCCCCTTCAAGCTAATGAATAATGTATTATCTATAATTCATTATCCTTTCTGGCATGCCTGAGATGTTTGGTACTCTGACACAACAGTATCGAGTAATGAATAAAAAATTATCAAAATCGCTAAATACAAAATTTGTTATCGATGTATTTAGCGAGTAACGAGGTATAATTCGTTACCCTACATGCAAATGACAAGTATTGAAATCATTTTTATTCGATTCAAACTGATGTGTAACGAAAATTGTAACGTTCAATATGGAAGTATCGAGGAACGAGAAAAAATGTTTCTACTCGCTCTAAATATATCGAATAATCGTAATGTAGTAAATCTCGTAAATTCAGTAAAATTACTGAATTTAGTGAATTTATTAAAATTAGTAAATTTACTACATTTAGTGGATACGGTAAAATTAGTAAATTTACCATATTTAGTGAATTCAGTAAAATAAGTAAAATTACCGAATTTAGTGAACTCAGTAAAATAAGTAAAATTACCAAATTCAGTGAATTCAGTAAAATTAGTAAATCCAGTAAGATCAGTAAAATTAGTAAAATCAGTTTAAAAAATCAGTATAAATTCGGTAAAATCGATAAATTTAGTAAAGTTAGTAAATTCAGTAATATCAGTAAATTCGGTAAAATTAGTAAATTCGGTAAAATTGGTAAATTTAGTTACGCGGTACATCAGCATCTTCGGTGTAACTCGACACATAAGTATCGTGATTGGGACATCCCCGGCTCGTACGGACGCGATAAACGTCACCACCGCCCAAGCACGGGGCGAGCCACGAGATGAGGTCTCATTCTCCTCCGTATACGCGCGAACAACCCCTTTCTCCGCATGCGGTCCTCGCATAACACATACCGGCGTTTTGGTACCGTCAGCCACACCGGTGGCTTGTTATAACTCCGATAATTATGTTACCAATGCGTCGAAGGACAAAGAGCCCTTCAACCTCCGTATGTATATGTATACATATATCTATGTGTATTTCGGTGACCGGCGACGAGAAAGCAGAGATCGCCTTGTTGCTCTAATATAGTTGCACCCATACATACATATCCATACATAAGTATCTGTGTGTGCGTGCCCGCGTACTTTCATCGTGTAGCCGTCCAGCTGCCGGTAATCCTCCCTTTGTAATTTGCTTCCACGAGCCCGATGCGCCAATGGCGCGGTCTCCGCCATTTTTCGCATGGAATAATCAGAAAACCAAAATGAAAAACGTACCCACAAGCCATCGGGAAAAAAATACGAGGAAAGGAAAAACCACATGCTTCTTCGTCAATTAAAAAAAACCAATATTTTCGTCGGCAAACTGAGTTTCAACTTATGCTAAAAATGGTAAAGTGAATCGAAAGAAAAAATGAACTTGCGGAAGCTTGCCATTTGAATGACATTTGCCGACGTGTCTCGTTCGATTAATGGCCCTTTTTCGGAAATGGCACAAGAGCGCAGAATTTTTTTGTAGGTCAACATCCGAGAATTTAAGAGTTTTGCGTACTAGTTTTTTTTTAAACTTGGTAGAGAACTGGCGTGTAGCGAGTAGAGGTAGGATAGAAAAATCTTTGCCTCCGCCATTGGAGGGCGGTTGATGTCACTGTGCCCTTGTGGATAATAGAGTCCGCGACTTTAATGGACTCGCTAATCCTCTTCCCTGTTTGCTGGTGAAGACTAGGAATATATATACCGTATGTCTGTGAATACACAATCCACACGTATATGTGCACTTACTATGGTCGCCGTCGTGTGTGCCATCGAGCGTACAGAGAGGTACATAGATGTGCACGCAATAATCGTTCTAGCATAGAATAGGGATGCCGGGGAGGACGGGCGGGTGACTGCACTCGCCTATGCGGGAAAGGCTAGTTTCGGGGGTTCGAATGCTCGAAAGTTTCCTAGCGAATGGAGGATGGACCAAAAAGCAGAGAAAGACAAGCCTCGTGGCACGTAATCGCCGTATACATGCGGTATTCCAACCCAACTGAATTGGGTTCTCAGCTGTTTGTTTTTTGTTTTTACTAACGTGACAAAACGTGTTCACCAATTTTCCTGAGATTTTTTCATCCGACGGATGAAGAAAGATGTTATCAGGCTTACTATCATTTTTATATATTTTTGAGACCGTTCTTTTTCGTGAAAAAAACTGTAGAAAATATTCCAAACTACTTTTGAACTAAGCCATGTGATATCACATTTTTAAACATTTTCAAATCTGTTTTTTTATTGCTACAAATTTGCCCAGATTTATAACAGCGATATATTTGTCAGATTTATATATTTTTCTAAAATCGTTGTGGAACAGTACTTGATAATTTTATGCTATTGAGGTGTAAAATAAACATTGTCGGTAAATCTCGAACGGAATGCCTTGTGCATACGTACACAGTTATATCTATACACATTCATGTAGAAATGTATAATGTGTGTATACATATATATGTGAAGGGGAAGATGCGTATGCATGCCACACCGAAGCTCACCGTGACGACGAGATACGCCCCTTGTGTGCAACCACTGGTGCAATGATACCTTGATTTCTCAAGTGACGAGTTATAAGCACCCCCTCGTCATTTTCCATATATCCGTGTGCCTGTACGTGTTTGCCCGTTATTACGTCGGCTCACCAATCTCGAAACTTTCTCGTGTCGCACGATAGAATGTATGGGCTTCACATACGTAGTTGAAAAAGAAACATATTTGCACGAATCAAAGCAAGGTAATAGTGAACCGGTAGGGAAGGAAAGTGTGACTCCATTGCTGAAGGGTATTGCGACGAAACAATATTTTTTCCCAGGACATTGGGCAGGTTTCGGTTTTTTATGAAATATTTTTTGACATGGTGGCTGACTTATTGTTACCAAAAAAAAAACGTTCATCACAATTGCACTGACCGAAAAGCTTTTTTATATTCATAAAGTTAATGGAGGTTCTGATGTTGCTGCTAATTTGTGCAATATCAAGATTTAGTATACCAATAACTAGGGTCAATCAAGCCACTTAGGTTGAATAAGAGGAGACCCTCATTCCCCCGTGAGATATAATTGTTGAAGCTTACGGAAATCGTAATTGCAAAACAGGTTGCATTTCTGAGCATTACAGTTTACACACCCAAACACACGTATATATCTATATGCGTATATGTGTGCATTTATGTATAAAGAGCATAGGCTCGCCCACCTGCATGATTATTTTACCACAGCTGTATAATCAGAGCACGTATACTATAAATGCATGCTCGTTCTCCCCCTCTCGAAAGAACCGTTCACTCGTGAAAGCAGCTACTATCCCCGAGAGAAAAACAATTTAGGAAAACAGCTGTGGCAAAATGTACGAAAGTAGTTTTTGAGGAAGCATCGGGTGACGATTGAAAGGAGGAACAAAAATGGATTCCACATTCAGAATCATTTATTCGGTGTTATCTTTAAACTAGTCATTTGATTACAGGTATGTGACAAATCTGAACGATAAACTAAGGGAAGTACGAAATATCAGAGAGATTCCCTGCGCTTGGCAGCAATGAGATTAGGATTCTTCGAAGCAATAAATTTAATTTCCATTGGACGTCTCCTGTAGTGATTCACAGCATGAGAATAATTCGGTGCAGTAAAAACTCGCTTATTTCTATTACGGTGGGCTGTTGCAAACGAAACAGTGGCAATTTTAGAATTCACGGTGGGCGGCCTTCATTTGAAACCCCGTCGTCTGTAAGATGTTGGACCAATCTGGTGACCTGTTCATCCAGAGGAGTGCCGGTACGTGTTAATCAGGGGACAAGTCTCCTCGAAAAGTCCAGAGTCTCATTTCTTCGTATAGAGCGTAACGATGATCGCCCATTTTTCGTTTTTTTCCTCTCTCCTAGACTTGCTAATCACGACGTCATTTCCCTCAAGGAACTTCTCTTCGTCTGCCTTCATCGGTTTTTAGCCGTGATACTGTCCCTGATTGTATTGGGGTTGATGTCCCGGTTGGGGATTTTGCTGGGGTTGCCCTTGGTGTCCTTGAGGTCTGTACTGCGCTGCAACAGACGCAGCCTGATTCTGGTAGGTGGGTTGTTGCGGTGCGTTTCCGTATTGTATGTTTGGTCGATAATTAGCGGCTTGAGCCTGTGTCTGGACTTGAGGGTTCGCCTGGTGTCCGGAACCAAAGTTTGGCGGTGGTGGAGCTGGAATGTTCACCACGGGGTCGCGGGCTTGTTGGAACTGGAGCAGTTGCTTGATCTGCGTCGGTGCCTGAGAATACGGCCTGTAGTGAGGCGCCTGCTGTTGCTGATGTTGACCGTGAGGAGCTTGCCTTCTAACGCGAACCGAGTCTGAAGTATTTTCATCACGATATTAATTTCCGAGCAATAACACAGTATCCGCGTAATTAGATGAAGAAGGTTCATCATTTTGATAATGCCGAATTGTGATAGTCAACATGATCATTCGACGAGTCTACGATGAACGCTCACCAACGATCCGGTCTCCAAGATTCTCCACAAGCCATCCATCGCGAGCGACGATCAATTGGCTCGCGCATATTGGCGCAAGAACGCACAGCAGAATCTATAAGGCGAAAAGATCAAATCAAATGCTCAATGACCGAACGCGAATAGCTCGAAACGAAGTGGATCATCAATGGCCCAATAGGAATTACGTCTCGAATGATAAATTCGATCCTACGAGTACTTTGGCTAAGTCATTGTCACTCGCGTAAGAACGGCCAGGGCGAGGCGCAAACTTCGATACGTAAGGATTACGATGACTTACAAGAAATTTCATGACGACGTTCCACAGTCCGATCGCGTTTTCAGTATGAATCTGCGCGAACTGGCGCCCAATTCGCGAGTCACATCTATATGTGCGAGCAGCTTTCATGCTTCGCTGGCTGTGAAATTTTTAACTCTTCGCCCCCACGCGACTCCTCCGTATGACTATACCGATATACGTCCGTATAAAAGGCTAGTTACGTGATTATGGGCCACCAGAGTCGTTTGGAGGGGGTCGATTGTGTGCGCGTTACCTCCCAACTGAGGCCCCACCGAGGTAGGAAGTGCGATACGTGAAAAAAAGGAAAATGAGAATGAAAAAAAAAGAAACGGTGTCACGGTATGTAAAACCGAACGACAGATAAAGAGCGAACCACCCGAGAGCTATCGAATTTCGTCGAAATGTAAAAGTGCCACTGGCAACGTTTTCTGCTGAATTTCCATCCAAGGTGAACGGGCCAAAGACTTGTGGTAAGCTCAGTCTGCACTGACGTTCACGCAACATCCCGTATCTATAAGTTCACGGCGTGTATTATTTTCGCTATACCAGAAACAAGATACGTCGGGTTTCAGAATGCAGCAGTCATCGATGTATCAGCTGCTGGAGGAAAAGAACGCGCCCAAACGAGACATGCTCGAGTTTCTGACATTACCATTTGCATATGCAGGAAATCGATCCGCCCGTCGCGCTCGATCCACTTTCTTCCGTGTACGCGTATCTGAATGTGAGCTTGCCTTTGTTGGCGTTATCACTGCGTTAGGTTGCAACCAGGTGCCTGGAGACAGGACGAGGAGGAAGAGGAATCACGAGGCTGCTTCGTTTTTTAAAGAAACATATTTATTTCAACGTACATGGTATAAAAAATAAACCTTCTTCTTTCAAAGTATCACATTGCGTGTTTGTATCGACCTCTATAGTCTCAAGTGAACGCGACGATCTACCCCTATCAATGATCTAGTAGATACTGTTTGTAAAAAAAAATCAAGTTGGTCAAGATGGTGGACGCGCGCGTTCGCAAAATGGCGCGGCACGTTCATGCTGTTTCGATCTTCTCTCTCATCTTTCGTCGGCCCTCCTTCTCATTCCCTCTGAATGTTCCTCCCTCTCGAAAGTTCAGTCGTCGAAGGAATGCGACGAACTTATATCCTTGTACCTCCGGCTCATCAGCTCCGATGTTCAAGGTAATTAGGGGTGTACAAAGTTCTCGATCTTCCAGTTGATTTTTTGAGATTACCGTAGGACATTGTACACGAAGTTATCGATTCTCGTTTCAGTATTGATTCTCGGTGACCGGGCGGACTCCGTTGCGTGCCTGACCGGCGGATGGATGACCTTGAGGCTGGTAGACCTGACCGGACCCGGCTTGTTGAGGGTGTTGGTATTGAGAAGCGGCCGGTTGGGTCGGTTGAGCCCGCTGAGGAACGTAGGGCTTCTCCAGACGGTAGGTTATCTGATTGGCTATTATGTTGTAGGGTGTTTGGGATTGGAATTGCAAGATTTTCTGTATCGACGCCGGAACGTTGTTTGAATAATTTGGCTGTGGCTCTACAGGGGGCTGAGATATTCTCTGGTATTGTGGCTGTCGATGTTGAGGTTGCTGTTGTTGTTGCTGTTGTTGTTGTGGGTGCTGCTGTTGCTGATATTGGGCTTGACGTCTTTGCCTTGATGGCCCATGAGCTCCTCCCGCCCCTTGAGCTGCTAATAAATTTTCGTATCTGGGGGCAAAACAAGTATTTACATGTTAAGCGTTTATCAATGTTGATATACAATTGAGTGGAAAATAATTACTATGGGGCGATAAGATAATTGGACCGCGTTGGGGAGAATTGATTGGTTCTTCATTCGAGTCCAGCCTTGAGAGGTATAGCGTTTTTTCGTTACTAACGGAATGGTACAGTGTATCGTAGACTTGTCCATTGAAAAGTATATCAGATGCACAATAGTCCCATACTTATTTTTTATAGCAATTAATGCCGGCCGAATTTGTTGCATGAGTAAGACGAAAAAAATGGCTATTCGAGTAATCAGCCATTAAAAATCTGGCGCCACGATGATTCTGTTACCTGAACTTTTCGGGAATGCTGTTGACGTAGGGTATCTGGGCCTGGAACTTCAGGAGTTGTTGCAACTGGGACGGAAGATTGCTTGAGTAATGAGGCTGAGCTTCGGGAGGTGGTTGCGAGATTCTCTGATACTGGGGCTGTGGCCTCGCAGGCTGCTGTTGCGGCTGACGTTGCGGCTGATGCTGGGACGGTTGTTGCGGATGTTGCCGATACTGGCGTATTTGGGACGGTTGACGTTGAGGCGCTTGCCTCTTCTCTCTGTGTCCCTCTTGACTTCGACTTGGTGCTCGTTGAGCCTGATTCGGATACTGATAGGTTACTTCCTGCTTCTGGTTTTGCCCAGCGGCCAAAGCGTCGTATCTGCAATGAATAATCACCCATTGGGTAAATTCTTGATGAGCTGGGAAATGCTTAACTCGGTTCAAGAATCGTGGCTCATCGTCCTACCTCCATTGTTCGGGAATGTGATTAACGTAGGGTATCTGAGATTGAAACTTTAGGAGTTCTTGAATCCTGGAAGGAACATTCGCGGAATAATGAGGCTGCGGTTCCACCGGTGGTTGACTGGCGGGTTGCTGTGGCTGTTGATGGGCTTGGCGCTGTGGCTGTTGATGGGCTTGGCGCTGATGCGTTTGACGCTTGCTCCTCGGCGGCCCTCTCGATTTGCCGCGATATTGGCTACGGTATTGATTTTGTGCATCAGGCTGGTGACGCGCCTCAGCTTTTTGAGGGTTGCTGTCGTATTCCGGTTGAGCTTGCGGTACTTGACCGCCCTGACTGTTGACAGCGTCATACCTACAATGTCAATGTCGTCAATCTTATGGAATTTAGCATTGGAAGCATTGGAATTTAGTCGAGGCCTGTGATCTGTTGTGATACACTGGCTACATTTTGGAAAATTAAAAGTCTCGTTTCCAAACTGACTAGACCCGTTGGATTCCTTTGTCCTTCGCCCATCACTCGAAGCTTAAATGCGTTTTTCAATTTCTGTCGAAAGAGGCTCGTGGGGCCTCTTAGCCATTCTGTTTTACCATTTGATTTTCAAATAGCCCAATTGAATAGCATTTGTACTGAATTTTACTGAACCTAGTCTAGTAATCATTAACTATGATGATATTTTTCTTCATTCTGATGTCCGTTTCAAGCCTTAGAATCAAGCGCAAAGAGTGCTCACCTGTACTGTTCGGGAATGATGTTCAGATAAGGTATCTGTTGTTGGAACTGGAGCAATTGTTTGATCTGAGCTGGTGCATTGTCGTAAGGTCTGTATTTGGGTCTGAGTTCGGGTTGCTGGGCAGCTGGCGCGGCGGGGGCATGTGGATCCTGTTGTTGACGTCGCGGCGGAGCTTGCGGAGGCACCGCGTCATGAGGGATGAAGACGTTGTGAGTCGGTTGAGAAGCATGTTGCGGTGCATGTTGCGGCGTGTTATGATAAGACTTCCAGTTGACGCTCAGACCTTAAAAGGAAGAAAGCAATAATAAATTTCGTCTTTTCGAATATCTTGCTTACCAACGATTCCGTAACGTTCATCCTACCGCTTGGATCTCTGTACTGGAGAGCCCTCCCCGCGCCCTGATTGGCGTCGTATGGTCCTTGCACCGCCGACTGTGAGTGCCCATCGGTCGCTCCTTGGATTTGAAAGTGGGCATTCGCGTCTGTGGGCCCTTGAATTCTAAAATCGGCGTTCGAGTCCGTGGCTCCCTGAATCTGAAAGTTGGCATTTCCATCGGTTGCACCTTGAATGTGGAAGTTGGCATTTCCGTCGGTAGCACCGTGAATCTGAAAATCTGAGTTTCCATCCGATGCACCGACGATCTTGAAGTCACTGTTACCGTCCGAGGCACCTTGTATAGAAAAGTCTCCCGCTCCAGCAGACGCTGAGGAATGAGAGGAAGAAAAAATGGCACACGAAAAATGATTGAGTCCAGTTGCAGAATGTTTATCGCGTTCCGTGTTCTGGCGCCGTGGAGGAAAACGATTATGTCGGCGCCGGCACAGTTAGGCATTAAAAAACGGCTGCCACTGCTTGAACTCGAGGTTCCCTTTCACGTGAAAGGAAGTTCTGCGTACAGCAGTCGATGTTAATGGCGAATTTGTTCACGAGGTTTAGAGACACGATAATGATAGATACTTTTACAAGTCGTGCGAATAAATTGAGTCAGACAACAATTATCTTCATTTGCTTGCCCCTTTTTTTTCGTAATGTTCATCATCGATGTTGTCTTTTGACTACCGTGCAAAGTAACGTTACATTTTTACGTCTACGTACTCGTGGTACTTGCCCTCTATCCCTTCTATTCGAGAGCGTATGGCTTTATATCTGTGTATATACCTCTCTGGTCCTCGTACTCGATACCCTTGTCCTGGCTGTACTTGAGCCCCTGGGCACGCCGGTTACCGTCAGTAGGCCCCCGAATGGAGAATTGGCCCGCGCACAATGGCACTAACGCCAGAAATATTATCTGTGGACAGATTGGCAACATGTCGAACCGTTACAAAAATATAAAGCGGTCGATCTCTTGTACGACATAAAACGTAGTAGACGACTTGTTTTTTTTTTTTTAATTCGTTTTTATAATGAAAAGTGCGTAATAAAATCATTGAAAAGTTGGGATAAAAAATTGCGTTAAAAAATGCGGGAATGCATATATATACTCTTGTTGTATACAATCAAATTCCGTGTATAAATTAACACTCAATTGTATTCCTGTGAAAATCAGTTTCTACCGAAATTTATCAAAGCGACATAACATTTCGAATTTATCGCTGAGCTCGAATTATTCCAGCATTTCGCTGATGCATGTGCCAGGAGAAAGGAGACTAACCAGTTCGACGGGAATCCATGTAGGAACGTGTGGAAAAAAAAATATGCCTCGACGTTATCGATGGACTTTTGTTGCTTGAAATCGATCAAGCATGTGTTTATTTATGGAAAGATTAAATCGAACATTTTAAACCGAACGGGCGAATTAATTATAACGGGTTGATTGAGCCGCTAATGAATTCTCTACTTTTCTCTACTGCATACGCGTATGGTTTGATCGGTCAACCGTGCAATTTTTCCCAGACGATTTACCATCACCGGCGATCAAGTTTATCGAAGAGAAAGTTTTGATCTCGGACAAACGGACGCCGGACAAGTTCGTGACTGAGCGTGGGCGATACATTAGTAGCCTGTTATTTTCCTGCATTCTATTTTTACGTACGAGGAATTTATCTATGTGCGTTATACAATGTTGCGGAAATCCATGGCTTTGAAATGTTGCCCTCAAGGCAAAATTTGGAAAATAAATGAAAAAAAGCAAGGCGGAACTGGCGCTAGCATAAAATCCTTTCTGCCTTCTCGCACTGAAAGCTTTTGCTTGAATATTTGTAATGCTATCGTTATATAAGATATTCAGCTTCTGCACACAATTTTGCAAAAGCGTTAGGACATGCAAAAATGGTTATACATTTTTCCATACACCTTCCGTGTATTAAAATTAAAAATATTTTTTTAACTGCTGTCTGCAAGTACATTTAACTAAATTGTACGTACTTTTAATTTTGCATGTAATAAGTAAAAACAATCCTAGTTTTCTAACATTCGTATTCGGTTGGCATATACAGTTTTTATTTTCCCAAATGTCGATCAAATAAATATTAGTTCCTTTTTTTAAAAATATATTTTTTTCATAAACAGTTATTGCCTTATTGTTAATGCTTTTTTTAAATAAACAGTTATTTATTATTCCCATTTTCTTTGTTTCGAAACCAGCGATCGTTCATGGACTTTTGTTTTCTTTAACTCTTTTAGTTGTTAAAATTAAATTAATTAAAGATAAAATTAAAAAGTTTAGAAATCAACGGTCCATAAGTGTTCGCGTTTGATTTTCAAACTCTTTTATTTGTTTTAAAACAAGAAAGCGAATTTGGGACCTTTATTTATGGACCTTTAATTTATGTTAATTCGTGGACCTTTGATGAATTCAATATTCGTCCTTTTTTTTAAATGCGAACAATTAGTTTTCATTTTCATTTACTATATTAGGAAAACCGACGAACATCTATGGACCTTTGTTTTTTTATGTTTTGAAATCAAAGATCCATAAACATTCGCCTTCGATTTTTCAACTTTTTAATTCGAAAACAAATAAAAAAGTTTAAAAAACCAGAGGTCCATAAACGCATGCCGGTTTTGCAACAAAGTAAATGGGAATGATGAATAACTGTTGGCATTTTAAAGTCACCACATACAGATCTGCACGGAGAGCTACACGAAAGGGGGTATAGTTATCCTGTACTTTCGCACAGTCCAACGAGAGCACGACACGAGCCTGTACACCGAGCCGGCCTACGTACCGTTGTACTGCTGGTATTACGTGAGGGGATAGAAAGTAAAATACGAATTACACGCTAGTCTCGAAGAATGGCTGGTCCGCAAGAAAAAAATATATTATTACCCACTGGTGCAGCACCAAGATTTTGCAGTAGATCGTATGCCTTGATCTTCTGGTATCCCAAAAATGTCCTCAATTCGTGAGATATCTTACAAAAAGTAAAATTCATGCTAACTTACGCTCGGCATTATTAATAGGTTCAAAAATACATTGCTATAATGTATAAATATTGCTTTCATAAGTTTATCGACCGGGGTATTTGATTGGAAAATTCTATAATTCGTAAATGCATAGGCGCGAAATTTAAAGTCGAAAAACTTTCATATTTAATGATTGGATCATGAATTTCAACGGAAGAAGGAGTTTTTGGGAAATTATTTTACCGTGACATCGATAAAATGTCATCAAATTCGCACAGGAGTCGTAAATAAAAATAATCAGCATCATTCAAGAATGTTTCGATAATGAGTTTCTCAGTTAGCAAGTATGATAATTTTTTAATCAATTTTTTTTCCTAATTTTATAAACACTCGTCGTTGAAGTAGGGTCTGGTGTTCGGTCCGAACGAAGTTGCTCCGAATGCAATTACTTCCGGGTTGAGAATGAAATATTTCTTAAGGCCTTAGGCCACAGTAAAGGGTATAAAATCATGTGCGAATTTAACAATTTTTTTTCGCATGAAAAAGTGATTTACTCATAAAATTAATTAGATATCTATTTAGTACGAATATGAAGCTGTTATAAGATTTTTTTTCTCGATGTATTAGGGCTAATACAAAATGGTTAACTACTCAAAACTTCTCGAAACAGCTTTGTTCCAATTGGCGTGACAAATAACTTCAACAATTTTCACTCGATTTACTTCAAATTTAAAAGTTATGTTCCTAATCGCATTTCGCAAAGAAGTACTTACGGAATTTCTGATTAACCGAAAACTTTTCATTTTATGAGCAGTTATAACGAAATTCTCACTGAAAATTCATTTCTTAAGTTCAAATACCTACAACTTTTGAATAAAACAATATTTTTTAAATTCCTCACGTACTTCTCTAGGTATTCTAATGTAGATTGACGAGAATTTTTGTTTTTGTTCCAGGTAAAAAATTGTGGATTCTAAATGTCACGCCGCGGAGCGCCTAAAAAAGATAACAAAAGAAAATATTAGTAGTCGGCCATTTTGTACATGGAAAAAAATTCTAACAGCTTGATATTCATACTAAATAGATGTGTAATTAATTTTATGAGTGAATCACTTTTTCATACGAAACAAAAATTGTTAAATTCTCACACGATGTTGTACCCGTTATTGTGGCCTAAGGCCTTAATGTTTCTCAAGACTTAAATCTATCATGATTGCCATACACACACGCACGTTCTCTCGTCAAACTTGTCCCCTTTATTTTAAGGAACATCGTATTTGACGACAAAAATAAATTTCTCCGTTATCCACGAACGTTTTCTGCATAGGCAGAAAAAAATAATCACTAGCTATAGTAACTATAGCGACTCTTGGATCTCTCGTCTCGTTTGCCCATTGTAGAAAAAGTTACGTTTAACAGGAATAATTGTGATGGGTTTGTGCAGTTGTTAATTGTCTACGGTCACTTACTTGCAATCTCGTCATGACGGGGAGGCAATGCCTTGTCATGCTCGAGGGTTGAGTGTTTCTGAGGCGGGCGCGCGCCTCTCGGACCAATTTTATAGTGAGCGAGTCCGAACGTCTTGGCTCTCTATTAAACTCGCGAAACTTGCGCACTGCAAGGCGCAAACAGCCGCCACCTCTATTTCATCGCACGTATGTGGATATACGTACGGTACAATCACCGGATAACGCTGTCACATTTTTCTCGACGCTTTTCAAACATTCGGTATGCTTCATGCCAGCCGAGAGAAAAATAATTTCGCGGAAGTACAAGGCCAAAATGTATTTAATATATATGCACACATACGTATATTGCAATCAAGAATGGCGTATACGTTGTTCAAAATATTACGAACATATATGATAGAAATTATTCATTCGTTATTGAAATAAAATACTTTGTTATTTCCACTCCCTCCTGCACCCTGTCGGGCTGTTACAATCTCATTTTTTTGCCATAACTCCACACATTTCACTTAACTGAAAAATAGTACGACTTTTAGCCTACTTTCTGGAGGTACTGTCAAAATACGTCTCTTTCCATTTCCAACCATTTTTTATTGAATTTATTTTCAGAAAAAGATCGCCAGAAGAGTAGAATAGCGATACTAGGTCGAAATATTGATCCTACCAAAAGACATGCTAGAGGTGTAGGTAAGATAATGTGATTCAGCACGATACCATATGTCAATAAAAGCATAAAAATCAACGGTGTACCGGATGCGCAGTTAACATTTTTTTTTACGTTTCAGAACATTCGGTTCAAATTTTTCATCAAAACAATATCCATTAAACGAATAACAAAAACATAATGCACAATTACATAAAAGTATTCATTTTTTATGAATACTTTTCGGTAAGTTAATTATAGAATAGTAATTTAAATGATATAAAAGTAATTTACAACAAATTACAGAAAAGTATTTATTTTTATCAATACCTTTCTGTACTTTTCCACTTTTTTCAAAATTATTTGTTTAGTATCGATAATTAGAGTAAAAAATTGACATTAATGCTTTTGAAATATTTAAAAAAAATTTAATTCTGCATCTGGTACGCCGTTGTTGTTCACACTTCCATTGATGAATGACGTATCGAGTTAAATTACTTTACGCACACATCTAGTTTTTCCAGGAAAAACCTTTATGCCCACTATCGCTATTGTTTTATTTTGACATTCTTTTTCCAAAAATTAATTCATTAAAACAGCTGAGAAATCGATGCACCCTTAAGCACGCATTCCCAAAAATATGATGACATTCGTAAAATTATCTCAAGCTTTGCTGTCTCAAAAAGTGCCAACCAATGGCAAATACATCGATGGACAAATCGTTCAAAAAAATCCTGCTTTTAATCCCGTTCAGTGAAGCTCTCGGATACTCTCGTCCATTTCCTTGATCGTTTGACTCCACGAATCCAGGCCAACGAGCGAAGAAAAGAGAAGCATTATGAACGAAACAAGTTTTACCCATTTGCCTAAGTAGATCGAAACCCGCGTGGACCGAGTCTGACGTTGTAAGTCCTGCACTTTTGGCGGAGCTTTGCCGAACCAGAAATGATTCGTGTACGGCAACCGTCGTATAAATTTATACGGTAATCGGTATCAGTTCGAACCGGGAAAACTTCGTAGCAAAACCCGAACGCCGCTTTGCCCACGGGGCTTTTGAGTTCGATGCACTTTATTGCGCAACGCTGTTGCGTTCGCGTTTTTTTTCTCTTCGTTTCGTTTGATCCGTATACACCTGATCGATATAAGAGATCGACCCGCGACACAGCAAATCGTCGCTGTGCTGAGATCAAACCGAACAGTTTTCTTTTGTGATTATTTCCGCGGAACGATAAAAATCAATCGATCCGAAGGAACGAAGGTGCATTATTTCAGGGAATTCTCGAATAATTCGACATTTTTGTAATTTTGTTATTCGGTGCCACAAAGTGGCCAAATACGATAATTCATGGTATTCCTTTCGCAGAGGGCCGTATTTTGCGGGGGCACGAGAAGGGCCCTTATGAATCATTGGTTACAGTGGCACTAAATAAAAACAAGTCACAGTCAATTGTCATACCCAACAATAAACGACAATAAAAAATTCAAGCAAATTTCGTAGACTCACACTACCAAAAAGCTTCTGGACACTTCAGATAATTCCAAAACTTTCGATCACTGGATAATTGCCAAAATAATGTGAGAATGATATAGTTCACTAAATTTATTATTTTACAAAAATATTATATAGCTCTGTACAATGAATTATATCGTTCTAACATAATTTTGCAATAATACAAAGTGATCGGATGTTTTGCAGTTATCTGAAATGTCCGGAAACTTTTGGCAGGTAGTGAAGACATTTTAACACCAATTGCACATTTTTTCTAAATTTTATCATTAATTTTATTAATATTATCATTATCAACCAAGTTTTATCGTTATCAACTAAATTTTATCATTAATTGTATCATTAATGTTTTCGTTAAACATTCGGTGATCCCTTGGGTAGTCTGTCGTCATGGAATATTGAGATTTTTTTTACCCGCGTGAGCTTTTAATATCAGGCATCCAGAGGTATTTAGTATAAAAATGGTTAAATAGAAACGTGGCCAACGTGTCATCTCCATACAGCGCCATATGAGGCGACTTATAGAGTCGTAACTTTTCGTTGAAACTTAAACGGTTCGAAATTTTACCAGTATACTAAGATGTATTTTTACTCGATTATATACGAATATCAGTTACTTGTTAAATATTCGTATTCGTAAAAGGAACGCCATAATAGAGAAAATGTTCATTTGTGATAATTTAAGCATGAAATATTAACCCGACCGATGTATTTGCTTAGACGAATCTCAGTTCGACAAATATGTTGCTACATCTCGTCGATAATGATAGCGAATCGACACATAAGTGGATATGGATTCTTGACACCTTCTGCGTGTGTCAGGTACCTCCTACAAACGTCACGAATATACGGCACTAAGGGACTTAGGTAACGCGAGAGCAGTTACAACATTTTTCCTCATTCATGATCTATATAACTCTGTGTAATTCGTATGATTCTCTTTTTCCTCAAAGTGACGAGAGTATTCGATGTAACGATATTTTAATCCCTTGCAATATTTCGTCAACCGGTTACCGTGGAACGGGGCTAAATTGACATTAACGGTAACTTTGACAATTTTAGGGCTACTTAAACAGAGCGCCAAAATACGGTTGAAATGTGTTTAAATTTGTTGTTCAAGTTTATTATAATGCTGCTCAAGTTTTGATCTCAATGATAATTATAAGACTGATTAAGTGCCTGTAACAGTACCCTGGGTACTTGATATTGTTATGTAAAATGTTTCCCTAATGAAGATGACAATTTGATTATGAAAAATCGTTGTTGTTCATTTAAGGATGTTGAGTCCCAAATCGCAAATGATAAAATTCTGAAAATTTGGTATGTTTTTGTATGAAGTATTTCAGAGGTCGTGTAAAAATTTCACGTTCACAAATTCACGTTCACGTTCAAAAATTTAACATTCACAAATTAAATGTTGTTTTATGGAAACTGGTGTAACTTTGCAATAAGTTTTTTTTGACCTCTCAATTTTATAATATCTACAATATACTGAAAGTAACGGAAACAAAACGGAGTTTATTGATAAATTTTTTTTTATTTCTTTTAAAAATTGTTCTTAACAAAATGTTAATTTTTTAATAACGAGCTACCTAATCGTCGTGAAATTTTAACACGACCTGTTAAATACTTCATACAAAAACATACCAAATTTTCAGAATTTTCTTATCATTTTTTATTTCAACCCTTAAGCAGGTTGAAGTAATGATGATAGAATTCGGAAAATTTGGTATGTTTTTACATGAAGTATTCAGGAGGTCGTGTAAAAATTTCATGACGATTAAGAAGCTATTTATTGAACAATTAACATTTACATGTTTCATAGGGACTCAACATCCTTAATTCCATGGGTAATGCATAAAATATTATTTTTTAAATCAAAATGATGTTAAAGCAACCTTCATCTAATGGACTTCGTCTAATCCCCTTTGAAGCAACCCTTATCTAAAAACCATAATCTTTGACATAAGTTGCATTTCAATGCCTTATCAAAGACATCCTACACGCGAGGTTACTTTGAAACCTTTTTTTAAATATAAAATTATGGAGGGGTCGGTGGAGTTTGACCTTCTTATACATTCGACAGTCAAAGGACACATTGTTCTAGTCGAGCAAAATTTCGAGCGAAGTTCAGATGTCAAAAAAAAGTTACCTACAAAAAACTTCCAAAATCTGTTCAAAGTAACCCCATTTTACGGTACTTCGTCGTTTCTTCTATTTTCCGAGCTCATGTCGACTATGATTAAAAAAAAATAAATCTATCATATTTCTTCGCGGGCGTGCATTCTCAGGTAGTGCAATGTATCCGGCATAGGGCATTTTCCATCCGTCCTCTCACTTTCAGCACGCGCGCGAAAGTCCACTGCTCGCGTCAAGCTCGTTACAATGCTTCCCGGGAAGTTGATACTTAATGAGAACAACTTTTCAGTTACGTGAACCGCGTGAAGCCCGTTAAGGTATTCGCTGCACAAGCGAATCGGAGTGCTTCTGATTAAGGGGCTTGATTAATTGTTAATTGGCGATCGCAATTATACCCAGATGATTCAGATTGTTCAGATGATTTACCTGTATCTAGATATTATATCTAGATAATCGGCTATACATATATAGGCCATTTTTACTTCGGTATACAAAAACTAATAAATTTCTGAATTTTCCCTCCACCGACTGATAAAACTGGCTTGTCACCTACTCGAATTTGAATTTGAGGCAGCCTGCGTCGCGACTCGAATTAAATTAATTACAAAACAATCGAATCTTCGATAGCCCTGTAAATTACTTGGAATAAATTATTTATTTTTATCGTGACAGATGTCGTGTAATAATAATTACGTGTTCCTATATGAAGAAAAAAATAGTTATAATATAATAATAGTTTCGTACTTATGGAGAACTGTCGTGCCCAGATAAAAGTATTCATATATCCGGGAATTAATGAATTTATGGCGAAGCAGCGAGGCGTGCACCTCGAAGGCCACGAAAGTGAATCGCTTCGTGAATGTTGCAGTTGAAAAGTCTTCCTGATCCTCGAGGAAAGTTATTCTGCGAGAAAGAAGGTGAAAACGGACCAAATAACAGTAGAGTTATACCCCGCACAATTCGCATATATATATATATATATATATCAGAATATATATATATATATCACAAACAAATCGAAGAAACGGCGCTAGTGGAACTTTTTCTCGAAGTTTACAACCATCGCTCGATTTCCACTTCCGTCGAAGCGGAACTGAAACGACAAATAATTCTATGAATGACAGACGAAAAGCTGCTGGTGCGCATAATTTGTGTTGAACATATTTATTTTCTTTTCAAGAAAAATTCTACAGATATGTAATAAAGAAAAAGAAACGTCATCAACACAGAGAAAGTCGATGTACCTACATTAAAGAATCTGAAAATGTTTCAAATATTGTCAAATGCGAAACGGCCCACGTATCGGACTTCCGCAGCTTTTTAGGTACGTACATTATTATATAATTGAATCGTGACTCAACGAGTGTCAAAATTTCTTGCAATATTTATCGAATATTTTCCAAAATATTGCAGATAGTGCCTTTTCGGATCAAAAACCGTGTTTCGGATTATTTATCGAAACTGATTCTTTTACACTACAGCAATAATTTTACTGCGAAGTCACTGAATGCCATTCTCACGAATTATTTCGATTTTTAAACCAAAAGGGTTCAATAATATTATGGGGAGGGGCGGGTACTCTGCCGTGACGAATGAACGCACAAACATGACGATATCGTAGATGCACGAAGTAGCTGAGAAACTCCAAAAAGGCCTGTCGTAATCAAGGCTGAAAAAAAGTTCTACCGATCTACGAAATGACACAAGACGAGGTTGCACTTTTTCGATCCGTGTGCACATGCAGTTATATTCTTGTTGGAGAAGAAGTTACGACGTACTTTATCGTGCAATACCACCCCAATTAACCCTCCGTCCGTACACTCAAATTTTGGGACACCGACTGTACTGGGTCGTAAAAGTCCTGCTAATGTTTTTTGTAAGAAAAAAAACCTCGGAAAAATCTGAAAAAATTCTGAATTACTTTTACATCTTTCCGCGATCCAATAATTTATTTACCCATTTATTGTAAATAAAATGTTTACAACAATAAAAGTAACCGAAAATGGAGGAAAAATCGTTTTTCATAAATCTGGCTAGTGCCTTCAAAGACCCAGTGTACAGACGGAGGGTTAATACTGCCGTTAAGGGGGGATTGTCTTTTTTTTTCGCAAAATTTACCGCTTTTTGGGAATTTTTTTGTGAAGAAAGTATACAACGGAAAACTTGTGAAACTTGGCATATAGTTTTATTGATCTGTTTACTACATACAAAAAAATTTTTAAACAATTTCATCAAAAAATCCGCCTCGCACCCCCCTCGACGCGCGATGGTCCTTTTTTTATGGTGTGCACGATTACAGCCTTCACGTTCATCCTGCAACAAAAACCCAAAAAGCATTTTACTTTAGACACATATAGCTATCGTTTGATGAAGCAAAAAAGCAATACGTTTAATAGTTTTTGATTTATAACAAAAAATCGATCAATTTTTTTCGAAAAATCGATACTTCAAGTTCAAAACGTCACCAAATCGTCAATTTTTTTTCTTTTTTTTTTTCCTCTTCATCGAACGATAGCTATATGTGTCTAAAGTAAAATGCTTTTTGGGTTTTTGTTGCAGGATGAACGTGAAGGCTGTAATCGTGCACACCATCAAAAAAGGACCATCGCGCGTCGAGGGGGGTTCGAGGCGGATTTTTTGATGAAATTGTTTAAAAATTTTTTTGTGTGTAGTAAACAGATCAATAAAACTATATGCCAAGTTTCACAAGTTTTCCGTTGTATACTTTCTTCACAAAAAAATTCCCAAAAAGCGGTAAATTTTGCGAAAAAAAAGACAATCCCCCCTTAATTATATTCCCTGGTTCATAAATGCATATGTACATATTTAAAAAAACCACAAAAAATACCGTTCCCACGCGATCTAAAACCGTTTATCATTGTTCTTCTCGTCCTTGATGGCTTCGGGGCTCTCGTAAATCTGGCCGTCTGTCTTCAGAAAGTAAACCTTGCTGGGATATTGTCTCGAGAGTTTGGCGCTTTCCGGCAGCGGTTTGGGAATGAAAAGTTGTTTCGGTCGAAATGCGATTTGATTGGCAATGACGTCGTAGGGGAGTTGGGCCTGATAGTTCAACAATCGTTGTATAGCAGTTGGCATGTTATTCGCGTGATTCGTTTGAGTCACTTGTTTGGCCGATTCGAGCTGTTGGTTTTGGCGAGTTTGAGGCTTGTTGTATTGCGCGAGTTGAGCCGATTGTTTGTTGTTTTGGCGGTATTGGGAAACGATGGGTGAATTTTGGTCGTTGTATTGGGAAAAGGATGCTCGAACGTCAGAATTGAGTTTGCTGTATTGCTTCTGTAGTTCCGACGACTGAGGTTGGTGGGACTGGGCGAGTTGTTTGTAGGGTTGATATTGGGCCTTCTCCCTGGATTGCGCACCGATCACTGAACCATAAGGCAACGGAGCCGATCTTTCCGTCAGCCTTTCCTCGTCCTTGTACCTTATACCAGCCTTTGGTGGCACTCTGTCGATGTTTCCATTGTTGGATAGCCCGGCGTTCGCGTGATAGCCGGAAACGCGATGATTCGCGGCAGAATTGGAATATCCTCGTTCCAACTGATGGGTCTGTGGATGAAGGAACGAGTTCTTGTCGGGTGTGGCGATCGACGAGACCGCGATAGGCGCAAATGCCTGATAGAAAAATGCCCCGGGATCAACGTAAGGGCCTTCGTGAGTGTAAGCCTCGGTGATCAATTTTTTTATGTGATTCGGTACCGCCGAAAATGGCTGATATTGCGGTTGAAGCTGTGCGGGAGCTTGGATCACCGTTGCCTGTTGCTTTGGTGAGAAATTCGCCTGTCTCGTTCCCGTTTCCGCGCGTTGAAGTCTCTGCCTTGACGCGAGATGAGATCTCCATTGGCTTTGCGGAGCGTAGAGTTTCCAATTGATCTTTGAACCTTCGATAATTGATTGATTCCATAATTGATTCCTTCAACGCATCTAGCTGTGCGAAATGGTTGTCTCGCTACTTATTGCCTCGTGTGATTAATGATGAATTATCGATCGATTATTATTGAGGGCTTGAATATCTAAAGATTGATGCGTCACTCGGCTACATCTACCTAGAGGCCCCACAAAAATGTATACTTCCATATTGTTTTCAAAATCGGTGGACATTGTATGTCGAGAAACACTAGGTCGATTGTTTCAAAATTTACAGGAGATACGATGGGAAATGCTCAAAGGTCGTTCAAGATTTCACTTTTTAAAATTGATCTTCATTTTTTGATAGTTACTTAGTTGATGACGACTTTTTTTCATCGATTTTGTATGCTAGAGTTTCAATGCGTCGCCACTTTAAAAAAAAACTATGTTTTTTAATATCGACGATCGTCAACGACTCGTATTTATTGTTAACTTGAATAACTCGTTTGGTTTTTAGATTGCAGACGGGCCGTTTAAGCTGGAGAGTGTCCACCGCCGAACGTTGCGAAAAAATGTTATCGTTTGCCGGCTGCTAAGTTTTTCTGTATTTTTTGGTGATTTTTTTTAAAGGCTCTCAATATACTCACCTTTGTGATTAAAAAAATGCGATTCTTTTTTACCAACCGTTTCCTAGAAATAAATTCGGAATTTGGCCACTTTTTCGGGCCTCTAGGTAAATGTAGCCTCGTAAGGGGCATTGTAAAAAACTGTGGTGAATTGCCCATACCGTAATTTCTTTAAAAAACTATGTAGTGCAACTTAAATCGGTAGAACGTTCAAATCGCTTGTTTAATCAAAATTATGCAGCGAGAGCAACGATCATGCGGTTTAGGCTAGTCCATCGAAGGGACAATTGTCACCTGATTATTTATCTGATTTAATCGTGTACTGATTAATTACTGGGATCCTTACCATCTGGGTCATTGTACTGTATCTGGCTCTGCGGCGCTCGTGACTGTCGTTCCTTCGAATTATTATTATCTCCTGGTTGCGCCAAGCTCGTTGACACCAGCGTCAGAAGTAGAACCTTGAATGGAACAGAGTGCCAGAAAGCAAAGGTCAATCATCGATGCTGCAACTCTTTCTTACGTTCATGCATCTCTGCGTGTAGCGGTGGAAAGATCATCCTCGTATGCAGCATCTTCTAAGCTGATTTATGCGTGATTGCGAGGTACCGATTACAGTGCACGTAACGCGCGCGATGTCCACATACAGATATCGTAAAAGAACTTGAGACCAGAGAGAACGAGGCAAATGGCTATTTCAATCGCGATTGATTGTAGGATTGTGAATCAAGATGCGGAGGCAACGGGATGTACCGGTTTTCACGTAACGAGTAATCAAATTCTAGATCGTGCAATTTGACTGCAAAGTGAAGAAGATAATCGTGTGTTGCTTGGTTATTCATATAATCTTCAAAAATGTTTTCGACAGCGCTATTCAAATTTGAATAGCACATATATGTGGAATGTCACGAATCTGACACGAAGATTAATTGATTGTCACTCTCATAGCTTGACGCGTCGAACATATTTAATGCAAATAAACAATTACAGATTCTTTTTTGTCACCGGTAGATCAGAATGTTTGTGACGCTTATCAACATCTTTAATGCAAAATGCAACGCTCCTCAACATCTTTAATGCAAAATGCAACGCTTGTCATCATCTTTAATGCAAATTGCAACGCTTATCAAGATCTTCAAAGCGAAATGCAACGCTTATCAACATCTTCAAAGTAAAATGCAACTATTATCAACATCGTTAATGCAAAATGCAACGCCTATCAACATCTTTAATGCGAAATGCAACGCTTATCAACATCTTTAATGCAAAACGCAACATCTTTAATGCGTCAAACATATTTAATGGATGGAAAAAAATGCAGATTCTTTTTCATCATCGGCAGATCAGAATTTTCGTAACGCTTATCAACATCTACCGATGCAGCATCGACTCGGAATTCGATGACGATTGATGACGTATATTCCTCGAGATTTCATTGAACCACCTGTACTACAGATATTTACCAATCGTCAGGGACGATTGTGACAGTTCAATCGAACGGTAAGTTTTTCAACATTCACCCTGTTCCACATTGTCGATAGCATCACCATGTGGAATTTCAACAAAAAAGTGAGTATCATCGGAAATTGGATCGATCTAACCTCACGTTCACGTTCCATCCTCAACGCAGCGAATCGCGATAAAAGTTCATGAAAAATCACAATCGACGCTTCTCCGTTGCAATTGACTCACGATCGAACGTTCCTCTTAAATTGAATACAGTGCAATCAAATCCCTCAACGATGACAACTACAATTATTTTTCTTTCTCAAAATCAAATCACGCATAATTCGGTCTAGAATCACAGTTTTTGCGAATCACAATGATGCCAATCGCACCGAGAGTTAGAAAAAGTGCGTTTTTTTTCAATGCTCACTGTCAGTAACGTCATTGCTCGGGTGTCGTTGTCGCGTAAACGTCGCGTCGATGGATGTGCTCGATGCCGGTCGGTCGAGTTGAAGAAATCTGCCGACGTAGTACGCGGTGACTTCTATATAGACCCCACCGAGTCAGCTTGGTGCAACGCGCCACAGGCTCTATCGCAAAACGGCTCGTCGTGGATTTGCTACTTTTAAAGTCATTCGCATTCTCCAACGAGACAAACCCGGCAAAGCCCTCCAGGTATTATCACCGCGAATAAATCCAAGAGAGGAGGAAAATTAGAGAAAATGAGATCGAGTCGGATAGAAAAGGATGGAGCGAAAGAGAGACGGAGATAGTGATCACCCTCGTTCATGGAATGCGCTCTCGTTGTCGTAATGTTTGTACTGTAGAATGTCAGGAAGCTGCGGATGAAGTCTCCCTACCTTCAGGAATCGGAAAAAATAGTTAAGAGTGTATATATATATGTATATATATATATACTCTTAACTATTTTCTTTATATATACATTTTTTTATAATTTATATAATTAAAATTAAAATTTTATATTTAAATATATATAATATATTTTATATATATACTTCATATATAACTATGACATATATATATGTGTGTGTGTGTATGCATGTATGTGTACGTGTATATACATAGATAGCTACACTCATTTAAATGTAACGAATAGTACACATCTTTGGAAATGTATAAGCAACCAATACAACTTTGTGCATCTATTCGAAATCACTCCAGTGTAGAAAAAGTAGCATTATTCTTTCTCGCCATGATGTTTCAAAGAAATTATGGATGAAGGATGGTGAAATCGCGGTATTCTCGTCACACGGCAGGGTATAATATTACGAAGTATGGTGCGATTTATGGAAATAAAAGTAAAGACAACTAACTCGCACTTTGCGTCATAGTGAATACTCTATGACTAAATATTTATTTTTCTGATATGAATTTCGACGTTTTTAAAATAGATTTTTAAACTCATGGACGTTCTAGGCCAAATTTTTGCTTAGTCCATTGGATTTGACTTAAAAACATCAGGGTTTTTAAGCTGGTAGGGCTGGCTCCATTTTTTTTTGTAAAATTGATTTAGAAAAATTCGTATAGACTTGTGAGGATAAATATTCCTACTAAGGAAATTGTTTTTACAAAGTATTTATCGGACCGCAATTCGGTGAAAAAAAAACAAAGAGGTCTGTGAGGTTTTTAACAATCGTATATAAAAAGATTGGTACCAAAATGTAAACAAGGATCGAGGACTTTTCTTTTTGGGGCAGAAAAACCAATGCACAGGCACTTGTGTACTGCTCTGTGTACGTATCGAGTGACTTGCAAAATAATCGCTTTATTTGTTATGGCAGCTACACGAATCATTTTCTCAATTGTTTTCTCACGACTACACTTTTGTCAATTATTCAAACGACACCCGGTCATTTCGCTGCCTATTTGTTTGTTATTTTATCACGGCTTGTTTCTTTTACCGTGTGAGTGAGCCTCGTATACTTGCACGGTAAATTTCATGCAAATGAGACATTTTCAATTTGCACCGTGCGAGTGTAGAAAGTAAATTTATAAATTGCGTCAAACGAAATTTTCTCAATAATACTGTTTCCTCGTGGACTCACGATACATATACGTAACAATCGTGTCGTTAAACTTGGAAACATTATAGTCAGGATTTAATAATTTTAGTATTTAATAATTTAGTCAGTATTATCCAATTTTAGTATTAAATAATTTCGTGAGTGTTAAAGAGGGAGATACCTTTATGTGAGGATAAAATTTGCAGATTTTCGTGATTTTTTTCTTAGACGAAAGATTTCTTCACTATTTTTGCGTTTTAGGGTATGTTTTATTATTACTTTTGGCTGTTACATGGTATTTTTTTATTTATTAACCATTAAAAATAGCCGAGGTATGGCACGGTCTTCTAAACTGCATTTTCAAAATTGGCGTGTCGTATAGTTAAAAAACCGGTCGACCGATTCTGATGAAATTTGATAAAAATCGTCCTAATCTTATTGTATAAAACATGACCCTAAAAGTTTTGGAAAATATTTTAAAAAGTATTATTTTATTGCAAAATGTAGACATTTTTTTCGGAAAATTGAATCTTTTTGTTTCAAAGCGTACCATTTCATCGATTTTCAACATTTTTCACTTTTTCTTGGTTCATATTCTGCTTATGAGTGGTAGCAAAAGAAAAATCCTTGGTGATTTTTTTTCCTATCATTCCCGCCGACGCTGAGTGTCACGCCGTCTGACAACATCCGCGCAACCCGTTTGAAAGACCGTGGCCTACCTCCATCGTTTTCCAAGATTTATCAAAAAAATACCACATTACAGCGAAAAGTCGTGATAAGACATACCCCAAGTCTCAAAAAATGGCAAAGAAATCTCTTGTTAAAAAGAAATCATGAAAATCAACCATTTTTTCTCGCCAAAGGTACCTCCCCACTTAAATAACTTTAGTATTAAATAATTATCTAGGCCGATGGCGTAATATTTTCCAGTGATGGCACAACAGAGTACAGATGAGGTAGTAAATATCACGCTGCGTTCTTAAAATACATATATTTTTAACAAAAAGCAATTATCTAGTTACGAAAATTGGGTTCGACTTGGCTACTCCACTCTGGAAATTTACGAGGATATGTTATATATATATATATATATATATATATATATATATATATATATATATATATATATATATATATATATATATATATATATATATAAGTGCCACGTTGCAGAGAAACATTGAGCCTGATGCCAATTGCACGATTATTGTACTTTCTGCGAAAACATTTACGATTACACGTCAAAACAAATTAGTCCTGAAGGCGAAATATTGGGGAAGAAAGAATGGATAATAAGTCTTGAGACGAGAATTACAAGTTGACTCGTATGAATTTCGTTCACTTATTTGTCTCTCAACGTGGGAACTTACGGTGCAAAATAAGGTATCCGCGGACCATAAGATAATGTGGGAGTTTAAACGAACGCGCTCGTATTATTTCTTCGTATTCGAATCTGCAGACCTCACCCGCCGTGATAAAAATTATGGATAATTTTATCCGTCTGACTAATCCTTTCGCAAGGGTTGCCCAAGCTATTTTCTTGTAACGAGAGCACGCGGATGTACGAGTATATTTAGCTGGACGAAATTAAACGGAAAAGCTAATATGCATTATTTATACTTCTAAATGTTTGCTTACTTTTTGTTTGTAAGATTGGTGCGATAGCGATTGTGGGAAAAGTCAGCGAATGAAAGAATTTATAACGGGGATGTGGAAAGGATTGGCGCGTGGGAGAAAGGTTTATCAGTGGCTGGATGTGAAGGAAGGTCTTGACACGAGATAAGAAAGCAATTGAATTCATATCGACTTATGGTAACGACGAATTCTTTTATCCCCGTAGGTAACTTACCGATAGATGGTAAGTAAATCTCCACCTTACCGACGGATGAAAAACCTTTATCGAATGTCGAACAGGAATCGAAACATCACTTGCAGATTCCTGCTGTGTCTAATAAGTACAAAATAAGAGCATCATTAGATAAGAGCTCACGATTTTAGCCATACGTCACGCCAGTTTTGAAAATGCAGTTTAGAAGGCCGTGCCACACCTCCGTCATTTTGAAAGATCAATTGAAAAAATGCCCACAGTAGTAATAAAACATACCCTAAGTCTCAAAAAGCGTGAAAAAATCTTTCCTTTTAAAAAAATCGTGAAAATGAGCGAATTTTTTCCTCGCCTAAAGTGATACCCCCCCCTTGATGGGAGAATACCCGAAACTGTATAGATCTTAAACATCCTATCAAAGTTCAAGTGTTCGATAACTAGGTTTTTTTGAAATTCTATTTAATACTACTGACTAATTTCAAAAAATGCCTACCGCACACTGATAAACGCGATGGGAACTCTTCATATATAGACGCTAAACGCGTAGGTCGTTGGGGCTTGGCCCACATGACATGTGCACGCCTGTATTCGAAGTACTCCAACGACAGTGAAGAATCTATACGGCTTGCCTACTAGCGGACCGTAGAGAGATCGACGATTTAGCTGATTGTGAGACGAGCACCCGAGTCAGTCGCGCACTTCGTCGATGTAATAATCGTGTCTAGGGCGTGGTAATTCTGTTATGCTATGCAACAATTGCTAGCAACGAAAAGGTCGTGCCGTGCATCACATTTACGTATCAAACCGTGTGCACATTAGAGTCCACTTACGAGGGCCCTAAAGCCATTAATTTTTATCTGAATACTTTAAAATTAATATTCATTTTTAATATTTTCAATCTTAATTTATGAGATTTATTTTAAGATCAATTACACCAATATTAATAAAAGTATAATACTAAATATTAATATGAAAGATTAAATTCATGAAATAATAAATACCTAAGATCAATTTTATTTCTTTATAATAATTATTTATTTAATTATTTGAGTATGAGAAACATTCCTGTGATTTCGATTCGATTTATTAATTCATTTTTCTTGATTAGTATTTTTATGTATTTGTTTAATTCAACATTTTTCTTAATTATAATCGAGAAAATAATTATAAGGAAGGTAATAAAATGTTTTATTTTATTTTATATTTTCGCAACCGATGATTATTCCAGTTCATCATCTAGAAAATGTAGTTATTTCACATCTATGAGAAGATTCACGGACAATAATGGAGGTGAAATTATTATTAATAATATCATCTCCACCATCAGTATGATTATTTTGCATTATCGACATCGTATCGCTTCATTAACTATCACTATACCGATGATTGAATTATGATTCTTCATACAGAACTATATTTGTTACTTTATGGTTGATTGTCAGTAGATTGAGCTCAATTGGGGACATAGGGCCTACCTGCTTCGTGGGCAAAAACGAAAAACTCTAGTTCTGATTGATAAAAGTTCTCCCATTTTTTTAAGGGGGGATTGTCTTTTTTTTTCGCAAAATTTACCGCTTTTTGGGAATTTTTTTGTAAAGAAAGTATACAACGGAAAACTTGTGAAACTTGGCATATAGTTTTGTTGATCTGTTTACTACATACAAAAAAATTTTTAAACAATTCCATCAAAAAATCCGCCTCCCACCCCCCTCGACGCGCGATGGTCCTTTTTTGATGGTGTGCACGATTTCTCAAAAACTATCCAACCGATTGCCTTCAAATTTGGACAGAATGCTCAGCTGAAATCCTTTTATCGTTTGATGAAGCAAAAAAGCAATACGTTTAATAATTTTTTATTTATAACAAAAAATCGATCAATTTTTTTTCGAAAAATCGATACTTCAAGTTCAAAACGTCACCAAATCGTCAATTTTTTTTTCCCTTCATCGAACGATAGCTATGTGTGTCTAAAGTAAAATGCTTTTTGGATTTTTGTTGCAGGATGAACGTGAAGGCTGTAATCGTGCACACCATAAAAAAGGACCATCGCGCGTCGAGGGGGGTGGGAGGCGGATTTTTTGATGAAATTGTTTAAAAAATTTTTTGTACGTAGTAAACAGATCAATAAAACTATATGCCAAGTTTCACAAGTTTTCCGTTGTATACTTTCTTCACAAGAAAATTCCCAAAAAGCGGTAAATTTTGCGAAAAAAAAGACAATCCCCCCGTAAAATAAGTCAGGCGTTAGTTTTTAATCGTTGTGTTTGCGAATTATGAGCGTAAATCTTTTACAGAATGGAAGTGGTATTTTCCACCTAGTGTCAAAAGTCAAATTTGGTGTCCATTCGAACCACGTGGCATTTTGACCCTAGATAGAAAATACCACGTGGTTCGAATTAACACCAACTCCTCTGTGGCCTGCATCCACCGCTACCCAATCCTGTTGCATTTCTACCCTACACTATTTACTTCACCCTATTCCTGTTAGTCCTTTCGTCAGGTCGCTTTTGCAGGTCCTTTTTTCCAGGTTCCAAAAAGCTCTTTTAGCTGAGTCTCGACTTTGAGAAAACTTATTCCGGTGGTTCAATGATCAGATTTATTTTTATCCACAATGCACAGACCACTGCCAAAATAATATTAATTTTTCACTGGCATGGCTTGATTATTCTTGATGATTTTGAATTAGTATTAGAATGTTTGGAAACCACACAGCAGTATATGAAATTGCTCATGATCCCAGCCCCCTTCACCGAGTCTTTAAGGTGACTCAAGAGTGAGCTTTATACAGATCCAACCGGAAAACAGGGAGGCGTGCGATTTGTTCATGAGAGAGTACCAGCGTGGGGGTTTAGGATCCCAAGGACTTAAGAAACTTTGCCAGAGAGAGAGAGAGAGCGAGAGAGAGAGAGAGAGAGAGAGAGAAGAGGAGGGAGGAAAATGGAAAGATCCTGAGAAGGAAAGAAACGTCTCATAATCATTGCGAAGTATAAAACGCCCCTCCCTGGTCGATGATCGCACATTATTCAAACGCGTTCCCGGTCGATATCTTCGCCATGCCGGTTCTCCTCGTAAGTTCCAACAATTTCCCTTCTTCGTAAAAAATATCGTCGTGAAACGCGTGCGAATTCTTATTGCTCGCGAAAAACGTTATTTTTCTGCAAAAGTCGATTTCATTTCGACAGTCACAGCCAGAACAATTTCGTCGTTCGAAAATATCTTTACGAGGTTTTTTTTTAAGCCTCGGTGGGGAAATTGAAAAAATAGCTCGATTGAAAAATTGAAACAACAAAAATGAGCGTCTTTAGAGGGGGAGATACGCTTAGGCAAAAAAACATTGCAACGTTTTAGCTCGATCGGAGGTCGGGGCTTTTCAGATTTTCCAAGGCTATTAAAGTGGTTGATAAACTTCGTAATTTCGTTTCAATCAGATGTTAGTTGCATCTTTAGTCTCGCCGTGTATCGCTCAGACGTATCATCGCTCATCGCAGGATGCTGCGATATTGAGTGACGCGCGTTACCTCGCCGGTGACGGTACATTCGGCGCGGCCTACACCCAGGAGGACGGTGTACAATTTAAGGAAGAGAGTGACGCGAACGGCGATCGTAAGGGTTCCTACTCATACGTTGATCCGACCGGTCATCGACGTACCGTTTTCTATACCGCTGGCAAAAACGGTTTCCAGGTTCGTGACGAACTCGAGGTCATTATCCCACTTTTATTATTACCATTTTTATATTCGTATCTTTATCGCGAAGAAAAAATATTAATGTGAAAACTAATTGTTATTTTGCTGTTGATCTATCAATTCATTTGTGCGTCTGTGGAATGAGGCGAAACTTTTTTTATCGTCTTGTAGTAAATTGTCATCCTTTGTATTCTTAATAATGAAAATCGTATTTATCAATCTCAAAGCAAACTCGACACATTCGAGTGGGCAAATTGTGGCGAGGCACGAGCTTGGGTGTGCTTTATTCATTGCCTTGAGCGCTACAATTTGTCGAGTACTCTTATAAATAATTGATAGGGGTGAATCAGTCATAAGCATTCTGCCGATGAATTAAGGGAATATTGATTTTTTTAAATTTCTAAGAAACAAATCGATTTCGAAGTTCCTTAAAGAAAGGCATGAATTGTGTTAAAACTTAATAACGGCACCGTTAAACTTACGATTTCTTATTTTTTTTTCGAACTCTGATAAATTCACGGGTGTTTGATTTTTTGGAGAGTGATTTTTCAAAGATTTTTTTTACCATTCTAGAATAAAATCTGATACATCGTAATGCTTTGGAAGTCGTGGAAACTTTTAAGGCCTATAGACGTTTGGGTAGTCGGAAAACAGGCTTTTTGGGATTTAAAAAAAAATTCTAATGAAACAATCACAATGAGGTTTGGAGGGTTTATTTTACGTATCTGTACGAACTCAAATCAATTTTTTGCGTTTTCCAAAAAATACAAAATGGCGACCCAGTGGCCGGTATAAAGGTAAGGCATTTTCTGCATGCCCTTCACGGGTGAGACTCGTTGGAGATGCAGATGAGCTCCCAGATTAATTTTTCCTTCGTAATCTATATGAGTTATGCTAGCAAAGTACACACGATTAATATAAAACCTTGATTGTTGCAAATTTGGCACCATATTTGAAAAAAAATTGCTTTTTCGACGGAAAATCGACGTCAATTTGTTTATAAAAGCTGTAATTGTTAATCGATCGTGAAAATCGTGTGTATTACGCTAGAAAATCTATCTAAAGACCTACAGTCTAAAATTCAAGCCAATTGGTTGAAAATTGTAGGAGCCACGAGTCCGACCGATTTTGAGAACGTGGTTTTAAGAAGAACGCTTTCAAAATTCGAAAACCATTTTTCTTCGGACCATATCATTTTTATGATGTTTATCCATAATTTCAGCCGATTAGAAAAAAAAGACAAATTTCTTTTTTTCAAAGGTATTTCTATTTCAAAAGTTCAAAATTCAAATTCAATTGAAAAAATTCAAAAATTTTCAAAGTTATTCGGAAGGCTTTCAATTTAACTTTTATTGTATATATTCCTATTGCAAAAAAAACAATATGAATTAAACTTAAGGGATCATTAGAGTGTAACGGGTCAAAAAATAGCTGATTATCATAACTTTTTTTCGATGGTTAAAACACGTTAATCAGTTTCATTTTTTATGTCAAATCAAAGCACTCATGAAGAACAGAAAATAAAGTTTTAAACGTTTATTTTCCTTTTTTTACATTTCTCAACGGATGAAAATGTCTTCCAAAAAAGGAGTTCTCACGATGTACACGTTTGTGGCCGTAAATGTAATCCGAAACAAAATTTCTAAACAAATTATTAATCAGCATAAAAGCCGCTATCTTGCTATGGAGGTTTTTCAAAAATAAAAATTGACAAAACGGCGACGATTTGGAAAAAAAAGTATCGAGTACAGCCTATTTTTTCGACATTTTTCGTTAAAAAAAATATAAAGATTTAAAAAAGCTTCCATAGCAAGATAAAGAATGGCGTGAAGAATGTTCTGCGTGTCCCGTTTTGGAAGACGAGATTTCGAGAAAAACGCGTTTAAATTTCCATTGCGAAATTTTCATATAAATTCATATTAATATCGCATCAATTTCATATAACAGCATGTTCATAACCGTCTATACTATCGGATAATGCAAAAAAAACGATTTTTAAAAAATTTTACACTGTTATGATCCCTGAGCTGGCGAAACTCACGATTTTCTTTTGTTTCTTCCAAATGCTCGTACACGGAGAGAATTTTTAAGTATTTTTTACGGTGAAATCTCCGTAAAAATTACATTAAAAATTTGAAACCGGTGACAAATGTGCACATAGTCAAAAATTGACACTAGCTTTTAATATTGTGCTTTCATTCATGTAAAAATTTAAGCAAGTAGCATAATTTTTTACATTTCTTTCAGTAAAAATTCTGACACATTCTCATGTAGAATTTTAACAATGGGCTGCCTCAAAAATTCCAAGTTTCTACAGTAAAAATAACCTGGACAAACTTGAAATTTCTAAAATCCCTAGCGAAAAATTAATTCCCTATGATTAAATAAATACTCTATATACTGTATTTCTGAACATTTGTGTTCTTGATTGCTACTTATTTTAGCATATCATCTTTCCGTACCATTGTAGACGTCCTTTATCGAAGTTTCTTTTCACGTTTCTTTGTTTTCTTGCGTAGAACTGCGTAGAACACGTTAGACTGCACGAGACCACGAGGCTTTCTTGGCCTATGTTTCGTACTATAATGCGCATGCGCGGTACCGCTGTTGCTAAGCAACGCGGGTCGGCGTCGTTCGTGCTCGTCATACTGCGTCATACACAAGCCCCCTCTCGCAGCTTGCGTTCACGTATACGCACGCTCGCACACAGAGCTCACGCGTACGGTCAGGCGACCTAGCCCTAACTGATTTTACTATAAAGAACGTAAAATTCCGGTGGACGCACGGAAAATTTCGGCTTCCTTTTTTAAATTTTTATGGAAAACACGCAAATTTCTCAATGTTCCACTGAAAAATTTCATTTATATTAGCACTTTTTTTAACTTATTGTCGTAATCTTTACGTTTCATGAAATTTTACTATTAATTTCAGTAAAAATTCTGGAAAATATTTTAAATTTCTCTTACGCAAAAGTAAATTTTGATTCATTTCCATGAAAATTTATAATTTATTTCCTAAAAACCTGAGGAATTGCACATTTGTCACCGAGTTACTGTGATTTCACAGTAAAAATTACTTAAAAATTCTCTCCGTGTAGCATTGTTGAAATTCTTCGGAAATAATTTTGTAGGCTATTGGAGATCACATTCCCACGGCTGCTCCAGTGGTAGCGCCCCAGCCGGAATACGAACGATTGCCGGAGTACAATCCACCCGACTATCGAGCCCCTCACCAATCTCAACGTCATCAGTATTCTTCTCAAGCCGAGCCTCACTCCCATCACGCCCAAGAATCGATTTATCAATCTCAGCCGGAGCCTCGGTATTACCCCAGACCTCACCATCGTCCACCGCCGCCTCCGCCAGCCCCGCCACAGCCGCAGTATCGTCCTGAACCTCAGCAGCAGTTTCGACCTCAATATCGACCTCTCTTGGCTCGTCAACCCGATCCCGTCCCCACTCAGCCGTCGCCTCGCTTTCAGTACGAGTACAGACCTCGTTATGAGCCTCAGACACCTGCCGGACCTCAGTACGAACCTCTGGCCACTCCCCGACCTCGTTACAACGACCTCACTACGCCGGCCCCACGAAGATCTTATCCGCCTGGAAAACTAGACTTTAACAGAACACCCGACGGTTTCTCGTACACATTTAGCAAAAGCTGAGTCATGGACTACGTTGCGAACCCTTCGCGAATAAAAAGAATGGAGAAAATATTGAAATTGACTCGAGCGAAGTCTTTGCGAGGAACTCGGGAGTGGCATTCCAATGGTGGTGAAGTTTGCATCGTTGGAATGCAACGAAAATCATTTTTTCTTATTCTCCACATTTTCTGGGGCAGGTTTGAGCCATCGAAAATCACGCGAAGATTTTCGAGGATTCTCATTTAGCGATCTACAAAGTAAATCTGTAAAATGAGAATGGGAATATTAAAAAGAACTTTCGTCGCGTTACAACGATGCAAACTGTAAAATAGTAATACTTTTGTATGGCCTTTAGCTGTATTAAGGATGTTGAGTCCCAAATCGCAAATGATGATAAAATTCTGAAAATTTGGTATGTTTTTGTATGAAGTATTTCAGAGGTCGTGTAAAAATTTCACGACAATTAGGAAGCTCGTTATTGAACAATTAACATTCACAAATTGAATGGTGTTTTATGGAAACTGATGTAACTTTGCAATAAGTTTTTTTTTTGACCTCTCAATTTTATAATATCTACAATATACTGAAAGCAACGGAAACAAAACGAAGTTTATTGATAAATTTTTTTTAATTTCTTTTAAAAATTGTTCTTAACAAAATGTTAATTTTTTAATAATGAGCTTCCTAATCGTCGTGAAATTTTAACACGACCTCTTAAATACTTCATACAAAAACATACCAAATTTTCCGAATTTTCTTATCATTTTTTATTTCAACCCTTAAGGAGGTTGAAGTAATGATGATAGAATTCTGAAAATTTCGTATGTTTTTACATGAAGTATTCAGGAGGTCGTGTAAAAATTTCATGACGATTAAGAAGCTATTTATGGAACAATTAACATTAACATGTTTCATAGGGACTCAACATCCTTAATGGCCTAAAGAACATTAGCATCGTTAATTTCAAGGTATTCAAATTAATGTCGACGTTGTACAATACGTAAATCTGTGAAGCTAAATTTTAAAAACGTGTCAGCATCAAAATAAACTAAAATTAAAAGGATAAAAAATAAATAAAAAAGGAAAATCGATGTAAAAGAAAAAGGACAGAATGAAAATTTAACTAGGAATCGTCTAAGGTGACACGATAAACTTTGCGACGGAATCGACGATGGAAGTGCAGTAAAAAAATTATATTCCCATTTGTATTTAAATCCCTTCTGCACCAATAAAAACCACTTACGACGGCTTTCCTCTCGCCGCATTACAACGGCTCATGTTTTCTGCCTTCAACTGCTCTTCGTTGTGTTTGGGTCCTGAAAAGTATCAATGAAAAAAAGATGGATAAGAAAATGTCCATAAAAATTTCAGAACCTTCAACATTATAGCCCCTCAAGTAAGTTTTCAAGACATCAATGGGGAATTGAACGACTCGAAGGAAATTCATGAATTCAAGAGTCAGGGAACGTAAATTTTCTCCGATTCCCATGTTCCCATATCTCGGTGGGAATTGCACGATGGGAATTGTTCACTCGATGTGTGCCAGTTTCTTCTCGTGCTGCGGGTCAATTCACTTTCATCTTGTAACCTTTGAGGTTCAGCTCTCGGGTTGTGCAACGAACGAGCGACGTCCAGGTCTCGTATGGAAATTTAAAGGGGGAGGAACGTTTAGGCGAAGATAAAATTGCTAATTTTCATGATTTTCTTTTAAAAGACAAGACTTATTCGCGATTTTCGAGGCTTAGGGTATGGTTTATTAATACTTTTGGTTCTTGCATGGTATTTTTTACATTAATCTTTAAAAATGGCGGAGTTATGGCACGGTCTTCTAAACGGGTTGCGGTGGATGTTGTCAGACGGCGTGACACGTAGCGTCGATGGAATTAAACCGAAAAAAAAACCGGCGAAAATTTTTCTTTCATTAACACTCATACGCAGAATATGAACCAAGAAAACGTGAGAAATGTTAAAAATCGATTAAATGGTACGCTTTGAAAGTAAAAGATCGAGTTTTCCGAAAATATGACTACAATTGGCACTAAAAAATACTTTTTAAACATTTTCCAAAACATTTAGGGTCATGTTTTAGACAATAAGGTTCCAAAGATTTATATCAAATTTCTTTAGTTTTTAACAATTTTATATACAAAACTTTTTTAGCTATACGTCCGCCATTTTGGAAGATTAATAAAAAAAAATACCGCGTGGGAGTCAAAAATAGTAATAAAAAATACACCGAGTCTCAAAAATGGCGAAGAAATCTTTCCTTTTTAACCCTTCCTTGACACACTGGGTCAATTTGACCCGGACGAATTTGAAATAAAATGCTCACTCTCCCAAAACTGAAAGTTGTCAATAATCTTTTACAACGATGCAACTTTATACTTTCCGAATTTTAATTATGAAGACATGTCAAGAAATGTTTAAAGTGTATCCCGGATTTTTTTCAATAAAAACCGAGCAACGGGTAGTCAAGAGCAGGTGGATGAAGTGCTATCCGGGTCAAATTGACCCACCAGGCAAGGTTGCGAGGTCGATCTCTTCGATTCCGATGAAATTTGGCATGCTTGTAGAATGGGCAAAAATAGGTGACACATATTTTTTTACATCGGCGGCACTCGATTTTTAAAGGTTGAAACGCACCCGCGAAAATAGGGGTTTTTCGTTTTTCGTCGATAACGTTTAAACGCTGCGAGATATAAAAAAATTTCACATTGCAAAAATGTTTATTTTTTCGTGTACTATACATTGGAGATGAGAACGATAACGTTATCGACGAAAAACGAAAAACACCCTTATTTTCGAGGGTGCGTTTCACCCCTTAAAAATCGGGTTCCGCAGATATAAAAAAATACGTTCCGCCTATTTTTACCCATTCTACAAGCATGCCAAATTTCATCGAAATCGGAGAGATCGACCTCGCGACCTTTTCTTGCCAGTGTGTCAAAACCGGGTTAAGAAAGTTCACGAACATTACCAAATTTTTTCCTCGCCCAAAGGTATCTCTCCCTTAAGGGGTCTTTTCACTTTAAACGCTAAAAAGGCTATTTTCACGAATTTTTTAATAGGTTTATATTATAGATATTGATATAAAAGTTGATACACATAACAAATAGACTTTCGAAATACATACAGAATTTTGTTTACGTATTTAAGTCACTATTTATAGACGTAAGTGGTAGTTAAAAAAATGTCCTGAAAAATTGTAGGTCTGCGCTGTTGATGAAATCTCGGAGATGGATTATCCGAAACGAAAAAATCAAACGGTTTTAGATTCAGAATCTCAATGGCTATACCGCATATCATACGACTTTTCATATATGCAAAAATAACAAAATGGCGGACATTTTTCGAAAAAAAACGTGTTTTTTCACCGTTTTTGGCAAAGAAAATAGTAAATATCAAAATTTGAAAAAATCCTTGATATGCGCTATAGTTGTAGTTGTAAAGAATATGTGGTTGAAATTTCATAAGAATCGGTTCAGTAGTTTCGAAGATTTTATCAACAAGCCGTCGAAAAACGTTGTTTCGAGAAAAACGCGTTTAAAGTTTATTTGCGTTAAATAAATGCATAAAAAAATTATTTATATAATTCGAAAATGTCAGAACTTCAAAATCAATATCTATTTATCATATAAACATATTTAAAAAAATCACGCAAATAGCCTTTTTTAACGTCTAAAGTGAGAACACCCCTTAAAAAATAAACAGCAGAATTGTCTCCCACAGTTTCGGGAAGAATGGACCGTTGCATTCACGATTTGCTACTGAACGGCGATTATAAATTGCGGGAGCTTACTCGCGCTGCAAAACTACTTTTTTTCGCGCCATTCCTCACATTCAATTGTCTCGTCACGTAACTCGCATTGCTACGAAAATTCCACGCAGATAGTGCAGAATTTTCTATAACGAAATGAATTATGCGAAATTTTCTGTGGGCGTTCATCCGTGACGAGATGCATGGCGGAGCACGAATGTATACGTACTTATACGTTCATTCGCAAGGTGAACCACCTTATCGTATCGCGAACCGGCTGCTCACCATACGACAATCCGCGAACGAAGAACAAGGAAGTGGCTCGACAATGCAATCGACCACGTGCACGACGCGCACTATTATTCGAGGGAGGAGCTGCCGATGAATAAACACGCTACGGCGCGGCGACTGAAGAATTTGTTTATTGATGTGTCGTAAGAGAGAAAATCGTTTATTCATTTCAGATAATCGCAAAAGCATTTACTTTCCACCTTTCATAACATACTTTACTTTTTATAATATACTCGAATACAGTTGCACGGAGAGAATTTTTAAGTATTTTTTACGGTGAAATCTCCGTAACAATTATATTAAAAATTTGAAACCGGTGACAAATGTGCACATAGTCAAAAATTGACATTAGCTTTTAATATTTTGCTTTCATTCATGTAAAAATTTAAGCAAGTAGCATAATTTTTTACATTTCTTTCAGTAAAAATTCTGACACATTCTCATGTAGAATTTTAACAATGGGCTGCCTCAAAAATTCCAAGTTTCTACAGTAAAAATAACCTGGACAAACTTGAAATTTCTAAAATCTCTAGCGAAAAATTAATTCCCTATGATTAAATAAATACTTTTTTCATCGGCGTTTCTGAACATTTGTGTTCTTGATTGCTACTTATTTTAGCATATCATCTTTCCGTACCATTGTAGACGTCCTTTATCGAAGTTTCTTTTCACGTTTCTTTGTTTTCTTGCGTACAACTGTGTAGAACACGTTAGACTGCACGAGACCACGAGGCTTTCTTGGCCCATGCTTCGTACTATAATGCGCATGCGCGGTACCGCTGTTGCTAAGCAACGCGGGTCGGCGTCGTTCGTGCTCGTCATACTGCGTCATACACAAGCCCCCTCTCGCAGCTTGCGTTCACGCATAAGCACGTTCGCACACAGAGCTCACGCGTACGGTCAGGCGACCTAGCCCTAACTGATTTTACTATAAAGAACGTAAAATTCCGGTGGACGCACGGAAAATTTCGGCTTCCTTTTTTAAATTTTTATGAAAAACACGCAAATTTCTCAATGTTCCGCTGAAAAATTTCATTTATATTAGCAGTTTTTAACTTATTGTCGTAATCTTTACGTTTCATGAAATTTTACTATTAATTTCAGTAAAAATTCTGGAAAATATTTTTAATTTCTGTTACGCAAAAGTAAATTTTGATTCATTTCCATGAAAATTTATAATTTATTTCCTAAAAACCTGAAGAATTGCACATTTGTCACCGAGTTACTGTGATTTCACAGTAAAAATTACTTAAAAATTCTCTCCGTGTGTGAATTGCAAATGAATCAGATGGGTAATTTTTCACAAGCTGCATCTGAAACTAATCATTTATTTAGCTCCATCGCAATAAAAGATCTCTCCACTCAACGAAAGGTGGCCAAAAGCGATCGCGTACCAATAATTTACTACTGAAAAAAAACGTTTGGGTGTACTTCCGAAAAGCCCATACCTCTGATTAATTTGGAATTTCGTGTATCCATATATTTTGACTCGCTGATTACGAATATCATAGTGAAAATATCCGCAAATTGGATTTTCAAGGTCAACACTCACAAAAACTCGTTTTTTAACAGATTTTCTGTTTTATTTTAGTAAATGTTCATCTTAGAGAAAAATGTTTCCTATAAAAGTTATAGCCTATGAAAATATTGATCTTTTATGTTCTATACAGTTTTTATCTAAAACCATTCCGTTTCTAGAAAAATGGGATAATGGTCCAATAAGCGAAAATTGCTTAGCTCCATTGGTTTCGATATTATCTACTTACGCACTTTACCGCGGGAAGGTTGGAGTTTAGCCTTTAAAGCGCATGTTTTTTTATTTTTAAATTTGATTTTTTTCTTTCTTTTTAGTTTCTTTTTGTATTATATACTATTTTTGCATTTTTTTGTGATTCAGTCAATTTTAAAGTGGATGTTCTTTTTATATTTTCTTCTTTTATTTTAGTTTCTCTTTGTATTATATACTATTTTTGCATTTTTTGTTTGGGCTTGTTTGGGTTTGGTTTTTTTTCGTTGGGCTTCCTCGGCCTTTCCTTTAATTTTGTTCTTTTTTACATTAGGTTGTCTGGGCTTTTTGGTTAGATTCGTGTGTTGATTGTTTTTTGTTAGTTTTGTTTCAGTTTGGATTTGGTTTTTTTCTTTGGGTTTGTGTGGGCTAATAAATATTCTCTAAATTCTATCTATATATTATCTATATATTATATATTATCTATATATTATCTATATATTACTATAGTTAAGTAGATAATATCGACCCTAATGAAGCTAAGCAATTCTCACTTATTGGACCATTATCCCATTTTTCTCGAAATGGAATGGTGTTGGACAAAAATTGTATGGAACATAAAAGATCAATATTTTCATAGGCCACAACTTTTGTAGGAAATATTTTTCTCCAAAATGAATATTTACTAAAATAAAACATAAAACCTGTTTAAAAAAATGAGTTTTCGTGAGTGTTGACCTTGAAAATTAAACTTGCAGGAATTTCCGGCATGATATTCGTGATCAGCGGGTCAAAATACATAGGTACACGAAATTCCAAATTAATCACAGGTATGGGCTTTTCGGAACTTTATCCAAACGGTTTTACTCTTATTGCTCTTCGAACAGCGGAATTTAAAAAAAATTACCAAAAATCGAAAAAACGATGCTCTATGCAATGATAATAAAAATCATCTTTCTAATAGGTATCGAAGCTTGAATTTTTTAAAATTTCTTTTAATTATTGCTTCAACTTAAATTATTATTATTATTACTTTAACTTAAATTATTATTAATTTTGAAAACAACTTCAACTTACCTTCAATTACCTAAACTTACCTTAAGCTTCAATTACCAAAAATCGAAAAAACGATGCTCCGTGCAGTGACGATAAAAATCGTAATTCAGACAGATACAGAGAAATCGAAAAAACGATGCTCTATGCAATGATAATAAAAATCGTATTTCTAATAGGTATCGATGCTTGAATTTTTTAAAATTTCTTTTAATTATTGCTTCAACTTAAATTATTATTAATTTTGAAAACAACTTCAACTTACCTTGAATTACCTAAACTCACCTTACTTTACCTTGAACTTACCTTAAACTTACCTTAAATTTCAATTACCGAAAATCGAAAAAACGATGCTCTATGCACTGACGATAAAAATCGTAATTCAGACAGGTGTCGATGTTTGAAAAAGTAGAAATTTCGTTTTCGCGTTTGAATCAATGGGAATGTAGGAGCATTGACCAGGGACGTGGGATCGCCCAGTTTTTGAGCAATAAATAGATGGTCAGTATTTTTTCGAAAATTAACGTAGTCATATTCTCATATTATACCATATATATATATGTATATATATATACTATATATATATATAAATTTCTTTTATTTATAAAGGTATAGTGAGTATACATTGTATATTATGATTATGGCAGTAATATACTGACTCTCATTAGCTGCGTGTGACATCAACAGTATAAAAAGTAGTTAAAAACAGCTGTTTAGAGGCAGCTCAACCACCTCTAGCCTTTCATCTGCCTCTTCTCCTCCTACTCAACGAAAAAACAAATCTATAGTGTAATGCCTACTTGTTTATCGTGTTCGTAAATATAATATTAATAATAATAAACGTCTTGCCACATCTTGCCTCCCGAAACGCGTCACATTGTAGTAGGATTGGAATGAAAGTATGAGAATCGAGATACACGTTCAAAAAGTCCCGAAGAGAAGGCACTATGCGTCTGTAAAATCATTTTCTTTTTATCTCTCGTTTTTGCAGCATTGCGAACGTTTTTCGGTACACGGTAATTAATAATTATTCAAATAAAACAGCCATTGACCGCATGTATAAAATATTCGTACTTATGTGTACAGCATGCTAGGAAAAGGATTCTTCCAAATATGCCATACTCGAGCGTTTAACTTTGTTCTTTAATCATGCGTTGGACCATGAAACTTTTCAACGAGCGATCGAAAATCGAAAATATTTCCTTTTTTATTCGAGACTTCATCACGATCTTGCGTAGTTGCCGACAAGCCGTTGCCGGGTTGTGATGGAGCTACCTAGTCCACCTATTTTTGAGGCGTTACGTTAAACTATAGTTTTTGTACTTAAAAATTAATAAAAATGAATTGAAATTTAAGAAAAATGTATTTCAAGACTATTCATCAAGCCCAACAATTTTTATATTCATAGCTTTTGCAAAATCCTCAAAAAAAAATCGCGAAAATATTTCGTCAAGAGGCACGACAGTTTTGCGTCATTAAAATTGTTTCGTCTTAGTTGCATACCTTGCACGGTTTTGCATTGTTGGAACGCGTTTTTTTTTTCATACGAAGGACAAAATAAGCGTTGGCTAAACTGAACTTCTTTCATCTTCAGAAAAGGCTCGTCCATTGCCAACGCGTCATCGAGAAAGATGAGAGAAGGGAAAACGCAGAGGTGAGAAATTTAAAAAACCCGGCCACTTGGCAGCCCCCAGAAATACGCGGCTTTGTAGCAATCAAACACATTTTTCAACGTAAAATAATAATAATAACTCATTTTTTATGGGATTAGGCATTGTTCATAATTTAGAAAGACAAATGTCCTGTCAAAATGTACCTGTGTCGCAATCAAACACATTTTTCAACGCAAAACAATAATAATATTCCATTTTTTTTATTAAATTAAGGGATTATGGTGCAAAATATAAAAAAATCAAATTTTTTGCATTATCCGATAGTATAGACGGTTATATACACGCTGTTAATATTTTTAGGCGAAATTCGAATAATTTCGCTCGCTACAGCCTTTCTTCGATTCGAGCGAGGAATTTTCAGGATATCCGTCTCAAATGTCGACACAACATTCTTCACGTCATTCTTCATCTTGCTATGGATGCTTTTTCAAAAATCTTTACACTTTTTTTAACGAAAAACTGCCGAAAAAATAGGCTAAATTCGATACTTTTTTTTTCAAACCGCCGCCATTTTGTCAATTTTGATTAAAAAAAAGAAGCTTCATACACCGTATACCGTGAGGACTCCTTTTTTATCGAATACATTTTCAACCGTTGAAAAGAAATGAAAATCAACGTTTAAAAGATTCATCTTCTGTTCTTCATGAGTGCTTTGATTTGACATTAAAAAATCAGGCTGATTAGCGTATTTTAACGATTGAAAAAAAAAAATCGGGACGATCAGCTATTTTTCGACCCGTTACACTGTGATGATCGATTAAAGGCAATATTTTTTATAGTTTGGGAAAAGCAATATCCTGTAAAAATGTGCCTGGTAAATGGAAGATATCCCGTCAACTACCGGTGTTCAGCAACGCGTGTTATTCATCTTTGTTTTTTAAAAAATCATTCTTTTATTGCTTCAGATACATGCAGAAATAGAATATACTGTGATCAATTCTCATCGTCCGCGTTTGAAATGAACTCCGTGCTTCAGGATAGTTTGCTAATATGTATTCCTCCTTTTCAACGTGTCACCGGGCCAAGTCGATCACGAGATCGGCAAATAACGACCCAGCTGTCGGAAAATTCCGACTGGGAAGATAATTTTTCGCAGTTTCTGCCTCGGCCAGCAAGAATTGTCTTTTTCAATATTTTTTTCCCGAATAAACATCTTGCGTCTACTGCGAGCTCGAAAAAAAAAAAAACGAAAAAGAAATGAGGTTTGCAAGGAACTGTGATAATTGTAAAATTATGAAAATGAGTCTACTGTACAACACGCACGTATAAAATTCTTGAGATTGGTAGAAAAATGCTACTCTAAAGTGGACATATTTTTTTGCTGCTCAGTGCGCTGTGCCTAATTTCGTTTTATTTCGAGAAACAAAATTGAATCCAGCCGTCTCTACGAATATAATTAATGACACGCCAATGGGGATTATTGCTTTCACATTTTTGGGAAGACAAGAGCATTGGGAAGAGAACGACGGTTTCGAAAATCCCTTTGATTTGCAAGTATAACATCGCAAAATAATAAAAAGGAAAGAATGACCCCAATGGAATGCAGCGCGAAGCAACAGTTTGGAATACAAAAAAATGTTTGATTATTTTGCGATTTGAAATTCATTCCGATTCGATAGTATCGGCGATTGACGGAAAAAATAGATAAGCAGCTTTTGTTCGATGGCTCGAAGGTGAATTCAACAAATGTCGGTTAAATTTGTTTCCGAAGAGTTCGATAGCAACGATATCGAAGTTTCCATCGTTGGAACGCAACGAATTTTTTTTTCGTCTCCAATTGCAAATCTTTTTCGCCAGATCAAAGCTACGATAAACTTTTTTTTAATCGCATTAGAGACCTACGACCTAACTCTATCGAAAAAATATTTGGCATGGCGATAAAAACGAATAAAAGGGGAATGAAAAAGAATTTCCGTTGCATTCCAACGATGCAAACTTCAGCAGCATTGAGAGCATTGATAAAAAAAATCAACCGAAAGCCTCGATCGTTCCAAAAATGATATCGGCGCTCTGTAAAGTTCCTCCGATTCAATAACGTCGGTAACCAGGCATGAAATATTTTCCTCCATTAACCAAGAAGCTGCAAACGCATTTCAAAGTGAACTGAAACGTTTTTTTTTTCTTAATCAAAGAAAAGCCGTCTTGCCCTTTCACGTTTTGTGGAACTCCTTTTTGTCGTTCCTCAGACGGAACAGAAAATACAAAAATATGAAAATTACGCGAAAAGTAAGTTGAAGAGACTGTAAAATGTTCAAACGACTGAGCCCTCTCTCGTTCGATCGCCACGAGCTTTTCGAGGGCTGCGAAACCGTTCGAGCACGTTTTCAGTCTCGAGTATGTAGTTCGTTACCTCAAAAAACCAAAAAAAGAAACATAAGGGTCTACATTTACCCAGAGGCCCGAGAAAATGGCCAAATTCCTTTAAACAATATCTTGCTAATCGTTCGTGAAAAAGAAACGCTTCTTTTTAACACGAAGGTACATATATAGTCTTTAAAAAATCACTAAAAAATACAGAAAAACAAAAAGAAACACGGCCGCCTGCAGCTGATGCTGTTTTCAAAGTCGACAGACGCGATGTCTCGATAACTATTTGATGGATTGTTTCAAATTTATCAGCGATACGATGAGAAACATGTGAAGGTCGTTGACAAATCCACTTTTTTTTACGAATCATTCATTTTTTACCCTCCGCGGTCATCCGGGGTCGAGTTGACCCCAAGCGCAACTTTCAGCCAACATTACTATAAGCTGTCGCCGGCCAAGACGACTGGCCTGCGTTCCAACGATCGTTCGATGTACAGACTAGGGTCGGACGTAAATCTATTTTTTTCCTCAAACTATTTTCCCACTACGGAGCTATTTTTTTCCTTAAACTATCGCATCTGAAGAGCATCAGCCCTAAAATTTTATAAAGAAAAATTGAAAGTTCCAAGCATTGTGGTTTTTCAAATAAAAAACGAGCTTTTTTACGCACGACCCGTTGCTAATTTATTCCGTCCTTCAAAAATTTCGTGAAAATATAATACCAATATTGCCACATTCCAGAATATTCGAACTAACATCCGAAACTTTTACGAGTCATTCGGAGCGATAAAGTCAGCGCGGCAATCATTTGAAACATTGATGACATGGGGGCATCGTGACCCCAGCGTCTTATAGCCAAAACGTGTGACCGCGAAGGGTTAATAGTTACGCTTTTTTTCATACTCTTTTCATAGCCAAACGTTGCGAAAAAAATGTCTCCATCCGCCGGTGGCGCTGCTTTTGTTGTTTTTCTGTATACTTTGGTGATTTATTTTTAAACGCCCTCAACGTATGTGCCTTTGTGTAAAAAAAATCTCTTTCGCCGACCGCTTCCGGAGAAAGGGTCGGCATTTGGCCATTTCTTCAGGCCTCTAGGTAGCTGTAGATCACCCAAGGCGAAACAAATTATTCTATAATTATGATCACAACGTGCATATCGTACGCGATGCAAAACTTGTGTCTCCGTGTAAACGTTTATCTTGCTTCTTTTTGTTCGTTTTTGTTTCTTTACTTCGTGTGTTACGCGAGGTCGTGACGTTGTACTATGGTAAGACACGAATCGACGGTACGCGACGGGGACGATTGTAGCCGATAGTGAGGTCGTCCTAGCTGCATAGTCCCGAGGGATCGACGGGTCCGCGCGCTATCAAATCCGCAGCCGTTGGATCGGTCGTTTTATTGGCAGCCCCGTGTTGGGATTGTCCTTGCTGGGCCTGCGGCTCGAAGTGAGAACGCACGTGAAACATGAACTCAGCCTTGTCCGTGAAATCGGTGCGGCACATCAGGCAAAAGTGCATCTCGGATGTGTACGGCTGCGGTGGTGGCGCCGAGCCTGGAAAATACGCCGCTGCGTGCTGCGGTGGCGCTGACGCTTCCAAATGAGATCTGCAATGAGAATTTCGTTGATTAGATGTATTGGAATTCGACGAACGATCCGCACGTGAACAATGCGAAAGTAATGCAATTTCTGTGATCGTAATACTACCAAGTAGATCCAACGTGATATATTACGTTGACGTTTGTATCGATCGAAGGCAACGAAATTTTTTTTTTTTATTACTGTCTTTTTTGGCCTACTTGGACTGTGAATATCGCTCAAACTTTTCCACATATTCTTATCGGAAATTTACGACCTCAGTTAGCGGACACAAGACTTGAATTACGTCGAAAAATTCAGAAATACAGAATTAAGAGAAAAAATATTGGAATAATAAAAGTTAAATGATTATTTCGTAAATATTATTACGAAAATATGCGTGATATAAAATTTAAGTATAACAATTATATTTTATATATGAAAATATCATTACGAGAAATAAAAGAATAAGAAAAATTATTACTTTAATTTAATTTATCATATGGAATATCTTACTTTGCAGATCTGGTTGGTAGATCGTTAAATAAGAATCGTAAGAATCTCCGCGTTATTTTCGCAAATTCAAATTAATTTCGAAACAAAGCTGAACGAAAGCTTTCGAAAGAAAGCCAACAAACTTTCTTGCAACGTAGTGCTTCAACTGCACGGTGCATATTGATTTTCTTATTTTTTACGATATCTATTATATCTAATTTATCGAATTTCAGTTTTCCAACGGGTTTAGTTGGATACGCGAGCATAAAAACCGCGATCACCGCACTTCCGGTTGACCGTCTCCATAAGACGACGCGCTTCGGTAACTCAAAGTGCTCGACTTTGCAGTTTTGTTGCGAAAGAACTAAACGGTCAAAATAGCTCAAATTTTGGCATTAGGCGCACGAAGTATTCGTCAGAATCATATAAAAATTTCAAATCCGAAAGTTGGCTTCGCAGTAATGATCGTGCCTCCTCGAACGGTGCAGCAGCATTGTAAAAAGCCGAAAAGGCGATGCAAATAAAACTTTCAACTACTACTAGTTCACTCTAGTTCCGGCGATAGCCTCGGCTCTGAAAAGTAAAATTCCGTTTGATTTTTCATAATTTCAGACGAGCTGAACTTCCGGAATGACGACAGGCGTCAGCCAACTTTTTTTACACACGAGTGTCTTCCGGACCGTGCAAAGTCGATTCGACTCGTCATTTTTGCATGATAAAATTCCGAGTCGAAGATTTCAAGTCGATCCGAACAAAATTGACTGAGATATGAGCGTTGAAAGAGAAGAATCCGTGAATTGAAGAACTGAAATTGAAACTTTAAACGCGTTTTTCTCAAAATGGCATTTCTGAAGTCGGTGACCAAGATTACTCGAACACTAATGAACCGATCTTCTTGAAATTTTGCAGGCATATTTAATACATAAAACGTAGTCTTTAATCGTTCGATTTTTTTTTTCGAAAAAAATGGCCGTTTTATAGCCAAAAAACGGCCGTTTTTTTCGTTAAAATCGAACCATTAACTTTGACTGTCCGCCATTTTGTGAAAAATGAATATTTTTTAAAATCCTTCGATTAAAGACTAGTTTATACTTATATTTGACTAAATCCATCCGCATTTTTTTTCAGATGATCCACTTCGCCGCAATGTTGGTCACCGCAAACCGTGTATATAAAAACATTATTTCATTGACGGCCATTTGCCACTAAACAATATAATATTTTTCAATAAAAAAATTACTGAAAGTTCTTCAAGATGTGTTCTTTAAGATGGTATATTGATCGATTAAAAAAGTTTGGTAGTTTTTTTTTTTTTAATTCATGAAAAAGGCCTTTTTTTGCGCTACAAGTGGGGGGTAACCCGTTAATGAACGTGTGGTAAAAGTTTGTTTGGGGTACCGAGCATGCTGCATCCATTCTTCTCTCGTGGCGAGCTGCCTCCCGCACAATTCGCATGCCCAGCTGACTGGCTCTTCTTTAGGCTTGTGAATAACTTCTTGCCGAGATTGCTGTTGCTGCTGCTGCTGTTGCTGTTGTTGTTGTTGTTGTTGTTGCTGCTGCTGTTGCTGCTGTTGCTGTTGCTGGGTCTGTTGTGCGTCGGCAGTCGGGGCAGTTGGGGTTGAAAGTGGCATGACTCCCGGTCTGTGCCTGAGCTTGTTCATGTGAATGACCAACTTGTCTCTTCGAGCGAATGCCTTGCCTGGAATGACACGAGAGAAGACGCCCTCAGTTTGCAACGAGCGCTGGCTTCGTCCTTTCGAGAGGCAAAGAACCCCGTTCCATCCGTTCCGAAGGAGAAATCATTCTGCTCGTACAACGAAGAGAGAGAGAGAGAGACGAATGACCCGAGACGTGAAAAGCTTGACTCACCGCAAACTTCGCAGGAGTAGGGCTTCTCGCCCGTGTGTATCCGCATATGAATAACGAGCTTGTCTTTGCGAGCGAGACCCTTGCCACAAACCGTGCAAGCGAACGCTTTCGTCGTTGGCTCGCCGGTATTCGTGGCTTTGGAAACCGAGCCCGGTCTCGACGTAACGTTGCTCGTCGTCCGGACCGGCTGATTTATCGTCGGTGGTCGGCTACTCGCGAATTGCTGATCCGTCGCGCCTGGGAAAACGGGCATCGCACCTCCGCCGGGACGCATCGCCGCGGAATAGTCCGGTGACCTGAAAACGTCCCCTGTCATTAGCTTCGACATTTTATCGTGACTTTGTTGCTGTTTATTTTTCGCTTCGGTACGACGGAAGCTTTGTCTCGATGAATTCCTTGTTTTTGACATTTCTATGAAAATTCGAACGGAATGTTTTCGATTCGTCGGAAAGCGACGTATTTTGATCGAGCTCGTGAAAAATTTCTTCTCCATTTTAGAATGGAATATTAGGCAGCATATCTCGCATACGCTGCCTAATATTCCATTTAAGGTGGTCCTATCGCTCCACGCTAGCCATACCACTGATCATACTTGAGTCCCGTACAATTTATATTTTTAAGGATGTTGAGTCCCGGATCGCAAATGATGATAAAATTCTGAAAATTTGGTATGTTTTTGTATGAAGTATTTCAGAGGTCGTGTAAAAATTTCACGACAATTAGGAAGCTCGTTATTGAACAATTAACATTCACAAATTAAATGCTGTCTTATGGAAACTGATGTAACTTTGCAATAAGTTTTTTTTTTGACCTCTCAATTTTATAATATCCACAATATACTGAAAGCAACGGAAACAAAACGAAGTTTATTGATACATTTTTTTTTTAATTTCTTTTAAAAATTGTTCTTAACAAAATGTTAATTTTTTAATAACGAGCTTCCTGATCGTCGTGAAATTATAACACGACTTCTTAAATACTTCATACAAAAACGTACCAAATTTTCAGAATTTTCTTATCATTTTTTATTTCAACCCTTAAGGAAGTTGAAGTTATGATGATAGAATTCTGAAAATTTGGTATGTTTTTACATGAAGTATTCAGGAGGTCGTGTAATAATTTCATGACGATTAAGAAGCTATTTATTGAACAATTAACATTAACATATTTCATAGGGACTCAACATCCTTAACATATGCAAAAAAAACAATTTGTAGTAACTAACCATTTCCATTTCTAAGCTGTTTAATGAATTTTCACATTTAATTAGAAAAATGAAAAAATAATCTGTAATAAGGTCGATAATCGACCCTGAAATTTTACAGAGACGATTATTAATATATTTAGTGAAGCTCAAACAAAAGTCATGAAGATCCTATGAATTGAAGCCTGTCGATAGGACTACTTTAAGGATGTTGAGTCCCTATGAAACATGTTAATGTTAATTGTTCAATAAATAGCTTCTTAATCGTCATGAAATTTTTACACGACCTCCTGAATACTTCGTGTGAAAACATACCAAATTTTCAGAATTCTATCATCATTACTTCAACCTCCTTAAGGGTTGAAATAAAAAATGATAAGAAAATTCTGAAAATTTGGTATGTTTTTGTATGAAGTATTTAAGAGGTCGTGTTAAAATTTCACGACGATTAGGAAGCTCGTTATTAAAAAATTAACATTTTGTTAAGAACAATTTTTAAAAGAAATAAAAAAAAATTTATCAATAAACTTCGTTTTGTTTCCGTTGCTTTCAGTATATTGTGGATATCACAAAATTGAGAGGTAAAAAAAAAACTTATGGCAAAGTTACATCAGTTTCCATAAGACAGCATTTAATTTGTGAATGTTAATTGTTCAATAACGAGCTTCCTAATTGTCGTGAAATTTTTACACGACCTCTGAAATACTTCGTACAAAAACATACCGAATTTTCAAAATTTTATCATCATTTGCGATTTGGGACTCAACATCCTTAACTCGCCAAGTTTCTTCTATGAGGAAGCCACCATTTCAAGACGATGTTGAAGCTCGCATCGTTGGAACGCAACGAAACTTTTTCTTGATTTTTTCATTTCTTTATTTTAATTACTGTTTGAAATCTTTTTTGCAGCTTTTGGTTGTAAATTTTGAAAAAGGATTTTCAGAATTGTTTCATAGACTTTCGTAGCCCAAATGGGACGAAAAAAATTGAAAATACGAAAAAAATATATATTTTCGTTGCATTCCGACGATGCAAACTTCAATACCACATTTCAAGAACGATTGGATTTTGGATCACCTACGTGATCAGGCTCTACAGATAATCCAGCCAAATTTCATATGTATGGAAATATATCAATGATTTTCTCACCATGTCCCGATAGAACGCAGTACTCGAACTCCGTCGTCGTAGCCGAGGCCGTCGTCGGGCAGGGTGAAGGTAGGATTGGGCGGATGTGGAGCCGCCGGTGGTCCAGGAACTGCGAGTCTGGCTTGGGCGGCCTGCTGGGCCATGTGCTGTTGGACGGCAGCGTGGGCAAACGCGTGAGCCTCCACGTACGCGGAGCGTTGTTGCTGCTGTTGTTGGCCGCTCGACATCTTGTCCTTATCCTGCTAATAAAAAATTCCATCCTATTGCTATCGTCTTCGTCATGCTCGTTGGCTAATCACTCGACATATTCACGACGAGCCTGAAGTTTGCATCGTTGCAGAATTTTTTTTTCAATTGGAGCGTCGTGTCTACGGAGCTAAAAGACAAGACGACGAATTTAAGGGGGAGATGCCTTTAGGCGAGGAAAAAATGTGCTGTTTTTCATGATGTTTTTTTTTGGAAAGTTTGCTTCGCCTTCGTGGAAACTTCGTGTATGTTTTATTATTACTTTCGACTGTTACATGGTATCTGTTTTTTTTTCTTTATTAATCTTTCAAAATGGCGTAGGTATGGCACGGTCTTCTAAACTGCATTTTCAAAATTGACGTGACGTATAGCTGAATACTAATGGATCGGTGCGGATGAAATTTGGTACAAATCTTTGTAACCTTATTGTCTACAACATGACTGTAGATGTTTTTGAAAATTAACAGGAAAAGTTATGTTTTTGTCGCACAATGTAGCCAGTTTTTTTTGGAAAATTCAATCTTTTTTGTGAGGCCGGTTTGAAACTCCGGACTTTGAATGCTCCGACGGTTTAAAATTCCTAGTTTTAATCGTCCGAAATTACAAGTTTCGTCAAGATCAAGCCAGCGAAAGTCAACACAGTTGCCTGTAAATAATGTGGAACGTGTAGATAAATGTCAAAATTGACGTAAAATCAGTTTTTGATAAACACAAAATTTTTGAACTAATTCGACGATTTATTGAAAATTTTGAAAACTTCCATAACCGAATTATATTGACGGTGTTCTCATTTTCGGAGTTTTGGTCTTTCGGGTAGCGTTGTTTCGGAGTTTCAAGCGTTCTCATCATTCAAAGTTTCGAATTTCAACCCGGCCCCCTTTTTGTTTCAAAGCGCATCGTTTCATCGATTTTCAACATTTCTCACGTTATCCTGGTTCTTCTGAAAATGTGTGATAATGATAGAAAAATGCGAGATTGAAGCGTGCATCGTTTGAATACAATGAGAATGATCATTTTTCAATTGTTCGAATTTCTTCTGGCTAATCTTCGTTACGAAAATTCATCGATCTTATTTCTCAAGTCGCTTATGATTCAGAGCTCTATAATTTATCGAGCTCTATACTTTAAATTATAGAGCTCTATAATCTAGAGCTCTATAACTTAAATGTGCAAAAAAATATTCTGTCAAATAGTTAAACTGAGGAAACGAAAATATAAAGAAGATCTTTCGTTGCATTCCAACGATGTAAACTTCAGAAGCATAGAAAAATCTGCGTTTGTTTCTAAGATTAAATAAATAAAAAATTAAAATTAGAATTGAATAAGATTTTCAAATTTTCTCAGACTTAAAAAAAACCATAACCACTAAGATTTAGAAAAAAGTCATGTAACAGCCAACATTAGGAACAAAACATACCCCAAATCTTAAAAATGCTGAATAAATATTTCCTTCAAAATAAAATCATGAAAATCAGCAATATTTTTCTCGCCTAAAGGTATCTCCCCTCTTAACGCGGTACACGACATTGAAGTTTGCATCGTTGGAACGTAACGAAAATAATGTTTTTCCCCAATTGCCAACTTTTTTTCGGTAAATCATACCTACTCTAAACTTTTTTAGATGCTTATTAGAGACCTAAAATCAAGGTCCATCAAAAATGATTTTGGATAGCAATAAAAATGTAGAAAAAACGACAATAAAAAAGGATTTTCGTTGCATTCCAACGATGCAAACTTCAGCAACATCGCGATACTGAGAGTAGAAATATTTGGAGAACTATTTTTGTTGGCTGCCAACGATCCGAACTTCATTGACATCATCCACGCTCTTTGGGCACGACGAGACAATCTACTCTTGGCGCATGGATAATCGAAAACAATGTTAATTGTCTTTGTCGTTCATCGATCATCGTGCAATGTCTTGGGAAATTGTATTGCCAATAAATGTTTTTTCCTTCGATTGTTTATTTTCTTTTTATCCGCGAGTTTGTTTGTTTTTTTATCGCCGTTAGATTTTCTACGTCATAAACGGTCTTATCAGCAGCGAAAGTCAGCACATTGAGTACTGTTTGTACGTTTATAAGCGTGCCCTGGTATATCTATGGTGCAATGATCGTTGCTGCGATCCAATCCGACGCCCGACGTATTTTATGCTCGTAAGATCATGGCTCATCGACCAATGACGCGCCGATCATTTGTCCGGTCATAACCCTGCGTCAGGGGCACGGCTAAAGAAGCTTAAATTGTCGAACCGACGATCAAACGTTACGGGCTCGCTGCGCTCTCAGACCCTTTCGCTACCGCCTGTAACGCTTCGAACGCGATAAAGGATCGACCGACTTGTTCTCATGTAGATTTCGAAAAAAACGATGATACATTTTCGCGCAGTTTTCACAGAAATAAAGTGTCGTTGTAAAATTACCGATGTATGAGGCTGACGTTTGCATCGTTTTTATGCAACAATATTTTTTTTTCTCGTAAATTTTCATTTCTTTATTTTTATCACTATCCAAAGTTTTCTTTTGCAAATTGAGATTACTAACTTCCAATAAGAATACGTAGAAACGTTTGGCTCATTTCACACCCCAACGAGGTTAAAAAAATTGAGAAATTGTGAAAAAAATTATTTTCTTTGCATTCCAACGATGCGAACTTCAAGGTCGTATGAAAGTTAATATTTTCTAATCTTTTTTTAAATTTCTTTGGGCCCTTTGCCGACCCACATCCCTCGACCATTTTTAACATATTTATTTAGCGATCTACAGTATAAATCTATAAAAAATATCCTCTATAATGGTGAAAATGAAGAAATCAAAATTTACAAAAGAGTTTTCGTTGCGGTCCAACGATGGAAAATGTTATCATTTCGTTTCAAGTATTTTACAAAAGCTTTTTCTGCATATTTATATTACACAAGGTGTTAGAAAGGTCGACGCAGAGCCTTAAGGGGGTGATAGGTCGGTTCGTTAGGAACATATCTATCCTAGGTTACCTTACTCCAAAGTCTAAGGATTTCGAGTTATCATTGTATGATTTTAAGAAAAATTCCCAAAATCTGGTACTAACTCGTTCATAATGTTCAAACAGACAATAATTGGTAACCAAAAACTTATTCGCGTCTTAGCTTAATGTGTATTCAATCGACGAACACCAATGCAATCATCTGTATCCACACAACTAACTAAATGCGACGCGTTGAATGATTGAAAACTTGTCAAAAAATTTAAATACCTCTCATGTTAGTGCTATTTAAAAAAATAGCATCAACGTAAGAAGTAAACGAGTTAGTAGCTAATTTTGGGAAATTTTCCAAAAATCATACTTACCATGATAACTCGAAATCCTTAGACTTTGGACTAAGCTAACCTAGGTTAGATATGTTCCTAACGAGGTGACATATCACCCCCTTAAGGCTTTGCATCGACCTTCCTAACACTCTGTAGATATGTAGGTAAGCGGCTTAAAAAATATTCGAGATACTTTCGTAGCTAAGATCTGCTAAAGGAAATTCCAGCATTTAAAAAATAATAATTTTCATTTCATTCATTGATAATTCGTACAAGTGTACTTATTTAATGTCTTGAATGAGCTTTTCGAAAGAAAAATCTAGGTAAATGGCTTTTCTACATCCAAGAACGATCAATTCACATGTCATGATTTGCATCGTTGAAATGGAATAAACAATCGTTTTTCAATTATCAACTTCTTTAGCGCTTTTAGGCTACGAAAGTTACATAAGTTTGTTAGGATCTTTATCAAGAATGCACGATCTCAAGATGCAAAGATGCACTGAAAGACTTCGGCGAATAGTTTTAAAAAAAGGAGGGGGAAGATTTTTCGTTGCACTCCAACTATGTAAACTTCAACTCAACATATTTACGCATTTCGACAAAATCCTTGGGCCTGTTGTCGAGATAAGATTTATAAATATGCATGACGTTGAAGCTTGCGTCGTTGGAATGCAACGAAAATTATTTTTTCTTATTTCCCGAACCTCCTCAGGCAGATTTGAGCTGCGACAATAATGAAAACGTATTTTAGGATTCTTAGCGATCTACCAACTGAATTGCCAATTTTTTTGGATAATAATGACAATAAGAATTTATTATTCTTATTGCCATTATTATTCAAAATCATATTCATATATCATATATTCAGATATTCATATACCATTTATTCATATATATATATATATATATATATATATATATATATATATATATATATATATATATATATATATATCCATATATCATATATTCATATATCATGTATCATATCAAGAATCTTCGTTACATTCCAACGGTGCAAACTTCAACCACATAAATATACAATACTTAAAAGTGAATAATGTATGTGAATTTAGTTTATTTGGATTCGATAAAAACGTCAAAATAGAAGCAGCTGTCTTTAGGTTTATCCACGTGGATCAAGCTTGACCATAACTCATGTGGATGGAATATCAATTTTCTTCATTTTTAAATCTCATTGATCTTTCGAAAAGGTGCTTCATTTATTCATCGATCTTTCTTCTTCATCAGACTTAACTCTACAGAATATTCAGAAAAATAATGCCAAAGAATATCTCTTTGATTTAGGGTGAGGGTAACACTCGTCCATAATATTGAAGTTTGCATCGTTGAAATGCAATGAAATTGATTATTTTTCAATTGCTCGAATATCTTTCGGCCAATCTTCGTCACCAAAATTCGTCAATTATTTCTTAAGTCGCTTATCAAAAGCTGTAGGTATAATTTGAATCTGCAAATAAATATTTTGTAAAATAATAGAAATAAGGAAATAAAAATATAAAAAAGAATTTTCATTGCATTTCAACGATGCAAACTTCAGGACAATCACTCGTCCAGCCGGTCGAAGGAATATTTTCTTTTTCGTTCATTTACACTTTAAGTTCTCAAAAGTTTGTGCAGTTTCAACTACTGAGTTTTCACTTTCATACCCAAAATAATTGGAATGCACAACTTCAAAGGAATTTGCCCGTATCGACATGTTTCGAAACAACTTCATCAAATTTCGTTCGATTCACTTAAAACTTGGACAATATCTTCCAAATTAATTATTTTACAGAAATACCCAAGGAATTATTAATTCACCGGAGACTTCTCTTGTTATAAGAAAAAAATTGCGATTTTCTTTCCCTGAAAATGAAAGATTCTTTTCAATGCTTGCAATTTCTGTGAAAACCTAAATTTTAAAATCCCTGACAGGTTTTCCTACCCATTGTCGTGCAGATTATGACGAACTTTAGTTTTTTTTAAAGCATAACGTTCGTGCACTATCAGGCATATACAATAAGGTTCTCCAAACATTGGTCGGTTTTCGATTGGGCAACATACACGTTTTAAAAAAATCTACTAGTTTTTTTCGTCCCTCCAGACCCGTATTATCTCTTGAGCAAATAGTTGATAATTTCGATGATTATCCTGACCCAAACAACGCGTGTACACAAGCGTTCAAAAAATCAGACAAAAGTAATAAACTGACGCTTTTCCGTCAAGTACAATTTTTCGTACCCCCAAAAATGCGTTTTTGGTAATTCTTTAGATAAGTGAGTTTTTCGAAAAATGAGATTAAACTTTATTTTGATATTTTCTTATTTATTGAGTTATAAATGATGTTATCAGTCGGGGGAAGCTGAAATTCACCCCCCCCCCCCCCCCCATAAAAAGTTATGGGGTTTTGAAGGTGGGTTTCTTTGGGTTAAAGTACGAGTAAAAGTTATGGGGTTTTTAAGTTCGCGGAAACACGTGATAAAATAGGGCTTTTTTAAAAACATTTCGAGGCCTATATTGGATTTGTTTGGACACAGTTTTTCGGAAAAGTCACTTATTTAAAGAATCACCGCGTTTTTTTCACCGGAGAAAAGATTCATCGTTGAGAATTTTTTGAACATATGACGAAACGTTACCATTTGGTTCAAATGTGTACAGTAAATTCGTTTTCATAAGCTGAGGGCACTCATCAAATTTTAAATCGCTCGTCTACGTCGTTTCTCTAAAATTTACAATTGAAAAACATTTTTTAGCATAGGGAGATGCCTATGACCAGATAACATAAGTAGTGCATTATACGCTGTTGAAGTTGGCATCGTTGAAACGCAACGAAAGCCCTCGTTTATATTTTATTTTTCATATTTTTATTGTTATCGAAAATCTTTTTTTTAAGACTTATATTGTAGATCGCTAAATAAATATCTTGACAAATGGTTGAAGAATTTTTGTAAGCAAAGGTTGCCAAAATATATGAAAGGTATTCACAAATATTATTTTTCGTTGCGTTCCAACGTTGCAAACTTCAACCTCATTACATTATGACACTGATGACAAAATATGGTGTTGAAGTTTGCAACGTTGGAACGCAACGAAAGTTTTTTTTATAATTTATTTTCCATATTCCTATCATTGTGGTAGACTTTTTTTTATAGATTTATTTTGAAAAATGGTTGAAGGATTTTCGTAGGTAAAATTCACTGAAAGATAGAAAAGAAATTCAGAAATATCAACTTTCGTTGCGTTCCAACGATGCAAACTTCAATCTCATGACAAAATTGTCATGATGTACATAGTGATTTGACAGTTTTGCATAACATGTTAATCATTTTTTCACACTTTTCCATGCGTAAAAAGTGTTGTTTCAATTACACATTTTATATAAACGATGCAGACGATCGTTTTAAAATTTGGAAGATACATTCAGTAAATAACAAAGAATGTATTGTGTCAATTTAAATCAAATAGTAATATTTCGTCAATTGTCCCGAAACTCCTTAAATCGAATGAAAAAAAACGAGTCCGGTTTTCCAGCACCAAAGCAACGAACAAAAAGACGAATGCTAAAAAAAATACGAATTCAACGTGATCCATAGTTCGCGAAAGCGCAACGTGTATCGATTCAACAATCCGTCCCATTTGAATACGAGAAGCGTTTCTGTTGCCCGATCAGCGCTGAGCGTGATTTACGGGAACGAATGGTAACGGGAAGCGTATGCTTTCGTGTGACTTCGTCTGAGCTCAAAAGTGATGCGTCCGCTCGTCTCCGTCTTCTCTTCTTTCTCACGCTCTTATCCAGGCCTCAAAACGTTACCGTGCTGGTAAAAGCGTCCGTCTTAAAAGCGGATTCATCACGATCTCCAAGTTAGCATCGTTACAACACAACGAAAATTAATTCCTTCTCATGGACAAAATTTCTTTTTGGCCGATGTAGGCTAGAAAATCATTCGAACGTTTTAACTTATTTTCATTATAGACTAACGAGCTCGAGTTGCAAAGCTTAAAAATTTCGTATAATAAAAATGAAGAAATAAGAAAACGAATCGTTGCATTCCAACGATGCAAACTTCAACGTCATCATTTATCATCGATGCAACTTTCGATCGATCCATTGATTGTCATGGATACAATTATTTTTCGGACGCTGTAGGCTAGAAAATTTTTAAAACGAAAAAAAAAAAACGTTGCATTTCAAGGTTAAAGCTTAAAAGTTTCGAATAATAATAAAAATGGCAAAATAAAATTGGTAAAGCTTAAAAGTTTCGAATAATAATAAAAATGGCAAAATAAAAATGGATAAAATTGGTCTTCGGACGATGTAGGCTAGAAAATTATAAAAATTAAGAAAAAAAAAATCGTTCCATTTCGACGATGCAAACTTCAGCGTCATCATTTGCCATCAATGCAGCGTTCGTAAAAATTTTTCGTCTCTCTTCGAAAAATGGAGTAAATATTTACGGTGGAATTTTTAGCGATTTTATTTTTGAGTGGAGAGGTGGAAGAGAATCCGGTTGCCCCGCTGTCCCGGCCACGTGAGGAGGCAGGAGCGAAAAGAGAGAGAGAGAGAGAGAGAGAGAGAGAGAGAGAGAGAGATCGAAGCGAGGGTGAGACAAAGGGAAAAGGAAAGCCTCTAAAGATTTCTTTGGGTCGCTTGAAGGGCCAGCCAAAGTTTGGCCAGCCAAAGCTCCCACGTCGAGCGAGAACGGGCCTTGGGAGACAGAGCCAGGGAAAGAGCTATGTAGATATAGAATGGATCGGAGCAAGAGACGGAAAAATACGAACGCCGGCAAGTCTAGACGACGGACCCCAGACACACACCCACACACTTGCGCAAAAACGCATACATACTAAAACCCACATACACAAACACAAACGCACACATACACTCATATGGGCTCACGTGCATTCAATGTCTACTCTTCTTGGTGTGTATCGATCCACGAGCAACGAGGGACCACCGCGGTCGTGGAATAGGTCGGAGGAAGAACTGCCCCAGACGGAACGGTATAAAACACACAAATTCCAGGGACACGAACTGGGCTTCTCCCAAATCCAGCTGGCAAGTCGATTTTGTCTTTCTCCTAAAAAGTCTCCGCCTCTCTAAGTAATGTCAATTTTCTCGTCACTTGGCATACTCCTGGCACCCCAACATCCTCCAAGCCGCTTCCCAATCCTCCCCCAACGTCTCGTCGCACTGTCTCCCGGCTGACCCGAAACCACGCCAATAATCCTCAACCTTGGAACATACGTGCGCGCACCACGCCACTTGAACTTCCCGAGGATGTCATTGGCGAGTGCTGGGTATGGTAACTTTTTCCAGCGGCACTCGCGTTGCGTGAAAACGCGGGTGAAAGTGTCGCGTGTTGCAAAATCGGTAGGAATGGCCGTTTGAACAAGACAACGAGACAGAGAGAGAGAGAGAGAGAGAGAGAGAGAGAGAGAGAAGGGAGAGTGACGCGGAACAAGAACAGTTCGCAACTTGCTGCCTACTTTGAGGAGAGCTGAACCGTAGTAGGCAGCGAGCTGAGAGAACTGAGAGTACAAGCTGAGAAGTGGAAAGTGAAGAGCGAACGAGGTGAGAGAGGGATGCGAGTACCTGGCGAGGGAAACCTCGCCGGGAGCACTTCCGTCCTCTGACCAAATGAACTATCAAAAACGAGCGAGAGAGAAGAAAAAAGAGGGGGGGGGGGATTGGGTTGAAGAAGCCGTAAAGATCTCGTGGATCTTTAAGAGCCCACAAAACGAAACGGAGCACTCTCGTTGAATGAGAACCAATAGCATGAGTTGCGCGTTCAACGACAACCGGGAAAAGCGATTGAAGAACAAAAGGACGCTGACGAAGTAATACGAAGGAGATAAGACGAGTGGGAAATGTACGAGGCTCGACGAAAGAGATGAAGCGTAACGAAACTGCAGGAGAACGAGGAAACAAAAACTGAACACGAAGATGCAGATGTTGGGGAAAATCGTATAGGCGAGAATGTGGGAAACCGTGGTCGTGTCACGAAGCGAGATATCGTGAGTACAGCCGTTTGAGAAAGAGCCTAAGGAAGGAACGTGTGCGTGAATGGAAGGGAGAGGTAGACCGAGAGGGGTGGGGGTGGGGGTGGGGGAGAAGAGAAGGCGATCACACACGCGGCTTTCGGCGCCGAGCGGAATGCAAGCAGCGTGGTAGACGACGAGAGAGGAGAGACTGGCGGGTCGGGCGAACGGAGCAAGTCGCCGAAACGGTGCGGAGGGAGAGAAGGAGATGAACGGAGTGAGACGGAGTAGAGCCGCGAGGAGAGGGAGCGAGAGAATGTACGATGAAAGAACGGAGATCCTGCCATAGGAGGATCATCTGGGAGAGGGAGAGAGAGAAAGAGGATAGACGAAGTGCGGTACAAAGGAAAACGAGAAAGAACGACGAAGACTGAGGAGCATCGGCGTGAAGGTCCTGCCACCAATGATCGTCAGCTTCTCCTTTTTCTTCGAGATTTTCCCATATTCTCACGTGATTTCAGGCTCCTAGCCAACCTACCGGCAAAGCTCGACTGCAGTTGTGTTTGAATGCAGCGAAAATTAATTATTTTTAAGCATGCTTCTGAAAATTTCAGTAGCCTACTGAAGTGTTCGGTAGGCAAATTTTTCAGTATACTTAATCTTTGAGAGCCTACTGAAAATTACAGTAGAGCCCTGAAAATTTCAGTAGAACACCGAAAGTTTCAGTAAAACCCTGAAAAATTCAGTAGAACACTGAAAGTTTCAGTAGACCCCTGAAAAATTAAGTAGAACACTGAACGTTTTAGTAGACCCCTGAAAAATTCAGTAGAACACTGAAACTTTCAGTAAGCTATTGAAAGTTTAGCCTACCGAAAAATTTGTCTACTGAATATTTCAGTAGGCTGTTGAAAGTTTCAGTAGGCTAGTGAATATTTAGCCTACTGAAAAATTCAGAAGCCGACAGAAAAATTTGCCTACTAAAATTTTCAGTAGGCTACTGATAATTTCAGTCGGCTACTGATAATTTCGGTAGGCTACTGATAATTTCAGTAGGCTACAGATAATTTCAGTACGCTACTGATAATTTCAGTAGGCTACAGATAATTTCAGTAGGCTACAGATAATTTCAGTAGGCTACTGATAATCTCAGTAGGCTACTGATAATCTCAGTAGGCTACTGATAATTTCAGTAGGCTACTGATAATTTCAGTAGCCTACTGATAATTTCAGTAGGCTACTGATAATTTCAGTAGGCTACTGATAATTTCAGTAGGCTACTGATAATTTCAATAGGCTACTGATAATTTCGGTAGGCTACTGATAATTACAGTAGCCTACTGATAATTTCAGTAGGCTACTGATAATTACAGTAGCCTACTGATAATTTCAGTAGCCTACTGATAATTTCAGTAGCCTACTGATAATTTCAGTAGGCTACTGATAATTTCCGTAGCCTACTAATAATTTCCGTAGCCTACTGATAATTTCAGTAGCCTACTGATAATTTCAGTAGCCTACTGATAATTTCAGTAGCCTACTGATAATTTCAGTAGCCTACTGATAATTTCAGTAGCCTACTGATAATTTCAGTAGCCTACTGATAATTTCAGTAGTCTACTGATAATTTCAGTAGGCTGCTGAAAATTTCAGTAGGCTGCTGAAAATCAGTTAGGCTGCTGAACATTTTCTAAAATCGTTCGTCGCTTCCGACAACTCAAATTGAACTGGCAGGTCTAGTATGGTGCAGGAATCGCATATTGATAAACTTATTACTACGACGATAGAACTGCTAGTAAAACTTTAAAAGGCTACATTAACCTAGGTGGGTCAAAATTTTTTTATTCGATAGTATCTCCTTTTAGCTATATTACCTGAAATTTTCGTTGAAATATTCCTAATATTTAATGAGCGGCAGCTTCTTATGGTCGGTCGGGCAAGCGGCAGCAGAAACTATACTCCGAACTTTAACGCGTTTTTCTCGAAACTCTGTTTCCAAAGTCGGTGGACGCGATATCTCGAAAACCACTTGACGGATTGTTTCCAAATTCACAGGAGATACGATATGAAATATTTAAAGGTCGTTGACGATCTCATTTTTGGCAAATTCATATTCATTTTTCAATGGTAACGTAAAAACGATTATTTTTTTAATAGATTTTGTATACTCGAGTTCCATTTCGTCAACGACTCGTATTTATTGTTAACTTGTATAACCCGTTTGGTTTTTAGATTTCGGATAGACCGGTCGAGCTGGAGTTTTGTTGTTTTTCTTGTTTTTCTGTGTTTTTTTAAGGCTCACAATATATGTACTTTTGTCTTTAAAAAAAGCGGTTTTTTCACCAACTGTTTCGCAGAAAAGAAAATCGGGGATTGGCCATTTTTTTCGGGCCTCCAGGTACATGTAGCCCCTTAAACGTTTTTTTTTGTCGAAACTATGTTGTTCAAAACGGTGTACCCGGTTTCTCGACATCTAGTGAAAGGATTTACTTGAAACTTGGTATACTTATTTAGTGTAATCGTAGTTTAGTCTCGACCTATGCTTTTCTTTAATTTGATATTATCAATAATTGAAAATTTGCCTCGAAAAATCGATTTAAAAAAACAAATTTCTTTCTTGATGATTAAAATGCGATAACAAAGAGAAAGCCCGGTCAAGTATTGGCCGATATAATCTATTTTAGGAAAAAAACGCTTACTTGCTTCAGACCGACGGGGGTGCCAAAATCAAGTGCACCGTTGAGCCCCTCACGTTTAAAGGTCCTTCACGAGACTGCTTATAACTTCTTCAATCATTATTACCTTTTTACGAAATTTGGTACAGGACTTTGTTAATGTACGAATAAATGTGCAAACGATTTTCTAACCACCTTACTTATCCCTTTAAAAATGATTTTTTAAAATAATCCGGACTTTCGGATCGCCACAGTCGCCTAACCCCTAAAGTGCTCAATTTTTTGTCGATTTAGACTACGCAGTCACCGAAATGTTTCCACGTATTATTATTAGAGATTTATGACCCCGAATTCGCAAAAGAGATTTTGGATGGTGATAAACATAGAGAAATGAAAAGAAAAAAAATCGTTGCATTCCAACGATGCAAACTTAAAATTCTTCTACCCTACCACGAAAGCCCAAAATCCGCCGCTGTGTATTTTTGTTTAACCGACAGGATTTCGTTATTATCGTTAGGTATCGTTGCACACGGAAAGCGGACCCTACGCGACGGATGAAATTTGAGAAATGCACTCGGCTCTTATCTCCCCGCGTGCTCATAGTCGGAAAGACCCTGTCGAACCTCACGTCGCGCTCGTAAAGAAGGATTAAATACGTCAACGCGGTAATGGTAAATTCCAGCGAGGCTTTTTCTCCGTTCGGGCGTCACCTCTTGCACGTAACACGGGAAAAATTCCAAAGAACGAAGCGATCATCGAAAAAAAAAAAAAAAACCGGCGATCAACTGCGTCTCGGAGCACGCACCTGAGTAGGATTTCCTAGCTCGTTAGGTGCGCACCTTGTATGCGAATTGAGGCGTAATACCACCATGGTGAGCCAACGACTGATATGGAGAACGTGAAGTCAATTTTTTTTTAGTTCATCAAATTTATTGGAAATTTACCGTACAGGAGGAAAATTCACAAATTTGCAATTTAAGATAAAAAATGTATGAACAAATTTAAATTCACATTAACATTTTTTATATTTAATTTCATTTGATTCATTTGATTCAATTAAATTTCATGATTTACATTTACAAATATTAAATTTACGAATTTGACATCATCAAATTCAAAACTTAGTGATTAAAAATTTACCAACTTTAAATCTACAATTTAAGGGGTATTCTCACTTTAGACACCAAAGAAAGGCTATTTCCATGAATTTTTTTGATAGATTTATATCATAGATATTGATATAAAAGTTGTTACACTTAATAAATACACTTTCGAAATAGATTAAAAAAAAAATTAATGTATTTCAAACCCAAACAAACTTTAAACGCGTTTATCTCGAAACGTTTTTCGACGGCTCGTTGATAAAATCTTCGAGACTGCGGAACCGATCCTTATGAAATTTTAACCACATACTCTTTACAAGTATAGCTATAGCGCATATCAAGGATTTTAAAAATTTTGATATTTACTATTTTTACCAAATACGGCAAAAAAAGCACGTTTTTTTCGAAAAATATCCGCCGTTTTGTTATTTTGTCATTCATCGAAAATCGTTTGATATGCCCTATAGCCATTAACATACTGAATCTAAAACCGTTTGACTTTTTTTGTTTCGAATGATCCATCTCGCAGTCATCAACGGCGCAGGCCTACAATTTTTTTAGTACATTTTTTTAACTACCATTTTCGTCTATAAATAGTGACTGGAATAAATAATTATTTTTTAAATGTATTTCGAGAATATATTTATTAAGTGTAACACCTTTGTATCAATATCTATAATATAAACCTATCAAAAAATTAATAAAAATAGCCTTTTTAGCGTCTAAAGTGAGAAGACCCCTTAATGTGGCCCGGGCGAGCCTCGTCCCGTTAAAAACAATTTTTCTCCTTTCTTGCAAGATTATTTGAGAATAGCTGCAATAGTTTCCCTCCCTATATTCTATCTACACAAATGATTTAGCATTTTTTAACCGGCAAGTTTGAGGGTCGAAACATTATTTGTTAAATAATGTAACACAATGTAACATAACATGTTAAACTATTCAATCATTATATATTTTTTAAATTATACAATCCAATTTGAATTTGCAATGAAAATAAAAAGTTATCTAATTATTATATAAAAGTTAAAATATAAATCGTATATTTAAAATATACTGGAGATCGCCAAGCGGGGAAGGCAGGTTAAAGTACATCTTATTAAAATATCTCATCATTCTAAAAAATTGAAAATAATATAATTATTATATAATATTATATTGGAGTAAAAATATAAATCGTATATTCCAAATATACCCCCCCCCCCCCCCCCCAGGGGAATATTAAGGTATATCTTGTATTGAGTGTCTCAAAATGACCTGACGTTTTAATTCATTAATAAAACGTATTATTTATTTGAAAAGTACGAATATATTTTTATTTTCATACAAGGTACAAAGGGCCAAAATATTATTGAAAATTTCGTTAAGAGTGAACGTTTGCAAACTGAGATGAGGCGGCCATTCGTCGGATGATGTGTTCCACATATAACCTCCATGTTTGTGCCTTACGTTAAAATAAAAATATTCGTACTTTTCGAATAAACACTTAATTTTACCAATAAATTCAAATGTCAGGTCATTTCGGGACCCCCTTTGTATAATAATCATGTGAAAATAAAACATTATACAACAAAATTGTATAAATTCAATAAAAGTATAAAATTATATATCTATAATAATAATATTATATAAAAATAAAAATATATATCGTATATTCAAGTTCTACCAGAAAATACCAGGAACGAAGGGGGGGGGGGTTAAGTTACTCCGGTGCCCAAGGAGGGCCCCTACAAAATCATAAGGCTGCCTAGAAACTACGGGATCCTAAAAAGCGAGGCGAATGATAAGCGGAACATTTGAGAAGCGAGAGCATGCAAGCTGCTAGATCTCTTCCGATATCTTCGTCCTTCTCGGGAGTCGTAACACGGCGCACTGGGCTGTTGCCACTGTGAGGCCTCCTTTCCGTCTGCACTCGTCTGCCCGCAAGAGCGCAGTGCGTCGGCCCGCTGACCTTGACACTGACATTGAGAGGAGGAAGGGCCACGGTGCAGCGGGAACCAGAAGTATGCGACGCTAGGGCAGCACCCCCCCCCCCCACTCAATAGGTGGGGGGGGGGCGCAGAACAAGTACTCGAGGGAATGAATTGCGGGGCAGCGGTGTATGGAGGAAGGGCGAAACGAGGAGGCTAGGCTAGACTAGACACTAGACCAGAGTGGCAAGAGTCTGTAGCTTTACGAGTGCGGGGAGTGAGGAACGAGCATAAAACGTGACCCACTGCGGCTAGTCATAACAGGATTACGTTACTCAACTTTCTCGATTGCACCCTATCACAACCTCGCATTTATATCTTGCCTAAAAATACCCCCCCCCCCTTCACTCCGGTGCTGAAAATATTACTTTGTAAACTGCGGACGTGCAAGGGCAATCCTGGAAAGTAACTAATAAACTAAGAAACACTCGAAACACGGCGGTGAAGTTTGGATCGTTGGAATGCAACGAGCGTCCTTTTCTTTTTTATTCATTTCTTCATTGCTTATTATGATGTATCATTTTTTTTTAGTGATTAAGATCGGGGACCTTTAGAGGTCCCCGATCTTAATCACTAAAAAAAATCCCCGATCTTAATCACTAAAAAAAATGAGGATACCAAAAACCGATTGGGTGATTTTCGTACTAGTCCAGGATTTTTAGACATTCGTTCCGCAAAAAATCCTGGTAATTGATTTTTCGATTGGATTATGTCAGAGAGTGTTCCCTAAGTATAAAACCAAGTTTGTGTCGTCCGAAACCGCGAGCGTTAGCCGCCATCTTGAAAAACGCCTTTTTGAAAATATCTCGAAAACGATGAGTTTCACGTTAAAAATCGTGAGGACCTTTTTTGTAGAGGATAAAATTTCCCATCATTTTATTTGAAACTTTTTTCTCTATTGTTAATATTTGCCGAAATATAGTCGATTAAAGAACCAAATTTTTGTTTTTGAAAAATATCTCGATAATTTTTGAAAATACGAAAAAAATGTGAGAATCAAAGTTGTAGAGCATGAAATTTTCTACATTTTTTGTATAAAACTTTTTTTTGTCTTATCGATAGTTGCTGAGTTCTAGCGCAATGGAAGTTGCCGTCAGGTAAAGAAAAACAGCGATTAGTGGTAGTACGTTACTCTAGCATGCCAAAAAAAGTGTAATCGAAGAATTTTATAATAGAGACGGTAACAGTAATATTTATCATGAAAAGAAGGGATGCGGGCGATAGGAGGAATGTTTGCGCAATAAAAACATTTTGACGAATTGTTTGAAAAATACATGAAAATATATTCAATTATTCATATTTTTTGGTGCTAAAATTCCTGGACTATACCTTAAAATGGCGGAATAAATACGAGCAATCGAGGAGAGATTAACTTGCGTTGCATTCCAACGATGCAAACTTCAATATCGTCGAAACGTTTGCGTTAGGAAGTGGGAATGTTGAAGCTTGCATCGTCGGAATGCAACGAAAATTCTTTGGATTTTGTCATTTTTTTATGTTTGCTATTATAGCAGCCTCACCCCAACCCCTTTTTACCAGATTTAAGTTGTGGATATCTAGTTATAAATCCTAAAAATGTTTTATTGATGTTCTAAGCTCACACTTTTTTCACTTTCGCATTCGAACTTTATTCTCATTGAACGAGATAGATAAGCCCAAACAAAATGAACAGAAATACTGTGATGTCAATGCCTTACCCACTGATCTATCATACTAAATAAGGTCGAAATATGCATCGTTGGAATGCAATGGAAATTATCTTTCTTCATGACATATTTCTTGCCAGAGTGCGACGAAGTTTGCATCGTTGAAATGCAACGACTCATTTTTTTTTATTTACCCAATGTCCTCAGGCCGATTTGAGCTGCGAAAATCACGCAATCATTCTTTTGATCCTTATTTAGCAATCTATGGAATAAATTTGCAAAAAAATGATTTCGTATAGTAATGACAGTAAGAATTTTGACGAGATCTTTCGTTGAATTCCAACGATGCAAACTTCACCCCCATGTATAGCTCTAATAAGGATACGTGAAAACGTTCGAGCGTTATTCATCGTTAAAAACGTCGAAGAAAAATTCGACTGTCGAAGAAAAGTTCGCCAAACAGCTGATGCGTTTGGCGAACATAACCTAGCTTTGTTTTGAAATTCATTTCAATAGAAGTCGTCACAAAATGTGCAAACAACAATTTATGGAGTTTTATCATTTATCACGTATCAATAATATGTATAATTATATTCTGCCTATCGTGTTAATTACGCTGAGGTAATTCAAGCCTATTTTAATAGGTTTCCGGCTGATTTTTTTAGTCTTTTTAGTCCGTTTTTAAGGTGGATATGTCAATATTATTATTACGAAGATTACTACCGAGTCGTTGACTATCTAATTTTTCAGTTTTTATTTGTCGACGTGCAATAAATTCCTGATTTACCACAACATTTGGCACACCATAATCGATAATACGAATAATCAACATGAGTAAACATCATTCCGAGCAGTTGGGGGTAAAATAAATTTAGACTCTTTTTTTGACCCCGTGGAAGTGATCGTCCTCCTTAACGATGCAAAGCGAACTTCAACATCATGGCAGACTTCAGATACAAAAATCACCCAAACATTTTTTAGTTTGCTTTTTCAGGAACTACAGCCTGAACGTTCAACATAAAATAAACTGTATCGTCATCAAAATGGAAGAAATATCTTTCGTTGCATTCCAATGATGCGAATTGCAATGTTTGCAATGACGTTTCGTTGGAATGTAACGAAAATCACTTCCGCTGATTTCCCAAATTTCCTGAAGTAGATTTGGGCTGCGAAAATAACGCGGAGATTTTTTACGATTCTTATTTAACGATTTACTAACTGGATCTGCAAAATATGATATTCCATTTGATAAAAATAACAATATTAACGGGCTACATTTACCTAGGTGGGTCAAAAAGTTGCATTTTATATTATATTTAGTGCTCAGAATTCCGATTTACCGCACGAACACTAGACTGGCCCAAAAAATGCTTCCCTATTCGGGCTTTCACCCCTTGAAATATTAGCCGACAATGAAACAAAGAAGCTCGTGAAAGGCCCGTAGAAGGCAGCGTGTAGGTTAATTCTAACAGCTGACTCGTGAGGTTTTTATTATTCTCCATTTGATGGATAAATTAACGTTTTAAATCCACGTGATAAATTAACGTTTTTTTTTTCCAATGCACACCATTTTCGATCGATCCAATCAATGAGTGGTCTGGACCAACCGGTGTGATTATTATATATAGTGAACGGATTTATAACCCCAGATTATAAAGCCTTCGTAATCGTGCATTCTTTCTTTTCAATCTCGGTCAACAATATCGACGATTGAAAAGAAAGGATGCGTGATTACAAACGCTTAAATTGGGGGTCATAAATCCGTCTACTACATACAATAATCCCACTGATTTGTCCAGACCACTAATTGATTGTATCTGTCGAAAATGGTTTGCATTGCAAAAGAAAACGTTAATTTATAACGTGTAAATCAAATGGAGAATAAAAATACACAGATAATATTTCGACGCCTCTTGTTTGTTGTCGCTAAACAGCTGCGCGTTTCCTTATAGATAGTGTATTATCAAGGTCACGATGTGTATATTTTGGAACGATGAGATATGTTTGGATTTCGTGATCGTGAAATATGTTTTGATTTCGTGAATTTTTCTTCAAGCCTCAATACCCGGACCATCGTCATATCGATTTCACATGATTTTCGAAGTCATCAGAGCCATCAAGGAAGAATAAAAATTTCGCCACTTTTCGACATCAATATTTGTCAAGACTTTCATCGGCCCTTATTAGGGCGACAAGAATTACCAACGTAGTAGAATCGTATAATACTTCATACTCCCCGATATAGGCCACGAAATATTTGGAAAATTCCCTATTTTGTCACGTGTTTCCGCGAACTTCAAAACCCCATAACCGATGGAATTAGTGGAAAATATCAGCCTCCCCCGACGGAACATCACTCATTATAATGGAATAAACAAGTTCACGGTGAAAAAAAATATTCCTATCGTTTTTTCGGAAAGGTCCTAATACTGCACAATTACCGTTTTTTTGCCAATCTAATGAACACCCGTAAAATTCGAGTTCTACTGACACCCTTGAAGGCCCGCTTCGAGTCAAAGGTCACCCTGTATACAGCGGTAGCAAATGCCTATACGGTAGCTGTTGGACTCGACGCAGCCGTCACACGCAACACCGCGATAGTCGTTTCGTTTCTCCGTCTCTCAACCGCCACACATTTGTATTGTAGCTCGAGCCCAGGCGAGCAGTGAAAACGCGAAAGAAGCGTTATTCCCTCGCTCTCCCCCGAGCCTCCTTCCACCCGTTCCACGATATTCTTTTTTTACTTGCTCTCGCTCGTTTCATTCTCCGGCGTGTCCTTTTCGTTTCTCTCGGACGCGAGACGCAGACAGAGAAGGAGAGAGAGGAAGAGAAGGAGAGAGAGAGAGGGAGAGAGAGAGCACGAGGCCCGAGAGCATACCGATATCGCCCGAGTTCTTCTCGGGACTCGAGACTGTCCTCCGTGGGCCAACGGTTGCTCTCCGTGCCCAAGAGGAAACAGGTTTTCTCGCGCCGGAGACGCGCACCTGTGCATTGCCCGGGTTATATTTGCAGCACAAACACACTGGCGCACCACGCGTATGTACGTACACCAGGGGGAGCTCCGGTTGTCGCGAGTTGGTGGGTTCAATTCCAAACGGATCTTGGGGCCTCGGTCGCGCTTGTGCAGCGGTTCTCGACACCCACCAAATACACGAGGGCCCAGAGCAATTATTTTTTCTCTCCACCCCCCCCCCCTCTCTCTATCTCGCGCGCTTTGGATTGTGTAATGCCACATTTTCGCACTGAAGCCTACCGGAAGTCGTTCACGGTAGCTGCTAGCGCTATGTGGAACTCGCTGCCCGTGGATATCCAGCAATCTGCCATTCTATCTTCAAGACCAGGCTCTGGGCATCGCCGCTCGCTAACATGGCGTACTTTGGTTATGGGATATATGCTTTGGCTTCGTACGAAATACATGTTTTTCAATTTTCTTCCTTATCAACCCTATTTTCGGGTATTAGTCACTTTTGTTATTATTATAAGTAGTATTTTTAGCGTTGCATTATTATTGTAGTATTATTTCATTTGTATATTGTAAACTGTTATTTTACCTTTGCGTTGTAGCTCATGCTGTACTCTTAGGGAACTGCGGTTCCAAAGTATGGAATAAACGCTTCTCTCTCTCTCTCTCTCTCTCTCTCTCTCTCTCCCTGCCAGCCTGCCTCAAGCAAACACCTTCTTTGGATGCCTTCAAGGCTGGACTGCGTACCACCCTGATATTCGAAATGCAGTAATCATCTAAGGACTTCTTCAGTCTTCTCAGTAGCCTATTTCTAATTTTCGATTTTTCATTTATACTATTTTATGTTGTATTTTTATTTTTATAGTTCACCTCTACTGTCACCTTTATACACAGACACACAATCTCTCTCTCTCTCTCTCTCTCTCTCTCTCTCCCCCTCTCGCTCTACAATGTCCGGTTGCAGCGGACAAATGTCCCTTTGTGTTCAATGTCATTCGCAGGTCACGAAGACGATGGCCCGGGGCAAAAGTGGCCGAGGGGGTCCCGGGGATCTAGCAATTGTATCACTTACCCGGGCACACGTGCAAAATATAGACCAGGAGTCAGAGGGCCAAAAGGATGATCCGCTATTCTCGGCTTTGCAGCCTCGTAGTAGTGGTGGAGTACTGCATGTTGGTACTGGCGCAGTTGCCACCGATTCCTAGGGTGCCTCTACCGTATCACCGGCGAGGGGAAAGGGGCAATCGAATGGCCAGACGGGCGAGCGAATTAAAAGGAGACCCAACGCGGCAAAGGAAGAGAGAGAGAGAGAGAGAGAGGGGAGAAGAGAGAGAGAGAGAGAGAGAGAGGGGAAGAGAGAGAGAGAGAAGAGGGCAGAGAGCGAGAAAGGGAACGATTCGCCAATGAAGAAAGCACAACTCTCCCGGTGACTTTCGCTTTCCGTCTGCGACGCAGCGACGGCAGCGAAACCCGCGCCGATCAATAACAACGAACCAGTCGCGAATGACGATTACACTCTCGCTTCCCTCGATGCATGGAACTATTTCGCGCGGACGAAGTAGGGGCGATTATTGGGATCAGGCTCGAGAGAGTATCACTCTCGACAGAATGCCACGGAGGAACAATCGTTGGGGATCCTTCAGACGTTGGCATCTCCATCACACATTATTGACTCGGAAAAGGAATTGGGGTCGAATAAAGAACGTAATTTTTATTTTAAGATGAAATATATGAATATGTCAAATATTCATATAGAAATTTGAAAAAATTTCATTCGAAAAATAATTTAAATTATTTATTCTCAAGTCTGAATTAGTTCCTGAGTTTCAACGTCCCTCGATGGCGTTGAAGTTCGCATCGTTGGAACGCAATGCGGGTCTTTTATTTTTTCTTCTCTTCATTTTCATTATGATGTAGAATTTTTTTATAAAATGAGATCGTGGATTTCTAATGAGGATAAGAAAAACCGTTGGGGTCATTTTCGTACCATCAATTGGCGAATTAAATATGAGCAGCAATAGAAGAAAAATTAACTTTTGTTGCATTCCAACGATGATAACTTCAACATCATTACCCTTGCGGGTTTGTACGCATAACCCTTCCCCAATTGAATCCTTTCCTATCACAACTACGCTACACTACCCCGCACTACGCTAATCTAACCTAACTTCTGTTGCGTCCACAGCCGTCTTAGGCTGCAACTATACCGCAGTGCCGAATTTTTAGTCGCACCCACAAGAAATAAGGTCAAATTGGCGATTGGTTTTCAATGATGGTAAAGTTTAAAATCCTTGGAATGCAACGGATGCCTCTTTAATTGATCACATTTCTCAGGCAGACTCAGGCTACAAAATTATACGATCAGCTTTTAGCAAAAATCTGAACATTTGCATCGTTGGAATGCAAATCACTCGAATATTTTTTAAAGATGCTGATGGAGAGATCAACAAATTAAATCTGCAGGAAAAGATTTTGCATAATGATGAAAGTAAGTAAGTAAGAATATAAACAAGAATTTTCATTGCATTTGAATAAAGCAAACTCTAAAATACCTTTTTCGAATCCTCATTAGAGATGTACAATCTAAATGGGCGAAAAAAGATTTCAAGTAATAATTAAACTAAAAAGCTGAAAAAATGAGAAAGATTTTTTGTTGGGCTTTGACAACCCAAACTTAAACACCATTGAGGACTGTGTTTAACTATCACGAGACACAAGGCAAGTGCGAGATAAAAAACGGAAACCCTTAATGGTACGAGATCGTATCATTAAAGAAGTCCGAGTGGATTCCCGAACTTCTATTGGGGTTGAAGTTTACATCGTTCAAATTTGTTTTCAAATGATTATTTTCCTTATTATCCAAAATCATATTCTGCAAATTTCTTGTAGATCGCTAAATAAGAATCCTAAAAAATGTTTGCATGATTGCCACAGCTCAAACCTGCCTAAGAAAATAAGAAAAATAAAAACGTAATGTTCGTCGCATTCCGACGATGCGAACTTCAACGTGATAACTTCTCAAACTTCAATAGAAATGTCAAGTCTCGCACGAGGAGACTAAAAACTGAAATTCGATCGGCGACGTTTGAATCGCAGATGAAAATCTCTCGAAGAAAACTCTCGCCTTTAGTCGCTATTTGATACAACCATTTTATGTGTGTCAAAACTATTAGCTCTCCGGAGTACGTTACATCAGGCAACGAAGACTCTTTACGTTCCCGAGCCTTCTTATTGTGTTACTTGCCTGATTGTTTACCGTCGCGGCGATGTGCTTAATGCTATCCGCATAATTTTTCAATACGGTATCGGTCGTCATGCAGCTCACTCGAAATTCGTAGAACATATCCAGCTTGTAGACGCACTTTTGGCAAATATTCTTCGGCAGTGCATCTTCCTTGGTTATCTGAGAAAAGAAATTTTCCATGTTTCTCCAACGTAGACAAAGAGGAGCTCGGAACGCGAAATTATTCAGTAGCGGTCTTATTAAGTATAAAAAGAAAATTTGTTGCATCCACGAGAAGCAAACTTCATCGTCAAAGACAAATTTATGTCAACGGTATTGATAATCTTTACAATGTGGGCAGCATAATACACACTATTGCAATGAAAATAGCGAATAAATTGACCACACCAAGAGCTGTAGGAACAACACCATTGAAGTATTCTTCTCCAGTTTTTATTCATTTCTACCGACAACGAGCGGCTCGGGCAGAGTACAAAGGAACGGGAGCTCTGTTAGAATTCTCATTGACCCGTTACTCGCTTCAATTGACCTGTAAAGGATTTTGCTATAAGGATGCACGTACGTGCACATATACTTGCGCACGATCGAAATAGTATTAAAGTTTGCGTCGTTGGAAAGCTACAAACATTATTTTTTTAGATTGCCGAAGCATTTTTGGGCAAATTAGGGCTACAAAAATCACTCAAACGTTTTTCAGGATCCTTATTAAAGATTTACAATGCAAATCGGCAAGGAAATATTTTCGATAATGATGAAGCTATGAGAAAAAAGAATTTTCGTTGCGTTCCAACGATGCATGAGGTTGACGTTTGAAACGTTGGAACGCAAAGAAAAATAGTATTTGTGAATTCCTTTCATATATTTTGGCAACCTTTGCTTACAAAAAACCTTCAAACATTTTTCAAGATATTTATCTAGCGATCTACAATATAAATCTTGAAAAAAAAAAGATTATAGATAACGATGAGATATAGAAAATAAAATATAAACAGAGCTTTCATTGCGTTCCAACGATGCCAACTTCAATAGCATAGCGATGTAAACTTCAACACCACCGATCGGAGCATGGAAAAAAGAAGAGTTCATCGATAGTCCCGCATCTGGAGGACAAAGCTGCACTAATTCTCGTGTAAATTATACAAATACTTTATGTGATAAGCTCGCACAGATAGAAACTTCGAATGTGAAGCACGATTGAAGTGGACTGGAACACGTTTTTTCCAACAGCCTCGTTGTTACGATTACAGAAATGGCTCGATCGTCTAACGCGTAAGAAGACTTTTAGTTTCGATTTAAACACTTTAAACATTTTTATTCATGAACGGGAGTTATTGAGAAAAGTGCGATCGAAAATTGAGAAACTTACGACAGCGGGAATGCACGAACGAATTTTGAAGAGCAACTGACGCTGTTCACCCTCCTTGTCGAATATTTGTAATTGATGATGACTTTTCAACGAGCAAAGTCTGCATAATTCGGCGAAATTGAAAGCTTCATTCATTGCCATTGTTTATTAAAATTGACGGTGAGAAAAAAACGCGCACAGACACAAGCGCTCGATTGAGGTTATGTCGCCACAAGACACCTGCTTCGTACGTCGCAATTTTTACACTCTCGATAAGCGAAAACACTTGTATTTCGTAAATGTAATCGATCGAAAAGTTTAATCACTACGTATTGTTTCCCATAATCTCAGCTACACGTATATTATTGACGTTTCATTGTTGCAGGAACCGGAACTGTTGAGCCCCGCCATACTGAAATTTCACTCGAGTGCAACCAAATTCAAGATTGCACGTCGATGCACTCGGGAATGCGCGCGGTGACATCTTGCGGAGAAACAGCGAAGATTTTCCTCCGCTCGTAATTGTCTGTCGATATTGCAGATAATCTTGTTGGGTTCGGAATATTTATTATAGGTACGAATGTAACAATCAATTTAAGGATTTAAGGTTATTTAAGTTATTTAAGGATGGCCAACATTTTCCCTCTTGGGTTAAATTATCTTTTAAGGTGTGGAAAATTTTCCCTCAAGGTAGGGCCGAATTTAAGGTGTGGAAACCCTGGGGCAACAAAAGGGACGCCCCTAATTATTTTGGGAGGTTTTTTCACTATAACATTATTGGGAGTATATACCTATAAAAATATAAAAAAGTCTAAAATTAAAAATTAAGTAGACTCCGTACCAAATTTTCAGATTTTTTGCCTCTTCCTCGACAATCTCTACCTCAAAAAAGTAATCTATTTACGCGATAACCTTGAAACTTTAGGTATATCCTTCCAATAATATTATAGTAAGAAACCTCCAAAAATGTCAGCCTGATCGATCTATAACGTTTTCAAAAGACGCCTGAAAAGATACCTTGAAACGCCGCCATTTTGTTTTGGTTAAAAAAAAATTAACCCCTGAAAGTTGAAATAAGATAATGTTAAAATGTTTAAACGATGCGGTTACTCTATCATGGTTAAAAAATTCATGAAAAATGTCTCATTTTCGGGAGTGTAAAGGGATTTCCCCCCTTAACACTCGTACGCAGCATAAGAACCGAGCCAAAGTGAGAAATGTTGAAAATCGATGAAATGGTACGCTTTAAGACAACAAGATTGAATTTTCCGAAAAAAGCTACATTTTGCAATCGAAAAAACTTAACCATTTTTTTTTAACATCAGGGTTATGTTTTAGACGATAAACTTCGAAAGATTTGTACCAAACTTCATCAGAATCGGCCGATTAGTTTTTTAGCTATACGTGACGGCAGTTTTGAAAATGCAGTTTAGAAAACCGTGCCATACCTCCGCCATTTTTGAAGATCAATGAAAAAAAATATCGTGTAACAGCCAAAGGTCGTAATAAAACGTACCCTAAGTCTCAAAATTGGGAATGAAATCTTTTTTTTAACAATAAAAATAAGCAAATTTTTCCCTCGCCTAAAGATATCTCCCCCCTTAAGGAATAACGCATATGATTCTTGTTAAATTACGTCGAAAGCGTATGACATGCAAAAATCAATAAAACTCGCCGGCATTATCCTCGCTAATTCTTTGTATATTCAGCGTTTCAGAAGAAATTATAATGTCATTACAAAAGTGTCGTGCCTCGGGGATTGAGCGTGCTCGACACCGCGATAATATATTCAAAAACTCATAGATAATTCAACGCTAAATCGCAGTCACGCGACCATTTGTTTTTGTACATGTACAATTTATTTTCCATCAGTCTGTAGAGGTTGAGACACATTGCCAGAGTATTGAAAAGTGCATTTAAACATAATCTGTAGAAAAAAAAGGAATTCGTGGAGAGATTCCCAAAAATTGGGCTCAAACGTTTCCGCGATGTGTAGGACCGCGAAGAGTTCAAAAATTCTTTCCTACTTGTTGGGGATTGCGCTGATATCTATTACTGCGTTTTTCATCACGTGTCAGCCACACATTGGCTTCATTCGTACGGCAGTGCAGCAGGTTCGCAAATAATTTGACCTTTCGATCGGTAAATTTTTTCTCGATTATCGGACCAAACATCATTTGTTTGAATATTTACGATCGACGTAGGAATTCGAACTTGTCGAAGGCCGAGTAGGATATGAAAATATATGGAGCAAGCTTGACCTGTATTTCCGCATACATATCTTCGACGTGCTGAATCCTGACCAAGTAATGGAAGGAGCAAAACCGCTATTAGTCGAAAGAGGTCCTTACGTGTACGAGTGAGTGGGCTGTGATTTGGTTTGAGATTTTCTCCTGTACACGGATTTTTTTATTGGCTCGAATCGCTGGAATAACCTTATTGTCGAAAAAAGTTTCAAGAAGTTGGGCTACTGTGACGAAGCAAAAATCAGGGTTACTTAAAAAAAACTTAAGCAATGAGTAAAATGATTGAAAAATCATTTCGGCATTTATTTGTCTGTACATTAACAAAATTGTGAGCCAAGTTTCATAAAAAAATATTAATAACTAAAGACGTTGTAAAAAATCTCGTGAAGAACCTTTGGGGTTGAGGGGCTCGTTGGTGTACGTAATATTGGTCACCCGGTTGATCCAAAACAAAATAACGAGGTTTTTTCTCAACATAGATAATATTGGCTAAGACTTGACGGAGCTTTTTTTTGTTATCGTCTTTCAATCGTGAAAAAAACATTTTTTTCATTTTTCGGGGAAGAATGGGTTTGCTATTTTTAATAACTAATGGAAAAAGAAAGTTAAGAAGTAAATCGGCGGTCAAGACTAACATAGTATCATATCAAATAAGTGTACCGGATTTCGAGTCATTCCGTTTATTAGATGTTGAGAAGTAGTGTACACCGTTTTGAAAAACGCAGTTTCGAGAAAAACGCTTTTAAACTTTTACAAGCAGTTCGTAAGTTCATATTTGATTATTCCTGCACATTTTTTTGGACATTCCTCTTCAATTTGAGTTGCCTCAAGCGACGAACGAGCGTTTGTCATTTTTACAGTAGCCCCTTAATGCCTGAAAACGCCAATGAAAAATAGCTCGCAGAGAGCTCGTTTGATTTGTGTGTACCCGTGTCGAAACCGAATGCCAATTTCATTCTGTTCGTATATGTGGTTGAGCATTAAAAACTATACAATACTGTTTTTTTATCGGTGGAAAAACTGTTTCACGGGGTGCAACCACTGCAACCCTTACAGTAAAGCATGTCAAAGATTGATTTTGTCGTTTCCAGTGAAACGAAAACAATAATTGTTCTCATAAAAAACGAGCAGAAATCCCCTATGAGTGCATGGTAGAGAAAACAAAAATTAAGGGATGAACCATCACTTTATTTTTCTTCCTCTCACCCCACATATAAAAGAGGCGTATTCATTTTAATAGAATGGAAAACACTTTGAAAGGGGGAAAAAGTTAAAGTTTACATATTTTTACATTTTCGCCGGCCAGCAAGCTTAAGGGGGTAAGCCACACTTCATAGATTTTCAACGATTTTTAATAAAAATTGAGGGCTTTGGGCGAAATGAATTCGTATTCTGGGCATACATGGATAGGGGCTAAAGAAGATTAAAAATCCACCTCTTTTCCCACCTCGACCAAAAAAAAGTTTCCTTCACTGAATCACCGCTCATTTCTTTTCTCTTCTCTTCTCTTCTTCTCTTGGGCTTCTTGCAATCGTATCCTCATTGAAATGCAGTTTGATTCATCGAGCTCCGATTATTTTTCGATTTTTGGCAGAATTCCAGCACACCAGTGCAGCAAGAGGGCTTATCCCTTGATCAAATGAAACTCTGATTGTTCGATATTACATCCGACTTCATCGAATCGAATCTCGCACGACCAGATAGTGCGAGATCAGGATTAAAAAGAACTACTTGTTTTTTTTTCGATGTGTCGTATATTTTTTCAGCATGTTCGTTGAGAAAGAAGTTTTAAAAATTGACGAGGATATGGACGAATTAGAATACTTAACGACGCGAACATTCCACTTTAATAAATTATTATCCAACGGGACCGAAGATGACGAAGTGACGATAATCCATCCCGTCTACATGGCGACCATGGGCACGGTATTAACGTCGTTCAATCACATGAACGAAAAAAAAAATTCGTTCAAATATCCTTCGATTTCTCGCTAATGATGCAACTTTTTTATTTTTTTAAATAATCTTCAGATGGCTGCGACTTTCCCAAGCTTTTTAAAGAAACTCGGCAACGATATACCGAAACTATTTCCGGGCATGACTAATGTATTTATCCGTGGAAAAGTCGGCGATATTTTTTTCCGTGGTCTACCAATGGAATGCGACGTTAATAAGTACAAAGAGCTTAAACTCATATGCGGTCTTCTCATGGGTAAGAAACCGCCGATAATAAAAGACACGGATACTGAAGGGGTCTACAAATGGAGCTTTTTCGATGCGGTAATCGATCGTCTATAATATTTATAATTATTTAAATCTTAGTACACGCTCAGATGGTTTGTTTCCGAACTCACTTTACATTTTTTATATTCGTCTCAACTTAAGGTGGGCAACCACTTTAGGAGACCGAAAATAAGATGATTTTGAGGATTTTTTTTAATTAAAAAAAAACGGAAATTTCCCCAACTCTGACAATAATTTTCTTCATATTTTCAAGCAGCTCTGGTTATTTTTTTTTTTTCAAGTTATTTCATGCATCAATTCAGGTGTAATCCGCTGTGTCCCTTGGCGTGTCGTCATCGTCGTTGTTTCCTTGCGGGAATTTTGCAGCTCGCAACTCGCATCTTAAATAGCCCAAACAATTTTTTATACATTCCTAAGATGTTTTTTAAGATCATGACACTGAATTTTGAAAAATATCGGAAATTGAATGTTTGAACGTGCTCGAAAAAAATAATCGACTTTTAGCATTTTTCATCCCGGCATTTTGCAATAATAAATATATTTTAACCAACCCAATTTTTCCAAATTTAGGTTCATGTTTTAATAAATTATATTATTCAAACGTATTCGTGAGTGAGTGAGTAATGAGTACTAAACTACTTACTTAATGCTTACTAAAGTTACTACTTAAAAACTTCAAGTTTTATCGCTTTTGTAATTGCATATCAATTCTCTGCGGCTGAGCGTTTTTGCATGAAAATAAATCGACGTGTCGACTCGTAATATTGAAGGAACTCCGGAACCCTTCATATCGCAACGAAACGTTTTTTTTCGCAAGTTAAAGAAATCTGCACATACGCGTGTTCCTATTAAGCCCATGCGTTTTAATACGCGTCCAGATGAACGGGACTGCGCAGGGTCCACTCTCGGTCAATCGGGGAGTGAAAAACAAGAGTCGTTTAGGCGATACAACATCATTCAAAGGGAAGCGAGTACAGAAAATTTGGCACAGCGATCAATGTAACACAGTGATGGGTACGGATTCGATAACTTGGGCCCCTATGGATGAGGAATTGGATCGTGTTTACGCCTTCGAGCCACAAATCTGTCGGTGAGAATATGCAAAATATCACTAAATTCGCGTATATAGGCAAGGGGAAAGAATCGGATAAACCAAAAGGATTTTTGTGAAATTGATTGGAAGTCTGGGCAGAGTTCTTTTTCTGCTGATAATTGATATATGGTATTGTATAACCAGCTCGGTGAAGACTACATTCAAGCGAGAGGTTGTTGTCGAAAATCTGATAGGACGGCGTTACGAAATCGATTCCGAAGTGTGGCGACCAGACGATATGGTGTGCTACTGTCCTGTGGTGAAAAAACAGCCAGTTTGTCCACCCACTGGATTAATGGATCTGACTCCCTGTCAGGTAGCTTTAAAAAAATCATCCATATCACCGTTTTGTTCAATTATCCTTTTTAACTGTACATCCATACTGTGAAAGTGATCGATTACTCGATAATAAGAATTTAATGTTAAGCAATATTTTAAATGATTTTATAACGTATGCGTGTATTTCATCTCTTTCCATAAAACGCGAAAAGAATTAAACTAAATATAAATTAAACGAAACGAGGAAAATATTCAACAACATCAATGAAATACAAATTAAATTAAACGAATAAAAATAAATGCATCGAATAAACGAATAAAACTAAATCTAAGTTGAAAATGGACAAAACAAAAGTCACTCATTCGAAATAACAAAAGAACTTCTCAACATACTGTCTCCAACAGCCATTAGAGACTCAATGCTTCAAAAGTTGGAGTTCTACGAATTCTCATGCGCCATAATTTGTCATTTATCGTAGCAAGCTCCGATTTATTATTCGGAGCCTCATTACTTACATGCGAACCCTGTGCTCCTGGAATACGCCAGAGGCCTAAATCCAATCGCAGAGAAGCACGCGGCTCAAATAACGATAGAGCCACTGAGCGGTATACCACTCTCAGGATCAAAGAATTTACAATTAAACGTTAAACTCTTCAATTCACCCGGTGTCGGATTTCTCGCTAACGTCAGCGACGGTTTTGTCCCTATTATCTGGGCTGAAGAGGTTGGTTCTTCGTTTTTTCGTATAAGGAGGCTGCTGGGGGTCTTTGCGAGGCAGGCGGCAAGACGGGGACGCATATGCTTAAGGATGTTGAGTCCCTATGAAGCATGTTAATGTTAATTGTTCAATAGATAGCTTCTTAATCGTCATGAAATTTTTGCACGACCTCCTGAATACTTCATGTAAAAACATACCAAGTTTTCCGAATTCTATCATCATTACTTCAACCTCCTTAAGGGTTGAAATAAAAAATGATAAGAAAATTCTGAAAATTTGGTATGTTTTTGTATGAAGTATTTAAGAGGTCGTGTTAAAATTTCACGACGATTAGGAAGCTCGTTATTAAAAAATTAACATTTTGTTAAGAACAATTTTTAAAAGAAATAAAAAAAAATTATCAATAAACTTCGTTTTGTTTCCGTTGCTTTCAGTATATTGTAGATATTATAAAATTGAGAGGTCAAAAAAAAAAACTTATTGCAAAGTTACATCAGTTTCCATAAAACAACATTTAATTTGTGAATGTTAATTGTTCAATAACGAGCGTCCTAATTGTTGTGAAATTTTTACACGACCTCTGAAATACTTCATACAAAAACATACCAAATTTTCAGAATTTTATCATCATTTGCGATTTGGGACTCAACATCCTTAAACACGGGCGCCTGTAACGGCTGCCAACCCCGAATAAACAAATTTTCGGTTACGTAAAATGAATACATTTCAGTTGCAAAAAATATATTCGCATGCAAACCGAAAAACAGTAGAATCGACGGTTGGAAGAAGTACAACCTGGAAACCGGCGGAAAAAAGTAGCTGAGCTGAAAAATGAATGTGCAGTCGAGGGACGATTCGCAATTGATTTGAAGGTTATGTCGAAACACACGCACTGCAGCTTCTGTAAAGAATGATTCAAACTATTTAAATACTCATTATGAAAGCGCGATAAAAATTTTATAGCAAGGAAGCAATAGTTTGTACGTTTCAAATTTTCGCGCCTATTCAAAATGGCCGACTTGACAGCAGCGTTGCCACGTGCCGTAGGGCGCTTTATCGTTTTACGCGAATCAGCTGAAATTTCCTGTTTTGTTTTACGAATATCTCGATAACGGGGGATGTAAAACCCTGTACCCCTCGTTGCAATTATTCATTAAAATCTCAAGAATTTTTACCGCCTATTTCCATTCGATTCGTACTATTTTTATTATGTCGCGACAGAGGTATTAGAGTTCTCATGAAGCTTTTTCTGTCGCCCGTGTATAAGAGCCTAACTTCAATAATTGAGTGCTCAACAATAACCGCGGACGAAGTACTTAAAATTTTACACGGACTCGCACCACCTGTTCGCAAATATCCTCAATAAATTTCAGTAAATTCTTACGATTTCGCGATAACTGAGCAACCTCCTTAAAATTACCTCGAAATATTTAGGCGAATTTTCCGTCGAGAAAAAAAAATATTCTTATCATTGGGCAGGCTAAGGACGCGGCTATCGAAGAGCTTGGCGATATTCTGCAAACTTATCGAGCGCGGCGACTTTTCAAGTACATGATTTACGTGCCCCTGGTCGTGGGAATTTACCTCCTGGTTCGGACATTCTTCGTTTACTCCAACGTCGGATCTGAGGCTAAATTCAAAGAATTCGATACTCCGAATGTGGTGCTTGTACGAAATAATCCACGAATAAAGAAATCGGAGATGTTAGCTTTCCGGAAAACGAAGGCTCCTATCGGTCGACCTTAAGGTGAGATTAACCGGGCATGGATGTGTGTGTGTTCCGCGTCACTTTAGAGCCAATCAGTTGGACGTTATTAGTGCTCGATCATAGAGCTTGAGAAGACTACAGTTAAGGGGTCATCACAGTGTGACATTAAAAAAAAAAACGATTTTTGTTTTCCATTATCCGATAGTATAGACGGTTATAAAAATGCTGTTCAATTTTTGGGGCGAAGTTCGAATTATTCCGGTTGCTAGAGCCTTTTTCAGAAAAAGGAATTCAACCAGCTGCGTGAGACCTGACGCGGAAGGACGCGTTTTTCGCGAAATGTCGTTTTTCAAAATGGAGTACGCTCTCAAAGGAAGAGTTTTCGTGCTACCCGCCTCAAATTTTGACACAACATTCTTCACAACCGTCTTCATCTTGCTATGGAAGCTTTTTTCCCTTAAACGGTCCCTTAAGGGATCCTTGAAGGATCCCTTAAAGGGTCCCTTAAAGGACCCCTCAAAGGGTCTGCGAAGGCTCGAATTTTCAGAAGTACGATTATTTTCGTGCATTATTTCATAGCGTAAGGTCGTAATTTTAATTTGCGACCAGGATTTTGTGAAATTTCAAAAAATGTGCGAGTTATGGCGATTTTTGTGAAGAGTCAGATTTTTCAATGCGCTACGAACCGCGCCACTGTGATTTACCCTTTTTTGTTGAAGTCGTACGGCAACATCTAGTTTTCTCATTCACTACAAATTTTGACAGTGTTCGTAACACTTTCTATCGTATGACCCGATGATTATTTTTACCATTTTATCCATTTGTGACTAACAAATTATATTTTTTGTTTTGTAATCGAACATTACACTCATCTTCTACAGCCTGCGATGATGGTAGTTTACAAAATTTTCCAAAAAGGTCCGGTCATACGAAAACTTTTAATGCTATACTAAAAGTAAATTTTTTATTTCAGATCACCCTAGTTGTCGGGACACCTACACTGGATTCGCTATGCAACAACGGCGACACTTCGTTTTAATAATAACAACTCGATTATTCATCAATGGTTGTCGAAAAAGAGATTGGCAAGACTATATATACACGGAGAAAACAGGGGCCTCGAAGTTTAGAATTAATACTGTATGCTTCTAAAAAGAATATCATTAAATATCAAAAAGTATTGAATGGAAGATAAAAATGGTAATTATTGTAATGGTAATAATAATAATGGTAATTATAATAATGGTAATTCTTATAGCAATAATGGTAATAATGGTAATAATGGTAATAATGGTAATAATAATGGTAATTATAATAATGGTAATAATGGTAATAATGAATAAATTTAAATTTTAACCCACGACATGGCACGGAAACTGATACAAATAATCCATTTTATTCGGCAAATTGTGATTTTTTGTAGTATTCAAAAAATATTTTGCCCACGTGTTTGGAACAATTAGTTTCCATTATTCTACAAAAAGTACGGTACAAAGAGTCACATTTTACTAATAACTTCGTAATATTTTTCGCTATGCGTCGAAGATTTATGCTATGCGTTTAGTGAAATCTATGCATACACGATGATTCACGCTATACGTATAGTAAAATCCATATGAAAATATAGCGTGTAATAAAGGTTGGTAAAAACAAAGCACGCATTATTTTTACTATACGGCATATAGGACTCTCGCCTATGCGAGAATAGTTCCAAACGTAATAAGCACCCACCATTTTTACTATACGGTGCGAGAATAATTTTTGCACTTCTATAACAAGTCTTAAAATTCCCGACTGGCAGTAAACTGCTGTACTTTTCTAGCACTGAATATTGAAATTCTGGCAACCAGTGTTAGAATTTGAGGCCGGATTTTTCTCCGTGTATAAATTGTGTGTAAAATCCTAAAAATAAAATATCGTAAATATCCTAAATATCCTAAATATCGCAAATATCCCAAAATATCCTAAATATCCTACAAACAAAATTGTGCGTAAAATCCTAAAAGTAAAAAAAATATATTGAAAAACGATTTGTTTTTCGAGACTTACCAATTAAATGCTCCCTGCCAATTTCACCATCAAATTGTACAAATTGCAGAGATGGACGTAAATAGGTTCGGGGAGATGCTTCTTTACAGGAACGATACTAACCTTTCAGCCAGCGTTGCCCAGTCGATCAGGACGTGCGATACAAGTTTGTATCGTGCGAAATTATTGACTGGAAGGAATGAAAAAAAAAAAAAAAACCGGAAAGAAGTTTCCTGTCTCATTTTTCTGTATTCGTATAAATCGATATGATGCCTTTAACCGACACGAGAGTTCCCGTAACGAGAGCGAACGCCGAGAAAGCCACGAGCAAGCCATTCTTCCAGAGCCTCCATTTGAATCTGCCTAAATGTGCTTCCCAGCAGGATATGGTTTCGACAACGGCGGGTATGCAGATGCCGAGTATTGAGAAAAATACGGCACCCACGAGAGCGATGAATGGCTCCAGCGTAGGAACAGCCAGAGCTATGGCGACTGAGAATAAAGTTCGAAGCATAGTCAACGAAATAGCAAAGTCACGAAAATCGATGAACCCGGAGAGAAAAGTCGTCCACGTCGTAAACTTACCGGTGAGAAGGGCCATGAAAATTCGGATAGCGATTTCGGCAATTCCAGCGAAACGGTGAGTCAACATTGGCCGCAACGCCGAGCATATGATCTCCAATGGTACGAAGAATTGAAGACCGTAGGTAAAAAGAATCGCCAGAGCGATAAGAAGTTTCACTGCTTGAGCGAGCCTGTAAAGAAGCGTTAAACTCGCATGACAAACGTTTCACTATCGGTACGAGTCCGGTATTTATCGCCTACCGCACACGGAAATTAATGCGCGCGCGATAGTGCGCGTGTATTTTTTTTTTTGCTCGTTAACTTTGAATGTTACTTTCGCGAAAATGACGAAACGAATGCGGCAATGAACTTACGGATCGGGTGTGTGGAGGTTCAAGGTGACGATGGAGGCCGTTTTCTCGCCGTATCTCAGGTAACCGAAAATACCCATGGTTGCATACAGGCTCACTACGATCGTCATAGTTATGTTGAGCACGCTCGGACACCCAAGAAAGTGTTGAGGCTTTTGCATACTATTTTCTACCGGCATCACCTACGAGATACGAACGATCGAACATTTGCTCGTAAAATCTCGATAATGCTTATCCTATTTCGTAAATTGACCCCTTAACGGGTTACCCTCACTTGCGATTTTGAAAAAATCGATTTTTTTTATTGCATTTTTTTGAAGTATAGGTATCGGAGAATATGTCCTGAAAATTTCAAGTCGATCCGAACAAAATTGACTGAGATATGAGCGTTGAAAGAGAAGAATCCGTAAATCGAAGAACTGAAATTGAAACTTTAAACGCGTTTTTCTCAAAATGGCATTTCTGAAGTCGGTGACCAAGATTACTCGAACACTAATGAACCGATCTTCTTGAAATTTTGCAGGCTTATTTAATACATAAAAATGTAGTCTTTAATCGTTCGATTTTTTTTTCGAAAAAAATGGCCGTTTTATAGCCAAAAAACGGCCGTTTTTTTTCGTTAAAATCGAACCATTAACTTTGACTGTCCGCCATTTTGTGAAAAATGAATATTTTTTAAAATCCTTCGATTAAAGACTAGTTTATACTTATATTTGACTAAATCCATCCGCATTTTTTTTTCAGATGATCCACTTCGCCGCAATGTTGGTCACCGCAAACCGTGTATATAAAAACATTATTTCATTGACCGCCATTTGCCACTAAACAATGTAATATTTTTTAATAAAAAAATTACTGAAAGTTCTTCAAGATGTGTTCTTTAAGATGGTATATTGATCGATTAAAAAAGTTTTGTAGTTTTCTTTTAAAAAATTCATGAAAAAGGCCTTTTTTGCGCTACAAGTGGGCGTAACCCGTTAAGGCCCTTATATATTATTGAAAGAAAACGAATAATCGATCTTTTTTATTGCCGTATATGCAAATTTGTACACCTTTGAAAAAAAAATTATCATTTTTTGTCATTGGCTCAGATGATGTATTGATGTCCCAATAATGACATGGTTGATATGTACAAACATCCCAAGGATTGTACGGTACGAAGAAAGCGGTTTCAAAACGTCAAACGCGTTTTTTTTAACCATATTTTTCATATCGGGCAGACTCGTAGCTCCTACAGTTTTCAAGCGATCAACTTTTAATTTCAATTGGAGCTATTTGGACATATATTCTAGCGAAGTGCCCTCGACTTTTACGACCGATTAACAATGACGATTTTTGTAAACGAGCTGAGGCCAGTTTTTGGTCGAAAAAGAGACGTTTTTCTGTCAAAATGGTGCTGAATTTGCGATAATTCATATTTCGGAATAATCGGGTATACTTTGTTAGTAAAATTCATGTAGAAAACGATTTTTTTTGTTCTGGGTGCTCATATGCGTTTCCGACGAGTCCGCCCGTGAAGGGCCTTAAAAACGGCGCTCTCGTTCTACCGACCACTGGGCTGCCATTTTTTATTTTTTAGAGAATAAAAGAGCGATCGAGTACCTACAGATATGTAAAATAAATTTTTTAAGGATGTTGAGTCCCTGTGAAACATGTTAATGTTAATTGTTCAATAAATAGCCTCTTAATCGTCATGAAATTTTTACACGACCTCCTGAATACTTCATGTAAAAACATACCAAATTTTCAGAATTCTATCATCATAACTTCAACCTCCTTAGGGCTTGAAATTTTTAAAAAATAAGTAAAATTCTGAAAATTCGGTATGTTTTGGTATGAAGTATTTAAGAGGTCGTGTTAAAATTTCACGACTATTGGGAAGCGCGTTATTAAAAAATTAACATTTTGTTAAGAACAATTTTTAAAAGAAATAAAAAAAATGTATCAATAAACTTCGTTTTGTTTCCGTTGCTTTCAGTATATTGTAGATATTACAAAATTGAGAGGTAAAAAAAAAACTTATTGCAAAGTTACATCAGTTTCCATAAGACAACATTTAATTTGTGAATGTTAATTGTTCAATAACGAGCTTCCTAATTGTCGTGAAATTTTTACACGACCTCTGAAATACTTCATACAAAAACGTACCAAATTTTCAGAATTTTATTATCATTTGCGATTGGGGACTCAACATCCTTAAACCTCATTCCGATAGCGTTATTAGTCTTTTTAAGAAAAGACGGCAAAAAAGCCTAGTTTTCCGACAATCTAAAGGTACATCAGGCCGTAAGGACATTCTGGGACAAAATGGAAAGTCGATTGTCTTGGTGGCAAAAATCGACAAAAAAAAATAAAATTGGTGCATAGTGACTTACGAAGTCACTCCGATTTATTTGAAACTCATATAGGTGATAAAGCACTGAAAACTATGAGACACGTATGTTTTTTTATCTGCGGAAAAACGTTTCCAAGAGTGGAAACGATCCCTCAAAGAAAGATCGTGTCAGCCCTCAATTTCATTTTTTTTTCAATTATTCTATAGTGAATTTTTCATCGCGCTACATTAGAAGAATTTTGGATTTTGTTTCATTCAGATCGGTGAACTGCTTGTGGGTGAAAGTGCAAAACCACCCCTCGACAAGTCTCTTTTTGAGAGGTGGTTTCCCCCTTAAAACCTTTCTACCGCAGATGTAAAAAATACTTGTCTAATGTTTCTCCATGCTTTATCACATATATTATATATGGTTCAACAAAATCGACGGCGGAGACTTAAGTGATGTTCCTTAGTAGGTATCATTATTGAGGAACTCAGGAATTTATCGAATAGATCACAGAGTCACTTTTTGAATGTTTGATATCCCTCACAAGGGTCATACGAGACAGCGTAGGTGAAAAATATGAATTTCCTCATGTTTCCAATATGACGATTTTGTCCAAGGCATAATTAATCCACACCCAGATTGAAAAATGGTGGCGAACAAAAACGTGTTAGATGAAAATAAAATGTACTCACCACTCCGATGCCTTCGATGGCAAAAATCACAGTCGCGAAGAAAAAGGGCAACTGCTCGATGCTTGAGAATTTTTTTACGCTGCTTATAGGCTGTAGGCCAGTGAATATGAAGTACAGCGTAAGACCGAGGCCGATCATTATGGAGATGTTCGCAAAAATGGAGAACGGCACGAGATATTTGAGATTCCGGATCTGGGAGAGTACAATGACAGCCGGAATAAGAGCGACCATGTACAGCCTCTTATTTATGTCCATCTCCATGTGGTAGTCCGTCACCTTTGTGGAACAATAAAAAAAAGTAGTTTCAATCACATTTGTTATCTTCGCATGTTACGACTGGCATTCCACGGAGGTTAAGGTGTCATTTTCTTCAATTTTTTAAAGACCAATATCAACCTAATTTCGCCTTCAACACGTTGTAAGAGGGATTTCTAAAGTTACAGATGAAAAGTTGAGGCAGATATTCGATGTTTTGAAATATACCGGTCGTATGATAATATGACTAATAATTTATCCGACAATCCCATATATTTGTTCGTCCCAAAATTAAAAAAGAATAGGATTCATTCGATCGTTTCCGGTTAGTGAATTCGGTCGAATTCTCTTTAATCGTCTTGGTACATAAATGAGCGAAAGTAGTACAAAAAAGTAACTCGTTTGTACACATTGAAATTCAACGACTATCATCATGATTGTGCAATTGAATGATTGATTTTTCACATAGTCGGGAGTGTATTATCGCGATTTATACTATATATTTTTCCGGACTTCCAACGTATACCCTTACGGGTTTTTTACGTATTACCAATTGACTCCTTGCCTAGCTTTCCACCCGAACTTCGCTAAATATGACTTAACATTCGGTCGCGTCAACAGCCGTCTTAAGGTATTCCTATAACGAACCCAAATATTTAACAATTAACTGATTTTCGTCTATAAAGAAGTAAAAATAAATCCCAGTCTACTGACAACATTTCAAGCCAAGTTATCGAACGTTTAACGAGAAACTACGACTCTAAAAATCGCCTCATCCATACAGCACTTTATGGAGATGACACGCTGGTCGCATTTCTATCTAATAATTTATACACTAAACAATTCTAGACGCCTGATACAAACTGCTCGCGGCGTGTAATTTTTTCTAAAGAATCCGTATCAACGAAAAAAAGGGGGTCTCCGAATGTTAGAAGGAAATATTGATGACAGGGGAGACCCGGGCAGCGCGAAAAGCCCGGGTAAAGCGAATACCCCCACGCGCGGACGCTACGCGTGGGGGTATTTGCTTTACCCGGACTTTTCGCGCTGCCCGGGTCTCCCCGAAAACATGGAAAAATGTGTCTAGCAGAAGAATTTTCTTCTTGGAATTTGCTTCATTGGGCAATGTCAAAATAATGATCTCACCTGTTTAATGGACTCGGCAATGAACACTATGTAGACGCAAGCACCACCGATGTAAGTAGCGCATAGCGACGCGTTGACAAATATTCCGACGAAGTTTGCAAATTTACGAACCGGCACCGGGCCGCACTGAAAGGCAGCCTGTGCAGTCTCGGCGTACGTCATCATCGGTGTCTTCGTCCGTTTGCATAATACCTGAGACGATCTGACGAGTATGTGAACGCAGTGAGCGCAAATGAAACCAAGGATTATGGTTCCGACTCCACCGAAGATCAAACCTCCGTTTCTTATAGCGTTAGGCATCGCAAGAATTCCCGAGCCGAGCGATGACTTCACGAGATGTGCGAGCGCACCCAAGTCTCTAAATCGTCACGGAAAAATGAACGATCTTTCAACGAATATCGAGTGAGAAATTATACGAACGCCATCGAGTCTCTGAGTGCTTGGAGGATAGGGTGGAGCCATCAAAGAGTGCGCGCTACCAAATATAATAGTACAGTCGTGCTGTATATAAAAATCGGGAAGCATTTGAAGAAGGCTAGGTTTTGACAGGTGATTTTGTAGGTGCCGCGGGTACTAAATCCAAATTTGCCTAAAAATCACGGTGTAGTTTTTTTTTCGGAGATGAAGAGGGATGGGGGCGTATTAATGCCAAAGTACAACCCCTACGAGGTCGGCGCCGGAAGACAAAATGTTCGGAAAAATCCGGTCTTCATTTTTGTCCACAGCGCCGAAGTTGTTGAAGTTCATTTTGGGGGTGAATAAGTGGAGAGAAATTTAGAAAAACAGTTTTAATTCGATGACTCTTTGGGAAAAATTCATATAATTTTTGTTCGAATGGGAACTTAGTAGGTCTTGAAAAGACGCGTCGGTCGAATATTTGATCATCGCTCTCCGATAATATCTTCACGCCCAAAAAAATGGTTGAAACATAAAAAAAAATTGTTTATCGAATAACTAAAAAACAATCGTTTTTGAGGGATGGTTTAAGTGTACGAAATGTAGAGAATAATTTTCTGTATATTTTCGTTTCTATGGATCACGCTTGAATTTTGCTTTTTCCAACCCCTCCAAAAGAAAAATAAATAAAAGATTATAAAGTGCGTACTCCTTGGTGGCTTTATCTTATGCGAATCGATATGATGTTCTCGAAATATTGTTTTTGGATTTTTAGTGTGCAAATGATGGTAACACTTACGAGTTTGCATCCTTTTTGTCACGATGTTCGAAAGGATCGTAGAGCTCATCCTTCTCGTGGTATTCCCCGATAACAGGTGGACTGATCTTCGTACTGCGGTGGTCGAGAAAAAAAAGAACATATTGTCATTATTGAGGTTGAACGAGTTGATAAAAATAAAAATGGAGGATGTATTAATTGCGCACTGCGATATCAATTTGCAAAAGTACCGAGAGGCCGAGATCGCGATCGAGAGAGAGAGAGAGAGAGAGAGAGAGAGAGAGAGAGAGAGAGAGAGAGAGAGGCATTCCCGGAACTCGTATCTCGTTTCATTTAGTGAAAATGGCAATGATGGAATGAATATGATTTTAAAATGCGAAAAGGTCCAATCTTGTCGACGAATTTCATCGGTGATCGTTGAATGCAATGTATTATTAAAAATAACGTTGTCTTTTGCGTCGTATTGATCTTATCGCATTAATGAGGATGACAATTTCGTGGGTGGTTAATCACAATCTGTTTTAATTGATCGTCTGCCATTGTTCAATAGCCCACGAGTTAAGATATCTGGTGTCAATTCTTTGGGTGTCACAGTTAAATAAACGCGATGATGAGTTGTCTATCGATGAAACAAACGTGTTTGAGAATCAAGGGGAAAAGGTAAGTGCTGTATAAATGTATAAAACGCCACGACTATGAAGCCTTTTATTTTATTCTTGGATCTTTTATTTTTTCTATATAGGTCTAGTTGCTCATCTGTCTGTGTGTTCGAGTTCCATTAACGTATTTTTCTTCATCGCGCGATTAGAAATATTGGGTCAAGATTAATACCGACGTTTAATATCTATACAATATTCGCGAACACTGTCACGTTCGACTCCCGAGAAATCTGATGAAAAAGAAGGTTAGACCGGTAATCGGGCATCCGGATCTATAAACGCTTTATCGCCGTGGCAAAAACAATCGTCCTCACGTTTTTTTTACGTACAGCCACCGCCACCACTTTAATTAATATATTCAGCCGTGTGGATCATTTCATAAGCAGTTTTAAAATCATCATGTGAAATGAGAAAAAACAAGTTATTTTTTAAAATACTCGCGTACGGGTATAAATAGAAGATGAAAAACTATGCAAATCTAAGAAAGTGCGGATTTGATCTGGGCAAGATTCAACGAGTTGTCCGATACACGTAAATATTCCGACTAATCAGTAGTATGGAAAGGTTGCCACTAATTATACTGCAACATATTGCAGACCTATTGATATATTGGTCAATAGGTCAAGCAGACATATTGGACCTTACACTTAGTGGCATACACTTGGACCAAATGATTTGTAGGGAACGCGCACTCACGATTCGGAACACTGGCACTTGGCAATTTAATCACAAAAGCAGAGAATCTCGATTTGACCGATGGAAAAACTTTTCGAGATCGTTTATTCATTCATGAAACGTCTCTTCTCGTGAACGTCGAGACTCTGGGGAATTTTACAGAGCACGCTACATCGATCGGTGAAGCAAAAAAATCTGGAATGCCTTTTCAGTCAACGTAGCGGGGGAAAACTAGGATACCTGATGTAGGTAGGATAGGTATCAATATGGACTACCTAGAGACGCTGGGAAATTGCTGGCAGGTGAATCTACCAGTGCAGGCCATTTTTGAGTTTCGATACTGCTCCTATGGACTGATTCTTTGATTCAATTTGTCAAAAGTATCAGCACTGAATGCTGAAACATTCATGGACTGTTAGTTTGATTGCCACGGTAAAAATCGTGCTGAAGTTTGCATCGTTGCGATGCAACGTATTTTCTCTCTTTTCGTCGTATTACCCTATTTTTTGGCTCGTTTAGGCTACGGAAATCACCAGAAGATTTTTGAAGATCCTCATTTGGGTTCCATAGCCTAAACTAGAAAAAAAGGTCTAAATTGTAATAAAAGTAAAGAAATGAAAAAATGAAGAAGACCTTTCGTTGCATTCAGAGTTTGCCTGAATCTCGAGTCCGCAGAGCTCGTTTTGATTATATTTTTCACGATTGGAATTGACAATGCCCTCGTTTGAACCCGATAGCAGGCGATCTGCGAAAAAAAATGATCGGTACTTCGAAAAAAAATCCCGCTTTCGGGGATAAAATAGTCGATAAATTGATTGACTTGCTGGTAAGGGATTTGATTTGAACGAGCATGTACCGAAACTCGAAAGGTGGGCCAAATTGACACCGATACTTAGAGTATACCAATATATTACATGGATACAGTGACGAGAGACATCGTGGAAATTACTTACGTGCTACTAAACTCGTTCATCTGGTTTCCCACCATTTCCGGCGGCGACTTCTTCTTCTTCATCGACATGATTAATCTGCGCAAGAATTTTTCCATTGAGATTTAGAGCCATATACACCGCGTAATAGTTATTGTACGAGTGTCTGTGTGTGCCATATCAATGGAGGAATCGTATATAACAGTGCAATGACTACATACTGAGGAGATTAATCGATAAAGAAAACCGGAAAATCCCAAGCCGTCGTATCGCGATGATTTGATGGATGTAAAAAATAAACAAAAACGGTAGATGGAATTTCATGATTGCACTCTGTTCGATAATGAAATTTAAACATGCCTGACAATGCGGGTTCACGCTGATTGTATCGCGGAACAAACTTAGTTACTGCAACGTTGCATCGCCATATTTTTAAGAATCTTCACAAAGATAAGAGAGCAACGTTTCCTACTTTGTCAACTATGATTACATATTTTTATTATACCCATCAGTCCGCGGGAGTCCAGAGAGCGAGTAAGGACACAGCGTGCCGATTACTACTCTCCATTGTCGCCTGATTCTGCGCTGTGAGCTTTTTTCTTTCAATTAAGGCCTGAATTAGAAGATCCAAAAAAAACGTTTTTTCGGGATTTTTTTTTAGAAGGAAAAGAATAAAGTGAGCCCAGTAAACATTGAGGTATCTTTTCATGTATATTTGAAATGTATTAAAAAAATGTTTCAACGTGAAACGATAAATGACTACAGGTTTCTCAGCCTATTCCATGAACGTTTTGCCACTGCAGTCCCCAATCGGGAGGAAAGATGCAGCTCCTAATACTTGACTGAAGAAAAAGAAACCAAAAAAATGTTCAAATCTCGCGTATTTTTCTTCTGGGTAAATTAAGAAAAAGTTGAAAAAATCATTAAATTATAACTTTTCTCAGGTTATTGAAACAATGTATTTAAAAAGAACACTCTATCGTGCTATAAAAACGATTTGAAATGACTTTTTCAACGACTTTTTTAATTCACTTAGAAGAGATTTTCATACTGAAGAAAACAAACTTTGGTTTGATTCAATAGGTCGTTTAGTTTTTTGCCATCACGCCCGCCAATTTGGAAAAATCGTTAAAATGAAAACTGGAGAAAACGTCTTTCAAAGTTTTCAATAGCAGGAAATATCAATATCAAATGTCAATCGCTTCTCTGCTTTTGGCCTTATATCTTCGAAAATATTTTCGATTGGCCTTTGTAATTTTGTAAATATATTCTTGGATAGTTTATCCATCGATTTAATCAACAAAAGAAAACGATTTTTCGGGCCTTCCAAGTCAGACTCCGGCGTTAATCTTTAATCTTCCGACAGCATCACGCACGTGGCCGTTTAAAGGGCAGTGGGGAATTCGTTCCGACGTCTCATCGTTTTACCGTTTATGTTCGTTGTCCTTGTACAACAAGGATTGTTGCAGGCAGCGTTGATTTTAATTAGCATCATCGAGCGGACTTATCTCAAGGGTAAAACAAATGCGAGTGGTTGTTTTACTCGACTCAATACAGTTTAAAAAGCGGGTTATTGAAATGGAGTTGAGCCCTCAGGCTAGCTTGTTTACGAAGTAAATAAAACTTAATCGAAGGCTCCAATTACACGCACCTATTGTGACTAATGGCTCTGCGAGCACGATAACCGGAAATCGGTTCAAATACGGAAACGTCCTCGCTGAATCTTCGAGCGTGACTGCCTTGACACGGACTTTTCCATTGGGCACAATAACGATTATTGTTCGGTACACATTTTTTGTTATAGTTTATTTCGTTATAATGGAAATATTATTTTTATGTATTATATTGTTATTTTTATGCGATATTATTGTTATGAATTATAACATTATTATTATTATGTAATATTATTTGTATGTATATCGGACGGACTTATGACCGTCTGCGACCGATGACATAACATTAAAACGAGTCTAGGTAATAGGCGTTAAAAAATGGCCAACCGAATTCCTTTGATAGAATACAAATGTTGAGTGAAATATTGAATATTTGAATTGCTCCAATAGAACTTATTCTGCGCCAATAGAACAATGTGTCCATTGGCTATCAAATGTATAGGAAAGGCAAGCCCTATCAAACACAATTTTTTCTTTCAAAAGTGTCAAAGTATTCTCGAGTATGGAGTTTCTATGACATTGAAATGCAACTTATGTCAAAGATTAAGAGTGACTGTAACATAATTTTGACTTGAAAATTAATCTTTTACGCGTTATACATGGAATTACATAAAATATAACGATTTTTTACAAACAGCCTGTCATCTTTGTTGAGGAAACATTGTACATCAAAGTATCAAGTACCAAGGGTATTATTATAGGCACTTAATCAGTCTTATAATTATGATTAAGGTCAACACCAACTTGAGCATCGTTACAAGCAACTTTAGCAAGATTATAATAAACTTGAACAACAAATTTAAATAAATTTAAATGGGCACACATTTAAACCGTATTTTGGCGCTCTGTTAAAGTATCCCCAAAAACTGTCAAAGTTAGCCTTAATGTCAATTTAACCCCGTTTTAAAATACGTATACTAAAACTTTCAATCGCCTGTTTCTCGAAACGACTCTTCTCTACCTGGCCGGGATCATAACTCAAGCGAAACCTGTCCGATTTTCAATTGAAGAAAAACGATAATTTGCGTAACTGCAGTAGGTATCATTGTACATGGCCATTGTTTTATTTTGTATTTTCTAAGCTCCCGAATATAAGTAAAATTTTTGCTAAAATTACATTTTTTTTAACAGCCGTCATTTTGTGAATTTTGTTCTTCGAAAAACGGCTACGGACAACAAGACCTCTGTTTATATAGATTATAAAACGTTTGTGTTATCACCTTTTAAACCAATCGTTGTCGAGTTATCGATCCGGTCGTTGAACCACATTTTTTCTACAAATGTTCTATTATACCTCCATAACGTTGTTAATTTTTAGTTTTTTTTTTTAAATAAAAATTTACACGAAGTAAGTTCAATGTATGCTTAATAACACACCTTTTTTCCAAATCCCAAATGAATAATCTAGGCGATCGAAAAAAAAAATCGGGAAAAACAACTTTTTTCGACCCGTCACTGTGGACGCAACGGACGTTAGGTCAGATCAGCGAATTGCGGGTAGAGAGTGATAGGATACGGTTCAATTGAAAGGGGTTATACGTAAAAACCCGCAAGGGTACACGTTGGAACTCAGGAAAAACACTATAAAAAACCTAATCTTGTATATTTTTTTTTTTCTTCTCAATGTCAACTTGATAACAACGGCCCTGACAAATTCTCACGATGAAAACGGGTTTCAAAATATTAGGATTATTATGTCACGTTATTAGTACGGCGGATTACATTTTCACCGTAATTTTCAACGCAATCAGTTATAGAGTGGAATTACTTTAGAACCACTTGTATGAGAAAAAAGATAGCAAATCTCAGGCGGGGGACAAATGATAAAGCTGTTTCGAGTTTGTCAACATTCGCGGACCTTTGTTATCGTCATCTCCATCGGCAATATACACAAGCACAACTTGTGGAGATACATTTTTATCGTCTTTCGTTCGAATGATTTTTCGTGTCAAAACTTATGAAGGCTCCTTTTTATCAGACAAACTCGTGGGCATAAACGAATAATTGGTGATCCTCAATAATCTCACGACATCCTATAGCTGATAATCCATTTTCAGAGTGTTATCTTTTACGTGGAAAAAAAGGCTGCCGCTCGAACATCTACAGCGAATTGAAAAAGTAAAGTAGGGAGTAATCGATGCCATTGAATAGTACCTCATAGACGTCTCGATTGATTTATTATTTTTTTTTTTGACGAATAACTGGTGATCCTCAATAATCTCACGACATGCGATAGCTGATAATCCATTTCCTGAGTGTCATTTTTTTCTTGAAAAAAAAGGCTGTCGTTCAAACTTCTACAAAAAATCGAAAAAATCAACTACCGAATAATCGACGCCATTGAATACTACCTCCTAGACGTCTGGATTGATTTGCTATTTTCTTAGTCGTAGTCGAAACAATCGTCGATTTTTCGTCGGGGCGGTCTTTCCGGAATTCATACTGGGCACGTAATTATTGGCACAAATGAACTCGGGATGTATGCATCCACATTGTAGTTCCCGCGAGAAGATAACAGGTTCAGTACCAGAGTACTTAAATTCCGGACACAACGAAAAAATATAGGTCGACATGACGCACCGTCTCATTACGAAGTAGATTACCTTCGATTTTTTACTCCTCGTTTTTTTTATGACGAATAAGAAAAATTGCCGTAGGTGTTGTATAATTAAGATCCATGTGCAGCAATTCGCGCATTTCCTACCGTTTCGTATAAATAATTTAATAATTACATGCGTCGACGGAAATGAACAAGTAAAAGTTCGAATCCGTTTGTTTAATTTTTGCAACCAAACGTTGGGTAAATTTGCCGTCATTCTGACAAGACACGTAAATAAAAGTGCGCCGTAAATTACCGAAGGAACATGTGATATGACAATTGGGCTCGACAGTCATTACTGCTACGCGAAGACATCCGATAATTGCACTGACAATTCGGCATGATGCATTGCATATGAATACGCATCAGACAGTCGTCTGCGTAAACGTCTGAGTCTTGAATTATTGCGCCAAAGAAATCGGGTATTTTCCGGCTGGCGAACAAGAGTAAAGACGTGCGGTGAATTTATTTGAATTGAAATGAGATAAGCGTAATAACTTGTAAACATTGCCAACGAAACTGAGGAAGGTCCAACGGGAGTTAATTGAAAAAAATTAAGGTGACGGGGATGCGTGTACTTAAAATGTGGTCCAGTCGACGAATTCACTGTTTCAGATTTCCTGATTGGCACAACATTTTTTCGCGCGTTTTCGAAATATTGTTCAAACAATTTTTAATTGTATAAAATAAAATTTGAGAATAAATATATATATACGTACACCTTGCGATTTTGCGACGAGCAGATTCCAAAAGGTTGTGACAACTATGTCAAGGAGATGTTGCACGTGTGAAGGGATTTACGAGAGAAAGAAATTCTCTTCTGATCGTCGTATCGCCCAGTGCCTGCACTGATGGCCTTAGAATCGTGGCCTTTGAAGAGCACGTGATGCCTTGAAACTTCGAAATTCAATATCTCGGACCCATAAACATTTCGTCTGATCTCGAACGTTTAGGTACGGAATGAAAACTAATGGAAAATCGAGTACGAAACAATTCCCTGGCAAATCGAGCAGCATCCACTTGTTCGGCGAAACAATTGTTTACCGGCGTATTTTCATTTTTGTTCTCTCCTTTCAAATGAAATATCGTAAAGTCCGTTCACAAAATGAAAAATTCTCAGTCAAGCCGAAAATTAAAACTTCCGTTGGTGCACTTTTTTCTTCTCGTTTTTCTCTTCCCCAACACAGAGGAAATAATGCTCTTTTTAATTTCCTGCGAGTCTGCAAACGTCAACTTTCATGAATAATTTGTTTAAATTATTTTTTATATATCTTTCCACGCTATTAAATTCACGCGTTGAATAATCGTTGTTGCTTCCTTGTTTATTTTTATTTCGATTTAATTTCCGTTATTATTGATGAATTTCCATTGTTTCAATTAACGAGCGAAATTTCTTTAAGAAATAAGATGAAAAAATGTTTAATGCTGTTCGGCGGTGACTACGGTCGGAACGTTGGTTCCGATCTGGTCCCCGGTGTGTTTAGCTCGTGTATATATATTATCGCGGTCGTTACCGGCGCAAAATTGTGGGACCGCGACACAAGACTACACTGGTCAAGTTTTCAGCCTGGTAGTGGCAATTGCGTAGATATACGACGGTACAACACCAATGGGATTGCACACGTGAGTATATCGGCAGCAAGTCATCGCGAAGTGAGGCGAGGAGGACAAGAAGGAGACAAATTTGTTATAATGGTGGGGGGTGAACGGTCGCACGCGTCCTCGTAAAGCTCGTGTATTCAATGATATTAAGCTCCGAGCATACATGTTTCTTCATGAGCTCTCAAACGTGTGTTTTATACACAGAGTCTACGCGAAGCTGACGATAAATGATTCCAATCGCGCTTCTCTCGTATCTCGAATTATCCGCCAGGGAACCGACGGATTTATCGAAGATTCGGAGATTAGGCCCGGATGATAAATCAAAGATTCTTGTGATATCAATAATGAAATAGTAGTTTCAGCGTTCATTGCACAACCGGAAATATGTCGTTTTTTGTCGACAATGGAGAAACTCCATTCCCGACATTCGTCGTCGTGTACCAATAGACATTTATGTTCGAAAAAAAAAAAAACAATCCGGAAGGTGTAACCTCGGATAATTCATAACTGCAAGTTGAAACTGCACACGTCGAGGCGTTTCATCATTTTTCTTCGAGCGCTTTAGGCATTTATTGTTGCAACGACATCCTCGTATTTGTGAAATTCGTACGATCTTTCGAAAAAAAATATCAATCTTGGAGTCTACTGGAATATGATGGTCGTTTCCGGATCTTAGATATCAATATGATTGAATTTCAGACTGACTGCGAGGAAAAATGTAAATTTGAATTTTACCACCTCCTGCACTGAGTTTACGAGAAACGAATTTTTATACGACTTAAATAATTCACGAGTTGTCCGATCAATCGGTACAGTGGAATGAAATGAAGGATAAGGTCCGACCAACCCCCCGCCGATCGAGCAGAAATTTTGCCCTCTTAATATTATAAGACAATCCCTAAAGAGATTTTTGGCGACGTGCAATAGTTTTTAGGTCTGGGTTTGTTTGTTTGGGTTGGTTTGTTACTACAAAACGGAGAGCGTGATATCACATATTGGTATGAGCGGAGACGTAACAGATATATATATATATAGTCGGTGCGCGTTAAAATAAATAACTTAAAAATTCAATATCTCGAAAACTGTTGCGCGTAAGCAAAAATCCCTTTAGGGGTTGCCTTAAAATATTAAACGAAAGGTTTGTGCAAAATTTCAGTTCGATCGGCGGAGGCAGGGGGGGCGTTAGGAGCCTTATCCAAAAAGAATTTTCGAGCAATAACAAGTAGTCAAAACCGCGTAAAAACAACAACCATTTGTTTGTATCGTAGCTCCAGAATTCGATCGAATGAAACTTTTTTAGCGCAACCAAATGAGATGTTTTGAAAATTCGTTGGAAAGCCATACTTTGTTGATGAATTAATTCTCAAACGTAAAATCGTGTTTCAGCAATCAGTTTGGTTTTATTCGGCAGGGTCAGAGTCGTTTCGTCACAAGAATACTACTGTCGAGTTATTAATGGAAAAAACAAAAACGCCCTTGAGACCAGTTCCGTTTGCAAAATTCCGCAAACCAATTCACGAAGCGAATTTCGTGGCTTGGCGATTAATCATCAGTGGTGATTCTTCAGAAAAAAACTGTTTCAGTGACTCAATTAGGCGTTAATCAAATGAATTCCGTCCTTTGTAACCCGTAAAAACTTACAATCACGTGAATGTATAAATATTGACTAGATGATGAATTAACATGTTTCCTCGTAATCCAATAAATTCCACACACGTTGCTCACAGTCGTATCGAGATTCCTCGACGTAACTACACTCGTACGTAGGTGCGTGTATGCCGTGTGTAAATATATATACGTATATGTTTGTTCGCCTGACCGAGTAAATCGTGTGCGTGTGTTGAGTTGGCACTATTTGCACCGATATGTAACACGCGACGGTTCAAACGCGTTAATGCTTGACGATTGTCTCCGAACGTTGTTACGCATTAGTGCACGAGAAAGATCTCATTGCCTCTCACCCTTTCTCTTCTCGTCACTCGTTTCTCTCTCCTGCTTTCCAGCCAGCTCTTTTCTTTTTTTTTGCGGCTACTTTTTGTTCCCCTTTTTTTCCATTATTTCGTACATTTAGTTTCTTTTTCTTTCGGTTGTTAGCAGCCTATGGCGAGCATCGGAGCCACAACGTACCTCTCGAGTTAACCCTTTCACTTCTTCACCGTTTGTGCGGACCTGCGGCACGTGGCTCGAACGTAAGACGGAGGTCGATCGCTGCCAGGCGGAAAGGCACAACTCAGGCGATTTAAAACGTTTTGTTATGTAGGTTACGCTCTTTTCTTTGCTGGCACTCAATATATATATATATATATATTTACATAGACACGTATATGTACATATGAAGGAGTATACGCGTGGTCGAGTACTTAGTCATTACACAATAGATATAAGTATACATCGGGATGAAAGTGTGGAATGCAGGATTCTTCGAGCGCAGGAGAAAAAAATTGTTTCCGATGGAAGGAAAAGCATAAAAATAATAAGTGCTTTTTATCGCGATCGCTCGGTCCGTAAGATAGTATGTTGATTCTATCGCAAAAGTTGACTGGATGAGATGAGATCTCTTAGGAACGTGTCAGCACATATCCGCTTTGACTTCTCCAGTACTGAAGGCTTTCAGCAGATCGCGCAGGTTTTCCGTCACTCCGAAAATCTATTCATGAAGACGGTTCCGAATAAACCCAAACGGTAGAGAGTAAAATAAGTGATACTGTTCGTCCTTTAACAATCGTTTGTGAAAGCATTTTTTTAGGTCACAAATTTGTAATGTTAATTAGCTTTTACCATATAAATTTAATTTTTTTTACGATACATTTTTATTCGATCTTAAATTTAAATTAAAAATTTCCATTTTGTTAAAATACTAGATTTAACAGTTTCATTTTTTTTAATCGTCAATTAAAATTTCATTTTAAAGTCTAATTGTAAAAATAAATAAATTTAAATTCAACTTTTACATCATAAATCCCGAACAAACCCAAAAAGTGAAAGAAATAACAATAAGTTGTACCTTTAGTCCTTTACCAATCGTTTACAAAATAATTTTTCTAGTTCAGAAAATTATAATGTAAATTAGCTTTTGCATTATAAATTCACATTTTTTAAAAATTCGATCTCTAATTGAAATTCAAAAATTTAATTTTTTATAGATAATAAATTCGATTTTTTATAAATAATACATTTAATTGCTTTAAAATAACGTAATTTTTCAAACATGAAACAAATTTAAATTTAACATTTACATTATATATCCTAAAGGGACTCGGAAAGTAAAAAAAATGGGTTAAGCCGTCTGTCCTTCAACAATAGTTCCAAATCCCTTTTCTGGTTGAGAAATTTATAGTGATATCAAAGTTGTATAAGAGTGTGAATTGTTGATATCACTCTGGCGATTGGAATTGAAATATACAGAGATTTTTCTCATTGTTTGAAAACGAGGATGGATAAAATATTTCCTCCTTTGTGATCGTGAAAGGTTTCATCAGAAAGTGACTTTCCTAACGTACCAGTAACATTAACCATATTACGCCGATGATCGTATTTTTGGTTAATCGACAGTAGAAGAGGGCCGGATTTCCTCGATCGTACCACTTCGTGCTCGACTCAATTAAAACAGGAAATAACAATGCGATGGACGTTATGCCGAGAGCAGCAAAGAGCCCCAATAGAGGTGCCATTTGAGGAACTGTCATAGCGAGCAGAGCTGAAACAAAATGGCAGTTGTCCAATTATTTCAGATATTAAGTAAAGTTAAATGAATCTTGTCGAGTTTTTGGCCATTTGTATCGTTACTGGACGCTGTGACGCCGCCAAGTCTCAACAACATTTCGTAGTGATGATCATGTTGAATCTTTTTCGAGATCAAAGGCCAGAGAATGTTGATGGGCACGTAATAGTGAAGCCCGTAGGTAAATATGACTGAGATCGTGATGGCGATTTTGACGAGTTGGGCCAAGCTGAAATAAACATTTTTACAACAATATCGTATTGTTTTAGCAACTATTTTTAGTGTCCTTGATCGTCACAAGGGTGTTCATCAAGTATATGTGTTTTCCTTCAGCTACGATGACCACTATGATTCGACGAATCGAGCTATCTCAACGATGATAATGCAAAAATGAATCAAATATCTACGTTTGACTTTCATGAGTTTATTTTTTGTCAAATCGTTTCAGGAGATCCGTACGAAGCAAGGATCGAGTCGTTGAATAACAAAAAACGGTTGTGTTCGATCTAGAGTAGGAAGTATAAGAACCTCGAATATGGAGATGACTTACATGTCGTCAAGTGGCAAATTCTTGATGACCGTGTCGCAAGCGTCTACGTACTTGTTGTAACCGAGGAATCCGAAGGCTATATAAATGGAAATGTTTATAATCATACTCGTCGTAAGTATGGCAGGCATGTGTCGCGGACTTTTCATTGTATTCTCAAGCGGCAATAGAACCGACATGTTGTGAACAGCGAATAAAAAGATACTGCAGTAAATCGGTATTGTGCCGATTCCCTGGTGAGTCTCGAGTCTTCCGGGATCGGGAAGATCATCAAGCAGATAATAGGCAGTCGCGAAAAAGCCGAAACCGAGAAAAATCGCTCCGACGATGGAAAAAGGGATGAGATTCTTGAAATCAGGGATCAGGGATAGCGCACAGTAGATGGGCAAAAATATCACAATGTAGATTCGTCGATCGAGCGATAATCCAGTATAGAGCTCAATCACCTGTGAATAGTAGCGAAAAATCGAATATAATAAATCATATTTTTGAAAAATCAGCAACATTATGAGTCTGTGTAATTAAAATTAAGGTCATGTGGTATAACTTGGGGTATGGTTCCGAAACCCCCACACCGATCGAGATGAAATTTTGCTCAAACCTTCGTTTTAATATTTTAAGACAACCCCTAAAGGGATTTTTGGCGACGTGCAATAGTTTTTGGGTTTGGGTTTTTTTTGGGTTTGTTTGGGCTGTTCGGGTAGTTTGGGTTTGTTTGGGTATTTTTGTTTGGGCAAAACGGAGCGCGCGATCACATATATAGGTATGAAAGAAGACGTAGCAGATATAGATATAGGCGACGCACGTTAAAAAAAACTTTACAATTCAATATCAAGAGAGAGGGGGGCTTTGGCATCTTACTCTTTAAAAAAATGCATAATTCAATATCTCGAAAACTATTGCGAGCCACCAAAAATCCATTTAGGAGTTTTCTTAAAATATTAAAAGAAAAGTTTGTGCAAAATTTCACCTCGATCAGAGGAGGGGGGGTGGGTTCGGAATTTTATCCATATATTTTTCTGATTTGTGCGAAAACAAAAATTAGATTAAAAATATTCTCGTTGCATTAAAAATAAAGGAAGTTTCAATAAAACTCCTACTCTCACGGATCTATATAAAAGTATTATAATAACATATTGATGGACATTCATATCATTTTTTGAACCAATTCATACATAAACAGTAAGCACTTTTTTCGGCTAGAAGGAAAATATTTTTAGTGCAATTCGAGCTATAACTTAAGGAGGGAGATACCTTTAGGCGAGGAAAAAATTTGGTCATTTTCATGATTTTTTTTAAGGAAACATTTCTTCATGATTTTTCAGACTTAGGGTGTGTTTTATAACTAATTTTGAAATTTGAAAGTATGTTTTATACTACTAATGAAATTTGGCTTAAATCTTTATAATCTTATTCTCTAAAACATGATCCTAAATGTTTTCGAAATTTTTTCAAAAGTATTTTTTATTGCAAAATGTAGCCATTTTTCAGAAAATTCAATCTTTTTGTTCCAAGGGATACCATTTCATTGATTTCCAACATTTCTCACTTTTACTTGGTTCATATTCTGCGTATGAGTATTAATGAAAGAAAAATTTTCGTTGGTTTTTTTTCAGGTTAATCCCGTCGACGCTGTGTGTCACGCCGTCTGACGACATCCTCCGCAACCCGTTACAAGACCGTGCCATACCTCCGCTTTTTATGAAGATTAATAAAAAATTATAAAAATACCATGCAACAGCCAAAAGTAGTAATAAAACGTACCCTAAGTCTCAAAAATGGTGAAGAAATCTTTCCATTAAAAAAAAAACATAAAAATCAGCATTTTTTCTCGCCTAAAGGTATCTCCCCACTTAAGGTCAGAAAATGTGTGTACAGCAAGCTTCGAAGTCATTCTAGAATTCCGGTGTAGATGGTGAAAACAAGTAAAATCCAAAATGTTCCCTAACTAATTTAATACTTTTCCTAATCACACATTATTACAATGAAAAACGGTTTTGTTAAAAAAAAAAAACAAAAATGTTGACTGCACATGTGATTCAAATATTTAGCCATTGCTCGGAACATCGTGACGTCAGTAAAAGCACGCGATTTTCCATTGACTACTTAAAAGTCTACGGTTGATAGAAACGCGCCAATCATTCTGGCAATAAATCGCGAAAAAAACATAAAACACGCATCTGAATTAACATATTTTTTTTTGTCCTGCGACTTCACAAAAATCTCGTTACCGGCCAGTACTTTTTTTTCGTCTCGACTATTCCCGTCTGAAGGACGAGTAAACAGAGAAACGAGTGAGAAATAAAGAATTTGAAATATCGAACGTTCGACAATCGACTAACTTGTTGGCTGGAGGTGGCGACGTAAAGAGCGTATATTATCGTAGTCTCGTATTGAACGAAGCAGACGAAGATATTGGTCGTGACGTTAAACGAGCTCGCGTACTTTCGAATCCACTTGGGGCCCACGTGAAACGAGGCACCGGCTGTCTCGGCGAAATTCAACATTGGCCGATGTATACGTTTGCAGAGGATCTGGGCGCACTGCACCTGCCAGAGATATGACGGAAACTCGTTTTTCTTCGGTGAGGGAGAAAGAAATAAATAAAGAGCAAACTCGTACAGTTTGTACAGTAATTGGCAGCGTTCAATAAATTTGCATTTATTAGATAATAATAATAATAATAATAATAATAATAATAATAATAATAATAATAATAATAATAATAATAATAATAATAATAATAATAATAATAATAATCCGATCGATCTGTACACATACATAAAGTGAATTAAATCAATGTATTTCTCAATCCATATGGATTCACCTGTATTAATAGAAATGAGAAAATAATGATGAAGTTTACATCGTCGAAGGGCAAAGGAAATTCATTCTTTTTGGTTGCTCGAACTTTTCTTTGCCCGATTAAGACCCTAAAAAAACTCGAACGTTTTTACGTATCGTCGTTAGAGATCTACGACCTCAATGTAAAAAAGGCTTCAAATGATAATAAAAATACATAAATGAAGAATGGAAAAACAGCGTTGCTTTCCGATGATGCAAACTTCAACGTCACAGGAAATAAGTGAAAACATGTATCGTAAAACGGAGTTAAATTGACATTAAGGGTAACTTTGACAGTTTTTATGGCCACTTTGACAGAACGCCAAAATACTATTAAATGTATTTAAATTTCTTGTTCAAGTTTATTGTAATGTTGCTCAAGTTGATATTGATCTTAATAATAATAATAAGACTGATTAATTGCCTATAATATTACCCTAGGTACTTGATATTTTTATGTAAAATGTTTCTTTAATAAAGATAACAATTTGATTGTAAGGAATCGTTATTTTTCCATGTATAATGTAATTGCATGTAAAGCACATAAGAGATTCATTTTTTTTATCAAAATTGTGTCAATGTAACTCTTAATCTTTTACATAAGTTGCATTTCAATGACTTGTTAAAGAAAACCCCCACTCGAGGTTACTTTGACCCTAGAAAAAATATGAAATTGTGGGTCGGTGGGTCTTGACTTTCTTATAAATTTGATCGCCGAGGGACATATTGATCTATTGGAGCAAAAAAGTTAGAATTTAGGATGTTAAAAAAAAGTTACATATAAAAAACTTCCAAAACCTGTTCAAAGTAACCCCATTTTACGGTATTTCGCCCTCAATACCTTTTGGCGATAAAAATGAATAAGCTGAGCTGAACCTTGTTAATGTGTTTGTGAGTGGATCTTGGTTTTTGTAGAGCTGGGGCCGACCAGTGATTACGACGATTCGCCTGGTCGATGCTCTCGCGAATATTTAATCAAGCCCCTACGAGGTTCGGGCAAATTCTTTACGCAACATACGTCCGCGTATAAACGTATACGCAGCACGTGTATACAGGGCGGAAAAGATCGGAATGGAAAAACACAAGGATTTGATGAATGAATGTCCGAAGTGCGTGATGTTCATTATGCGCAGCGGAACGACACGTGAGATTGTAATTTATTACGAGATTCCGATACTCGGACAAAATATTATTTATTGAGATCCGCGAGCGATCGTGAAAAATAAATGTCGATGTGAACGGTAACATTGGGCCAGTAAAACGTGCAGAATTTGATCGTAGATTGACATGACGTTGCAGATTGCATCGTTGGAATGCAACAAAAATAATTTTTTTTTCAATTGCAATTTTTTCTTGCCGATTCAGGCGGTGAAAATCGCTTTAATGATTCCACGCATCTTTATTAGACATCTATTGCCTCAATTCGCAAAAAAGGCTGTGGTCAATGATCAAGATGAGGAAATGAAAAATAAATTAAAAAAAGGTCGTTGCACTCCAGCGATGCAAACATCTACGTCATAGGTTGACACGCTGGAAATACCAACGCAATAGTAAGGAAAACGCGTTCGTAGAATGCATCGAATTGAAGGAGTGCCCGAAAAGGGACCGCAATATGATATCATCCTGCGAGATGGGGAAGTTCCCGAAAAAAGCTTATACAACGGCCTAAGAACGGAGCTGATCTCGTCGAATCTATAGGTATCAAGACGTGCCATGTATGTATGCTTGCAGTTTGCATCGTTCAAATCCAACGAAGATTCTTTTCACTTTATTCTTTTCATTATTATCCAAAATCATATTTTGCTAATTCAGATCGTACATCGCTAAATAAGAAGCCTCAAAAAATGGTTGTGCAGTTTCCGTAGCCTAAATCTGCCAAAGAAAATTACGGAAAAAAATACGATTCAAACTTCGATTGCACTCAGGCATTCCTACCAATACGGTCTGTGGACGACTCGCGGCGCTAGTTTATTAAAAATATTCGGATGAATTTTTTAATGAATCAACACCTCGCCACCGGTACTCACAAGGAACATCCCTCAGGTGTCCGCCTCCGATTTTATTGAAACTCATATATGTGATAGAGCATCAAAAATTTTGAGACACGTATTTTTTTTTATCGGCGGAAAAACGGTTTTGAGGGGTGAAACGCACCCTCGAAAATGGGGATGTTTTTTCGTTTTTCGTCGATAACGTTTTAACGGTATGAGATATAAAAAAAATTCAAATTGCAACAATGTTTATTTTTTCATGTACTATACATTGGAGATGAGAACGATACCATTATCGACGAAAAACGAAAAAAACCCCTATTTTCGAGGGCACGTTTCACCCCTTAAAACCGTTTTTCCGCCGATAAAAAAAAATACGTATCGCTTACTTTTCGGTGCTTTATAACATATCCAAATTTCAACAAAATCGAAGGGTGTCACCTGAGGGATGTTCCTTGTCAGTTTCATAGCTTTTTAAATAAAAAAAGTTCAACTATAGCTTAAAATTCTTTACGCCCTGTGCAGGAGTTTTCACATTCAACGGATCTTCGGAAATCTATTCAAAGCTTCGAAGAGACGATACTGAAAGAGCATGATGTGGAAGTTTGCATGGTTGAAGTGCAGCGATAATTAATTCTTTTCAATCGTTTCATTTTGTCAACCGATTTAGGCTATGAACGTAACTCAAACGTTTTTATGAATTCTTATTAGAGATTGACGACTTCAATTTGCAAAAAAAAGACTTTGGATAATGATAAAAATGAAGGAATGAAAAATAAAAAATTCGTTGCATTCCAACGATGCAAACTCTAGCGTAATTAAAGAGCACTCGGTATTATTGACAAAAAACTGTCACTAGACGAAATATTGCGACAGAACAATTGTCACGACGAAAACAAGACCGGCCGTGATAGAACAAAAGGCAAAATGTCTCGACGCGTGTAGCGGGCGAATAATTGATAAACGATTGGAATGTTATCAAGATAACATCTGATTTTTCTTTATCTCGCTCTCCCCTCGCTCCCGTTTTGGCCCAATGCATCGGCGTGAAGGAAGAAAGATGAAGCGAGGCAAGAGTGAGTGAAGAGTGAGCAGCAGGGACGCGAGATAAACGTTCAAACGAAGGCAGATATTTCGATACACATTTTGACTTACCGTGATGACAGCAGTGTGACAACTTATCAGACCGATGACGACACTACAAACGACAGCCGATACGTATCCCGTCCGTTTAAACGCGTACGGCAAGAAAAGGATGCCGCTACCGATCGAGGCCTTCAGCAAGTGCATGAATACCGCAAAGTCACTGTCGAAATAAAGAATACCGTGCACAAATATGGGAAGAAGACGAAAAAAGTTCTCTTTGTTCTCGTTTCTCTCGGTATTTATCTTCGCAGGTGTATGTCGAGAGAGCGATTGGAAAAGAAAATCGTGCTCGTATCGGCAACAAAGATAACGATTGGCATGTGCATCCGTCAAAGCATCCGCGACGTGCAGCGTGAAACCCCGGCCCTGAAGACTCGTTTGAAAAATTCCCACTCATTGAGTTGTGATAACAAATTAATATCGCTGAGTGATCAAAAATGACATTCGCCTGCCACTGACTCCATGAAAATTCGAAAAAGCAATCAAAGTTTTTTTTACGGTCACATCTCTTGAATATATTCTATTAGGTGTACAATGAGTTCTTGGAATAAAAAATAGTAAATTGAAAGTAAATTGGAATAAAAAATAATTATAAGGTACATCGAAATGTTTTTATAAGTCAAAATAAGTTATAATGTTTTTGAGATGATTTTTTTGATTACTTGACATTTATTTTTACTTTCAGAACGGTCTTAAAAGGAGCCATGAGCATGGGAGTCTGAAGTTTGCATTGTTGGAACACAAATTTGACCTTAACCCTCCGGCGAAACACTGGGTCATTTTGACCCGGACGAATTTTAAATAAAATGCTCGCTATTCTAAAATAAAAAAGTCCAATTCTTTTTCACAACAATTTAATTTTTTGTTTCCCGCATTTCAATCATGCAGACATAGGACGAAATGTTAAAAGTGTTTTTATGATTTAAAAAAAAATGAAAACCGACCGTGGGTTTCTTAATGGCAAGTGGATGAAGAACCGTCCGGGTCAACTCTACCCTGTGTCTCAAAATCGTAGCCAGACATAAGTGCGTCAACGGAAGGTTCAAATTATTTCCTTATTTGTATTCTTATCCAAAATCTCTTTTTCCATATTTAGGATGTAGATCGTTAAATAAATTTGCAAATACATATTTGCGTTATTTTTGTAGCTTGGATGTGCCAAAGAAAAATTTAGTTGATGAAAAAGACCAATTTTTATTACATTTCAACTATGCAAACTTCAACGTTAAAGGACATCACTCGTCACGAACCAGCGGTTCGATTGACGTCGACATACAATTGGTATCCATTGGTTATCCGGTATGCCAAATCACAGTGACTACACTGTAAAAAAAGATATGAAATTTACAATACATTTAAGATACAAAAGAATTGAATTTTACGAACTCAGTAGATGAAATTAAATTTGAAACACTTGTATCGTAAATTTATAATAGTCACATGAAATTCTAACGTGGATATAGAATTTAATAGATGGAACATGGAATTTCAAAGACAAGTTTGTAAATTTGTGGAAAATGTATTGCATTAACCCGTGCCTTAAATTAAAGATTACAACAGTTGTATATTAATTCAAATATAAAAAACAGAGTATTGCAAATACAAAACGCGCTCAACCCACTTCGGCCGCTCGTGACGACCGATGGTCGCGCGTAGTTCGCGTAGCGTCCGAGGGACGGCGCCTTGTTACGCACTTTCCCATAGCCACTCGCAGCTTCGGTCGGGCATATAACCCGACCACCGGCTACGATCGTCCTGGGAAAAACAGACGCGTTTGCGACTCTTGCACGCGTCGGAGTGTCACAAATTCGTTACCTCTCCATATCCACGCCAGAGTCGCAGTTCTTGAACTCGCCTTTCCGGAAGGAAATTATTTTTCCCTTTTTACGCCGCCAGGTGTTGAAGAAAGAAATTTCACAAAAATCACCTTTTTCTATCTTTAGCTCCCGTCGAGGAGGATAAATACGAGTCACATTTTCATTGGGCTTAATTATCAATTTCTGAAATAAACTTAATACTTAGGATCAGTAATTTTAATACACACCCGTATGTTGATATTAGCAAATGGTTCTTGAATTTAATATACACTCGTATATTGATATCACCAAATGGTTCTTGATTTCAATATACTTGGATGTGATTATTTCTTTACACGTGCATTATTTTTCAAACGCACAAGTATATTAATATTACGGAGCTACACTTTCATTTTTCAAATAACCTGTTTTGGATTTTCAAAGTCGTATCTGAAATTTCATAAGCGGTATCCGCATAAAAACTTCCTATACTTGTGTATTAATTTTCATACAGAAATTTTTTACAGTGTAGGGATAATATAATCGATAAATTTTAAAAGCATCGCACATTAGCCAATGTCATCAGCAACATGTCAAATGTACCTTCCGGTTCCGCCCTTTTTCCTACCCTCCCCCGTAAAATGCAAAATATATTCAATTTTGGAAACAAAAAATCGTTTCCCGGAGCTTTCGACTGCGATCCTGACTTATAATTAAGAAAGCAAGCATAGACGTCAAAGTGAGAAAACTTACGTATTCCGTTGTCCGGGTGGACGAGCGGAAAAGGGATCGTAATCGTGGCTTTGACGTTCCGTCTCGACCTCGCCCTTCGGGGATTTCAACTTTACTTGTAAATCCGCCTTTCTCTCCGTGCCCGAGGCGACACTGCATGATAATTGGGTAGCAAAGAGTCACGATGAGCTGTCAAATGATGGCTCTCTACGCTCCGATGTACGAGCAAAGTCATTTGCTTATACTTTTCATCCATGTCACGCTGCAAGGAAGAAACTTTGCGACCGGCGCACCGAGAACGAACACGTCGCAAGGTCTCCTCTCTGCCTCTCTTTCTCTCTCTCCCTTTCTTGATCTTACGGGGAAGATCCGAATGCCGGATCTCACGGCGATTTCCGTTCTCGACGCACGCTTGTATGACGTTCAGTGTCAGAGGTGACAAACGATTGCCAGAACGACGGTGGCAAGATCGTTCGTACGAACTTTTTAGTAACCACGTCTCGTATTCACAACATGCGTACTGTTTTTGACAATCCACCGGGATGGCATTTTCCCGTCACGTTATTATAGTTCTTGCACTTTTGCTTGAGGTTCGTTCGAAGGACACGAATATGACTCGTGAAGGTTACGAAATAGACTGATCTCAGAAATGTATCGACCGAACAGATACGTCGATTGTCAATTATCTTTCATAATTTTCTATAATAATAATAATAATGATAAGAGGCCACACGTTAAGGGCTTACACGACTGTAAATGTCTAACATTAAGTTCGCGATTTTTTTTGTTGGTGGAAGGACAAGTGGACAATAATATTCAAGGATGTTGTTAGTTATATCCTCAAGTGAACGAAAAAAAATTATATTAAAAAATTATACAAAATGGTGACGCTGGAGTTAAAGAAATACGGTAGAGAAATACGCAGGGGCTTTTGAAAATTTGATTTTTCTTGTAATTGACAAACATTTGCAGTAAAAACTTATTTTTGACATAAAAAAAGGACAATCATTCGTTAATAACTAATGTTATAATGACGTCAGGGCAAATCCCGTACGTATTTCCCTTCGGAATGTCGAAAATATTGATAAATGAAGAAGTTACAAACAATCTCGCGAAGACCTTTGAACGCAAGGGGCCCAACGGTGTACTTGATTTTGGCCACCCGGTTAATCCGAAACAAAAAGAAACAAGTTTTTTCTAAAATAGATCATCTTGGCTAAGACTTGACCGAGCTTTTTATTGCTATCGTATTTAAATCAACGAATTTTTGTTTTTTTTTTTTTCGATTTTCGGAGAAAAATTGACATTATGGTTGATAACTAATGAAAATGATGTTAAGCACAAAAACGTCCGTCAAGACTAATCTATTATTACACTGAATGAGTGTACCAAATTTCAAGTCAATCGATTCATCAGATATCGAGAAATCGTGTACACCGTTTCGAAACACTTTGCTTCGCGAAAAACGCGTTTAAAGTTGCTTTGGAGCTTCTGCTGTGGAATACCAGTTAACTTAAACGCATTGTAAATGAGTTCAACATTTGTTTTTAATCGTGAAACCCGCGGCGGAAATCTTTGAGGCGTCATTAAAAAAAGAATCGTTATCATACCGGAGTTATCCTGCAAAGATGAAAATTGCGAATAAGGCAGGGGCCGGCTGGTGACTCGAGTGTACGTGAATTATGAAAACGTACTTGACCCGAAAGTCATAAGCTGACGGCCTTCGAGAGCTTGATCGAAATGACACGAACGACCACGGCACGTTCGGCGAATCACCGAGCCTAACTTCGCAGCAGTAAAGCGCTCAAAGGCAGATCACTCCGAGATTCATGTGCGAATAGACCGATACATTCGACGACGATGACCCATCGGCTGCAAGGACTCGCTGGCGGAACGAGGAAGAACCCAATGATCGTGAGGATTGGCAGTTTTTCGGAGGGCAAGAAATTCGAAATAATAAGAATTGAAATACTCATTTCCTCTTTTGAAGGATCGCGGATCGTCGATGAGATCAGAAAGCCAGAGTATAACACGAACGGAAATGGAATCGCACACGTGAAGACAACATTTTTTATCAAAAGGCATGAGAGTTTATCAAAATAACTGGAGAATTATCATCGATCGTATTTTCAGGCGGATGTTGTGACTCGCAACTCTTTTTCGACTCTTCTCACGCACTGTATTAGCTTTATCACGTGATCAGCGCAACCACTATTTTACCTAAAAAAAAGTTCCGATCAAACACCCTGTTGAAGATTTAAATCGGAAAAAATTACGAGATATTTCCGCAACGACTAGCCTTTTGATGTTTGTCTTTTGTGTGCCAATGGCTTCTTCATCTACGGCTACCTTTTTGTATGTGCCGTAGCGCTGCACAGATTTATCAATACATTGCGCAATAAATACTCAATCAAAATCATACTCATTGAAGCTTTTGACGTCAAGCTTCTTCGATCGCCCTTACGATCAATAAAAAAAATTTCGACAACGATCACGTTTCCAGTTGGAGAACCGTTTCTTCGTACACTCGCGTTCGATTATCTTTCCTTTCCGAGCAAACTCCTCACTTCTTCGTAATGTTGCAACGCAAACTTTGCCGGAGTGAAGGACGCGAGAAAAACAAAATTGTCCAGTTAAGGATGTTGAGTCCCTATGAAACATGTTAATGTTAATTGTTCAATAAATAGCTTCTTAATCGTCATGAAATTTTTACACGACCTCCTGAATACTTCATGTAAAAACATACCAAATTTTCAAAATTCTATCATCATTACTTCAACCTCCTTAAGGGTTGAAATAAAAAATGATAAGAAAATTCTGAAAATTTGGTATGTTTTTGTATGAAGTATTTAAGCGGTCGTGTTAAAATTTCACGACGATTAGGAAGCTCGTTATTGAAAAATTAACATTTTGTTAAGAACAGTTTTTAAAAGAAATAAAAAAAAAATGTATCAATAAACTTCGTTTTGTTTCCGTTGCTTTCAGTATATTGTGGATATTATAAAATTGAGAGGTCAAAAAAAAAAACTTATTGCAAAGTTACATCAGTTTCCATAAAACAACATTTAATTTGTGAATGTTAATTGTTCAATAACGAGCTTCCTAATTGTCGTGAAATTTTTACACGACCTCTGGTATACTTCATACAAAAACATACCAAATTTTCAGAATTTTATCATCATTTGCGATTTGGGACTCAACATCCTTAAAATATTGCGGCATCCATGGGACGATTTATTCCATTCGCCCGGCCGAACGATGAAAACGTATTTTTAGGCAATTTGTTGTTTCAGACTTCCGTTGCTATTGTTTCGTTAAAAAGAACAATAAAACATTCGGTTTCGTCTTTCGGTGCAAAGATTTGCCTCCTGAATGGTTTCAACGAGAAGTTGAGTTTATCTTCGAATTGCGATAACGGTCAACGATATTCGAGATAACAGTGACAGCAGCAACTATATAGCGAGTTTTCGACCTTTGTTCTTGAATGACCGACTATATATATCAATGCGTCGGAAAAAAACGCTCTTGATCGTATTATGCATCGAGGTTCTTGGACCCATTCATCGGAGAAATAGAATCTCGTAAATGCGAGTTTCGTTGCCATTGTGGGATCAACAAGGAAAGTCGTATCAGAAAGGCACTTTTCCAGTGAGTCCGAATGTGCACGTATGAAAAACGATTATTAAAAAGAAGAACGCAGTTTCCGTGTAGAAATTGTCGAATGGGGATCCAATTGGATTCCTATACTTGTCTCTGTACTAAAATGTGATGCCTGTATGTTGGATTCTCTTCCGGGCTCCCCATCGAAATTGGAGACGGAGACCCCTCCTTAGACGTCAAACATAATTTTGAAATGTATCAGCATATTTTAATACACTATCGTATTAATAATTTATAACAAGGTGTTGACCGTTCGACGACGCTTTTCCGCGCTGTCACGTGAAAGTGAGGTTATGTTTGTTCCCGTAAATAACGCCTCAACGTACGTGATTCCTCGACCTAACGACTGACAGCAGTGCCACAACGCCGTTCAATGACCGCGAGCGTGAGAAATGCGCACGCGCAAATGTTTAAGGCCTAGGCCCTAAAAGACCTCTTTTAGGTCCCGTTTACACGCACGAAAAAGCTAGCAACCCGTGGTTCTGGTGTATACAAATATTTTTGGAAAAGGCAATTTTTTACCCACCTAGGTAGATGTAGCCCGTTAATTATCGTTATTGATTCTGCTGTGCTTTGACATATCACCTCTAACCTGCACGAAGCAGGTTATGTTTCAACACGCCGAGTTTTTGCTCGTGACTTTTCACAAATTTTCGATTCCAACGTGGTAAGAATTCACAAACGGCGTTCATCGGGGAACAGCACACGACTCAATTCGATCCCAATTAGGACTCCCTGTGTGCGGTGTTCCCAACAAATCACTATAGAAATGTGGGTGCATCTTCGGACTCCCCGAAAAATTTCTGCACGCGTTGTGACGCCAACGTCAATAAACAAAGTGAAATTCCATAGTTATAATCACGTAATTTTACTTTATTAATCTTATCTTATCGGGCATTCGTTTACACATGTCGTTTATTTACATTACACCTAATTAAATATTTCTTTCACAAGTTCATTCAACTTATTTACAAGATTCTTCCTCACGTCCTTTGTGACGCGAATTCGCGCGTATACGCCCTCTTTAAAGTACGATGGGTACTTCGTTTTCGTTTATCTTTCAATCGACATTATAGTAAACGTACATTTATAAAATGTGTCGTGTCGTACTGGAGATTTTTTTTAATATATGCTATTTCGTATAATATCCTACTACGATATAATAATACGACGGCTTGTCCGAAAGCCGAAGGAAAGCTGCTACGACAAGAGCAGCTTCGGTTCGCTCGATCTTTACGTTTTATACATATCCATATACGTACACAGATATGTGTACACGCACGAACACAATTTTTCTTTTTCTGCGTCTCTCTCTCTCTCTGTCTCTCTCTCTCTCTCTCTCTCTCTCTCTCTCTCTCTCTCTCTCCCTCTCTCCCTCTCTCATTATTGTGAGTCGAAATCGGTGTATAAAAATAATAGCCTCCGGTAGACGGTTTCGCATCTCGTGAGACTCGTCGCAGGGGTATCGCGACTCCACCTGGGCTGCACGGAATAGTTATAGTATATCTGAGCATATTTTCTTTGAAATATTCATCAAGGTAGCCTCCACGCTCGAAAATCACGAAATCGTATATACACGTATTTTTAAAAATGATTCAGTCAACAAGAAAGAATGACATTTGAAATCCTGGACGAAAAATCGTTAAAGCTGTAACATTTAAAAATTCCCAAAGATTTTCAACCTTTTTAATTTAAAAACAACGATAAAAAAGTCAAAAATTTAAAAAAAACGTTGAAAATTATTCAAATAACGCACATTCCAAATGATATATTCTCAAAATTATGATTACTGCCGAAACATTTGATGGGTCGTTCGGTGCAATGACCTTGATCGATTCTTCTTCAAGCGCAGGTGATGATTAATTCCAGTGGTAAATAACGAGGCTAAATTAAGTCCAGCGCGGGCCATTTGGATTCTCATTGTCATTTCTTTCTCTCCGAGTTAAAAAGGAGCATGGAGAACCCCCTCACTCTCGTTTCACTTTTCCGCCTCACTCGCGTTTCCTCGTTCCGCGAGTGTACGCGAAGCGACGTAGACGCAGCGGATGAGTAACGACCAGACAAAAATATACCATGGTCACTGCTTCTTTCCTCTTTTCGTGTTCCTTACAATTATTTGCTTTTGTCCTCCTCCGTCGAACCGCGAATTACAATATCCAGGCACTAACGCGGTAAGTCGTGTCCCGTCAGTCCTATTAGCTTGTCTACGTCAATCATAAATTAGTGACGTTGCGGGTAGAGCCAAATGTGCTCCCAACACAAAGTTACGACTCGTTATCGTTATCCAAAAAAACGAGAGACTATATATATATTGTTCTTTCGCTCCCGTACGAAATCCTTTCGATCTGACCCAATTGGGTGTTCGGGACGATTGCGGAACTCGTAATTCGCACGTCGAAATGAGATCACGTTGCACACGTGCAACGAGCTCGTATTTATGCCTAGATCACAGTATCGTCCTCTGTGATTAATTCGTCAATTGCTCATAAACGCCTTATTTTTTTTACTTTCCGTTACTTTTGTCCCGCGAAGAACAATATATTGGTTTAAGCAAGGAACTGTGTAGTACAATAGTGTGTTCTCTCTAAGTCACTTCGAGTCATGCATCATCGGAAACGGGCACTGTTCGTCTAAAAACTTATGTTCAATTCGTGAAGAAATGGTTGGGACGGTGAATGAGTTATCGCTCGTTCCCAACAGATGGCGTTACCAAAGTTCGTGTAACGCCATCTGTGACGCCATCTTGAACTCCACGCACTGCGCGAGTGGAGTTGAAGATGGTGACGCATCTATAAAGAAGTACTGTAAGTAGCCTCGAAATTCAGTGCGTCGTTCCGACACATTATACAAGTTTTTTTTTTCATCGTGTTAAAAGTGTCAAATTTCTTGCCAAAGAAGAGTATTTGCGAGGAATTGGACTGTGCTACTTGATTTTTTTTAATTCGCAGCTGAAGCACACTTGTTTCTTGGTGAGAATTACGGCGACCATGCCCCGTCGGAAACAACATTCACAGATTGGTTTAGACGCATAAAAAATGATTTTCGTGTGCTGAATTGAAGGAATTGAGTCTCATCTGGACTGAGTCTGTTCAGTCTGACTGAATTGAGCCTGAACTTCATTGAGACTCATGTCAGACGGTGGCTGAACTTGCAGAATCATTAGGAATTGATCACACAACAGTTTCGAAACCGTTGAAAGCATTTGGAATGGTTTTTTTTCTAAATAATGAATTAATTTTCACAAAAAAACAGCGAGAACTTATTCAACATCCCAATAATTACGAACGAGGTATGTAGAAATAAAGGAATTTTTATTTGAAGCAGTCCAAGTAAGAACTTCGACTACTCGGCTAATGCGTGATTGATTAATGTTACCAGATCATAATTCTTGAGTTCTATTTCTTCGCTTGTATGCCTGCATGAAATCGGATAGGTGTTTATGGACATGCGCAAGTCACATGTATGTACATCACTCTCGAGGGTCAGACTGTACGTTCGATCAACTCGCCTGATTTAGAAGTAATTTCTAAAACCAACGACTCTTATTTCCATGTTCTGGGATCAACGGGGTCGAGAGGATCAGTGAGAAGACTGTACAAACAAGATGACGTTGAAGTTTGCATCGTTGGAATGCAACAAAAATTTCTTTTCAGTTTCTCAATTTTCTTAGCCGGCTGTGAAAATCGCCCAAATGTTTCTACGTATTCTCATTAGAAATTAACGTTCCCAATTTGCGAAAAGAAAGACTTCGGATACCGGTGAAAATAAAAAATTGAGATACAAGAGTATCGTTGGTTTCAAACGATGCAAACTTCAACGTCGTCAAATAAGATTTCAACAGGACGCGGGGCATCGTGGAAGAGAAAAAACGTGCCGATAGAGCATCAAAATAACGAGACATTTTCAGAGTGAAAATAAACTTTTGTTATTCTTGCCGCGCATATTTTCAGTCGCAAGCTAAAATATGCAAATGAACGAAACGGTAATTTAATTATGGCGATGCGTCATTATTTTGGCATCCTCCAAGTCATATTTCCTGAAGAGTTCTACGATACTCAAGACTCGATCACCCCTTCAGAGAAAGAGGAGCGGATAGCCGACGTTTTCGAAAGACGCAACAATACCGGGAGTGATATCGCAAAGTAAAACTCGACATGTACGCAATTCCGAAAGTAACAGCGATAACATTCTTTTCTCCAAAACTCTTTCCCGATAGCGGAGATTCCATTTTGCCCCGTACACGCTTACGGTGGAAACGATGTATATTGGAACATTATTCGTATCCGAATATGCAGCTTACAAGAAAAATTCTCCCAAATTTTCCGTTTCTTGGGTGAAATAAAAAAACGAGAGATTCGTATACTCTGCTACAACGATATAACCGAAAATCAATCTTCGATAAATACTTCATTTCTTCGCTAGACTTCACAACGAAAAGTGCCGAATTCTCTGAACTTTACAAACAAATAAACTTTGTTTCCACAGGAAACCTCGACTCGTGGCTGTCTGGTGATGTTGCGAGTTTGCGAGGCGAAAAAAAGGGCTTCGCATCCTCGCACGTCCAGAACTCGTCGAAACTTACGCTACGACGATATGCAATAAATAAAAATACAAAGGACGATGAAAAAAAAATGTTTCCATACGATCACAACGCGTGTATATGCGATAGAAAAGAAAAATGCTTCGGAATGCAGCATAGAAACAATTGAAATGTGCTAAGTGGAATGAATAATCCATTCGCGTCCGTTCCACCTGTTATCCACCCGTTGGACCTTCTTATCAGTTTTTCTTTCTTTCGCCTTTTCACCTCTCTCACACCGGCGGCAATCACTAACAGAATATACCAAAAGTAACGAACAGCACTCGCACATTCACACACGTACATATTAAAGATAAACATTAGGAGATACAATACACCGTCACGCGCGACACTTTGCCGTAGCGACGAAAACATCGTTGAATCGAACCAACAGATGGACACAGCCTGATTGATGTAAAAAATAATAATAATAAAGGACCTCGACGTAGCGAGCCGAAGTACCAACCAAACGGATACAATTATGTGCTTGGAGACGCCTTACATTATTTCGTTACATTCTTTCGTTACACGATCAAAATTTCATTTCAAGTAATTCGCAGTTTGCCGTACAAACTGATTCTTGACTTTGACCGTAGGCTCGATCTGCGAGCATCGACAAATTCGTGGGAATTATTAAAATTAAAAAAACAAACAAACAAACACCGGAAGTAGAGAAAATTGAAAGAATAGACGTGACTAAAATAAGTATAGGCGACAAAAAAAAAAGATGGCGCCTCTCGTAAATCGTATCCATTATTTCGCTGTCACGGTATAGTCGATGGGAATTTTTCCGTTTCTAGTCCTCGCTGGAGATCGGATGACACTCGAGGGAATCGCAATCGGCGAGTGCCTCGCCTCGTCTCAGCGGGAATTCATCGGTCATCAGACTCTCGGCAGCCATGGCCGTTGAATTGATGCTGTCGAAGTAATGCGATGGCCAGGCTGAACTCGGCCGGAAGTGCCTCGTCGGTGAGCCGAGAATGAATTCTACACGCGTGGATCCGGTCGCCGATGTCGATTCTTGATTCAACGAGTCGGGGTAAAGCGACGACTCGCTGTGACGATAATTGCTGCCCGACGAGCACCAGGAGCTGGGCGGATCGGTCGTGAAACCCTGGAATATTTGGAAAATAACATTTAGAAAAATAAAACTTAGAATATATTTTGACAAATAGTGTATCGTAAGATCGTTAAAATATTTGCAATAAGTTTGGAAAATTTGGAAAAATAACACTTTGAAAATTAAACAAGATTTAATACGTCCTCGGTCGAGACGAACGAATCAACGTACTCCCGCGCAGATAGTTCTCCATCTTTTGGACTACGCGATAAATAACAATCACGAAATTGGCAGAAACATTTCATCAAGGCGGGACACCACTCCGACGGGTTAAAAAAATCGATTTTTTTTGCCATTTTCAAAGTATGTAGATTCAAATATAAGTGAAAAAATGTCACGTTGAAATATTGAAAATTGACCTTGATTTGCGTATAGTAAAACTTTCGCGTTTTTCTCGAAAGGACTTTTATCGACCTGGATTTTCATTCTTGAAAAACCAAATTTTCATAACTGCAGTGCCTATCGTTGCACGAAGCCGTTTTTTTATTTAGTATTTTTTAAAGCCTCGAATAAAAGCCAAAAATTCGCCAAAATTAGACTTTTCTTTAACAGTCGCCATTTTGTGATTTTTTTCGTTCAAATGGCTACGTGCAACGGGAACTACATTCATGTAGATCATGAAGCTTTTTTATTTTTATTTTTCAGACCATCAGTCAGTTTGTCGATCCAGTCGTTGGATCACTTTTTTTACACAGAGACGGTTATACCTCGACAACGTTGTGAATTTGTAATTTTTTTTAATGAAAATTTACACGAAACAAGTTCAATGTACGCTGAACGACATATCGTTTTTTCCAAATCCCAAATAAATAATCTAGTAAACAAAAAAAATGGAATAAACGACCTTTTTTCGGCCCGTCACAGTGTCCTTCAAGGCCAAGAAGAAACGCTTGGCCAAGAAAAAAAGAAACAGTTGCTGCAATGCTGATTTCGATTGAAAATTTTTTTTACTGAGAGTTGTATATTTTTTTTCCGCATTAATCTAAAAGTTGCGAGTAAAATTTTCATTAAAAAAATAATCTTGCACCTTTTTCTCAAGTAAAAATACAGCTTTTTACTGGAAATATCGTAATTTTGCAGTCAAATGACTTGAGGATATTTTTTTTAACATTTATTTGACGTTTGTGTGCTTTCTGATTGTTATTGATGGTCGAGTCTCAGTGAGAAAGCAAAATATTGTTAAATTCACTCGAAGAATTCTTGCATCTTAGTTTGTTCTTAATTATATAGGAGACGCTATGTAAAAATGGATATACATATATATATTCTTATATGTCGTATATATAGGTGTGGATGGACCGCAGGCCAAGCAGGTAAGCGAGTGGTCGATTAGATCGCTCCTTTCGGATGTAATTGCGTATGTACATTGGTATTTCTCGCCCATACGTCAGACAAATAGAGACTGGCAAAATAAAAAATAAGTCAGCAAATAATATAGAGCAAAATAAAAAAAAACTAATTGACGATAAAAAACAAAATAAAAAACGCGCAAACGCGTATACGCTCTGCTTGACGATAGGAATGAACGCCGCGCGAAGGCGATTTTTTAATTTTTATAAACAAATCATTTTGCGCAGAGAAATAGTGTCTCAAATGAAATGAACGCTTTGAGTGCACCTCCGTAGCGATTTTAAACAGCACATGCATAAAATCGACTCCGAGCTATTTTCGGCTCCGAATATTAAAACTATGCATTGAAAAAAAATATGCAAACGTTTTTAGTAGCAAATTTATTTATTTTCAAGCCTGGATAATTTCATTAAAAAAATTCATACAGACACAAAAAAAAAATCATTGAGTGCGCACTCGAAGAGTTAATATATATCGTCATAGAAAAATAATTCTTTTTCTTTTATACTGCGAGAATAACGGCAAATATAATAGTTCCCCGTTGACAATGGTTATTGAAAAATCACACCGATATTTTCTAAGGGAGAGAGCAATTATAATTACGTCATGATAAACGACGTAATATATTTGACTAGATTTTCATTCGAGGCATGTTCATTCCCGGTTTAAGGAGCTCAATAATTACCAATATACAATATAACTTAAGGGGTAAGGCGAATGTGAAAATTCCAAAAAATCAATAGTTGCCTGAGGCAACACAAATTCAATACGAAGATCCAACATATGATGCACAAATCGCAGATTGAAGGTAAACTTATTATTAAAACGATAGAACTGCTGATATAATGCAACGATTTTTTTTCTTATTTCTTCATTTTCATTATTATTCGTAACATTTTCTTTTTGCAACTTGAGGCCGTAAATCTGTAATAAAAATATGCAAAAACGTTGGAATCATTGTCATAGCCGAATACGTTCAAAAAAAAATGTTATCGATGAAAAAGAATTGATTTTCGTTGCGTTTCAACGATGCAAACTTCGAGATCATGTTTTGCAAAACGGTGTACACGATTGCTCGACATCGAACGACCGGATTGACACGAAATTCGATACACTCATTCAGTGTAACAGTAGTTTAGTCTTGACCGACGTTTTTCTTCTCAACATTTTTTTTTCATTAGCTATTACCAATAATAATCCCATTCTTCTTCGAGAAATCGAAAAAATAAATTAAAAACCGTTTTTTTGATGATTCAAAAACGATAATTAAAAAAAGCTCGGTCAAGTCTATTTTGATTGAAAAAAACTGATTTTTTTTTCGTTTCGCGAGATTGTTTACAACTTCCTTGATTATTAATATTTTTAGGCAAAATTTCGTGTACAACTTTTTTTAATTTGCATGCAAACAAATATCCAAATGATTTTTCAATCTTGCGTCCTCGAAATTAATTTACTCACGTGACCCTGATTTTCGGATCGTCACAGTAGCCTAACCCCTTGAGACAATACGACAGGTGAGAAAAGAAAGGGCATAGCGATCGTGCGCGTGCTGGGCGAGCGCAAAATCAACATATCTCGAAAGCTACGTATTGATAATATGCATGTAGAAAACACAGGCAATTCCGCATTCTCGAGCTTGGGTCGAAAAGAAAATGTATCAAGACACAAGCCGTTCGTAATGGTAGTATAAATGATTAACGAGATTTCGTGACGACCTTGAGAGAAATAAAAGACTCTGATATTCCGCGATGCCTCGAAGTACAAATTAGTACCTCACGCGATCTTTTGTTTGTCTCGCATACATCATCGTAACATTGAGTCGTCCGCTGGGCGAATCGAAGGAAAAAATAACGAAAGAAAAACAGCCTATCGTACCCGCGCAAACGCTTCTTACAAATATTATGAAATTTGTCCTCCCTCTGGATAAAGCAATGAAAAAAAGCGGCCAAAAAAACCCTCCCGATCAGGCAAAGAAAAAACACCGCACAAATATTGTCCTGCAGTGCTCGTTCGATTATTCGAATTTAACCATGCTTCGTAAAATAATTTTTGACAAAAGCGATAATTGATTTAAAATTGATTTAAAAATGTTCGTTTCGGGACGAGACGCAGATCGACGTCATGAACTCACATATTCGGCGAATCAAAAGGGAATACCGATTAATGATTATCATCACAATTGCAAGAAACATTCACAATTATAACTCGTGAAAAGAAAAAAGATTCGATTGCTGAAATATGATGTTGCTCAGTCGCGTTTATGATTACACAAACGTGTATGTCTCGTTCGAAAATCGTCCGTCACGGATAATAAAGTATATTCGGAGTCGTACACATGCAGAAACGGTGATATCTTTTTTTAGCATTTTCATTTTTTTTTTAATATTTAAAAAACCGAAATAATAAAATCAATATTTCCTCTGTAGTAATAAATAAAAAGTTGCACTTCTCCGAATATAATTATTTTCCCGATGCTCACTGGGAAATCAAACGAGCTACGATGACAAGTCGTGGATTAAACAAGATTCACGATTCGTTTCATCATTTATGATTGGAAAAAAAAAAGTTATAATCCAAACTGATCCTTTTGAAGTTTGCATCGTTGGAATGCAATGGACATTTTTTTCATTTACTTTTTATCCATTTTCATTGTCACCGAAAATATTTTTCGATGGGTTAAGACTGTGAGTCTCTAAGGAGTATCTTTGAAAAAAGTTTATCGTAGCTTTGATCTGCCAAAAAATGTGCAATGAGAAAAGAAGAAAATTTCGGTTCATTCCCACGTTGCAAACTTCAATATCGTCCAAACTGAAGATTTACGAAGCTGTTCGGCTCGAAAAAAGCTTTTTAACCACAGGAACTGTTTTGAACAACAGATTTATGGATCAGCTCCATTTTTTGACGTCACGAAGTTTATCCGGTTAAGATAAGCGACGGTACAAAGTTCTTGAAAATTCTTAGCGGGCTACATCCTACCTAGGTGGGCCAAAAAACTGCATTTTCCAAAAATATTTTCGTCCGATATTATCTCACCTTTTAGCTATATTCCCTGAAAATTTTATTGAAATAATCCTAAAATTAAATGGTTGCAGCACCATACTTCAACCTTCCAGCGCGTTTTCCTCGAAACATTGTTTTCAAAGTCAGTGGACATGATATCTCGAGAACCACTTGATGGATTGTTGCCGAATTTACAGGAGATACGATGAGAAACATTTAAGGCCTCAGGCCACAGTAACGGGTATAAAAACACGTGCGAATTTAAGGATGTTGAGTCCCAAATCGCAAATGATGATAAAATTCTGAAAATTTGGTATGTTTTTGTATGAAGTATTACAGAGGTCGTGTAAAAATTTCACGACAATTAGGAAGCTCGTTATTGAACAATTAACATTCACAAATTAAATGTTGTTTTATGGAAACTGATGTAACTTTGCAATAAGTTTTTTTTTCACCTCTCAATTTTTTAATATCTACAATATACTGAAAGCAACGGAAACAAAACGAAGTTTATTGATAATTTTTTTTAATTTCTTTTAAAAATTGTTCTTAACAAAATGTTAATTTTTTAATAACGAGCTTCCTAATCGTCGTGAAATTTTAACACGACCTCTTAAATACTTCATACAAAAACATACCAAATTTTCAGAATTTTCTTATCATTTTTTATTTCAACCCTTAAGGAGATTGAAGTAATGATGATAGAATTCGGAAAATTTGGTATGTTTTTACATGAAGTATTCAGGAGGTCGTGTAAAAATTTCATGACGATTAAGAAGCTATTCATTGAACAATTAACATTAACATGTTTCATAGGGACTCAACATCCTTAACAATTTTGTTTTCGTATAAAAAAGTGATTCACTCATCAAATTAATTACGCATCTACTTAGTACGAATATCAAGCTGTCAAAAAATATATTTTTTCTTTTTCGATGTACAAAACAGCCGACTACTAATATTTTCTTTTATCTTTCTTTTCACAATTTTTTACCTAGAACAAAAAACAAAAATTCTCGTCAATCTACATTAGAATACCTCGAGAAGTACGTACGAAATTTAAAAAAAAATCGTTTTATTCAAAAGTTGTAGGTATTTGAACTTAAGAAATGAATTTTCAGTGAAAAATTGCTTTATAACTGCTCGTAAAATGAAATGTTTTCGATCAATCAGATATTCCGTACGTACTTCTCTGCGAAATGCCATTAGGAACATAACTTTGAAATTTGAAGTAAATCGAGTGAAAATTGTTGAAGTTATTTGTCACGCCAATTGGAAAAAAGCTGTTTCGAGAAGTTTCGAGTAGTCAGCCATTTTGTACATCGAAAAAAAGTGTCATTGAAGGTTGCATCATTGGAAGGCAACGGTTTTTTCGTTTCTTCATTTTCATGCTTATTCGAAGTCTTCTTTTTGGCAAATCGAGGTCGCGATTTCTTCTATAAGAATACGTAAAATAATTTGGATTATTTTCCGAGCCAAAAATGATTAAAATAATTAACGAAAATTGATTTTCGTTGCATACCAATGATGCAAACTTCAACAGCATGAAAAAAATATATATATATATATTTTTTCTAACAGCTTGATATTCATAATAGATGGATGTGTAATTCATTTCACGAGCGAATCGCTTTTTCATACGAAAAAAAATTGTTGAATTCGCCCATGATTTTATACTCGTTACTACGGCCTGAGGCCTTAAAGGTCGTTGACGATCTCACTTTTTCCAGCTCGATCTTCATTTTCAAAAAAATGATTTTAAAAATGGCCGAACGTCAACGCCTCGTATTTATTGTTAACTTGAATAACCCGTTTGGTTTTTAGATTTCGGATGGACTGTTTAAGCTGAAGAGTGTCCACCGTCGAACGTCGCGAAGGCAAATTTCATCATCTATCCGTGGCTGTGTTTTTGTCGTTTTTCTGTATTCTTGGTGATTTTTCAAAAGCTCTCAATACATCGACGGTAAATATTCGGAAGTGGGGCTCCTGCTAGAATCAGGCCAATTTTCTTCAACGGTTCAAACAAACCTAAACAACCCCAAACACCCCCAAACAACCTCAAACAACCCCAAACAAAAACTAGCCTGATTCCAACAGGAGCCCCACTTCCTAATATTTACCACATCTACCTTCGCGTTAAGGGGTTAACTCCACCTGCGATTTTGAAAAACTCCTTTTTTTTATTGAATTTTTTTGAAGTATAAGTATCTGATAATATGTCCTGAAAATTTCAAGTCGATCCGAACAAAATCGACTGAGATATGAGCATTGAAAGAGAAGAATCCGTTCGTCGTGTAAACGTAAGAGGGAATGATACCTTATCGCGGTCGGTATGGTAGAACGATTATAGATTCCCACGAATCTCTGAAACGGCTCTTCAGATCCCGTCGAAACTTTGCCAAACGGCGTCAAATAGATAGATGAATGGCTCTCTTCTTCTCAAATTTTCTGATTTTGAGAAAAAGAATGTAGATTGGCTTATGATAACCCAATCTACATTTTTTTTCTCAAATTCGGAAAATTTGAGGAGGAGACAGCCGTTCGTTTATCTATTTGACGTCGTTTGGCAAAATTTCGACGGGATCTGAAGAGCCGTTTCAGAGATTCGTGGGAATCTATAATCGTTCTACCATACCGACCGCGATAAGGTATCATTCCCTCTTGAATTGAAACTTTAAACGCGTTTTTCTCAAAATTGCATTTCCGAAGTCGGTGACCAAGATTACTCGAACACTAATGAACAGATCTTCTTGAAATTTTGCAGGCATATTTAATACATAAAACGTAGTCTTTAATCGTTCGTTTTTTTTTTTTTCGAAAAAAAATGGCCCTTTTATAGCAAAAAAACGGCCGTTTTTCTTCGTTAAAATCGAACCATTAACTTTGACTGTCCGCCATTTTGTGAAAAATGAATATTTTTTAAAATCCTTCGATTAAAGACTAGTTTATACTTATATTTGACTAAATCCATCCGCATTTTTTTTTTCAGATGATCCACTTCGCCGCAATGTTGGTCACCGCAAATCGTGTATATAAAAACATTATTTCATTGACGGCCTTTTGCCACTAAACAATGTAATATTTTTCAATAAAAAAATTACTGAAAGTTCTTCAAGATGTGTTCTTTAAGATGGTATATTGATCGATTAAAAAAGTTTCGTAGTTTTCTTTAAAAAAATTCATGAAAAAGGCCTTTTTTTGCGCTACAAGTGGGGGTAACGCCTTAAACAAAAATGCGTGTCATTTGCACCGGCGGTTTCCGAGAAGAAGAAAAAAAAATCGGAATTTGGCTGTTTTTTCGGGCCTCCAGGTAGACGTAGCCCCCGAACCATCAGACTGACGAATCCCTCAGGTGACACGCTTCGATTTTGTTGAAATTTGGATACGTTATAAAGCACCGAAAAGTAAGCGATACGTATTTTTTTTTATCGGCGGAAAAACGCTTTCAAGGGATGAACCGCACCCTCGAAAAGTGGGGATGTTTTTCGTTTTTCGTCGATAAAGTTTCAAACCGCAACAATGTTTATTTTTTCGTGTACTGTACATTGGATACGAGAACGATAACGTTATCGAGGGAAAAACCAAAAACACCCCTACTTTCGAGGGGTCGTTTCACCCCTTAAAATCGTTTTTCCGCCGATAAAAAAAATACGTATCGCATATTTTCCGGTGCTTTATAACATATCCAAATTTCAACAAAATCGGAGGGTGTCACCCGAGGGATGTTCCTTGCGAGCTATAATGTCACGCGCGTCCCGATTCCCAATTCGAGCGTTGGACAACGCGCTACGAAAAGAAGAAGAAAAAAAACGTGCGTCTACAAAGCTCCGAGAAGCATCCCCCTGGCAATGCGATTATCGTCTACCGCGTGCACACCATGCGTAAAAGTACTTATGATACGAGAGACGAGAAAAACCAGGTTTGGGTACTACCGCTCTACTGGTTGCTGAAGGACTCAGGACAGGACGATCCACACGAGTGAAAAAATCTCAGTTGACAGCAAACCAAGTCCAAAGGAAGTAATACAACCGCAGTGGAGGAGGAAAAAAGCGTCGAAGCAAATGATAATATAAGAAGCACAACTTACGAGAGACCGACGGACGCGCGAGAAGGGGCCATTTTCGTATTGGACGGCCGGAGAGGTACGAGCCTCGAACTCACTCCGGATCAGACTTTTGCGGTAGTAGTGTGGTAGTAGTGGTAGTGGTGGTAGACAATAGTCATAGTAGTATTGGTAGCATTGGTTGATGGTTCGATTGATGCAGAGACGAAATTTTACATGGCCAATGATGAACAATAAATTATCGTTATTCTTCTCGTACTATCGCGAAAGTTACTTTACGATAAGCGCGAAGTGACCGTCGGGCTGGATGAGTGGAAAAAGTGCGAATTAACGGTTATTATATTAGTCGGGTGAGGACGGAATCTGCGCCAATGTGGTGGAACAATTTCAATGATTTTCGGAGGAGAGAATCGGAGAATATGCGCGTGTGACTTTTTTTTTTCGTTGTCGATGACCTTCGAACGATCCTGGAGGGCGATTAATATTATATAATAGTAGTATAAAAAACATTCGGACTAGTACAGTACAGATAGACAAAGAGAGAGAGAGAGAGAGAGAGAGAGAGAGAGAGAGAGAGAGAGAGAGAGAGAGAGACCCGAAATTCGTGAACTTTTTCGTAATGGCGAAACAGATTAACAATGCGAAATCGGGTAAATCAATGAAGAAAAAGCAGCGGCTTTGTATACGTTTAACTTCCACGTGGAGCTTTTCAGCACACTTGTTGAAACTCAATCAATGATAAATATTGTCAAACGAGAGCGAACAAAAAATAACTGTCGTTTGAGCAGTCGAGAATTAGGAACATTTGCCACGATCGTTTTTAACCCTGCGCGGTCACCCGGGGTCAAAATGCCCCCAAGCGCATCAAACTGAAATGAATACGAGTTGCTGGCGACCAAGGCGACTGCCTTCTAACCGTGCTTTGGGGTTTAAGGGGTTACCCCCACTTGCGATTTTGAAAAAATCGTTTGTTTTATTGCATTTTTTTAAAGTATAAGTATCTGAGAATATGTCCTGAAAATTTCAAGTCGATCCGAACAAAATTGACTGAGATATGAGCGTTAAAAGAGAAGAATCCGTGAATTGAAGAACTCAAATTGAAACTTTAAACGCGTTTTTCTCAAAATGGCATTTCTGAAGTCGGTGACCAAGATTACTCGAACACTAATGAACCGATCTTCTTGAAATTTTGCAGGCATATTTAATACATAAAAATGTAGTCTTTAATCGTTCGATTTTTTTTTCGAAAAAAAATGGCCGTTTTATAGCCAAAAAACAGCCGTTTTTTTTCGTTAAAATCGAACCATTAACTTTGACTGTCCGCCATTTTGTGAAAAATGAATATTTTTTAAAATCCTTCGATTAAAGACTAGTTTATACTTATATTTGACTAAATCCATCCGCATTTTTTTTTCAGATGATCCACTTCGCCGCAATGTTGGTCACCGCAAACCGTGTATATAAAAACATTATTTCATTGACGGCCATTTGCCACTAAACAATGTAATATTTTTCAATAAAAAAATTACTGAAAGTTCTTCAAGATGTGTTCTTTAAGATGGTACATTGATCGATTAAAAAAGTTTTGTAGTTTTCTTTAAAAAAATTCACGAAAAAAGGCCTTTTTTTGCGCTACACGTGGGGGTAACGCCTTAAACTGTTTCCCAACATGAAGCTATTTTATTCCTCAAACTGTCATATCTCAAGAGCATCGTGCTAAAATTTCATGAAAGGAAAATGCAAATTGCTAGTTATGATTTATCTGGGAAACAAAGAGCTTTTTTTCACGCATCGACCGCGTGCTGATTTTTTCCCGTTATTTTGAATTTCGATTAAAATATAATACCGCGAACACGGCAATCGTGAACGTTCGAACTAGCATCCTGAAATTTTACGAGTTATCGGAAGGATACGGGGTCAACGGGGCAATCGTTTGAAGCATGACTGGGGTCATTGCGACCCCCGGTGAGCAGCGCGTTACAGCCAGAACGTGACCGCGAAGGGTTAAAGAAAATTACTGGTATCCCGTTTCGGTATACGTCAGTCCATCCATGGACTCGTCAAAGAGAAACTACAGCTACGTGGAATATCAAAAACTTGCAAAATTCATGAATTCGTTGAGGAGTTACGATCACTTCCACGGGGTCAAAAAAATCTAAATTTATTTTACCCACAGCTGCTCTGACCGACGTTTACTTGTGTTGATTATTCGTATTATCGATTATAGTGTGCCAAATGTTCTGGTGAATAATGAGTTAGTTTGAGATTTTTTTTTTTACACCGAGCGCGTTTTCCACCCCCGAAATGGCGGAATTTTTCGCGAAAAATAGCACTTTTCACTCAACATGACCACCAAAAGTTTAGAAATGAAAAAAAAATCATCAAAGACCGTTGGGGGGACGATTTGATGATACTTTGACGAAATTTCGATGGTACTTGATATCGGATAATTTCTAATTGAGATACAGTGAACACCGCAAATCGCGTTTTTCCAAAGGCGTTCTTGGAAAAGCTTCATCACCGGCTTGTTCGTGGATACTTTCGCGTACAAATTTCACGGAATGTTCTCAAAATGACACTCAACAATGTACAAAAGGTTTCAATAAATTTACTCTATCCACATAAATGAAAAAAAAAATCGCAAAAAAGTATTTTTTTTTCACGCTGAAACCCTTCCCTTAAGGATGTTGAGTCCCTATGAAACACGCTAATGTTAATTGTTCAATAAATAGCTTCTTAATCGTCATGAAATTTTTACACGACCTCCTGAATACTTCATGTAAAAACATACCAAATTTTCCGAATTCTATCATCATAACTTCAACCTCCTTAGGGCTTGAAATTTTTAAAAAATAAGTAAAATTCTGAAAATTCGGTATGTTTTGGTATGAAGTATTTAGAAGGTCGTGTTAAAATTTCACGACTATTGGGAAGCGCGTTATTAAAAAATTAACATTTTGTTAAGAACAATTTTTAAAAGAAATAAAAAGAAATTTATCAATAAACTTCGTTTTGTTTCCGTTGCTTTCAGTATATTGTAGATATTATAAAATTGAGAGGTCAAAATAAAAACTTATTGCAAAGTTACATCAGTTTCCATAAAACAACATTTAATTTTTGAATGTTAATTGTTCAATAACGAGCTTCCTAATTGTCGTGAAATTTTTACACGACCTCTGAAATACTTCATACAAAAACATACGAAATTTTCCGAATTCTATCATCATTCGCGATTTGGGACTCAACATCCTTAACGACACGGTGAAGATTTTGATTTTCTTATTTTTCGCTGTAACTATTCGGAAATTGACCCCCGCCCCGGAGGGGGCTCAATAGATTTTCACCCCCCGAGCACGACGGTGAAGAGAAATCGCGGTGGTCACCCCCCATAAAGCGTTGTGGGGTTTTGAAGTTCGCGGAAATACCAACGCAGATAAACTAGTCGCTACTGGACCACGTGGGGTGGTCGAGGGGGTGTCCCCCCCGGCGGGGGCAGAGCCCCCCACACAAGGATGGCCCTGTTTGGGTTTGTTTGGGTCTGCTTGGGTGCTACCGGACCCCCGTCGCGATTTCTCTTCACCATCGTGTTCAGGGCGTCAAAATCCATAAACGCCCCCACCCTAAAGTGGGGGTGGGCTTAATTTTCCCAATAATTACCGACATTGCACTTTTATCGCGAAAAAAAACCAAACGGTCAAAAGTAGCTCAAATTTTGGCAGCCCACAAAGTATTCGTCAAAATCATACAAAAACGTCGAATCCGAGAGTTGGATTCGCAGCAACGATCGTACCTCCCAAAAGACGATAGATTCCTTTCCAACTACGCGCAACGAGCTCCTACGTTCGAATCCGTCGAACGTGTGTTTTGCGAAGAAACGTCACCGGACTCTGCGGTTGCCCTGCACCGTTGACGGGCGCTGGACGGCAAGTATCTCGGGGTAAACAAAGGGAAACGAAAATGGCTCGATGACGCGTGATAATCTGTCTCGCCCGAGGGTCAGAACCGCGCAAAGGCAGGTTGAAGAAAGTTCGGGCAAAAAAGAGAGTAACGAGGAATGACGAAACGGCGAGGGCTCGAGAAGTCAATGTTGACAATCGTGGCTGGTTATGACCTTCGGCCACGTTCGGTGATAACATCACCCAGCGAGTGTAGAAAGGTGGAAGGGCGCTTGTTCATCGAAGCGGACAAGAGGCGAGTCTTCGCCGAGGCCGAAGCGTAAAAACAAAACAACAACAACGAACGGGGTTACGAAACCTCTGGGAGAAAGAAGGAAAAGTGATCGGTCGAATCGCACGGTCGAGGGAAGAAGAGTCAGGTATCGAGGCTATCGGCGCGATACCATTTGAACAACGGCTACTTCATCCAATTGGTCATCCAAAAGGACAGCTTCGACGATCGTACCTTGCCGCAATCGTTATCGACGCTAGGACGTGCCAGGCTCTGCGAGCGTCTCGCAGGCGCCGGTGGCCTTCTGGGCGGCGTGCCCGGCTGATACAACGAGACGTTGTTATTGTTAGAGTTATTCGAGGATTCGAGGGAGTCGCGGGCGCGCGACAACGACGTTCCCGTCAAGGTCGTCATTGCCGCGGTGGCAGGCGGATTCGTCGTTGCTTTGCTAATCGAGTCGCGATTGGTATTGTTGCTACGGGACAAAGAACGACTGAGGGACTCTCTGCTCGCCTCTTTTCCCGACGCCTTGCTCGTCGCGTTGCTCTGCCTGCTGAGGGATTCGCGACTCGTGTCCCTCGGTGGTTTCCCGTTCAACGACCTCAACGACTTTAGGGACTCGCGGCTGTCGTTCTTGGCGACGGCCGATGGTGGCTTGGGCGCCAGCGGCTTCGTCGCCGAGCCAAGCAACGGTATACGACTCGGACGTCTACGAGGCGATGGCTTAACTTCCGAAAAGTGGTGATGATCACGCGCCGATTCCGTACTGCTGCCGGGCTCGTGGCAGCATGGTTCGCATCTCGGCTCATTTACCGACTCGCTCTCGGGCTCCGTTTCCGTTGGCGGCCTCTGCTGTCGCCTCTCCAGTACTCTCACGCGCGCTCGCGTACCCGCCAGCTCGATGTTTCTCTCCTCCAACTAAAAACACGAAACATCGGCGGGTTACGAATTTTTCGGCTTGTCGGGCTAGGCAGGTGGAAAATAACGCTTGCACACCGAGAGAAAAGTGCATATTTGGGAAAAAAGCGCATGGTAAAAGAGAGCGTAGCCGAATTCTCTGTACGGAGAAAAATACGGCCTCAAATTCTGACTGCACTGTAAAAAATTTCTGTATAAAAATTAATACACAATTGTAGGAAGCTTTTATGCGGATACCGCTTATGAAATTTCAGATACGATTTTGAAAATCCAAAACAGGTTATTTGAAAAATGAAAGTGTAGCTCCGTAATATTAATATACTTGTGCGGTTGAAAAATAATGCACGTGTAAAGAAATAATCACATCCAAGTATATCGAAATCAAGAACCCTTTGCTGATATCAATATACGAGTGTATATTAAATTCAAGAACCATTTGCTAATATCAGCATACGGGTGTGTATTAATTTCACAGAACCAAAGTATTACCTTTGAGCGCGGGGTAAAGTATTAACATTTTTTTTTCTTCTTTTTTTTTTAATTTTTTAAATGAATGCATAATATATCAAGAATATTGTGTTCAAATTTCAAGTCGATCGGAATAAAATTGACGAAGTTATGAGTATTTGAGCATCTATTGCTCCATGCCGGGTTTTATACCTGGGCGGCAGCTGCGCGGCGCGCTATTGTATTTTTCGACCCCGAATAAATTTCTTGATAAACAGGCCTGTTCCGGTCCCGTTATGTATATTCGAGGCATGGTGTATATTAGTATACACATTAGTCTGTACATCAGTTGACCGCTGTATGCAATAAAGAAGAAAGAGTTTTGCGTAGACAAACGCAAAAACATGCTCTCGATCATCTTGATGGAAGCCTTTTGCTCTACGGATCTGGCATCGACGACTTTGAGTGAGTATAAGAAAATTATCGAGTTTTATTTTGAATTTCTAAAAATTCAAAGATAATTGAAAAATCTGAAAAAATTCATACGTATTCAGAAAAATGAACGAATCACGAAAAAAAATTGGGTTGCGGGGAAATTTGTTGACTAATTTTTTTTTTTCATCATTTTGTTAATAACACTTTGGAATTATTATTATGCAAAATTAATCTTTTGAGTACCTTTGATATGCATGAATTTTCTCAGATTTTTATGCAATCGAGAAGTGTTCTCAAACTTATGTGCAATGAGCGCTAAGCGACCAAACTCTTCTGCGTTTTTCAAACCGTTTTTCTGAGACTTGTCATATTTGAAGTCCGTGTGCACGATAACTCAAAATCTACTGGACCAATCGCTTTGAAATTTTGCACAGTACTTCTTCACATAATTCACCAGGTATTGTCGAGTTTTTTGTTTTTTTTAAAATAATTACTAATTTTTCAACAACAAATTAGCCGATTTTTTCAGCGAAAATCGGGTTTTTGGCTCCCAAGTGCTACGAAAAATCGAAAAAAAAAAAATCCTCCCGTCATTACCTCGAGAAACATCTCCTTTAACAAATGCATTTTGATTTTTTTGTTTCAGATGATTCTGTTGCGAGTAATGGTGCACACCGCAAACCAACTTTTTTTCGAGGCGCCGCCGGGGTTTAATTTTCACTCGCTCAATTTTGAATATTTTGCAATGCAAATTTAGGAAAATGTTGTTCAAATGTTACTTTATTATATGTAAATTTTTCAATAAACGAACAATATTCGTTACGCCAAACAAAAATCTTAAAAACATGCCTTTTTTCGCCGAATTAACTTTACCCCGCCCTTGATGTACACTGTAAAAAGCTTCTGTATAAAAATTAATACACAAGTGTATGATGTTTTTATGCGGACGCCGTTTATGAAATTTCAGATAATATTTTGAAAATCCAAAGCAGGTTGTTTTAAAAATAAAAGTGTAGCTCCGTAATATTAATATACTAGTGTGTTTGAAAAATAATGCACGTGTAAAAAAATGTTCACATCCATATATATTAAATTCAAGACCATTTGCTAATTATCAACATACTGGTGTATATTAAAATTACTGATCATAAGTTTAAAGTTTATTTCAGAAATTGATAATTAAGCCCACTGAAAATGTGAGTCGTATTTATCCTCCTCGAGGGGAACTAGAGGTAAAAATAGGTGGTTTTTGTGAGATTTCTTCCTTCAACACCGGGCGGCGTAAAAAGGGAAAAATAATTTCCTTCTGGATAGGCGAGTTCAAGAACTGCGACTCTGGCGTGGATATACAAACGCGTCTGTTTTTTCCAGGACGATCGTAGCCGGTGGTCGGGTTATATGCCCGACCGAAGCTGCGAGTGGCTATGGGAAAGTGCGGAACAAGGCGCCGTCCCTCGGGCGCTACGCGAACTGCGCCGAACCATCGGTCGTTGCGAGCGGCCGAGGTGGGTTGAGGGCGTTTTGTATTTTCAATACTCTGTTTTTTATATTTGATTTAATACACAATTATTGTAATCTTTAATTTAAGGCACGAGTTGATGCAATACATTTTCCATAAATTTGCAAACTTGTCTTTGAAATTCCATGTTCCATCTATCAAATTCTATATCCACGTTAGAATTTCATGTTCCTGTTTAAAATTTACAATACAAGTGTTTCAAATTTAATTTCATCTACTGAGTTCGCAAAATTCAATTCCTGTGTATCTTAAATGTATTGTAAATTTCATATCTTTTTTTACAGTGTGGTTGACAGAATTCTAATATTCAGTGCTAGAAAAGTATAGCAGCTTACCGCCAGTTCGGAATTCTAGGACTTGTTGTTATGGACGTGTAAAAATGATTCTCACACCGTATAGTAAAAATGATGCGTGCATATTATAGTTATTTCAGGGATACTAGATAAAAAACACACTGCCAAAACGGCATGATTAGATAGACGGTTATAGTTGCGTTAACCATATTATGATTGCGGTATCAATAAGCTATACGAATTTTACTATACCCACTTTTACCATGGACGTTTTTTTTTTAAATAAATACTCTGGACATTTTTCTCAGTGCAAGTTTGTACTATTTATATGGTTGACATTGAAACTTGTTGAGTATAAACTGTTACAAGATCTTACGAGAAGTTACTATACTATACTATACGATTTAAAGAAGTTAAAATCCATTTAAGAGGTTACCCCCACTTGCGATTTTGAAAAAATCTTTTTTTTTTATTGCATTTTTTTGAAGTATAAGTATCTGCGAATATGTCCTGAAAATTTCAAGTCGATCCGAACAAAATTGACTGAGATATGAGCGTTGAAAGAGAAGAATCCGTTCTTCGTGTAAACTGAAATTGAAACTTTAAACGCGTTTTTCTCAAAATGGCATTTCTGAAGTCGGTGACCAAGATTACTCGAACACTAATGAACCGATCTTCTTGAAAATTTGCAGGCTTATTTAATACATAAAAATGTAGTCTTTAATCGTTCGATTTTTTTTTCGAAAAAAATGGCCGTTTTATAGTCAAAAAACGGCCGTTTTTTTCGTTAAAATCGAACGATTAACTTTGACTGTCCGCCATTTTGTGAAAAATAAATATTTTTTAAAATCCTTCGATTAAAGACTAGTTTATACTTATATTTGACTAAATCCATCCGCATTTTTTTCTTCAGATAATCCACTTCGCCGCAATGTTGGTCACCGCAAACCATGTATATAAAAACATTATTTCATTGACGGCCATTTGCCATTAAACAATGTAATATTTTTCAATAAAAAAATTACTGAAAGTTCTTCAAGATGTGTTCTTTAAGATGGTATATTGATCGATTAAAAAAGTTTTGTAGTTTTCTTTAAAAAAATTCATGAAAAAGGCCTTTTTTGCGCTACAAGTGGGGGTAACGCCTTAAGCAGTGACATATATGATCAAAAAGGCGATCTGTGCAAAATTCGACCTATATCAGAGGTAACAGCTGTTAGGAATTGCAGCTGGAATTACTTTTATCCGTTATACCAAATCAAATATAGATAGGTAGGTCGTAGGTTCGAATCTCCATGTAGGTGAAATATTTTCTTCGATAGGAATCATTTCAGGAGGTCAGGGAATAACAAATTATGATAAACAATCATACAGGTAGTACTCGCAATTGAAATTTGTTGAATTTTTGAGTTTATGAAATATTATATACATTTAGTGGACATACCATTCAATATGGTCAAAACCACTATTTTTTGATAGTGTAAGGCAATATCCATTTCATGAAAACCTACCATATTATATTGCATTGGCAATCAACGTATGCTTGAAAGATTGGTGGTTGCGGTTAACATATGAGCATAGTTAACACAACTGATAAAATATCATAAGCAGTACTATATTTTATCGGCAGTAACCATGACAATAAAATATTATTGTCCTCTCAGGGCAATATAAAATATGGTTGAAATAAGGTTGAAGTTACTATACATTTCTCTCAGTGTATTTCATTTGAACTTGGAGATTTTCGTATGCGGGAAGTGAAGTGGAGGCACAAGAGGATGACGACTTAGGTTGGATTGGGAGAGTGGCTGATCGAGAAGGGGATGGGGGGTCGACAGGGAAGTTGGAGAAAATCGAAGGTGAGGGAATTTGAGGGATATCACAGTATTCAAATTTCATCACATTTTCAAAAAATCTCCTTTTTCTGGCATTCTTCGACAGTATAGACGGTTGGAAACTTGCTGTTCATTCATTGAGGCGAAATTCGAATAATTTCGGTCTGCAGACGTTTTTAGAGAAAGTGATTCGAGCAGCGACGTGAGACCTGCCGCGGACTCGAAACTTTAAACGCGTTTTCCTCAAACGTCGTTTTTCAAAACGGTGTACACTGTCGAAGGAAGAGTTTTCAAGCTATCCGTCTCAAATTTCGTCACACAGCATTCATCACGTCATTCTTTATCTTGTTATGGAAGTTTTTTTTTAATCTTTGTTTTTTTTTGACGAAAAATTGTCGAAAAAATAGCCTAAATTCGCCACTTTGTTTTCAAACCGTCGACATTTTGTTAATTTTTAGTTTAAAAACACCTCCATAGAAAGATAGGGACTTTCATACTGATTAAAATTTGCGAAAGTTCTCGCGCCTCTGAGAAAGTTGCTGCTGGTTTTTACGTTGTTCTGAGACTCTTAACGAAACCGCACAACGGCGAATTATGCAAAATATGTTATATATCGAAAAACGGGTCGAGAAGTCACAAGTGATTTTCTCTTTTCAATCGCCCGTAATTGATTCCGTTGGAATAAAGTTGTCATGATCTGCGACGCGTGAATATCGAATTTCAAAGCGAGACCTCGAGGACGGTTTTGTTACGTCGACACAATGGCCTTGGAAGCGTTCGTACTCGATGAAATTCATTCAACATTTACGCATTACCCGTCAGGCTCAGTGACACATTAATGAATAGAGCAATGTGAACGATAATGACATGCGGGTGTGCTCGTCGCACACTCGTAAATCGTCTTACCTGAAATCTAAGGTCATCGTTTTCCTCCCTCGCTTTGTCCAGCCGTTCCGAAAGCGTCTCCGTACTTTTTTGCACCTCGTCCAGTCTTTGCTGAAGGCACTGTGCGAACAGAAAAAGCTAATTAGCATCGCTTCGCGAACGTTGCATTTTTTATTACTCCGTTATCCTATAGTAGAAAGAAAACGAAAGGGTCCACTGGCATTGAGCTGCAGTTATTCAGGATGAACTTCAGTTGTACTTTTTTGCCTCTTCGTAGGGGAAGTTTTGTGTTGGTGATTTGTTTTTTCTCAGGATAAAAATGGAGACAGTTTCAGATTGTTCGGTAACATTAAAAATGGCTCAATTTGTGTATTCGTATGGACTTGTTTCTTCGCCCTTTACCTTCGACGAAATTTCAAATGGTGTTGAAGTTTGCATCGTTGGGATGCAACGAAAATTGTTCTTTATTTTTTCAGTTCTGCATTTTCATTACTATTTGAACCCTTTGTTTTAGCAGGTTTGGGTTATGGATCTCTAATAAGGATATTCAAAAATGTTTTAGGAATTTTTGTAGCCTAAATGAGCAAAAAAAAAAATAAGTGTTGGGGGGAAAAAACTATTTTCGTTGCATTCGAACGATGCAAACTTTAATCAGTGTGACCCTCCAAATTTTATAAAACGTTTAAGTGTTCTTAAAACGGAAGAGAAACGTATTTTTTTTAAATTTTGACATTTCGCTGCCGTTTTTTTAGCATAGATCGGCCGCTATTGGTCGTTTGGCGTTCAATTAGCCTTCAATCGGTCCAGGTGTTCAGGGTCTTTTGAAAAATAAATTTAACACCATCTGAAATGTAGCAAGCATTGTACTCTTTTCCAACTCTGACATATCGGGTGATTAAAATTGACGATGTTGAAATTCGATTCGTTGGAATACAACCAAAAAATTATCTTCTATATTCCTATTTCCTCATTTTTACCACTTTGCAAAATCTTTTTTGCAGAACTACATTACAGATCTCCGAATAAGCGACACAATAACAAGTTGAGACATTTTCGCAGCAAAGATCAGCCGGCAGTAATTCGAGAAATTAAAAACCAACAATTTACATTGAATTCCAGCTATCCAGATTTCATTCTCATTGAAATGGACCCAATCCTCGGTACGTATGGAGCAATGATTTAGTAAAGAGCTTTGCAAAATAGAAAACGAAGTGTCTCCCCATCCGGTTATCGGACGAGTAAGCGTATGTTATTCGTCCGGATAGCGGCTCAGTTCACGCCGCATTTCCGCTAGGCGTACACATTATTGTGATTCGTGTAAGCTAGTATCCGGACGAATAACATATATATATATATATAATTGTCCGGATAGAATGTGTTAAATTGTTGAACAAACTATCCGGAAGAATAACTTACACGTAGTGATCCGAATAAAATCTTTATAATTTTGCTTACATTTGTTTGGTTTGGGTTTGGTTTGCGTGTTTGCGTCTGGGCTGTTTGGGTTCGTTTGCGTTAGTATGTTTAGGTTTGTTTGTTTTGAGTCGGCTGGTTTTGTTTGGGTTTGGATTTAATTGCGATTCTTATTTTGAGTTTGTTTGGGTTTGTTATTTTAAGTTGATTTGTTTGGGTGTGTTTGTTCGGGTTTGTGTGTTTGGCATTGTTTGTTTTGGGTTAGCTGGTTTTGTTTGGGTTTGGCTTTTTTTTTGGGTCCGTTTGTTTGGGTTCGTGTTGTTCGGGTTTGTTTGCGTTTCTTATATTGAGTTTGTTTTTTGGATTGATTTGTTTGGGTTTGTTATTTTGAGTCGATTTGTTTGGGCGTGTTTGTTCGGGTTTGTTTGTTTTGCGCCGGTTGGTTTTGTTTGGGTTTTTTTGGGTTGGTTTGTTTGGGTTCGTGTTGTTCGGGTTTGTTTGCGTTTCTTATTTTGAGTGTGTTTTTTGGGTTGATTTGTTTGGATTTTTTATTTTGAGTTGACTTGTTTAGGTGTGTTTGTTCGGGTTTGTGTGTTTGGGATTGTTTGTTTTGGGTCGGCTGGTTTTGTTTGGGTTTGGGTTTTTCAGGTTTGTATGCGTTTCTTGTTTTGAGTTTGTTTTTTCGGTTGATTTGTTTGGGTTTGTTATTTTGAGGCGATTTGTTTGGGTGCGTTTGTTCGGATTCGCGTGTTTGGTATTGTTCGTTTGTATCATTCCACTTTATCATTTCACATAAAGTGGAAGTTTGCATCGTTGAGAAGCAACGAAAGTTGATTTTCCTCCCATCGCCCGAGTCTTCGTCTCCGATTTGAGGCGCGCAAACCACTCGAACAATGTTTCCTTATCTCCTCAAGAGATCCACGATCGTAATCCATAAAAAAAATTATAGCCTGCTATAAAAATGAGGAAATGAAAAAAATTCAGAAGAACCCTCACTGCGTGTCAACGATGCAAACTGCAACGCCATCATTTAGCTCCATCTACAGAGTTCCTTCAACGCGGAGGCCACCATCAGGAAGCGTCAAACGAGCACAAAGTCTTTCGAGCAAACAAAATTAATCGCGAGCGCGGAATGTTCCAATTTGCCGTGCTTTCTTTTCCTACGAACGACCATTGAAGATTGTTTGGGTGAGATTGGGGGATTTACCTGATTATGGACGGTAGTGGTAATGAGGTGTCGTTGTAGCTCGAGCGGCGAGTGTTCACGAAGTATAGCGGCAATTTTGACGCCGTCGACATCGCGAACGTTCGCTACGCGGGTGGGTGACACAAGTACCGAGTCGAGGGCACCGAGTCTTATTCTTCTCTCGCGAGCGGCAACTTCCGGATCGGCGTTGAGCTCGAGCGGTTGAAGCACGGCCCCGTTGGCCAGGACGTTCTTCTCTATGGTTCTCGTGCGAAAGCGATTCTTGTGAGACTTGGCGGATGACGCGACGACGGTGGCGAACGCCGATTGTTTGTTGCCGCGAAGATTGACGTGCCCGCTGTTCTTCGGGGAGGTCAAGCTGCGTTCGCTGGTCTGCACGAGGGAGACCTGTTGTCTTCTCTGTGGGCTGGGTGTGGCGACGTCGTTGGTGCTTTCGAGTACGGAACGCAAACGGTCCTCGAGTCCGTTTCTGAGGGCCGACAAAGCTGCCAATTCGGTTTGAAGTTCTTGGGCCCGTGCACGGCTTGACAGAGTCTCGGCTTCGAGTTCCGCGACTTTGTCGAGGAGTTCTTCCTTTTCCCTCCTCAGGACGTTGAGTCTCGTGCCGTCCTCGAGCTGCGTATCGGCCCGTTTCGCGTTGCCACTTTCGTCGTCGTCGTGACGATTCGTCACGGCGTCATCGTCGCGCCGATTCGCCGAGTGTTCGTCCTCGGGCTCGGAGCCTCTCGTGACGTTTCTCACGGCCTCGAGTACGTCACCGGAAATGCCGAGTTCCCCAGGTGCGACGTTCTCCAATCTGCCCTGCAGCGATTCGACCTCCTCTCTCAACCTTATGCCCTTTCTGTGTATGACGTCGAGCAAGTTCCACAGTTCGTCCTCGGCCTCGTCCAGCACCGGCCTCGGACTGGCCGGTCTCGCGATCGCCGTCGAGGCGCTGTCCTTCGACGAAGTCTCCGTACTGAAGCCCGAGTCCTGGACCGTCGCGCTGTTCTTGCTGCCACCGCTGTGGGAATTGCTCCGACTACGCGGCAACGAGGAACCCGACGACTCGCCCTCGCGCACCGGCTGGGCCGCGCGTCTTCTCACTTTGCCCGGTTCCCACTCGCCGATGCGTCGCGACGACGGACTCGAGAGCGGCAACGGTATGTGCGATGACGTCTGCGACTGCGACATCACCGACACGACGTTCGACGACGACGACGAGGACGTCGTCGCCATCTTGTGGCGGAGATTCGGGAACGTCTCGATAACGAGATCCCGAAATTCGAGGAGAGCACCGACCTCATTCTGCAGCTCCTGTAGGGCGACCAAGGATTTCGCCTGCTCGCTTATCAGATAGTGGAAGGGTCCTGGACGCAGGGGCATGCAGTCCATCCCGACTACCTCGCTGGATATTACGACACCATCTGTCGAACCACTGCCGCACTGCTGTAACATCCAACGCGGCAGGACGAGAAACGTTATCTATGGGTGATCGTGGACGTTTTTTTTTTGGCGGGTACGCGCTTAGCGGAGGCAAGTTAGCGAGGTGACGTTGGAGTATGCGGGCAGAAATTGTCGCAGGGATCCAAGTGCATTCAGGTACTTGGGTTACTGATAGGGATCCAATGGATCGTTGGATCCATATACTTCATCTGTATACTAAAACGTATATATCCGTATACCAAATCCATTATACTAAACTATCCGTATCCGTATATCAAACCATAGATATGTCCATCTAATAAATGATCTATATATATGTATCCATAGATCCATACAAATATATGTACATATATATGTCCATCTACTAAATGATCCATATACTAAAACGTGACGCTCGTATATTGGATGCGTATCGGGATGCCCTAGGGGAATCTAATATACTGATCGAATGTACAAACCCAATTCGAATCCTGAAGAATTCCCACATTATCGAATCCAATTACACACATGCAGTTGATTCAATGTAATCCGTTACAGAATCCAATAAGATTCTTGATGGATCCAATCGCATTGTGGATGTTGAACTTACTAAACAAGGTATATAGATATTCACCATCTTCTTTAAAAAGGGATCTTTAAAAAGTATACATCTGATCTTTAATAAGTATAAATCTGATCTTTAATAAGTATAAATCTTATCTTTAAAAAGTATAAATCTTATTTTTTTAAAGTATACATCTGATCTTTAAAAAGTATCAATCTGACCTTTAAAAAGTATAAATCTTATCTTTAAAAGTATAAATCTTATCTTTAAAAAGTATAAATCTTATCTTTTAAAAGTATAAATCTTATCTATAAAAAGTATAAATCTTATCTATAAAAAGTATAAATCTTATCTTTAAAAAGTATAAATATTATCTTTAGAAAGTATAAATCGCTTAAAAAGTATATCTAAGAATCGATTTGAATCACATCAATGTGTCAGTGAAGTTGGCAGAGCATTTTCCAGCAGATCACAATTGAGTGGGAGTTCTCTTCGCATGCAGTTGAGTTCTATAGTTCCTGCCTGATAGGTTTTAGCAATAGTTCTGGTGGTTTTATCCACAAAAACGTGAGTGAAAAAATGATCTGTTAATCTCCCGTAGCAGATCATTTTCCAGAAAATAGGGTAACGGAAGTTCTTCGTACGAGTGGCTGAGTTCTATAGTTTCTGATAGTTTTTAGCAATAGTTCTGGTGGTTTTACAAAAACGGTGATGGCATTTTTTCGCATCAGGAAACATCAGGTACTATAGGAATCAACTGCATGCGAAGAGAACTCTCACTTCACTTTGATGTGCTGGCAAATGCTCTGCCACCTTCACTGACACCACGTGAATGACAATTCACGGTAATTATCGTTTGTTATTTATTTTGCTGCACTTTGACACAATGCCACCATAGACGCACACGCTCGCGAAGTGTGCAGATTGTGTTTTAACAGACCCAGTTTTTTCGCGTGATTTTTCACATATTTTCGATTTGAACGCGGTGAGAATTCTCAACCAGCGTTCATCGGGGAACAGTGCAGTATCCAATTAAATCCCAATGAGCACCCTATGCGCGGTGTCTCTAAAGATCCCTATATAGATGTGGGTGCATCTCGGGTCTCCTCAACAAATTTGTTTACGGGTCTACGAAAGGATACTGTTTTTTAGATCTAACGAATTCCGGTTGAGAATTGCAAATTAAAAATTCTCAAACGATGTCAATCGGGGAAATAGTGCGGAATACATTCACATTCCAATGTGGGCTCCAATGTGGACTGGAATGTGGTAGAACCTGGGTACTTCCCAACAAATTCCTGTATGGAAAAGGCTCAACGGATTAAAACCTTCTTTGTGTGCTTAGATTACCAGATGAAGCTTCTTGTCTCAATGAATATGAAAAAAAAAAATCCACCGTTCTGGTGAAACTTTCTCTTTGCTATCAGGGTGTGGTCGTAGGCTACATGCGCCCATAAAATTTCAGAGCGGAATTCATACAAAAACCAGACAATGATGCCCTAGCTCAAAGTTTTATTTTCCACTTTATTGGAGCAATTGCCTTTAAATGGAAACATTTATTCGTTCAATTTCGGAATACCGCTTTTTCGAGCCCAATCGCGTAGTTTTTCCAGCAGAATACCGATTGTCTTTACTCCTGCCTGGAGCAATGAGACACATCCATGCATCATTAATCCGGCCCAGAAATAGCATTGGGTCGTTTATTGCAGCCCATCCAGCTCGAAGCGGTTTCTTGCAGTGTATCCGTCTCCAACTACATCGAGGGGACGATAAGGCTCAATGCATCGATTTCAGTCCAGTTTGGTCCAATATTAATAGCAACATTATCAAGCACGGAGCGCTGACCGCAATCAAGTCCAGCGGTAAGTGAACCAGTCATTTCTCATACTTGTGTAGATAGTATCAAAGTTCGAAATGAATGTCTCCACTCAACAATTTAAAAAACTTTTCGATGTTTATTCGATGAGACAGCTATTAGTCTGCAAGAGCAATGCATCCATTATTAATACGTACAACGGTAGGAAAAACTTGAATATGATTGGCAAAGTGAGTAATCGCGGCACGATGAGAAGAACGAGTATAGCAAACGGGGAAGGAGAAATGGGTAGATCCGCGTGAGGTCAGTGAGTCGAATGAGCACAGTACCCAGCATCCGGTTGCGATCTCTGATGCAAGGTCAACCAGAAACGTAAGAAATAATCCTGTGTGCTTATCCAAGTGGATTAAGACGATGTGTCACACGGCCGGCACTAACCCTATGTTCACGTTTTCTCCTTCGTGGATTACAATCCAAGAAAATAACGATATACACGACGCTTTCGTCTTCTAGCAGGATACAACATGTATCTTCTCTCTTTCTGTCGTAATAGCAGTTCTTAAGAGAAAACTTGGCATCGCGAAAGCAGCTAGTTCTCCGTATTTCCATTCGCTGTGAGAAACTTTCTGCACGTTTTTTTTTTGTGGCAAAGGCAGCATTGGTAAGTTTGGGGATATGCAAAAGCTGTGAGCGTTATCAACGTTTTCGATGGTACTGATCCATTGGATGGGAAGATTCAGGTTAGGCATTTATGGCGAGGATCCTTCAGGTAAAATGTGAAAAGGTCACTGTAATGAAGAATGATGAATAAACAATTATGAAAACCACAAAACAGCTATCGAAAAGGCCATAATATGTTGAATATATCACTCACTCTCTCTCTCTCTTCCTGTCATTCAGTCTTTTGGTAGGTCAGTAAAAACACTCGATAATTACACGCGCACTGAAGTTTTTTGTACCGGCTACATCTAATGGCGTTAAAGTTTGCATCATTGGAATGCAACGATTTTTTCTTACTTCGTAATTTTTATTATTATACGAAATATTTTTTGCAACTTGAGGTCGAGAATTAGTAATAAAAATACGTAAACATGTCGGAATGATTTTTATAGCCTGAATGGGCCAAAAAGAAATTTTATCAGTGCAAGAAAACTTGTTTTCGTTCAAACGCTTTTTCCTCGAAACACTGTTTTTAAGGTCGGTGGACATGATATCTCGACAACCACTGGACGGATTGTTTCCAAATTTACAGGACATACGAGGAGAAGCATTTAAGGGTCGTTGACGATCTCACTTTTTCAAAATGGATCTTCATTTTTTTATAGTTACGCAAAAATCACGAATCTTATCATAAATTTCGTTTGCACGAGTTTCAATTCGTCGCCACGTAGTTAAAAAAATTATTTAAAAAATCGACGATCGTCAACGACTCGTATTTATTGATAACATGAATAATGCGTTTGGTTTTGAGGTTTCAGATGGACCGTTCAAGCTGGAGAGTGTCCACCGCTGAACATAGCGAAAAAAATGTCATCATCTGGCCATGTTTTTGTTGTTATACTGTATCTTTTGGTGTTTTTTTTTTTAAAGTCTCTCAATATACCTTTGTGTTTGAAAAAATGTGGCCAGCTATAACACACAGATCTGTACGTCTACAGTGTTAGAATTTACGACGCAACGACGACGAACGCTCTCGTGTATAATGGCCACGAGACGAGCTAGAGTGAGCAGTGAATGCCGATCATCTTTGCGAGTGAAATCGCTGCCGAGTGCGACGCGCAAACGTGGAAACAATTTATGATCTCGTGTATATGTCGGTATAGTATTTTTGGCGCTTCCAAATTTGGATAAACTCTAGCACTCCTCAGGGACCACTGCCTAACTAATTACAGTTAGGTACCTTGAATATCGAGATTCTACTATATTGTGTTTTAATTTCCGACGAAGACAAAAAATCTGGGTTATCATCGCGGTCGGAAAAAATAATAAAATGGGATATCGGGAGTGAGAAAAAAATGTTCCTTGAACGCTAGATTTAGAACGAAAAGATTATTAATAAAGTTTTTTGGTATTGATGATAACATTTCACATCGAAACGTCACTGCCTCGTGACAGGTCGCTTATAGGATCACATGCCCTCGCCCGCGTCATGAAGTCTCAAGTTTCGCGAAATTTTTCCTCGTCGCATTAAAATTATTGCTCGGGTATATAATTGATTGCATTGGAGAACTCGGCAATTACCGGAGCCGCGTTGTCGCAACGATTCACGCTCGGTTCCCCGAAGTATATTCAAACACACCTGTTCGATACGGTGCACCGTATCGTAAGGTACAATTTTGTTACCGAATTATTACGTGTATGCGGTATCTATATACGGACATTTCTCTATTGCGCGTAATGGCGAATCGCGCCTCAGGGAAGGGAGAAAAGCATATGCGTGATGTAAGTCTTTAGCGATGACGCAGCCACGCGTGAGTATTTCCATTACAAATACACGTTATTGTTACTATCAAACTACTGATATTTTTCAAAACCTACTCACAAAATACTGCAATAAAATATTATCCACAATTTCCGACGTATTCTTCGATGAAAAATAAATCTTGAGGATGCGATTTAAAATTCATTATTGAAGTAGAAAGTATTACGGTCTAACACTGCGAAAAGGGAAATTGAGTAGAAAGTAATTTCGAAATTACGACTAATTCAGGCACGCAATACAATGCAGACGAGAGGCGTAAAAGGGCAAAGCGAATTAGCGTGAAATTACAAATATTTTCAACTTTTGACTTCTGAGTCCAAAGGTGCATCCAAATTATTTGCATTAGGCATTTAATTTGCCTCGATTAGTCATGGGGATGATTTGTTTCCTCGGTCGATGGCAAAATTAATTGAATGAGAGTGTACGTGTAGATGGAGAAATCTGCGAGATTGTCGAGTATAAAAAAAACACGAAAATTATAGTTAAGCGTTATTTTATTCGTTTGATTGCCATTGAAAATAGTAATGAGCATATAGAATCGACACTGCGTTCGGCTTCAGCCGTACTTCGAGTTATGCAGCGTTGGACGACAACATTTTTTTGAAGATACTTATTTAGCGATCTACTATAATAATCCGGGAAAAAAAGATCTTGTATAATCACAAAAATAAGGAAGTTAAAATGTAGAGAAGAATTTCCACGCGAATTGATAAATAATTCAAGGCCTTAGGCCACAGTAGCGGGTATAAAAGCATGTGCGAATTTAACAATTTTTTTTCTCGTGCGATTCACTCATAAAATTAATTACACATCTGTGAATATCAAGCTGTTAGAAAAAATATATATATATATTTTTTCGATGTACAACATGGCCGACTACTCGAAACTACTCGAAACTTCTCGAAACAGCTTTTTTCCAATTGGCGTGACAAATAACTTCAACAATTTTCACTCGATTTACTTCAAATTTAAAAGTTATGTTCCTAATTGCATTTCGCAGAGAAGTACGTACGGAATTTCTGATTAATCGAAAACTTTTCATTTTATGAGCAGCTTATGAGCACTTATAACGAAATTTTTCACTGAAAATTTATTTCTTAAGTTCAAATACCTACAACTTTTGAATAAAACAATATTTTTTTAAATTTCGTACGTACTTCTCGAGGTATTCTAATGTAGATTGACGAGAATTTTTGTTTTTTGTTTTAGGTAAAAAATTGTGGATGCTAAATGTCACGCCGCGGAGGGCCTAGAAAAAGGTAACAAAAGAAAATATTAGTAGACGGCCATTTTGTAGATCGAAAAAAAAAAATTCCCACAATTGATATTCATACTAAATAGATGTGTAATTAATTTTATGCGTGAATCACTTTTTCATAGGAAAAAAAAAAATTATTAAATTCGCACATGATTTTATACCCGTTACTGTGGCCTAAAGCCTTAAGGCGAGAAATCCCTTTAGGAGCGTGAAAAATAGGTATTTTTCGGGATTTTTTTAGAGGGGATAAAATAATCTGATCATTTACAAATTTGGACATGAGTTTATTATAACTGCTAAGTTAAAAAAAAAAAATTTTTGGGGTGACCAACAAAATGGCGGCGTTATTAAGGGTCTTCGGACGCCTGTTTTTCTGTTGATCTGAAAAAGATTTAGTAAGTGTCATTCCTTCACTGACACATTAAGAGAAAGGATATACCTAAAAAATGATGAAAGAGTGCAAAATTGAAAATTTGGGAGCCTTTTTACTCAAAAGTTCGAATTTTCGACTATTTTTTCGTCATATTTGACCCCAAAAAAATTATTTATTTACACGCTACCTTCCAAACTTTAGGTATATCCTTCCGATAATATTACTGAGAGTAACCTCCCAAAATATCATCCAAATCGGTCGATAACTTTCTGACCTACAACACGAGCAGTTTTTGAAAAAGTAGTTTCGAGATAATCGCGTTTAAAGTTTTAACATGTGAAAACTATTAATTTTAGTGACTTACCCCGCGCTCTAGACTATATATGCGATAGCTCCGCAAACATTCAATATTTCGAGTTTTCCTTTGGTCAGTATATTCTTTGAGTATCATACTTTCGAAGTATGTTAAAAAAAATCGATTTTTTGAAAATTTTGAAGGGATTTCCCGCCTTAAGGATGTTGAGTCCCTATGAAACATGTTAATGTTAATTCTTCAATAAATAGCTTCGTAATCGTCATGAAATTTTTACACGACCTCCTGAATACTTCATGTAAAAACATACAAAATTTCAGAATTCTATCATCATTACTTCAACCTCCTTAAGGGTTGAAATGAAAAATGATGAGAAAATTCTGAAAATTTGGTATGTTTTTGTATGAAGTATTTAAGAGGTCGTGTTAAAATTTCACGACGATTAGGAAGCTCGTTATTAAAAAATTAACATTTTGTTAAGAACAATTTTTAAAAGAAATGAAACAAGTTTTATCAATAAACATCGTTTTGTTTCCGTTGCTTTCAGTATATTGTAGATATTATAAAATTGAGAGGTCAAAAAAAAAACTTATTTCAAAGTTACATCAGTTTCCATAAAACAACATTTAATTTGTGAATGTTATTTGTTCAATAACGAGCTTCCTAATTGTCGTGAAATGTTTATACGACCTCTGAAATACTTCATACAAAAACATACCAAATTTTCAGAATTTTATCATCATTTGCGATTTGGGACTCAACGTCCTTAAGTCCTTCCCATGTTGGTTTGCTCTGTGCCTTTTGCTCGAGTATTATGTACATCGCTGCGGTCAGTGGTTCAACCGCGTCTTCAATATTGCGTTTATTAAATGCGGCATGTGCCACATAGGACTAAGCATCACTGTCGGCCAGTTCACGCGAGGCGAAACAGGAAAGTTGTAGAGAAAACGAGGCTTTCGTGTCGACAAGTCCGAAGATAATTTACCGAAGCTGCGCGCGACGTCGCCTATGATCTTCCGTTTAGATGTGCGGTGCGGAAATTCTCCCGTTTTTCATTCAAAAGACTCGCGGGCAAGGAACTTTTACTCTACGACGAGATAAAGCGACAGGGGCCAAGTTCAATGGGCTTCCGAAGTTACGGCTCGTGAAACCACGTGTCCCGTCGTACAACGAATGCGTTCTCCAATTTTTTTCGTTTTCGTTCTCACGCTACCCAGAAAATAATGCTGAATAATACATACGCGACCCGGAAGAGAGTTCTTCATTTCGCATCTCGTTGATGCTTCAACGGCTAACCAATTTTTCACGTTGTGCGCCTCACAAGTTAATAGTATAGACAATCTATTTTTATATAACTCTCAATGTGTAGTGCCTGGGTGTGCGAATACGAAAATAGTCAAGTGAAGTAAGAATTTTCAGGGTGGTAATAAGTTTGCATCGTTGGAACGCAACGAAAGGTCTTTTTCACATTTTTTTTTCTATATTTTTATTAATACAGAAGCTCTTTTTTTATAGATTTATATTGTAGATAGCTAAACAAATATTCTAAAAATTGGTTAAAAGATTTTTGTATGCCAAATTCATCAAAGGGAGTGAACGGAGTTCAGAAATATTAATTTACGTTGCGTTCACATGATGCAAACTTTGGATCTCCATCAACAAGTTGGGACAAGTATGGGAATCCAATTGGATCCATACGAAAATTTCTGCTCGGGAGATGGCTAACGAAATATTTCGATAAAACAATACCATATTTTACCATCCCTAGTATCTTTTAGTTCGATGTAAGAAAACTTTCTTAAAGAACGTGATATTCCATTTTTTTCGATCAATTTTGCGTTGGTATCCAATGACGGATTTAGTCAGCCCGAGCCATTTTTTTCACCATGTATTTAGATACATACATACAAGCTTACAAATTGACGTTGAACTAACAGAATTAAGATTGAAATATAGAAAGAAACAAAGTGAGTAAACTACATCGAAATTTCACGATTGGAAAAATCCTGAAACTTCGGGAACGACGTAAGATCATGAAAGAGACTCGCTGCACCTGACCCAGTTCCCAACGCGCCTGGCGATAAATGTTAATCGAGGCCACAGTGCAAGCTCGGGTATTGATCAATTGCTAAAATATCGGCAGGTTGTGGAAAAAGATTCCATCCTTGGTGCAAGAATATAATGGAGCTAATTGCCATCATGATAATGATTGGCCCCGCCGTTCATTTAGGTGAGGTAACATGCTTTGTGTCAGTGTAGTATCCTCGTTATTCGAGGATTCTTTATCAGCGTGAGGCATTCCGACCAATTTACGACTAACGATGATGGCCTCGATATTTTTCTCACCCAATTTCATTTTCACCTCTTTCACGATGTTTCTCCTCGCACTTTATCCTGATGTTGAAAACGTCGTTAGGCCAATTTGGATCAAACGCACAGATAGACAGAAAAAAAATCCAAAAATGTTAGATATCGTCTTAGCATCGTATTTTAGCACTACCAGTTTGATGCCAGTGTTAAAAAATCGAATGTGGAGATACAATAACGTCTGCATCGTTGGAATGCAACGATAGTTTTTTTATGTTTTTTTTTCATCATTATCCAATATCATTTTTGCAATTGACGTTGATTTCTAATAAGAATACGTCGAAACGTTTAGACGATTTTCACACCCTGAACAGGCTGAAAAATGGAGAAAAAAAAATTATTCTCGATGCATCCCAATGATGCAAAGTTCAACGTCATGCGATACACAATTTCAAGTAATTGTTAAGATATTATATTACGCGACAAAATATAATTCCGGAGTAATCCGTCTATTTCATTTCGCACAATAAGTATTTTCTCCGAGACGAATGGACGAAATAAATTGAAGCGATAACCAAGCGAGCGAGCCTGATGGCTTTTTAATCGCGCGAAATCCACTTTTTCGTCAAAATGCCTAGAACGTAGTGCGTACATTCGTACATACGTGTGCCTATTGCAGCGTCCTTACGAGTATAATTTTCTCACAGTGCCATCCGCACCGCAAAACCCTGGTTTCCGTCGATTGCATAGAACAGTACATTATATAGTGCATATACGTTTGAAGCGACAAGTTACGTGATATCCTGTACCAATTACGGGCACAGAGTTTCTAATTTCCGGTGCAGAATTTGTACGGCGTCAGGCTGTAATTCCGAGGTATTTTTTTCAGTTAAGTTGCTAAGCGGATAGCCGATCAAGACACTACCCTTATGCAATGAGCTATAAAATCTATAGGCCAAGTTCATCCGCGAGGGGTGCCCGGCTGCCTTATACCTCAAAGGCGGGATCGTCAGGAGCCACTCTTAACGGGTTACCCCCACTTGCGATTTGGAAAACATCGATTTTTTTATTGCATTTTTTTGAAGTATAAGTATCTGAGAATATGCCCTGAAAATTTCAAGTCGATTCGAACAAAATTGACTGAGATATGAGCGTTGAAAGAGAAGAATCCGTTCTTCGTGTAAACTGAAATTGAAACTTTAAACGCGTTTTTCTCAAAATGGCATTTCTGAAGTCGGTGACCAAGATTACTCGAACACTAATGAACCGATCTTTTTGAAATTTTGCAGGCTTATTTAATACATAAAAATGTAGTCTTTAATCGTTCGATTTTTTTTTTCGAAAAAAAATCGCCGTTTTCTAGCCAAAAAGGGGCCGTTTTTTTCGTTAAAATCGGACCATTAACTTTGACTGTCCGCCATTTTGTGAAAAATGAATATTGTTTTAAAATCCTTCGATTAAAGACTAGTTTATACTTATATTTGACTAAATCCATCCGTATTTTTTTTTCAGATGATCCACTTCGCCGCAATGTTGGTCACCGCAAACCGTGTATATAAAAACATTATTTCATTGACCGCCATTTGCTACTCAACAATGTAATATTTTTCAATAAAAAAATTACTGAAAGTTCTTCAAGATGTGTTCTTTAAGATGGTATATTGATCGATTAAAAAAGTTTTGTAGTTTTCTTTAAAAAAAATTCATGAAAAAGGCCTTTTTTGCGCTACAAGTGGAGGTAACGCCTTAAAAAAATTACCGAAAGGGCGAACTGCTTCTTTAGGGATAAATGTTTAGAGACATAGATGCGTATGGAACATTTGAAATGCAAGTTGATCGATTCAGCATCGATCAATATCAGTCGCAACAAAAATTCAACAGCCATACAGAGTAGTCGATTTAAAAAAAAATTGAGGTATACGAGAAGCTTCGTACAGTTATGAGGTTAGAAACGCAGAACAAGAGACAATGTTGTAAAAAAATTATTAGCTCTTCATGACCTTGGAGATTCTTCTTTAATCATTTTATACCATGAGACTGAAGTTTTAATCGTTGGAATGCAACGATTTTTTTGTTGCTTGAATTTCTGGTTGCTGTTTTTCGGTGTGAAAATCCGTCAACGATTTTTCACGATGGTTCTTTTGCAGGTCCAAAATTGAGATCGGCGAGAAAAATATTGGGTGAAATAATAAAAATGAGGAAATAAAAATATAAAAAAGAATTGTGACGTTGAAGTATAATCGTTGGAACGAAATGAAAATGAATATTTCTGAATTCCTTTTATTTATTTTGGCATATTTCGACAACATTTTTTGAAGATACTTGTTTAGCGATCTACTATATAAATCTACGAAAAGAAAGGTCTTGAATAATAATAAAAATAAGGTAAATAAAATGTAAAGAACTTTTGTTGCGTTTCAACGATGCAAACTCCAACATGATTTTGTCCCCTTGTTTCATTATTGTACGGAATATTTTTCACGCAAATGTAGATCGTAGATCTCTATATACCACATTTAAAAAAATGTTGAAGGATTTTAGTAGCAAAGCTGTGTGATTGAGCGATGAAAAAAAAAATTCTTGTTGAATACCAACGATGGAAAGTTCGATCTCATTGTTTTTTCACAGGCCTGGTAATGATACTAGTGATTTGGCCAAATCGATCCGATAATACGAACGGAAGATGAGAAATCGCTACAATTCGATTCCTCGTTTCTCAATCTTATAAAAAACACCGTCTTCCCCCAACATATATCGAAAGCTGAGTAAATCGTTTCGAATTTGTTAGAGTCGTGGAGGAACCTGAACAAAAATAATCGTTGACAGAGGTGGCCTGCTCTCGAGGCGTCATGTCGCGGTCGTGACTCGAAAAGAAGCGAGGTGGAACAAAAGTTGCGGGATTCGCGATATATATCAGTGGGCTCGTTGGGCCTCTCTTCACCGTCTCCGCGACTCGTGGGGTAGTTACGTATGCCTGGAACCGGACGAAACTATAGTTATGAGATCCCGGAGGCGAGACAGTTGGATGCTGGGGAACCTCGCAAGAGATAGAGAGACTCGAGCGAGAAATGAGACCATTATATACAGCACGAGAGGCGCGAGGACGATCGCACATACACGGCGTTCAACGCCAAATTGACAGAATTGTGTGTCTTCGCAATCGTCAACTATCTTTTCCTATCAATACGCTGTGGACGACGCAAAAATGAACTATCTTCAGCTTTACGAAAAAAATCGTTTTATATCATTAATCGAGTATTAAATATTCAACGTAAAATATTTCCGAACTTTTTGGCAATGAAAAATTCATCGAACAAAATAATTTTGTTGTGGGCTTCGGGTAGAGAAATTGACACGATCCCGTATAGTAATCTATGGTATAGAATATGAGTTCGTCAGTGGCGTCGATTTTTTTTTTTCATTACTTAGCATCAAGACGCTGCCGCGTCTGTTGATGATGCAGGAAGTGGGACAGCCTTTGGTCGAGGGTCAGCGATTCACATGTGTTCATCTACAATTCACTTTCTTTTCGTTCGTGTAAAAAGTCTAGCTGCAGGTCTCTAGCTGCAGGTCTCCGTAACATTCGCCATAGGAAATGTAAAGATGGCGAAGTCAGCGGAATGCGTTACGTACTGATTTTTCGTCTCGTACGTCACACGAGTCCGAGTCGGCGAGAAAAAAAACTTTCTCCAGAATGTACTCTGACAGCAAGAATTTCTTCAAATAAACATCAACTAGACCTTTGGGAAAACCTTTCAACGTAGCTGAAATAACAAAATACAGTAGAAGAGAATGTTTTTCACTTTCAACAAGATGCTGGCACAACCGTCCATTTGCACATGGTCGTAAAATAATTTCTTCAAAAGTATTCATTTTCGAATTTTGCAACGGATAGTATAAGTCTGATAATAATTAATGTGCTACGCTGCGGATTTGAATGAATATGAAAAAATTGTTTTCATTCTTTAATAATCGTTTTAAATATTCCATAATTAATTTGATTCTTCAACGATTGTTTTAATTTTTTAATATTTTAATATTTTAATTATTTCTGTAACATGAATTTAAATGATTAATTCTGAATTTTGAATTTAATTAACGTGAATTTAAATTATTAATTTTACCATTAATTTTTTGATATTTCAATTATTCCTGTAACATGAAAAACTACAGAGTGGCTGCTTTTGTGCATCGGAACTCTTCAAATAATATTCACACACGAAAAGCCCATCGTATTGATACTTTGGAGATGAACTTGCGGGAAAAATACATAACGTTGAAGTTCACATCGTTGGAATGCAACGAAAATGATTTTTTGTTGCACTTTCTCAATTATCTTTGGCATATTCGACCTACAAAAATCACTTTTTAGGATTCTTGTTTAGCGATCTACAAAAAATTTGCGAAACATGATTTTGGACGATAATGAAAATGAAATTGAACGGGGGGAATTTCGTTGCATTCCAACGATGCAAACTTCAACCGTATCGAAATACGGAGTACAAAGTATTTGAAGTACAAAGTATTTTAAGATTAACGAGGTTAATCAATAATTAATGCACGGTCACGCATTAATTATTCTACAGAAAGTGAATGTTCGCATCAAGAATCGATGCCGATTCCCAGCCATGTTTCGAATTTCCGTGGAAGATCCTGTATATGGAAGGAGCAGCGAAAGACTTGCGGGGGGGACAAGCGAAACAGGTAATAAAAGAAAGGTGAGAATACGGGAGTGCGCGCGTATACACGTTCTACTCGTCACGCGGAATTGAGAACGAGACATGTGTCTCTGTGTGTGTGTGTATGCATGTAGGTGTAAAGGAACGAAAACGCGAGTGTGACTCTTTGTATATAGTTTCGTAAGGATTGCATAATCGAGTCTACGCAATGGTAATTTGAGGTCTGCCTGCTCGAACCCACCAATTTCTGGCGAATGCCGTTACCACGAGAAACCGATACAATTATATCGCACCGATAATTGATCTTATTTTCAAGTACGATTTGGAATTTCTATATAAAAGCAACGAGGAAGTGCGACATGGTTGGAGCACGGCAATTTAATAGCAATGTCGTCTCAATTTTCTCAAAATGTTGATAAGCGTTTCTGTATTTTCGTGATTGTCATACGTAGATCAGCGAAGTGCAAGAAAGGGCTGATAGGGCAATATGTAAAAACCCGCTGTAGGGCAATATTATGTGGGGACTTGGGAGATTATTAACGAAAATTATTGTAAGAGTTCGAAATTTGCATCGATGGAATGCAACGTCCAACATTTTTTTCTTATTTTCAAATTTTCCTCAGGCGGATTAGAGCTGCGAAAAACATTTTCTAGTCCAGTACGTAGGATTTTTTCGATAAGGTGAAATTAAAAAATTTTATGATCGATATTCGACCGATTTTTCTACGAAAAAAACAATAACTTTTTTCATGTTAACGCCATCTTTTTTAAATCAATATTTTGAAATACCTCTACGTACTGGACTAGTTTTTTAAATATTATATCTACTTGCGAAATATTTTCCGTTCTGTTCTAGCTTGAAAATTATGAGCTGTGCGAATACGCCCGTAGAGGACTATGAAAAAAGGAGTTTTCTTTCTTCGACCACGGCGCTGCCATTTTGTTTCAAAATAATTATAATAACATTTATTCCACTTTAAGACTAGTACTAACATGTATAAAAAAACCAAATTTAAATATACTGTTTTGTTTTTCTTAAATAAATTGTCAAAAATGACTCTTGATTTTGCCCTCACAAAGGTATATTTCCCCTTAACACCGTAATAAGGGTGTTGAAGTTTGCATCTTTAGAATGCAACGAAAAAAAGACCTTCGAAGAAGCATCGCGAAAAAATCGTTGCGTAATTTTCATAGCGAAAACGGGGAAAAAATTCAAGAAATAAAAAAAAATCATTGCATTCCAACGATGCAAGCTTGAGTCTCATTATTAATTGGTATTTCTCTATCGAATAGATAAATAAATATCCGCATGCTTTTCAGCGGTAAAAGAACAGTACTGACAACCTATTTTGCTATAAAAAATTGTCAATAATCGGCTAATGGTGTCTAAAATAAACTAACTGTAACAAGATATTAATTTTTCATATGTTTCCAATAATTGCATGGATAAATGCAAATTAAAATTCATCGCTGTATTAATTTATCGAAAAAATAATAAAATATTATTGACACCTATAAATTATTGATATTTATTTATTGACTAAATTAATAATTATTCCTATGCCTCCCTGCGATGCAATTTTAATCTGCATTAAATAATTGAATGATTAAATGCCGATTACAATTGATCTCTTTATTTATTTATTCAATGAACAATTGAATATTATTGACACCTATCAATACCGATATTTATTTATCCAAAAAATGAATAAATATCTCTATGCCTCTCTGCGATAAAAAAAAAATATCACCGACAATATTTTTCTGCAATGAAGAAATTAGCCAACAATTCGCGAATCATTGCATGATAAAAAAAAACGAATTTTGCGTGAACGGTGTTGAATTTTTTTATCCCCAATATCGATTCTCAATCCCCGTCGTCTGCTATATTTAGAGGCTCGATTTTTTGTTACCGATCGGGGGGATCCCGAACGATCGAGGGCATAGAGCGTACAGCGTTCCCCGTGGCGTAGCGATTTCGCAGCGAAAGAAGCGAGAGGAAGCCTTGAAGATCCTCGGAAAGGCGAGGACGAGGGCAGCCCTGCTGCGAGGCGTTTAACATTCTTGAATCCGCTTCGGGGCTCTCATTGTTTTACTCGCGCGCGGTCTACCTTGGTGAGGCAGAGAAGAAGAAGAATAGCAAAATATGGAGAGACACGGGAGGGAGCATAAGTTGCCCTAGAGGAGCAGCAGGATGCAGCCGAGAGGAGTGCACTGCAAAGTGCATCATCGCCGCCTCGACTCGCCGCTACGGGACGAAAGCGAACGTAGAGCAAAGGACGACGCGAGGTGAAAAAGTTTCGAGGCGAAAGAGACGTATATGCACAAATACAATGAAACAAGTACGTCCCGGTATAAAAGTGTAATTGACACCGGAGAAGTAACGAGTTCACGGAAGAAGTACCGAAATAAGAAAAGCCGCCTGAAACTCGATTCGAAAAACATTTTCATTCGTTTTTCGTAATTACGTTTTTCGTAATTACATTTCGTAATTACGAGGGGTGAAGAAACAATGACACAGCCTGTCAGTTTTTCGACTGTACTTGACATTTCTTAACTTGAAAATAGCTCCCTCATTCCGGAGAAAATTAAGGGGCTACTGTGAAATTGACGAGCACTCGCTCGTTGCTTGAGGAGGTACGATCACTTCCACGGGGTCAAAAAAAAGTCTAAATTTATTTTCCCGACAGCTGCTCTGATTGATGTTTACTTATGTTGATTATTCGTATTATCGATTTTAGTGTGCCAAATGTGTGGTTAATGATGAATTTATTGCACGCGAGCAAATAAAAACAGAAAAATTAGATTGGCAACGACTCGGTAGTAATCTTCGTAATAATAAAATTAACATATCCACCATAAAAACGGACTAAAAAGACAAAAAAAATCAGCCCCAAAGCTATTAAAATAGGATTGCATTACCTCAGCGGAATTAACACGATAGGCAGAATAATTATACATATTATTGATACGTGATAAACGATAAAACTCCATAAATTGTTGTTTGCATATTTTGCGGTGGCTTCTATTCCAATTAATTTTTTAAAAAAGCTGGGTTATGTTCGCCAAACGCATCAGCTGTTACTCGCGACGTTGCTAAGTCTGTGGGTGCTATTTCGTCGTTCTGACCATTTTCAACCGGCAATCAAAACTTTCTTGTGATGTAGTGGTTAAACTACACGGTGAATATCGATTTTCTCATTTTTTACAATATCTATTATATCTAATCTATCGAATTTCAGTTTTCCAATGGGTTTAGTTGGATACGTGAGCAGAAAAACCACGATCACCGCACTTCCGGTTGACCGTCTCCATAAGACGACGTGCTTCGGTAACACAAAGTGCTCTACTTTGCAGTTTTATTGCGAAAAAACTAAACGGTCAAAATAGCTCAAATTTTGGCAATGGCGCATGAAGTATTCGCCAAAATCATATAAAAATTTCGAATCCGAAAGTTGGATTCGTAGTAATGATCGTACCTCCTTGAGGCAACTCAAGTTCGAGAGGAAGGTCTAACATTTGATGCATAGGAATCGCGGATTGAAGGTAAACTTATGATTACGACGATAGAATGGCTGGGAAAAATTTAAGGGAGGACACCAGTGCGAAGTTTCGAAAAGTCGTTTTTTTGGAAACAGTTAAAACATTCTTTGAACCTTAAAAAATATGATGGATATTCCTTTATAGCTGAGAAACAGTTGCGAAGTGATTTTCGAGTTATTTTTGAGGGGTGTCTTCGAGACCTGAAAAGTGCCTTCGGTGATGCCACGCCGGTGGACGCAGTTGTCGACTCTTGCAAGCCGATTATCTTTGTGGAAAAGGTTACCGACTGAAAATAGTTCTATTTTCTACCAATAGGTAGCATCAGATAACGGAAAAAAAATTCAACGTGATTATTATATGAAGCGTGATCGATGAGTTTAAAGGGCTGTTTTTATCCTCCAGTTTTTTATACGTGTTGAGTATAAACGGCAGTGGGAATCCGAGTACTTCGAGAGTCGAATGTATAATTGCTCGTTGTCGACCCGTAAAAGCCTCTCTGGCGAAGGAAATCCTCTCGGCGTATATGCTGCGAGAAGGATATGCAGGCAGGCATACCCGACGTTGCCCGCGAGAGAAGCACTTTTCCAGTGAGGGACTTACGCGTGTGTAGCCAGAACGAGGCTCGTGACAAGATTTCAGACGAGAGAACGTGGGGCCTCCCCACACTGAATACTCAACAGTGCGTGTTAACGTGCGTTTATTTTTTTTATCGGCTCTCGTTTTATCGGTTCTTGAACATTTAGGGAATCGCTGGTACGAATATAGCGGAATAAACAATACATCGAATTTTATATTTGGCTCGAGGAACTGCAAACATGCGAATTTTTTTTCATCGTGTCGTAGTAACATTTCTGTTTTTTTTTTTTTTCGACGGAATGTATGTCATCGATGAATTGGTTTTGTTTGAGAAAAGCAGCATGGCATTCGCGAAAGCTTTTCGGTTTTTTTACGCTCCAATACCTATATCGATTTACTACTTTCATTATTGTCCACTATCACGTTTGGCAGATTACTAAAAAGGTTGCAGATTACTAAATAACAATCCTAAAAAATGTTTGCGTCATTTTCGTATGTCAAATCTGCCAGAGGTAAGTTGGGGAAAAAAATTCATTTTCGGTGCATTCCAACGATGCAAACTTCAACGTCATTCCTATCACTTCCTACCGGCGCTTCGCTAAATCTAATCTAACGTTTCGTTGCGTCCGCAGTCGTCTTAAGGGGGGAGATAGCTTTAGGCGAGGAAAAAAGTTGCTGTTTTTTTATTCTTCAAAATCTTTCTCAAAGAATAGGTTTCTTCTTTATATTTGAGTCTTGGAACAGGTTTTATTACTATTGTTGGTCTATACATGGTACTTTTTTTATGATCTTTAAAAATGGCGACGCAATGACACGGTCTTCTGAACTGCATTTTCAAAACTGGAGTGACGTGTAGCTCAAAAATCAATCGATCGATTGCGATGAAATTTGGTATAGATTGTTCTGACCTTATTATCTAAAACATGACACCTTAAATGTTAGAAAAAAAAGTCTTTTTTGACTGCAAAATGTAGCCATTTATTCTCGGAAAAATCAATCTTTTTGTTTCAAAGCGTGCCATTTCTGAACGGCTAAACGGCTAAACGGCCACCGCTCCGAGAATCGGCCATGCACAACGCTGCTTAAGGGGTCTTCTCACTTTAGGCGCTTAAAAAAGGCTATTTTCATGATATTTTTTATTGGTTTATATTATAGATATTGATATAAAAGTTGTTCCACTTAATAAATACACTTTCGAAATACGTACAATTTTTTAAAGAATGTATCCATGTAACCCAAATAAGCTTTTAACGCATTTTCTTCGAAACAACGTTTTTCGACGGCTTGTTGGTAAAATTTTCGAAACTACCGAACCGATCCTTATAAAATTTTAACCCCGTATTCTTTACAGCTATAGCTATGGTGCGTATCAAGGATTTTTAAATTTTGATATTTACCATTTTTTGCCATAAGCGGTGAAGAAAAATACTTTTTTTTGTTTTTTCGAAAAATCTCCGCCATTTTGTTATTTTTGCATATATAAAAAATCGTATGATATTTTTTTAACTACCATTCGTATGATATGCGCTGTAGCAATTAACATACTGAATCTAAAACCGTTTGATTTTTCAGTTTCAGACGATCCATCTCCGAGATTTCATCAACAGCGCAAACTTTTTAACTACCATTTTCGTCTATATAGTGACTTAAAGAGATACATTTTTTATTTTCTATGTATTTCGAAAGTGTATTTATTAAGTGTAACTACTTTTACATCAATATCTATAATATAAAACTATCAAAAAAAAAAATCACGAAAATAGCCTTTTCAGTGTCTATAGTGAGAAGACCCCTTAACTCAAAGTACCGCCAGAGCCGAATCCCCCAGTGTCGATTCAGAAATAAAATTATTTTCTTTTTCGTTGATATTTTCGCGGCTATTGGAAGATGTTGCAGGTGATGAGGAAAAAATTGGATCGTGGGTTCTCCGTTATCGGGTCGGACGAGATGATTCACGAGTATGACGACGATCATCCAGCCCGATCATTACCGCACATCCGCTTTAGGGAACTCACGCGGCCGTCAATCGGAAAGAAGATGTGGCAATGATTTCTGCCATTTCTCTAGTCTTCGTAAACCGGGACACTGACGATAATCGATGATGCATTGTGACGGATAATAACGATTCGATTGGCTCGCCGCCGAGGCTCGCGAGGATGTACACAACTTATATGGAGTTTGCCATCGGGCTAACGCTCGTAGGATTGGTAAAGCATGCTGTGTACGCTCATACATGCACGAATGTTGCCCACAAGAGATTGGATGTTCGCGAGAGACGAGAATCCTGTCCGCCTTCGCGAATGCTTCTTTTTCTTTCCCTTATTCTTTTTTTCTTTCGTTTTTCTTTATTCAATACCGGTACGAGGGTTTTGCGTCGTTTTCCCTCACAGCGCGTTTCTATTTTCGGCCTCCATCCCATGTGCGATCGCAATCGGAGCTCCTTAAGGGGGGAGATATCTTTGGGCGAGAAAAAAATTGGCTGATTTATATTATTTTCTTTTTTTGGAAATATTTCTTTACCATGTTTGAGACTTTGGTTTATTACTACTTTTGGCTGCTACATGGTATCTTTTATTCATCGTTAAAAATGGCGGGGGTATAGCACGATTTTCTAAAATGCATTTCCAAAACTGGCGTGATGTATAGCTGAAAAACTAATCGACCAATTCTGATGGAATTTTGTATAAATCTTTCTAAGCTTATTGTCTAACACATGACCTTAAATGTTTTTGAAAATAAACAAGTACTTTTTTATTGCAAAGTATAGCCATTGTTTTTCGGAAAATTCAGTCTTTTTATAAGGACGTTGAAATTTGCATCGTTGGAATGCAACGAATTTTTTTTTAGCCAATTTCCGGTCCGAAAATCGCCGAAACGTCTCTACGTATTCTCGTTGGAAATTAAAGATCTCGATTGACAAAATAAAGAAATAAAAAATCAGTAGAAAATCGTTGTATTCCAGCGATGCAAACTTCAACGTCATCTTTTTATTTCAAAGCTTACCGTTTCACCGAATTTCAGCATCTGTCACTTTTTCATGGTTCATATTCTGCATTCGTGTGTTAATGAAATAAAAATCTTCGTTGATTTTTTTTCGGATTAATCCGAAAAATCGCAGCTCGCTTATGATATCGTGCCATACCTCCGCCACTTTAAAAGATTAACAAAATAAAAAATACCACGTTACAGCCAAAAGTACTACTAAAACGTACCCCAATTCCAAAAAATGATAAAGAAATCTTTCCTTTGCGAAAAAAATCATGAAAATGGATCATTTTTTCCTCGCCTGAAGATATCTCCCCCTTAAAACAAATACGCGGAGGTTACTGGGTTGTGAGAAACGCCGTATCACCCTCGCTGGGAAACTTTCATCGTGACAGGATACGCTTCGCGCAAGAATCGCAACATTTAACTAAACTGCTAATTAAGTTCTCCAATGGCGCGCGTAATCTCGCTATGTGAACGAACGCCGACAGGACAAAATGTGCAAGTTGCATAGCATTGATTTTTGTACACCTCAGTGGGGTCCAATCGATCATTTGAAGCAAAAATATCGACGGTAGGCGCGGCTTCCGTCGAGAAAGTAGCAGACGACTTCATCCGCCCGAACGCGCATTAACTTTCTCCCTTTGAGAATCCGGATGAAACATCAATGGACCAAAGTGAACGAGAAGTCACAGTTGACGAAACTTTTAATTTGCGGCCTACACGGAGAAAAATACGGCCTCAAATTGTAACACTCATTGTCAGAATTCTAATATTCAGTGCTAGGAAATATAGCAGTTTACTGCCAGTTCGGAAATTCTAAGACTTGTTACAGAAGTGTAAAAATGATTCTCACCCCGTATAGTAAAAATGATAGGTGCATATTACATTTGAAACTATTCTCGCATAGGCGCGAGTCCTATACGCTGTATAGGAAAAATAATGCGAGCTTTGTAAAATACCAACTTTTATTACACGCTATATTTTCATATGGATTTTACTATACGTATAGCATGAATCTTCGTGTATGTAGAGATTTTACTATACGCATAGCATTCATCTTTGGCGTATAGCGAAAAATATTACGAAGTTGATTAGTAAAATGTGACTCTTTATACCGTACTTTTTGTAGAATACTGGAAACTAATTGTTCCAATTACGTGGGAAAAATATTTTTTGAATACTACGAAAAATCACAATATGCCAAATAAAATGTATTATTTGTATCAGTTTACGTGCCATATCGTAAGTTAAAATTTAAATTTCTTCATTATTACTATACCACAATTACAATTTTTATCTTCCATTCAATACTTTTTGTTAATTAATGATATTTTTTTTTTAGAAGCATAGTATTAATTCCAAACTTCGAGGCCCCTGTTTTCTCCGTGTACTCTTCTCGACAATTGTTCCGTTTCGAGCGACGATATCGAATGATGTTGAAGTTTGCATCGTTGGTATGCAACGAAAATATGAGGCTGAAGTTTGCATCGTTGTAACGCAACGAAAATTGATGCTTCTGAACTCCTTTAATTTCTTTTGGTGAACTAGACTTAAAAAAATCTTTTGACCAATTTTTAAGATATTTGTTGAGTGATCTACAACATAAATCTATGAAAAAAGATCTTCTGTATTAATAAAAATATCGAAAATAGAATGTGAAAAAGAACGTGCGTTGCCTTCCAACGATGCAGACTTCAACACCATACGAAAATCAATTCTTATAAATTGTTTGAATTATTTTTGGCTGCGAAAATAACCCAAACTATTTTACGTATTCTTATAAAAACTTTGCGACCTCAATTTGCAAAAAAGACTTTGGATAAGCATAAAAATGGAAAAAGCGAACGAAAAAAAATTTAAAAACGAACGAAAAAATTGTGGCATCGTAATGATGCAAACTTCAACGTCATCGATATCGATCAAGCTGAAAAGTCGAAGGGCAGCCGACTACAACGGGCTGACAATGCACAGGAAATTTCGAGGTGATCATCAAACGGTAATCAAGCGGTGCACGGAGAAAATCGAGTTGTACGTGTGTTCAAAAGTTCCTCGAAGCGATCGCGCGATGTGCCCACACGTGTGCACATACGAGGTAGACAAGAATCGAGTTACTCGATGGGAAGTGAGCACAGGAGAAAATAAAGCAGCGAGTGGGCGAGACAAGAAGCAGACGACGATTCCAATAAGGACTCTCTCCAAGAAAAGCTCGATATATCATTCGCATACAGTCTGACGATTATAAGGTAGTCATGTATTTTTTAACCCCCTTGCGTGAACTTTTTTGCAATTGAGGAAAATATGATTTTTCTTGGCTTTCCAAGTGCTCTTCGAAAAAAAATATGACGTTGAAGGTTGCATCGTTGGATTGCAAGGAAAGCTCTTTTTATTTTTTTTTTTCATTCCTATTTTTAGTACAATCTATAATTTTTTTATATATTGAGATGGCGGATTTTTTATAAGGTTGGAAAAAACTCGTTTGAATAATTTTCGTACCCGATATCGGCGAAAAAAACGAGAGAAAACGATGGAAAAAAATTCATTTTCGTATGGCGTTGAAGTTTCGTTCGGGTGCAACGAAATTTTATTTAAATATTTTTCTTTCCTCATTTTTAATATTATACCTTTGTGCCGATTTCAATTTTAGACCTACAACGAAGCGTCGTAAAAATCGTTGACGGATTTTTATACCGAAAAAGAGCAACCAGAAAAAAAATCGTTACATTTCAACGATGCAAACTTTAGTCTCGTATTTTCGTTGCATTCCAACGATGTAAGCTTCAACATCATAAAAAAATATGGGCTGTTTTGATGAGTAGTATTTGCCAGAAAGAAGTTAGCAGTCTCATAAAAAATCGAAATTCCTTTTTGCATACAGCAGAATGAGGATAAGTCATTTTTTTTATTACGAAACACTACCGAAAAACTTTTTTGTGCATCCTGCCATTGAGAAAAAAAACATTAATGATGCATTTTCAAGTGGACAAATGAGATTTAAATCCATTAAAAAGTTTTTCAATGGCGTTTGGTGTTTGGAATTTAATTTTGTTCATTGTGCTGAACTTAAGGGAGTTTAATTTTTTTTTTTCAAAATACTCATTTTTTTCTGGTAAACATTACTCATAACAAAAATACACTATATTTTTTGTCAAAGAGGACTCGAAAAACCACTAAATATCATATTTCTCTCGGTTGTAAAATCTCCATGTGAGACCCTTCAAAAACACATAGTCACCTAATCATTGTCACCCTGTATGCCTACTACACACAAAGTAATCTCGTGTTATTTTTGCAGACTCGTAAAAAATGAAGTTTTGTTAATATTTTTGCTAATTACATAGATTTTATTCGAATGTAAAAAAAAGAAAATGTCAAAAATAAAGTATATCAACCAACGTTTGGTTTCGGTCATTTTTGAATCGATGCATCAATGCACGTTGCGTCAATCTTGAAAAACAATGAGAAATGAATAATTGAATGAATCGTTGACGGTATTTAAAAAAAAACATGCTGAGCAAATTGTAAAATTCACCATATCCGGCGGTCGCGATCGATTTCAAAGATACACACGTTTGCGAATTTTTATAAACGAAACGACGTTTTGTAGACTGGCGAAACCTTGTAACCGATATTCTTGGCAAATGTACACACGATTTCGTAGTTAACGAGATTCTATGTAATTCATTTCTCCGTGCAAGCACGTGGTGTACGATCTTTCGTAGACGCTCAGGGTTGCCATTTTTTACTAGTCCGCCTGTGTATGTGTGTGTGCGTCGTTAACTGCACTATAATGCTAGAGCACTGTCCGAGAGGATATAAATACGATTATAGGTTTGCAAACTCGTGAACGGGAGGGCAATTTTATCGACATTGAGTCAGCAAATAAGTTGCAAGTTAGAGTCATTGACTATTCGCTAGTCGTTGGCCACAGCATTGAAAAGCACAGTTAGGTACATCGAATTATTTTTCTTAATTATATGCTGATTATTCTTTTGATGCGCATTTGCTTTTTTTCAAATTTTTGTGCTCGTACAGTTTGCCAAGCTGCAGAGAATTTGATCGGGCCCAAGTTTCGAGACAAAAATTTGTATCTCCGAGAGATTCATTTATGGTGCATTTACTGTTTAAGCATCAATCAGTTTTACAACATAGTTTCGGAGATTTTAAATGTCCAAGTTGAACCTTTTGTAGTTATGGGGCTGTGGCGACTAAGATTGAGGTTTAACCGAAAAATAGAGCAAACCTTGATTGTGTTGTTAGAAATGTCGTGTCAAAAAATTAAGTCGTTTCTGTACTTCGGTCATGAATAATACTCGAAAAAAGATGTCAATTTTTTTAATTCAGGTTATTTAATAAGTCAGGTTATTTTTCATGAGCAACATTTCAATACCTTAATATTTAATTGCAATAATCAAAACTATCGATATATTTTCCCGCCTTAAAAGTATTTTTCAACAATATTACGAGTTGGAAATTGCCCAATAATTATTTATTTTTATAGGAAATTTTAATCGCAAAGGCTGGCCTCCAGCCGAAAACTTAATGTATTTCTTCCCCCACTCTCACACCTCTCACCTCTTCAAAAGACCGAGAGATCTAAATAATCACAGAATTTCGAGAACTTTTATCTTTTTCTAAAACTCTTCGAGACTTTCTAGAATTTCTAGAACTTTTAACATTCGCCGTCGTAAAGGCATAATTTTTAATTATGTTTTCCGAATCAACTAATTGACTACTCGATCAGACTTTACAACGAGGGTCAAAATATTCCATCGATAGAACATAGAAAAAAAGATTACTATTGTTTTAGGTATCAAGGAATTCGTTGAAATTTCATACTTTCATGAAACCAACTTGATCGAGCGATCAATCACTGTGTTGATCAGCATTTAAAGTCACGGCTCATTACGTCGTCGTGGCCGAGATTTACAATACCGAAGCAAAAAAAGAACACACTTTTTGTATTTTACTAGGAAACGGGCGATAAAGGCATTGCGAAATTATTGTACAACAACGCTAACGCAGCCTGGGGCAGAAATTATTACCCGCCTTGAATAGAGAGTCCAGTCTCGGCGCCCACGGATGTGCACAGAAAGTCGATCGTCGGTGGAAGATAAGAATGGCTTTTTTTCTAAATAGCAGAAAAATAGCTTATCGCCTCGCAAATCATTTTCGCTTTATGAGTTCGTCGCGGATGTTTCTATCGCGATGAATGTCATTTGAAGGAATTTAAAAAATATTAACTTTCGCGAATTATCAAGGTGCTCGAAGCACCTGAAAACGAAACGACACGATTGCGATACTCAGTATTCAAGCTTTGTAAAAAAAAAATACGACTCGAATAACATAAGATTACTAAAAATTTGGATAGCTGCGAAAAACTTTTTTTTACCTTCCCTGCGAGGTTACAAATATTCATCTTTTAAATTGCATTAACCGGTTATGCCTAGTTGTAAAAATCGAGAACAGCTTATTTTTAGGATTTTTTAATAGAAAATCGCGATGATAAATTTTTACAAAAATTGGGTACTCGAAAATGTATCAACTGAACAACACTCTATCATTTTTTTAGTTTACAAATATTCAGTAAAGCACTTTTCGAAAATGTCTTTTGCGGCGAACAACACCCTTTCGTATTAGCTTATTGAATATAAAAAAATTAATACAGAATTCGTTAGTATATTTTTTATCCTAGGATTAATAGAATGAATTTCCGAAATATCAAGTTAAAAAAAATCTACAAATATTAAGCAAATTGCAACTATTTCATGGCATTAGAAATGTAATCAGACTTTTCGGGAAATAAAAAACATGTAAATAATATGAGTTGTTTTTTATTATTTTCAAACACATTGATACATTGAGGTACATAATTGAGTTTGTTTTGCGTTTGTTTGGGTTTGTTTGTATAACAAATGTTAATATCATTTTTGTAACATTTTTGTCGTATAAATTGTAATATAGTTTTTAAATTGATAAGAGGATTAGAAATGCGGCTCCCCCAACTCTACTATACCACAATGGAAGTGGAATGGGGGTAGCGTTAATTTCGTGTGACATCCAGCTAGCTCGGATCCTATACCCAGCCTACCTCAACAAAAATAGAATTTTTTAAACATTTTTAATGCTAAAAAATGGCGCAGGCTCTAAGTGAGCCGTGAGTTTTGCCAAAAAGTGGCCCATTTTCCGTTGATGAAATAAAAAATACACATCGGAAAAAAATCCTTATACCAAATACTATATTCTTGCATCTAGAAAAAACCCTTAAGGCCTTAGGCCACAGTAACGGGTATAAAATCATGTGTGAATTTAACAATTTTTTTCGTATGAAAAAGTGATTCACTCATAAAATTAATTACACATCTATTTAGTATGAATACCAAGCTGTTAGAAAAAATATATATTTTTTTTCGATGTACAAAATGGCCGACTACTAATATTTTCTTTTGTATTCTTTTTTTTAGCGCTCAGCGGGGTGACATTTAGCATCCATAATTTTTTACGTAGAACAAAAAACAAAAATTCTCGTCATTCTGCATAAGAATACCTAGAGAAGTGCGTACGGAATTTAAAAAATATTGTTTTATACAAAAATTGTAGGTATTTGATCTTAAGAAATGAATTTTCAGTGAGAAATTTCGTTATAACTCCTCATAAAATGAACAGTTTTCGATTAATCAGAAATTCCGTACGTTCTTCTCTCCGAAATGCAATTAGGAACATAACTTTTAAATTCGAAGAAAATCGAGTGAAAATTGTTGAAGTTATGTGTCACGCCAATTGGAAAAAAGCTGTTTCGAGAAGTTTCTAGTACTCGGCCATTTTGTACATCGAGAAAAAAAATTTCTAACAGCTTTATATTCATACTAAATAGATGTGTAATTAATTTTATGAGCAAATAACTTTTTCATACGAAAAAAAATTGTTAAATTCGCACATGATTTTATACCCGTTACTGTGGCCTAAGGCCTTAAAATAAAAAAAAAATCAATGCAGTACGTAGTTTCTAAGATATATTGCTCACCGACTTTGAAAACGTACTTTCGAGAAAAAAAAACGCGTTCAAAGTTTCAAACGACGCTCCGAGCGCTCCGACGTCAACGTAACAACCTACAAAACTGGCAATTTTTATCCGATCACCTTGAAATTCTCAGGTAACTTTTATAAGATGATATGCTGCCATGTTGTTTTTTGTTAATTTTGAAAAATTGATTTTTCGATTTTTGCAACCCCTTAAATTCCACAAGATACCTTGTCACATTTGGATAATATTTGTATCGAGTAGTGTCTTTAAATTACCCTCAGGAATTTATCGATGGATCAAGGTCTGTGAGAATTTTTTATGAAGCGAATTTTTTTTTATTAATCGGGCCAATTTTTCTCGACCGTAGAATGTATTTCTTATAGGGCATTTATAAGGACCGTGTATACTAATTGACTCGCAATCATTTGCACCGCAGTTACCATGTACTTTTCTTTCAAGCCCGCTCGCAATTCCCAAGGGGAGAAAACTTCTTTCTGATGACATAAAGAGCGCGCATTAGCTCGCCGCAAGGTGGCAAGGAGTCTCGTCCGTCACCGGATGCATCGTCGGTGCATGCGCCTGTAGACGGATGAGGGCTTGGGTCTGACGAGACACGTATATTGCTTTTTAGAAATAGGAGGGAAGAAAAGCCACGCCAGTGTTGCCCTCCAAATACGAATCGCATTATTACCTCGTGATACCGAGAAAACATTTTCTATCCACGTTTTGCTTTTTTCCTTTTTTCTCCCCCAACAGAATCGAGACTGTTACGGGAGTCAGTCGAGAAAAGGAAAATTTTGCGGAATGTCCGATAGGATCTTCTATCTCGAACAGATGTGGGTCGATATATGGCAAGAAATCTTTCACCGAATGAGACGGATTTCTAAACGCGGAGAGAAAATGCCGATTTAATCTTGACTCGTGTACGTACGTGGCTATGGAAAAGCCGTGTTTTTCCCTACGAACCAAAAGTGACTGACAGTTTCCTGAAACGTCGAAGCGCTCATTCCGGCTTGTGGCCACGAGGTCAGATATAATAGCGGAAGTTTCTACGATTATCTTTATTGGAAGCTTGTTGTAACTCGAGCATCGTTTGCTCTCGTATTTTTTCTTTTCTTTTTTTTTCGTGAAACGAAACGACCAGGTAATTTTTTTTCCATCTCCGGCATGCGATGGAGCAATTTTTTAATCTCCGACAACTTTGCGCTGTAATTTGCGAGCGTCGCGAGATTATTTTAGACTTTCCGTAAAAAAATTACCTTTATGGTCTCTCTGTCAAGCTTAGGGTGACCTTCACTTGATCGTTCCCCCCGAAGACTTTCGTTCTTACTTGCTGAAGTAAGTGTGCAGCCTTGAAGATGAATAAATGAAAACGTCTACATTTTCTCTATTTTTTCAAGTGCATGGTTTTCAACATATTTAAAGCAAAAAATAGGCTGAAAATGTTGGAATGCAACCAAAGTTAATTCTTCTTAATTACTCCATTTTGTTTACCAATTTAGGCTATGAAAATCACTCAAACGTGGCTACGTATTCTTATTGTGAATTTGAGACATCCATTTGCAAATAAAAGGCTTCGGGTAATGATAAAAATAAAGAAATAAAGGAAAAGAAATATCGTTCCATCCAAACGATGCAAACTTCAACGTCATAAAGTAGCTCGGAGTCAATTTAAGGTTTGCTACGGAGGTGTGCACTCAAAGGATTAATTGCAAACAAAAAAGATGAATGAAAAACGACTAGTTCTTTAAAAAATATTAAAATATTACGAAAAACATGGTGGAACGTTTACTTTTTCAAAATTTACAATTTTATTATTTTTTCTGCCCATCATGGTTGACTGGTGGTTTTATTTACATCCAGCATGGTGCTGCGTGACGCGCATTAGTCGATATCGTGGCACGAGCAAAGCAAGTCGAGCTACAAGCAATTTTTACCAAAGTTCAATAGCAACGAAACAATGTCTCAACCCAAAATTGCCTCCAGTTACATAAGTTAATAACTGAAAAAAAATAACGTCTAACCTTCGTAACTTCCTCTTTCGCGGTTGAAGTGTACGTCAACCTGACAAGGTGTGTCTAATTGCAAACGTTTAAAAAAAAATGGCAGAGAGGTGGCTGAACAGGCGTTAATATTACCAACGACGCGTTAAGAAAAAAAGTACGAACAGCTTGATGAAGAAAAAGAACTTGATGATTCCTCCAACGTCGAGGTTCGTGAGCTGGAGAGAAAAAAATTCACGGTCACGTGACGTTCGAGGATAGTCATTATTTCGCATGTAGTAACGTCTGACATACGAGGACACAGGATAGACGGGTATGGTGCATTGAACTCACCAATACGTGGCACGATACACATATTAAACGCACCCACATATGTGTGCTTATGCTATCGGATACGGGTATATCCGAGCGAAGCCACATACGAAAAACGAAGTCGCACGAAACACCGCATTACAATCAAATCCGCATCGATCAATCGGCATTAGACACGATCAAAATGTAACAGACACCCTCCGCGATACACGGTTCCGTGCAGAAATTGTCGTAGTGATTCCATCGAATTCGCGTACTTGTCCCTACTTCCCGATAATGACATCGACCTCTGCATCATTGGAGTGCAATGGAAATTCCTTTTTATATTTTTATCTTATAATTTTTATTATTATATCGATATTTTTTTAGCAGATTTCAATTTTCGATTTCCGAAGAAGCATCGTGAAAAATCGTTAAGGCATATTCATAGTGAAAAAGAGAAAGAAATTTAAGCAGTGAAAAAAAATTCGTTGCGTTCCGACGATGCAGACGACAAGGTCATCCATGGGCGGTGTTCCTCACAAATCCCTGTGTATGGGTATGGGTGCACCTTAGGACTCCCCAACAACTTTACGCACGGGATCACAAAAGGATATTTTTGTTTGTTTGAGATCCAACAAATTATGGTATTGAAGTTTGCATCGTTGGAATGCAACGAAAATATTTTTTTTTTTCAAATTTTCAATTTTTTTCGGGTCATTTAGGCTACGAAAGTCCATGAAACAACTCTGAAAATCCTTTTTCAAAATTTACAACCAAAAGCTGCAAAAAAAGATTTGAAACAGTAATTGAAATAAAGAAATGAAAAAATCAAGAAAAAGTTTCGTTGCGTTCCAACGATGCAAACTTCAAGATCGTAACAAATTCCCGTTGAGAGTTCGAAATAAAAAATTCTCGAACGACGTCAATGGGGAAGTAGTGCTATGAAAAAATAGTGTTGAGGGATCCTAACAGTGTAAAATTGTCGAAACACCGATGTTTTTTGCATTATCCGATAGTATCGACGGTTATAAATATGCTGTTCAATTTTTGGGGCGAATTTTGAATTATTCCGGTTGCTACAGTCTTTCTCAGTAAAAAATATTCGACCAGCTGCTTGAGACCTCGCGCGGACGGACGCGTTTTCTAGAAATGTCGTTTTTCAAAACGGTGTACACTCTCAAAGGAAGAGTTTTCAAGCCATCCGTCTCAAATGTTGACACAACATTCTTCACGATACTCTTTATATCTTGCTATGGAAGCTTTTTTTTAATCTTCATATTTCTTAGCAAAAAAATATATATATTTTTTTCATGATGTTAAAGTTTGCATCATTGGTATGCAACGAAAATCAATTCTCATGAATTATTTTAATCATTTTTGGCTCCGAAAATAATCCAAATTATTTTACGTATTCTCATTTAAAAAATTGCGACCTCAATTTGCAAAAAAGTAGACTTTGGATAAGCATGAAAATAAAGAAACGAAAAAACCGTTGCCTTCCAACGATGCAAACATCAATGACACTTTTTTTCGATGTAAAAATGGCTGACTACTCGAAACTTCTCGAAACAGCTTTTTTCCAATTAGCGTGACAAATAACTTCAACAATTTTCACTCGATTTACTTCAAATTTCAAAGTTATGTTCCTAATTGCATTTCGCAGAGAAGTACGTACGGAATTTCTGATTAATCGAAAACGTCTCATTTTATGATCAGTTTATAGGCAGCTATAACGAAATTTTGCACTGAAAATTCATTTCTTAAGTTCAAATATCTACAACTTTTGAATAAAACAATATTTTTCTAATTCCGTACGTACTTCTCTAGGTATTCTAATGTAGATTGACGAGAAATTTTGTTTTTTGTTCTAGGTAAAAAATTGTGGATGCTGTATGTCACGTCGCGAAGCGCCTAAAAAAAGACAACAAAAGAAAATATTCGTAGTCGGCCATTCGGTAAATGGAAAAAAATATATATTTTCTAACAGCTTGATATTCATACTAAATAGATGTGTAACTAATTTTTAGTGAATCACTTTTTCATACGAAAAAAAATGTCAAATTTGCACATGATTTAATACCCGTTACTGTGGCCTAAGGCCTTAAATAAAATGTTTAAAAAAATAAAAATAAACGTTTAAAAATTATTTTTTTGTTCTTCACGAGTGCGTTGATTTAAAATAAAAAAGTCAGCCTAACTAGCGTCTGGTAGCCGCCGAACAAAAAATCGCGAAAATCAGCTATTTTCGACCCGTTACACTGTGATGATCCCTTAAAATAAAAAAAACGACAGAAACATAAGGTATGGGAGAAAATATTGGGCTCCAAAGGGTCTCACCCTTCAGAGGGATAGCCTAAAGGGTGTTAGCCAAGTTGGAAAAACCTACGGATCATTTGGCGATATGTAGTGTAAATTTCGCCGGATATGACCGAATCGTACTTTTCATCGCCCGGCTTTGATCAAAGGGTATGTACGAAGCGGAGGAATTCGATGGTTCAAAAGGTGCGAAAGGAGAAAGAGGTGCGAGACCGTCTGCCGAGCTTAGAGGAGCGCGCGGGAGATACGTATCTCGCGTTCACCCACGTGAAGGAGGACGATGATCCTTGCCGAGGTTGGACCTTGACCCGCGGGAACGAGACCTTCCCGACCTTTCGCTCGTTCTTGACCTTTTTCTTCCTTCAATCAAGTTACACGTACGGGCACACGGGAGACACCTCGTATCAGGGAAAATCAGCCAGGGGACGGTACAAAAGGAGGCAAAATATCGTAGGGCGATCGGGCGAAGGAGCGTGTAAATTAGATCGATTTGACGTTTGTATAAATTGATTTGCAAAAGTTCGGAGTAAATCAACTTGTCGTGTTGATGTTTTCATCGTTCAAATGCTACAAAAATTCAGTGGAAATTAAATAATGAAACTTACTTTTAACCAAAATGCAAGACAAATTTGGATTTTCAATATTTCTTTTTATACATCACTACCGATCTATTTTTACCCCCTGAATACGAATTGATCATATATTTCCCTCGCAGCTCTCAATTTTCATAAAAGAATCGTCGAAAGTGTGGATAAAAGTCGTTTTTGCATTTAGCCGGCGTAATTTTGTGCGTTTAACAAAAATTAGGTGATAGTCGGAATCGGCGCGAAATTTTCCAGTAGATAGACCCTGGAAATAGGGTAAAGTTGAAAAAACATTTCTCGACCACTTTGGCCTCTTTTCCGGAATCGCCAAAAACGCGAAATTTCAAACAGCCGTATCCGTGATCCTATTTGACTTACGGATATTTTTTAAGTGATATCTCAGAAGGATTTTGGCAGACTTAAAGAATACCGATAGATTCATCCCGACATCCCCACTATTTTTCTCAAAAACTCCACTTGAACATAGCCGTAAAAGAAGCAAAGGAAAACTTTACAAAATTGGAAAATCGAAAAATGGAAAAACCATCGGATCTCCATGAACCAAACGGCATTCCAAAGAAAAAATGATTACGAAAACAATGCGCACGAAGCAGCAATCGACATCCAAATAAAAAATAAACAATCGACGATTCAGTAAAACCTATTGTTTTCAGCCTCGATGGGAAAAAGGTTTGAATTTGCTATATTTTTTTCCAACTCGATTGGTATCAATGTATACATATCCTCTAAACGCGAATTTGCTCTTAATTTTCCCCAAAACTCAATATTTTTATAAATCCTCATCAAGTGTGGAAAGATTTTTTCCCTTTTCACCGGCGTAATTTTGAGCTTTCAACAAAAACTCGGTGATATATGTAATCAGCGGAAAATTTTCCATAAAATAGATCGTTGAAATGATTTAAAAGACGAAAAAAAAAAATTCTACCTAAAGAATGTGACTTCGTTCCTTTTTCGTCTCCCTCTCCTTTTCGTCATAGCAGATTGAATGAAGTACCGTATAGTAATGCGTGATAGGCATGGAGCAAATGTCCTGCATACGTACGTCGTGAAAGTAGAATCTCATTATCGCTCGCACAAGAGTCCGTGTACAATTTGCGTTCAGACTGCACAGGCGCGCCATCAATATCATATATATATATATATATATTTATATATATAGGTGCGTGTGTGTGTTGCTAAAAATATGTACATACACATGCAGGATAAGTGGTCCCCACGGGTTTGCATAATACGCATCGTCTGTTGCGCCTCCTGTTATGGAATTTATCGATCGAACCGTATCGATATAAGGAGATCGCTATAGGCTACTTGTCAATTCGTCTCCTCGCACGATCTGGTTTTAATCCCGACAGTCCTCGTCGTCTGAAAGATTATTTTGCTGCTACTTGATTTTTCCAGACTCTGTCTACTTTAGTCGTATATCCGTTGTAATCAAGTCTGACGTAGATTCGCGTCGCATTCGATTCCCTCGTATTGATGATCAAGGAAGATTGGAAACTTTGAGGATACGAAGATGACAGTGTGCCAATGATATTGGCGATATTTTAGCTTTCGCGTTGATAGATTTTTTATTTCAATTGTCATTCAAATGTCATTGGACAATTGAAGATTGAAGATAATAACAGTAAATGTTATTATTATATTTTCGTCATTATTCTGGCCGTTGATTGCATCATTAGGAAAAATACATTCGAATTGTACAATTGCACATTGCGCTCGATACCCACCAATTCTCAAGGAAAACCTTCACCTGGTTCTGTTCATCGGAAAATCCATAATGAACACTGAATTCAATTTCTTTCACGACTCATTCTATTTACTGCAACACTTCCTACGAATTCATTGGAATATTTTCACCTCGAACAATTGCATTCCATTTTAGTTTTAAGGCTTTCACGGCTCTTTATGTAATTTGAAGAGTATGTGGCTTCCGGATGGAGGCCTTTTGCATTCCATATTCATACCCCAGAGCATCGTTCCTTCTCGGTTAATTATAAAGCTACGGCAGAATGTAGTTGTTGCAAGCGCAAATGAGTACTCGAAGTGAGAATAAAATGATTGAATCTATTGCGATACCAATGAAAAATTGCGTTGGGTAGACGGAACAGGATGGTAATTGGTACGATCCACTTCTGAGTAAGATTCACGAAAAGCCGGAGATTCGAAGCAATTGTGGTTGTACATGCTGAGATAATCATTTCGATGCTGGAGGGTATTCGCGACCTGTCTTTAAATTAAATCGCGCTGCGCATCGTGTCGATTTATCCAGGCACGTAGGATCGAGCTAATTATCACGATGCATGCACGCCAAGGGGGAGTACCGCGAGGGAGTACTAAGTTATACGCGAATCGTGGGTACTATAATAATTTCTGAATGAGATCAAGCCACACAGTGATTAGCCAGTTAGACTATTCTTTTTTTTAAGGTTGTATGTGCCCAAACGTCCTCATGAGGGAACAGAATGGATTTTTTATATGCTGTAGTATAGACATACAGAATGACATCAGCGAAAACTCCGCATGCCTTATTAGCCAAATGCAATAGCGATTGATTCACTAAATCAACGCATTTAACCCGCACCATATAGGGAATCCGTGCCGATCCACGGCCAAGCAAAAAAACTGTCGCTGTGATGTGTGTTCCATAAAAAATATAGGTTACGGGACATTCCGAGCAGATATTATCGATTGAATCGACTAATTCACGCGTTCGCTAGATTCTTTCAGGTTCGGAAATTTACAGATTTTCTGTTGACTAGGCAATCCGCTGGTACTACCTCAAGAGGTTTGCGAGGATTATCGGTCACTCAAAGGTGGCCAATGTCGGTCGAAAACATCATCTGGCATTGCCAGGATAATCGATCACTCAAAGATGGCCAAAGGTCGGCCGAAAACATCATCTGGCATGTGTATACATGTCGATGGTGAAGAGCAGGGTGGAGTCGTGATGTGTGATTTCGCCATGCCTTTCTCTATTGATCTAGCACTTTCTTTGTCCCCCTCCCTCTGTCTTTCTCCTCCTGACATTGCCACAGTCCATTTCGCGCTTCCATACCATGGATCATCCAATAATGCTTCAGCTATGACGAAGCGTCTATCTCTCTGCCCGCATTGCTTCCCAATTTTTGGTTCAACAAAACTCAGATTCACTGACGTTTATCTCATGTATAAAACAAGATCAAATGTACCCAACCATTTGTAGTGCAAAAACAAGAGGATGAGCTAGTGATTTTAGAAGCGCACAAAGCTGACTGTTGGCCGCTGCTCGTGATTAACGTGCGAATGGTGAGAAGAAAGAAGCCAAAAGATTTCCGGTTTAAACACTCCGAGGTAGCATCTTATCTTTTGCCTTAACGGTACATCAGCCGTAATAGTAACATCAGCAGCGTGCATCAACAAATCACCCATAGAAATAATTGTACGGCGAATTTCCGTATTTATTGATTACGCAATCGGGAAATACGAGAACAGGGAGAAGAGTGAAACAAGAGGGTGAAGTACCCAGCTCTCTTATTGCGTCCATTGAAACAGGAAGCAAGCCCAGGAAACAGTTCAAGATTGCAAGAATCTCGAGCGATGATTGCCCTGGCGAGTTAGTAATGCTTTCCCTCTTTGACTTCGTTGAGAACGTCGGAACGAACGAGAACGAACGGAAATGCAGGGAAATAATAGCACGGAGGTGTTGCACGTACATCGGTAGGCGAAGAAAAGATCAGCCAGCTATGATGGCTCTCTATGTGGCAACTCGTTGCAATTGGACGCATCTTCGATGATGATTCCCGCAACCGAATCTCACCGAAGGTAGCTCTCCCAAGCATCTTCATTTCCAGACGAAAAAAGTGGCGGAATCGTTGACAATGATCATTTTCATTGCGGGCGAACGTTCGGAAGGAGCTGTACAAAGCTAACTTATCAGAGTGAAAAACTATGCCGATGCGTGAAGTATCTCGAGTATTCGCCTATAGTTGGTTCATAGCAGGACAAAAACAGCACGTGGACCAAACCGCGCGGTATGCACGGTCAGACGGTTGTGATATTCTTTTGTGGTTACCGCCGCTGCGCCTCAGCACCACCGATGAATACCACGTGCGCATGCATCATGAACACGTTTGTATGAAGAAGAGCCCCTGTTCTCATCTGCAGGAAGTTAGAAGAATGTTTACAGAGAGCTCTCGTTACCGCGGAGAAGCAAAAGAATGCGCTCCGGCTAAGGAAAAGGCCATGACAAGGTGAGAGCAGAGGGGGATTGAACAAGCTCGAAGAACCCGAGGAAAGGATCAACAAACATCGAATATAGGGTCGACTCGGCTGGAAGATCTGCCCTCAAAATGGACAAAAAAACACCACTGTTCCTTCATTCTTGCAGTGTATCCTCTTCCTAAATGATTGCTTCATCGGAGCTTTTTCTACGCAGCATGGTTCACGTAGAAGCAATGTGTTCCCTAAATTTTGGATGTTTAGGGAGCCGGATCATCGGCAATCGTTGAGGGACAAAGTGCACTGCAACACGGGCAGTTCCGTACGATAATGTGGTTCGGTTCGGTTATTATGATTTATAACAATGCTAGATGACATTATCGATAAAAAAGAAATCGTCACACGACATCTTAACGTTTTTGAATTATTTCCGTTCGTTTTTATTCTTGATGATTCATTTGATTACCCTTGATGACTACGATCCCAACACTTTCACTTGTCACTCTACACCTGTCACTCTTCACTATGCCCAGTCCCGCAGAGCCCCCCCCCGACTGTCGTTTGCCTCTGCTCTTTCCTGCTGCGCTACCATATCACATTTGTACAAGGGCACAGGGAAATTGGGGAAAACCTTGCTCGGCACAGGCGGCTATGCGGAGTAAGACAGTTGCTAGAAAGAAAAATCTTTACTTACGACTATTTTTACATCCTGTGGTCATGGTATACGATCAGGCAACTTTTAATAATGTTAAATACTGTTCTCGAGTACCTTGCATGCTCTTTTTCGTCTGCGCCATTTTTCAAAAGCCCAAGGCGTATTTTAAAAGTAAATATGAACGTCAGCGCCTCGAGGACGCAAGCGTACACTTGCAGGATAATATATACAACACTCGCGATTGCCAGTGGAATTCAATTAACCAATTTACCAAGTATGTACGAAGGAGCTGAGACGATCTTCCACACGGATCAACTGGTATCGTCACTGGAACGCTCGGTGAGTCAACGTCAATGAGGTGGGATCTATCAGCGCTCTTTTTAGGTACAATGTAAGTCCCCCATTATGCAATCACGAATCCAACAAACTTGGGTGTAGCGTACCTTCTCGGTTGCCAAAGTTTTTGTATCGATCAAACGTACCGGGACTACGAGTGATGGATGGAATAGACTCTTTGGAGGTCATGCACTAGTCTGTACCGGGGGATACGAAAAAAAGATATTGGGTCAGGACGAGATAATTTGCCGTTGCTGGCACACGAACCCTCAAGTACAGATATCGCGAGAAAAGAATAGAAATATGAATTTTCATTTATACGCGGGATCTATGCATTATCATTGAAGTCATTTCGCGCACTAACGGATCGCTATGAGCGATGAAACTAGGCTCAGAAAGCAATATTCCTTCGCGCATTTACACAAGCTTGTTCCGGTTCTCGATATTGTATTACTGGTCAATTACTCGTTAAGTATGTCGGATGCATCATTCTGATGCTTGTCGAGGTATAAACTAGCTATGCGCGATGCGTTTATGAATAATCTGTGGTATTGCGGGCGGAGATGGATGATTCGATCGAGCCAAGAAGTGACAGCTGTACTTCAATGTCTGCCCGTACTGATGGGTGTTGAAATTTAGTGGAATATAGAGCCTGTATTTGGACAGATTCCGTAATATCTATTTTTTTCTAAGGAGCATTCATCAGTTAAAATAAATATCCCTAACGGTGACAGTTGTGCATACGGGATCGACGAATGACGTCGGCGCGCGTATAAAATCGCCGGCAAACAAGAGCGGAACGACAACGAGGTCGCAGGATGCGAATGATTGGCGATTCGTGATGGAGTTTTACTACGATGTTCAGCAGAGAGGGCGAGAGAGTCTCATTTAATATGCGATGCACCCGCGCCCGAGTCGCTTCTCAACGACCATCAACCTGTTCCATTTGCCTGCTGTGTACCTGAAGGAGATGAACGGAAATAGACAGCGAAGTCATCACTGGAGCAATACGCATAATTTACAATTAAAAGTCATGGTATATAATATTAATAATGATAATAGTAAAAATAATATGACGAAGAAAAACATAAGTATTAACAATACTTGGAATTTTTATTTTCCATTTCGACTTTTTGTTTTCATTTTCAATTTTGATTTTAATATATTGGAATAAAGAGCAGTACGAGCATGAAACTGTTGACGTTTGCATCGTTGGAATGTAACGGAAATTCTCTTTTATTTCCCTTTTCTCCATTTTTATTGTTATGCAAAAAAATTTTCGATAGATTTCGGTTGTAGGTCTCTAATGAAGGGATTTAAAAAAGTTTATTGTAGCTTTGAAACGGCAAAAAAAATTCTCAATTAGAAACAAAAAAAATTCATTGGATTCAAACGATGCAAACTTCAATATCGTCGAGGATGATAGCATCGGATATAAGAAATAATTAAATTTAATGTTTATTTGCAATGTAATATGAAGAACTTCAATGACGCTATATATAGTTTTGAATTGCAGAGCATTTAATCACTTGACATCACTTAATCACTTAACATCACCTAATCACTTGACATCAACTAATCACTTGGCATCAGCTAATTACTTGACATCAACTAATCACTTGACATCACCTAATCACTTGACATCAACTAATCACTTGGCATCAACTAATCACTTGACATAAGAGAACGTTATGCTTATCAGAAACTCTTCATCCATAACTTTGCGAGGAGACTATGAAGGGATGATATTGAAGTTTGCATGGTTGGATTGGATCGGAAATTCATTCTATTTGATTGCTACAATTTTTCTTCGGCCGATTTAGACCACGTAAAACACTCGAATGTTTCTACGCATCCTTATTGGATACTTGCGACCTCAATTTGTTAAAACGACTTGGATATTAATAAAGATATATAAAGAATGGATAAAAGATCGTTGCTTTTTAACGATGCTAACCTCAACGTCACACGAAGGGCACGCTTATCGAATGAATACAGCATTGGTGGTGGGACTGACCCTTCAGAAAAAAATTCCTTCTCTATATCGGTGAGATTGAATGCGCGGCTTACTCATGTAAACGTGTTGGATGTACTTTCTAACGGTAGTGAAAGGTAATCTCTCGCCCATTTTATTGTGCACACCGCTCATTGCTACCGCAAGCTGTGAACTATATACATGCTCACACACAAGCACACATGAAAATGTATATGTGTGTTGCCCGTCGCATCTTATCACGAAACGGTGCTGACACGCTGTGAGCTCTCGATCCAATTATCCCACCGAAGATACGATCATTTCTCGCGTCGAGATCAAGAGTTTCTGTGCGGCCAAGAAAAGTGAGAAGAAAGTGACAAAAAATAAATTAAAAGATCTTCACGGAGAAATCAAATTATACGTCGTGTAGTTCAAATACTCCGTGCGCAATAATCGTAGGCATGATGTGCAGGTCGCGCGCATTCGTTGTGTCCCATTGTATACGCCACTATGGGTCACAATACCGTATACATATTTTTTCTTCTCCATAGAATGATATAACAAAAAGGTGATGGAAACAGCAATTGGGTAATGCGCGAAAATAATCCGAAAGGCAGATCAAAGATAATTGTTTTTCGTGCAGGTGGTCCAAGTATTTGTTTGGAACTCATATGAAACTTTTACGGCGGGACACCACTGACACATAAAAAACGTTTTTATTTGCTTTTTCTCAAAGTATACATATTAAATAATATGTGAAGAAAATCAAGTTAGAATGTTGAAAATTACAGTTATAGACGATTTAGTGAAAGCAGGATTATAACTCTAGCTATAGTTATTCGATTTTCAGTTAAAAAAAAATCGTAAGTGCAGCAGCTATCCATGTAAACGTAGCTGTTTTTTTTTTATTTTGCATTTTTTAAGCCCCCGAATATAAATAAAAAATTCGATATAATTACATTTTCTTTTAACACCTGCCATGTTGGGAATTGTTTTTTTTCGAAAAACAGCTACCTACAACGAGAACTATATTCATATAGATTATAAAGCTTTTTTATTTTTATTTTTTCACACCCACCATTGTCAAGCTATCCGGCTTTTGGACGACATTTTTTTATACAGAGGCTCTATACTACCTCCATAACGTAGTTAATCTTTTTATTTTTTAAATAAAAATTCACACCGAATCTGTTCAACGTATGCTTAATGACATACCCTTTTCCGAATCCCAGATAAATAATCTAACTAACAAAAAAAAAATCGAAAAAACAAAACGACCTTTCTCGGCCCGTCACATTGGTGGCCTCTCTCAACCGTACTTATCAGCAGACTTATCTTCTGCATGCTCTCCGAATCATTTTTCACATTTCATATATAACTCGAAATCCTTAGACTTTGGACTAAGGTAATCTACGTTCGATATGTTCCTAACGAGGTGACCCATCACCCCCTTAAAGCTTTGCATCGAACTTCCTGACACCCTGAAAAAAAAAAAATATATATATATATATATATATATATATATATATATATATTCAACCCAAGGATACTTGATCCTCAAACGCATTTTCTGTCACGCGCGCTTAAAGCAGATGGCAAAACTTTCTTTCGTGCCGAATCACGCGTCAGTTTCGGCAAGCGCCGAATACAAAATTCAACTCATCTGTACGGAAATGTGTGCCAGATCCTTGAGCAATGCGGACGCGCTTTTCGAATAATTTTACGTTCGAACCAGACAAAAAAAATGTCTGATCTACATTTGTGGCATATGTGCCTTGCATAGGCGTATCGTAAAACTAAAAAAAAAAACCCAACGAATTCTACCGAGTCACGTAAAATTTTTCTTTCTATCGAGTTTCTACGGCACAGAACCCATCGTGGAATCTTGTCGTTTTTGGTTTCACGTTTTTGTATTTTTTTCGATAAAACTTTCGTGATTAAGCCGAAGTTGAGTTCTCGAGTGAACTAGTTTCGAGCTAAATGACTTTGTTTATTGGCAGTTTCGAGCGATTTATGATGTCGATTAACATATCGTTCTCGTCTAATGTCTATATAGGTATATTCGTTTGTCCATCTATACATATGTAGAGCGACCCAGAGAGAGAGAGAGAGAGAGAGAGAGAGAGAGAGAGAGAGAGAGAGAACGGAAAAGTCATACAGAAACGGATAGAACACTGTGCAATTCCCTTCCGTTCAACAATAGACTATTTTTATCGTGCCTCTCACGATTTGCTTCAAACGCGATATAACATTACGATTGCATAATTCGACAGAACAAGGTGAATGGACGGGGAGGGGATTGGGAGAAGGATGTCGGACAGTAAGGCGCCATTTCAGAATACACGTACATAATTATACGCCCGTATATACCAGGTACATAATGCTGAACAGGTGTCTCAAGGCCATCGGGATAGCAGCAGCCAGATTCGTACCAGTTCGAATGATCTTTGCACGTGCGAGAAACGTGAAAGTATCGAACATCGAAATTTTCTTACACTCGCAAAACCAATTTGCCATGGTTGAAAATACGTGTTGAAAGTGCCATCAGGGTCGTGATTATCGTCGATCGGGAAGTGCGACATGTGCGAGCTGGAGGAAACGATCATAGCGGGAAGTCGAGATCCAATTAATTATCATAAATACCAGTGTGCGATTGCTCGTGAGGCATGTCGTCCAGCGGTCCTTTACAAATTGATATCTGTCGTGCGAGGCAGAGAAGAACGCTTTACTTGCGGAAAATGTTGATGCAAAAGTCTCGGCACACGGTGTATGCACGCGACGTACTGAAATGATATAACTAGTGACAACTGTGAGCTATGCATTTATCACTTAGGGGATAACGTTACCGGATCCTCGTGAACTTATAATAGGTCTGCGCAATGCTTTACGTCTCTCTCACGACCTACTGTAACAATTTACGTACAATTACCGCTTGTGACATACATGCATTTTTCAATGCTGTTTTGCACTTGCAGTAGGTCGAAATGGTGCTTCCACTTCCCTCACCTAGTACAAATTTACTGTACAATTACGGTCGATTTTTTTATATGGTTCACTTACATTTAAAGTCGGCCAGGATAGAACTGCAACGTTTATCCAGGCAAACGTGGCCAAAATTTGATGTTCTCGAATGCCTGGCCTACATGTAAAGTAGAATTAATAGCAAGTGGCACGAAATGTAGAACAAGACTGGAATTTTCAGTTAAAAGTCGTTTTTTCATCATTGCTTCACCTACTTTTGTTTATATTTGGGGGGGGGGGGGGGGGGGGGTACTTTTTGGCGAAGACCAAATTTGCTGATTTCCATGATTTTTTTTTGATTGAAAAGATTTCTTCACCATTTTTTAGACTTAGGGTCAGTTTTGTTACTACGTTTGGCTGTTACATTGTATTTTTGTTATTAATCTTCAAAGACGACGGATGGCTAGGTCTTCTAGGGTATAAAACATACCCGATGTTTCAAAAATGGTAAAGAAATCTTTCCTCAGAAAAGAAATCATGAAAATCAGCAATTTCTTTCTTCGCTTTAAACTATCCCCCCCTTAAAGATTGATTGGTTTCCGATTCCTTTCACATCATTTCTGCTCACGTATCCAACTAAGCCCGTTGGAAAACTGAAATTGGGTAGATTAGATATAATAGATATTGTAAAAAATAAGAAAATCAATCTTCACCGTGTAGTTAAAGCACTACATTACAAGAAAGTTTCAATTTCCGGTTGAAAATGGTCAGAACGACGAAATAGCACCCACAGACTTAGCAACGTCGCGAGTAACAGCTGATGCGTTTGGCGAACATAACCCAGCTTTGTTTTAAAATTAATTTGAATAGAAGCCTCCACAAAATATGCAAACAACAATTTATGAAGTTTTATCATTTATCACGTATCAATAATATGTATAATTATATTCTGCCTATCGTGTTAATTCCGCTGAGGTAATTCAAGCCTATTTTAATAGGTTTCGGCTGATTTTTTTTTTACCTTTTTAGTCCGTTTTTATGGTGGTTATGTTAATATTATTATTACGAAGAATATTACCGAGTCGTTGACAATCTAATTTTTCAGTTTTTATTTGTTCACGTGCAATTAATTAATCATTTGCCACAACATTTGGCACACTATAATCGATCATACGAATAATCAACATAAGTCAACATCAATCAGAGCAGCTGTGGGTAAAACAAATTTAGACTCTTTCTTGACCCCGTGGAAGTGATCGTACTTCCTTAAAAGGCGAATAAAACTTTTGGTTTGAGCGGTGGGAACTTCACTTCCATGCTACGTATAAAAGTAAGATAACCGAGGGCGATCTGACCATCTGATGCTGAAAAATCAGCATTCGAATCTCGGGCTCACCTTCTTGCTGTTGGCTCCCTCTGGTGAACAGGTGTTCGGTATCCTGGTTGCTGGGTTGCAGGAAGAATGACAGGTAGCAGGTGGTAGGCGGCAAGAAAACGAGGTAACGAATAAAAAAAAATCTGTTTCGCTCCGGAACAAAGTGAGCTTGCGCGTTGTAAGCGAAAGTATCCAATAACGAGGGACTTTGCGATCAGGGCTTCGGAGTAAGGGGATCTTCTTGAGATAACTACGCAAAGCAGATCTCCACAAATACAGTGGCAAAGCAGCTTATTTTCCTTGCACATGAATCGAACATTGTTCCTGATCAAATTTACATATATAATATGGTTTGGATGTCCCTCCCTATGCCCTTGCAGCTTTCTGTTACCCTGTCATCTTCACTTTTTACACGACACTTGTCGCTTTGTTACTATTTCCAGTCTCTCCCAGACACCATTCTAGCCACTTGTACCTAACGCGCTACGGTATCACGTTAGGGTCCAGAAAAACTGTAAACAAAGATGTTGAAGTTTGCATCGTTGGAATGCAACGATTTTTTTAGATTATTTTATTTTTTCTTTTTTTTATTGTTATCAGAAATCAATTTCGTTAAATTGAGGTTATAGGTCTTCAATAAAAATCTGTAAAAAGAAAGTTTGCCGTAGCTTTGTTCTGCCTAAGGTAAATGGCAATTGGAAGGGAAAAAATTCGTTGCGTTCCAACGATGCAAACTTCAACAACATGTAATAAGGTCAGTCACCCATCCAAGCACTGGCCGATGCCGCCACCTATCGGCACGGCAGCTCGTCGAAACTCCTAACCGAATGCGAATCAACGAATGATGTTGAAGTTTGCATCGTTGGCACGCAACGAAATTTCCTTTTAATATTCTTATTTTCATCGTTATCCGAATTAATCTCTTACACATTTAGTTCCTAGATATCTAAATAAGAAACCTCAAAAATCTTTACGTTATTTTTGCGGCCCAAGTCTGCCTGTGGAAATTTGAGAAATGAGAAAAAATGATGACTTTAGCACGATGTTAATAATATAATGACATGTGTGTTCTGCTTTCGTTGACATCATCATCGCTTCTGTCTTTAAATTCGGCATATCATAAAAGCAATTCATTGGCAGGACCACAACTCTATTCTTTATTTCTCTATTCTGGACTGGTATTGAAATTTGGAACGCAACGAAAGTTTTTTTTATAATTTATTTTCCATATTCCTATCGTTCTGGTAGATCTTTGTTCAAATAGATTTATTTTGTAGATTGCTAAACAAATATTTTGAAAAATGGTTGAAGGATATTCGTAGGTAAAATTCCTACGAACGAGAGGTGATTAAAATTGTTTAATGAAGAAAGTTTTCCGACATATATATTTGTGCGGGCATATATGTATAGTATATACCTAGTTATACACGGATATATGTATGTGTTTTTACGACCAGTCTACAGATTTTGAGTCACGTATCATTGGTCAAGGAAACTTTCTTGATGATTCGAGACGATAAAAGTCCTGGCTCGTTGAGCTCCCAACAAATTTAATGGGTTAATGCACTTGATCGATCATTTAAATCGAAGAAACCTGATTCATCGACTACGTACGTATGCGTCCGGTGGTGTTGATAACGATCATAATAAACATTTAAAATAATAATAATAATAATCATAGCAAAGTTTAAAGCATTATAACATATCAGCCCTATGTTGTGTAGCTCAACCACGCATAATTCTTACGAGGCTGTCGTTTCCATCGTTGAAATCCAACGAAATTTGTATCATTCTCCAAAATCATATTTTGCAGATTTAGGTCATAAATCGCTGAAGGGAAATCTTGAAAAATGTCCGAATTATCTTTTAACTCGAAAATTTTGAAAGAACGATTTTCATAGGTCAAAAGTGCCAAACAAAATTTGGAAAACTTGGAATTCCAACGATTCAAACTTCACCAAAAACAATGGGAATTAAAAAAAAAATTCAAACTTCAACGAAATAGCGAAAAATGTATGATTTTTTTTAAATTCTAATTTGAAAAGGTTGTTTAGACTTTATAGCTCAAATGTGCCAAAGAAAATTTGGTAAATGCCGAAAAAAGATCATTTTCATTGATATCCAACGATTCGAAACTCAACGTCATTGATTCTCATCGATTGTGAACAAAAATTCGAAGATGACGCGTTGTTGATTTTATTACCATCGGTGTACAGTTGTCAAAATATTCTCAAGGTTTCATTCTCTCCGAAGCCGAAGCTCGTGACGTATCGTTGTAGCTACAACAAACAATCGACCGGTAAGAACGATGTTGGAATCGAATATGAGGTGAGATACAGCGGAATGGATATTTCGTCGCGCAGGGCTACTCGAAAATGCCACATTTTCTCCGACCTGCTCCGAGGCTCCGTGCAAATCGAGAAATGGACTGGCTCGTGGCGTCATTGCGAAATGCCGCAGGCAGTCAATTACTTGCAGGTACAAGTGCGTATAATGACATGACGATAGGGAACGAGGAAAAACGAGAAAATTGCCGCGGTGCTTGTCCCTTCCCCTCAACTCCTGCGGCCACGCCTCGCTATACAGGGTATCCCAGAACTGCATGCGTCCCCCGAAATGGGGGCTTGGGGATGGAATTCTGAGTCGATTGATATAAGCATGTGTGGGTCTCGGATCAACCCCTGAATTATTATTAATTTTCAAAGACGGGCCAATGAGGTGCGCCCTCTGACGTAGGTATCGCCCACTGACGTACGCTGCCTCATTCGGCGCACCTGGTTGGCCCGCCTTTACAAATCAATAATAATTCAGGGATTGATCTGAGACCCACACATGCTTATATCAATCGACTCGGAATTCCACCCCCAACCCCCCACTTCAGGGAACGCACTCAGCTCTGGGACACCCTGTGTATATATTTGTGTCTCTTTAATGCTATCATATGGCCTCCTCGAGACTTTGAACACTAAATGACAAAGCGCTATACATAGATATACGAGGGATATTCAGCTCAATTAAATTGGCTCGCCTCGTTACTCATTCGTGTTACCAGACTCGCCCACCGATTTGCTTCTCGATAATCTCGCGCGAACTATCGCACTGGCAGTGTTACCGTGTATGCACACACACACACACACACACACACACACACATACTTATAGGCCGGGATCTTTGTACATCGCACGAAGTACCTGTACTCTACAGCCAGCGGGTACTTTCGTTCTTTTAATTTCAATCTCATTAGATTCTCCATGCTCCTGTCGTGGTGGGGCTAATTATAAGCGGATGGAAAAATGTGTAGGTATCGGTAGTGCTGAGCAGGGATGAATTCTCGAGTGTGGCTATTTTCAGCGATCGCAGTTCTCAAGAGTGAGAAATGATTCGAGTAATATCACAGCGGTTGCAAATTGTGAATCGAGGAAGGCTTCTCTTCGGCAGTGAGAATTCATAAGGTAAAAGAAAAGGTGAGAATATATTGGGCTGACCAATACGATTTTTTTTCTCGATGTTACCCTTCGATGAGGGTGGCTTCCGGAAGTGAAAAAATGTCGCCAATTTTTTGGTGATCTTTCTTGAATACTAAGAATATATGGCGGAAATAAAAATTATGAGAATACCTTTGGCGCCGCGATTTTTTTCGACGTTCGCCCCCCGATAAGGGTGCGTTCCGGAAGTGAAAAATTGCTGCTCATTTTTGGTGGCTTTTCTCGAGCACTAAAAATATATAAGGGAAATAAAAAGAATGGAAATATCTCTTCTACCAGAGATAAACATTTTGTTCACTTTTAACTCCTCAGTAAGGGTGAATTCTGGCCCGTCAAAATGTTTCGATCCTTTTATATGACCTCTGCTCGTATTCTAAAGCCTGAATATTCACGAAAACGACTGGTAATGAACAAAAAAATCGGTGGATTCCGAAAATGATAAATCGTTGCCAATTTTTTTTCTGGTATTTCCTAGGCACAAAGACTGTCTTCACCGCCGGAGATACGATTTTTTTCGACACCCCGCCTGCCCGGTAAGGGCGGTTTCCGGAAGTGAAAAATTCCCGCAAATTTTTCTATGGCTCTTCTTCAACATTAAGAATATATAACACAAACAAAAAAGATGAGAATGTCTTTTCTGGCGGACATATTTTCTTTTTTCACTTTCAAGCGCCCTCCCCTCGCCCCAACGAGGGTGCATTCCAGCCCTTAATTTGTTTAAACATCTTGTATGGCCTTTGCCGCTATTCTAGACCGAAATACTGACGGAAACGATTGGTAATTTAAAAAAATCAACAAATCATTCCAACCTCAAGATGCAAACTTCAGGCGCACAAATCTTTCACCCGCAATTCCGAGGCTTCGATCGAAAAACGAAAGAAACAAAGAGAGAACGAACCATGGTGTATTTTAGGATACAAAAAGATCGAGCAGTCGTTGATAATGAATTGGTGAAACTTTCGAATTCCCGGCGGAACGTTTGGAATTAAACGAAGAAGCGTGTCTCGGAAATTTTCACGCAGCCGCGTTGTGGTATAGTGATCGCGGCGTTTCCTATGACCCGAAACCACTAAAAGTTTTCATTCAAAATAGATCCACTTCGAAGCGACCGTAAACGCCAAAAGTGACCCCTTTCGTTACGTTATTTCAAAGCGAAATGCTACGTGTTTCTCGACCTGGCATCATTGAGCGGGTCCGTTATTCACGTGGGAAAAAAGCGTTTGACAAAACGCGCTTTGCACGTGCGTCGACGAAAAACTTTGACTTTCTAAGCGGCGACGAGTACCGATGAAACGTGGACGTTTTATGGACCATGGCCCTTAACCGGCAATCGAGAGTGTCTTCTACGATGGGAGCGAGAGAGGAGATAAAAGAGTCGGACACGGTCCCGAGCTGAGCTGTGCAGAGCTACGAACTCCGAGCTAAGGCCGCAACGATTTTCTCCGTTGCTTTGTAGAGCGTGGTAAAACGTTGTTTTCAATGATCAACGGCAAGTACCTACGAACGAGCGTACACACAGAAGCTCGTGTAGAATGTGTAAATTTATATCGGCCATTTCGTATTAATTTGACCAACATAGCGGGCTCTGGATATCGTGGATGTGTTCCACTTTTTTCTTAACGATGCCATTTCATCTCCAAACCAAAATTGATTAGACCCGAAGTCATTTAAAATTATAATGTTGACAATGAATGACTGCTATCGCGTGCTCTGAAGATAACACTATTCTTCGTGAATTCTTTGGGTCCCACGGTCCCTCCTGTCCGGGCTGAAGAGTGTCTCGACGCTGCAAAGTGACGAGATTGGAGCTTGCGTCGTCTTCGAGTTTTTTTTCGTCGAATTTTTTTTTGTACTTATCAAATTTCCGGCCCGTCTGAGCTACGAGAATGACTTGAAAATTGACTGCTGCTCACTTACATGTCTACCATACAAATGTTCGAAAAAGATTCCCCAGGATAGAAAAAATGAGGAAAATAACATTTTCGTTACATTCGAAAGATGGTGACGATGCAAACCTCAATGACGTCGAAGTTTTCATCGTGGGGAATGCAACGAAAATGATTTTTTTAATTATCTTAATTTTCGCTGGCAGATTCGAGCTACGAAAATCATGCAAACATTATTTAGAATTCTTATTTGGCGGTCTACAAGAAATTTGCAGAATATGATTTTGGATAATAATGAAAATAAGAAATTGAAAAGAATTTTCGTTGCGTCCCAATGATACAAACATCTACACGTCAAGGGGAATTTATTTTCGAAAATCTGTAACCACTTGTCAAATATTTCTTCGCATCGTATGTTTACATTATAATTGTGTGGCGGCAAGTATTGAATAAAAATATTAGGTTGGCAAGAAAGTCTTTGTGTTTTATCAGTATAAATAAAATAAAATAAATCATTCGTTTCAAGACGGCTTTTTTCTTTTATTTTTGGTGATAAAATGCAAATCATTTCTTGCCAACATAATTTAAATAAATACAAAGAGTTACATATAATGAAAAAAATCTTAAACCCACATAAGATAACTATAAAATAAAACATTTATAATTATAACATATCACGAAGCAATGGTACAATAATGAGTTCAAAACAGTCTATCAATTTTTGTGGGTGACGCAGGTTGGACCGAAAAAAGAGAACGTTAAAATCTGATTTACTTCCGAGCCAGTTAGCATAGAATGCCCTATACGTGTACACGGATGCGAATACTCTCCGTGCCGACAATTTATTTGGCTTAATGGATCATTTTATCAATGCTACGTATCTCCGAGGGACTACATAGGGACTAAAATCAAGCCACAACGTGGTTAATCTCGTCTCGCCTCGCGGTACTCCCGGAGAAACTCCTGTGCACTTCACCGTTTTTTTTCCTACCCGCTACGTGCGTAATGCGTAGGGTTCGATAGACGAGAAATCGGGGAATGAATAAACGAGGATACTCAGCGAGTAACGCCAGTGCGACTAATTTCATCCAGTTGTATCCAATTTTACTCGGCAGCATGGAACGCCAAAGAATGTACAAAGGGGCAGAATTAATGAAGGTGGTTATTTTTTTTCTTTCTTTTTACAGATGGGTTCCACGTGAGGTTGCGGAATCGCCGTTCGTTCAATTACTACAAGACTCTCATATTTATATGGCAAGACTGTTTGAGTGATATTTATTAAATTTTATTATATGATTTATAACAATAAAACATGTTTTTGAAATTATAATAACTATAATAATAATAAACAATCGTGTATTTGAAATTTCGAAGTTTCTGCAAACCCTAATTGTACGAACATTTGATAAGTGTCACTAATTCGATCTACATGCCGATTCAGTACGATATTGAATCGGCATGTAGATCGAATTAGTGACAATTATGAAATGCTCGTACAATTAGGGTTTGCAGAAAGTTTGACATTTCAAACATACGATTGTTTATTATTATAGCTATTATAATTTCAAAAACATGATTTATTATTATAAATCATATAATAAAATTCAATAAAGGTATATTATAATTAGAATAAAAAATTGAAGTTTTAACATTGAGTTCTAATTTTAAGTAAAACTTTTAATTGATCAAAAAAATACCATTCAAATTGAAATGAATTTTTTATAAAAAGAAACTTTTTGCATTGAAATAAATTTGCTTGAACAAAAATTTCAATAAAAGCAAAATGTTTTATTTCAATTACACAATATCATTCGAATTGAATTTCTATTAAATTTAAAAACTACCACGGATTTATTCAATTTAATTTTTTTAATTATTTAATCATTTTGAGACTGAAATTAAGTATAATTCAGTTTAACTTAACTTTAATTCATAATAAACAAAACAATTGAGTTTCAATAAAGTCTACTTTATTTCGCAACAAAAACATTGTAAAAATTACAAAAATAACGGTACACGTGGTTTTTACAACAAATGTCTGTAGTAAATGATTGTTATACTAGAACTAACTACATTTGTTGGACCGATTAAGCGTTATATTTATGTGGCAGCTGTATTAGGAATGCCCTGTCAATAAAACAGGTGCCTTCACGCTGCTATGTTTACCATGGTCGTTTATGGTACTTATTATAAATCATTATGACTTTTAATCTTACGGGAAGTGGTACTGTTGCCATTTCGAAAATAATCGCCAAAGCAGTGGCAGATCCGAACCATTATGGTGTCATCAATTGCTTTCGTCCATAGAAATACCCATTGGTTGATCCACAACTACAGTCTTCTCCCTTCGGATCGTGAAACATCGAGGAATGAACAAGATGAAAAAGAACACGCGGAAGAAATGATAATTGAAAATGAATGGAGGATCACACGGTTAGCGTGTTAGAGCTCGAACTTTCGTGTTTTTCTTTCGTAACGAAGTACTCGGTGTACACGATACTGCACTCGTGATATTTCTATATACAACGAAGATTCATGTACACACATCCCGTGTCTCTGTTGGATAATTAGTAACGGGAATTCTCGCGCTCGAAGCTGAAACATCGGAAGTCTCCCGAGTGGCTCAGGCGCACTAGAGCAAATCACAGTAACTATCGTCAAAGTAATTCTTTAAAAAACAGATAATTCAGTCGAGCAGAAACATCAAACAGTTTTCATTGAACCTAAATAATTATCGATTTACTTATGACGCGTGGTACCGAAGTAGTTTAATCACGAAATTCGTTCAGAAAAAAGAATGGCAGTGTTAATTTGTGATGCTGTTGAAATTTGCATGGTTCGAATGTAACAAAAATTCTTTTTTATTTCCTTTTTTTCCATTTTTGTTACCTAAAATAGTTTTCGTTATTGCTAGTTTGTAGATCTGTAATGAGGATCATGAAAAAAGTTAACCGCCGCTTTGGTCTCCCATAAAAAAAAATTGCAATGGAAAAAAAAATTCGTTCCATTCCAACGATGCAACCTTCAATATTATAATTTCTGGGCGTTATTATTTCTACGAATTCTCATAGACTTGTCGTTGAAAGTTTCGGATAAAAAAAATCGATATCTGTAGTTGAAGACTGTGCACAGGTACGATTTACTGAAATTTACAGAATTTTTTTTTTCAACAAGAGTTTGAATTTACAAAACTAGGACTAATACTGGCGAACGTCGGCGGTTGAATTAATTTTTAATGGAAATCTCATAATAATTACAGTTTCTACCATCCACCGGAAACGCTCGAAATTTCTTTTTTATAGCCTTACCAATTATTCTCCTCCAATTTATTTTTCAAAAGCACGGTAACTGTTCTGGCGACTTTCTAGTGCTTCCCGATTCATGATCATTAGTTTGGAGTGCCGAAAAAAAAATGCTAATTAGACCACGAAAATAGTTGTCCTATATAATCAAAAAAAGATGTTTCTGTATGGTTCTATGATTCTATATAGTTTATAATTCAATAGCAGCCGTATCGCACCCTTCATCGCCACACATACTTCTTCACTCCGTATACTTCGATCGCCCGTCGGTTATTTGGAGAAAAGAAGAAACTGCATATTTCGTAGCAGGTGCAAAGGAATGGCGATTTACGAAGGAACGGGACGTGTATAGGATCAGCGGACCGCACAATCACGATCCTTGATGATGTACCAGCGAGAGAATAAGCTCACGCTCATATATATCCGTGGCCCCGTTCTTCTTTTTACCTTCCTCGTTTTGTTCGTATCATGAATTAAGTAGACCCAAGAGACGAGCTGACCGAGGAGAGAAGAGCATGCACGCGAGAAGCTTCTCCTATGAGCTCCTATGAAGAAAAAAAAGGTTATGTGCAAAATGAAAAGATGCGATAAAAAAGACGAGAAGAAGGACGAGAGAAGGGGAAGAACAGAGAGAGAGAGAGAGAGAGGAAGAGATAGAAGGAGAGACAGGATAAAAAAAGTAACGGAGAAAAAGAAGTGATTTGTCTATTTACGAGATATCGTTCCTATACCGTTTAGAAGCCAGAAACCCGGAAAGAGGAAGTCGACGTTGCACGGGCACTTTGTTCAAAGTCATGGGCTCACTTCCACTCTGTTTTCTAGCACACATACGTAAGTTACTTAGCCAAGGTACAAGGACAAGATAGCGCGGAGTGCTTACAAGCAAAAGGACGCAATTCACAAGTTTCAACGTGCAAATTTATGTTTTACGTTCACTCGTTTTCTATGTAGATTATACGAGGCACGTATCCGCGTTCCTGTCACGATTGGCCAGTCGAAAGAAATCCGGTTTTTTTTCATTCAACTCCGACGCGCTTGTCGTATTTTGCATTTCAGTTCCAGACTTCCCCCGTCCGCCATATGAGTTATGGCTTCGAGAAAATCGCAGAGGTTGAAGAAGCTACACTCGTGTTCGTTGAACACAGGATTCCACGGGAAGCATCAATGGAAGACTGGACAACTGGAAGAATTTTATCAAGAGCTTCCGGATTGTAAAAACGTCCAAAAATGTCCGCGTGAATTCTACAGTTTTTGTGAAGCTCAACTTCAAATGGTTTGTCAGTTTGGTCAAACTGCAATGAGCCAAACTGCAAATCTCTTGTGTTTTAAGAAAGGGAGAGATTTTCCGCCTGGTGAATACCCAACTCTTCAAAATACCCACATAGAATTTGTGGTCTATGCTCCTTAAGTTTTGCAACGAGCATTTCAAGAAAGGACAACTGGAGAGACACATTTCATTAACGAAGGAGCGTTCGTTAGAAGATACTGACGTTTTTTAATCTTAGGTATGTCCAATGAAAAGTGAACATCGAAATTTCCACAAGTTCCACTACATCATGCAAACAAAAATATCTAAGCAATTCAGCAGTTTGCGATCGAAAATCGTCAGCCGAGTTGGAACGTTGACATCATCATCGCATCCGATATGTCTGCGGGCGCTATTAACGCTGTGAGAATCACCGTTTTTCGCGAGCAGCTGTGCCGAATTGGCCAAATTACGATTTGATTAAACGACGATTGCCTAGATTTTGCCCTCAAACGCATCCCTAAAAAATCGCAGCCACGAAACAAGGAAAAACGTGACTGGGAGTTTCTCCACATCGAGCGCATCGAACTTCAATGTCCCGAATGCCGCCTGAGTCATCACACGAAGTCTCGCAAGTGCAGTCCTCCTGAGCTAGGATCATGGAGAGCCGAAGAAACGATCAAGTTCCGAATCATTGTCACTTGCGTTAAAGGGGTGTGGAACGTGACCGAGGAAAGTCTTTCGAATGGCGAAAGGTAATGCACGAATCTTCGTGTCCACGTGTACGAGTTGCAGAAGTGACATGTCTCTTGATGAATTTGCACACGAGCGAGTGGATGAGCAAGAGTGAAGTACGCGACACCCCTACCGCAAATTGGAGGCTTCCTAATCCGTTTAAAAGTGTGGCCAAGCGAGTTAGCCAAGGGAATGAGGGAAAAATGAGAGAGGACAGTTGGAAACGGCAGCTTTAAGGCTGCCACGGCGACGTTAGTTCAATCATTCTTACACAAGTGCACATCGAAGAGAGTCGTCGTCATTCGTCGTTACGAGGGCGTTCAACCTCAAGCCACTGGGATACCCAGGCGCAAGCCCACATGCAACGAAACTAACTACTACGACACACGCGCACACGTGCAGACACCGTCTATCGCGCACGCCACATATTTATGCGATCCATCGCACTTGCACACGGTGCACAATGATCCTCTCAGCTGCAATATATACCTGCCTCCACTTTGATATGCATCTGTTATACGAAGTCCCAGCAACGTGAGCACGGAACAGAGGCGTACAGCGTCACTAAAGGGGGCACACCGGTCACCCTCGTATCATTTCTACCTGTAAACTGACATTACTCCACAAAAAATCACTAGCAAAAAACCTTCGTGTTGAATATGTTGGAGTGCAGGCGGATTTGATGAAAAGTCGAATGGTATAGAAGTTTGCATCGTTGGATTGCAACGAAAATATAGTTTCTTCTCACTGTCCATGTTTTTTTCTGCACATTCGACTATGAAAATTACTGAAACATTTTCGAGGATCCTCGTTGGAAAATTTCTAACAAATACAGATAAAGAAGGTTTGAGATAATAATAAAAATAGAGAAATAAAGAAAATCAAGGAGAATATTCATTGCGTTCCAACGACGCAAACTTCAGCGCCATAAAATCGATTGGTCCATACAAACTTAACATCTTCTCTCGTATAATACAGATATTTTTGGAGGTGTCTAATTTATTGAAATATGACGAAATGAAAATTCACGATGGCCACGATTTTTTTGACCCACCTGGTCAATTTGACCCGGATACTTCATCCACCTGGCATCAACGACCTTTCGGTCGGTTTTTATTTTTCTAAATCAGGAACACACTTTTGGCACTTCTTTATATGGCTGCATAATTGAAATTTGAAAAATATACGATTAAATTGCTGTTAAGAAATATTGATAATTTCAATTTTGGAAAAATGAAGATTTTGCTTAAAATTCGTGCGAATTAAAATGGCCCGGTGTATCGACGGAAGGTTAAGGGCCGGGGAACATAAAGTAAAATGGAATAAGGAAAAGTAGAACGACTCCACTGAAAAAGATGGATAAAATAGAAAGAATGGGATAATATTAGAGCTTAGAATTCGCAACTCCTCATAGAAATCGTAACGCTCATAGAAATCGTAAGAATATGATTGTGCTGCAACCTAGTCACATTTGCAACGCTTTTTTCGGAAAAAAAATCATCTATCGGATTCTACAATTTAATCGAACTTTATATACTCCCAAAACATCTTATTTCAGTCGAGTTAATTCACTTGTTTAACGTGCTTTCAATGTCAAAATTAGCCGAGAAATATGGATGCAGTCAAATAAGACGTTGCAAATTTGCGGTGAGTCGAGAGAAAAAAATGTTATTCTAAATTAGGAGCACTTTATCATAGTGACCTATGCTGAACTCTCTAACTCCGAGGTAGACCGGAAGTGACGGCAATTTTATACGTGGCCTCCCATCCAGTCACGAACCCATATCACCCGACGAGAGACGACTGAGCCGCGGGCTTCGAGACTTCCTCACGTACGCATTCATCGGCGTCAGGCACGCGTACGAAGGCACGCGCGATCTTCTATGCAGACATGGAAATACCCTAATCTACCTCGGTTCAGGAAACTTCGATTTAACATGTTACCTAACCCAACCTTTGACGATCACGGGATATCGCAATAACGATCATAATATCGTACAACTTACGGTCCTTCCACAACCGAAATGTATTTTTTCACATAAATCTTCCATGCCTATTCTATCTTTGAGTAATACAACATTAGGTGCAAGCCAAGGTATTTAAGGCTGCATACTAGAATGCACCAAGAATTCTTTTTCCGACATTTATTCCTTTATTTTTATCGATATACAAAATCTTTGTTGCCGTTACATTTCTTTTGCCAGATTTGAGCCACGCAAATCGCTCAAACATTTTTTAGGCTACTTATTTAGAGATCTGCACAGTATCATGTAAATCTATTGCGCAGCTCAAATCTGCCACAATAAATGCAAGAAAAAAAAAAACTTATTTCCATAGAATTCCAATATTACATACTTCGATCTGATTCCAAATGTCATTGATCGATTCGGCATCGAGCCTTTTTCGTTGCCATACGCAAAAATGTGACGAAAAGAAATGAAGTGAAATTTGAGTTTTTCAATGAAGCTAATAAGATAATTATCGAGTTGTCAATAAATCAATCAAGTTATCAACGATCAATCAAGCAAGTTATCAAGTTATGAATCAATAAAGTTATGAACTTATAAGTAAATAAAGTTATCAATCATTCAATATTGCTATATGGATAAATCAATCAAGTTATCAAGTTATCAGCAATCAATAAATAAAGTTGTTCAATCATAAAGCAACCAAGTTATCAAGTTATCGATCAATTTAGCAAATTATCAATCAAGTTATCAAGATACCAATCAAGTTATCGCGTTATCAATCAAGTTATAAAGTTATCGACCAAGTTATTAAGTTATCAAGAAAATTATCGAGTTATCAAGTTATCAATTAAATTATCAAGTTATCAAGTTATCAATTTATCAAATTATCAAGTTATCAATCAATCAATCAATTAATTTATCGAGTTATCAATCAATTATGTTATCAATCAATCAAGTTATCAAGTTATCAATCAATCAATCAATCAATGTAGTTTTCAATTTGATCCAATAATCGACATGATCCAATAAACTATTTATAATGATAAAAAGGGCGCCATTCGAAACGGTAAACATTTGTAGTGCTTCAGGGAAGTATACATACTATTACTATTATGCAAAAATATGTTTTTGCACTTTTGCGATAATTATGAAGAGATTTGAGTAATCAAGCTTCTACAAAATAAACGTTTCGTACCGGTAGGGAAATTCGTACAAAAGTGATGTATTTGTTTCTGGCACAATTAGGTCATGGTCAATAATTGGTCCACCTTAACTCCATCAACAACAATATCGGAGCAGTTAGGCGTAATGCCGTTTTACGAGCTGGTAACAAACTTCATAAAGATGCGAGGGGGAGTGTTGACTTGGCCGAGCGTAGCAAACGTACATCCGTTTCCGGAGGATGTGCATTCGCCACTTTTTTCTCTGTCTTCCTCGGTCTCTCTGTTTTTTGCCTGTTTTTTCCTCAATGGTAGGGGACGTGGCAAAATACCGAGAAAAAAAGTATTTACAAAAATCCCCGAATAACTCGAATCGAAAACAATTGTGTCGAGTTTGAATTAGCACGTGGTGAAGGCGAAGATATTTTTGTTTTTCAGCGAATATCTCTTCGAACTGAATGGCCATTGCAGTTCGTCAAATCAATTAATTCACAGAATTTTTACGGGAAGTTTAATGGAATCTTGATCAACCCAATGAACTAATTCATCTGATAATTTTCTCAATTATTTTCTCACCTCAATTCAGGTGTGAAAATGCTCAATCATTCTTCGTTATTGCTGACGCACGAAAATTGTGTTGCATGAATGAGATCTACGGATCACGATATGTACCGTTGTAGTTTTTTCTTTCAATTTAATTCTATTTGATTCTATGAAGCTCACGTTCTATGATGAATAAATTTACGATGTGTTTCTGGAGCGTACATCCAGGAGGGTCCAATACTTTAACGATTAATATTAAAGAATTCTATTTTGTTTTACGAATGCCATTAAAGTAGATAGATAGATAGATTTTATTCCACACATGTTCAGCTTTCGCTTTTTACATTCACCCATCTCTCGCCTTATGTTCTAGTCCTTATATCTAAACGCCACACACGCCCCATCCTTATCATTAACAATAAAAAAGAAGAAAGCCAATATATCCGCCACGCTCTTTACTATTTTACCCTATTTTCAGTACCCCTCGCACGCCCCCGTACTACTATCTTCCTCCTCTTCCTCTCGGTCTTCCGCCGCTTTTGCCTTTTTTAATTTTGCATACGCCCCTAAATATTCGCATATTGCCGCTACCGGTTCCCCTCTCAGCGTGTCTTTCGTCCAACGCTCCAACCCCTCCCCCACTCTCCCTCCTCTCCATTCGTCGACCCCCTTTACCCAACCTTCCTTTATCGCCTTCCTCGCTGTTTGGCACTTCCAAATGTGCTCTAGGCCTTCCTCTTCCTCTTGGCATAATTCGCAGGTCCAGTTTCCGAAACCTCTCTTCCCCACTTTCCCTACATTTCCGCATCTTAATCTTGCCCATTGTTCCTTCACTTCCCCCTTCAACTCTTTGTTATCCCAGTATTTTTCTCGCTCGCACTCCGTCTTTATTTCCTTGTACCAAGGGCAGAAGGAAGAACGGTCCACTTTGACCCAATCTCCTTGCCTGTCTTGTTCCGCTTTCCTTTCTACTCCCTCCTTTAGGTATTTCCCAATCCTCTCCCAGCTTTCTGCGCTTGACCATATCAGGTTTATCACCCTCCCATCCCCCACCCCGTCCATTGCCTTCTTTAACTCCTTCCCCCACCTTGATGGATTGCCGTTCAGCACTTTTCTCACTTCCTCTCTCAGACATACCTTCGGCCATCTCCCTTCTTCCATTTTCAAAATTTGTACCAGGTACTGTCCTGACCTCCTCCGTGCCTCCACTTCCACGCTCCTCCTGCCCGCTTCCAGCTTCCACAGGTAACTTGGCGTATTCCTCGCTACACCAAGAGCCATTTTCACCATTTTCCCCTGTAGCTTCTCTATTTCCTCCCTTCTCTTCCACCCCCAAATCTCTATTCCGTATAGCGCCCCCGCCTTGACCAGAGAGTCGAACAATTGTAGCCGCTCCTTTAATCCTTCCACCTTTGCCCTCCTCATTACTCCCCATACCGCGTTCGCCGCTTTTTGCGCACTCGCCACCAGCTTCTTTATGTGCAGCCCTCCTGTGTTCCTCGCCGAGAACCAGTACCCGAGGTATTTGAACTGGCTGACCACCTCTATTTTTTCCCCCTTGTATTTCCATTCCTCTCCTTTTTTCCTCCCTCCGCCGTTCCTGAACACCATGATCTTTGTCTTTTTCACATTTACCTCCATTTTTGCTCCTTCTACATATTTCTCCAGTCGCTCTATCATTTTCCCCAGCCCTTCCGCATCCTCTGCCAGCACCGCAATATCATCCGCATATTTCATCGCATAGAATTTAACTCCTCCCATGACCGTTCCCCCTATTCTTTCTTTTTCCCACACGTCATCCACGTCGTCCAGCGCTATGTTGAATAGCGTCGGGCTGAGCGGACACCCTTGTCTTACCCCTTTTTCCGAATCGAAACTCTCAGTCACCCCATTCTCCGTAATCACCTCACTTCTTGTCCTTTTGTAAATTCCTTCCAACATTCTCAGCATTTTCCCCCCCACCCCCTTTTTTCTCAGTTTCTCAAACAACATTTCCCGGTCAATCATATCAAATGCTGCCCTGAAATCCACAAACGCTACGTAGAGCTTCCCTCCCTTAATTTTCAGCCTATTATTAATCAAGGAATTCAACACGAAGACATGATCCCTTGTACCTCTACCCGCTCGGAATCCCGCCTGGCTCTCTCTAAGAATTTCCCGTCTTTCCACCCACCCATTTAGCCGTTTGGCCGTGATACTCGCTAGGAGTTTATACCCTATGTCGAGCAGCGCGACCCCCCTGTAGTTGCTCGCTACGTCCTCGTCTCCAGCCTTGTGGATTGGGTAAATTCGTGCCAATTCCCATCCATCCGGAATTTTTCCCTTGTTCCATACCTGATTGAGTGTCCTTCTCAGTCCCTCTTGTTCTTTTCCCCCGATCCCCTTGATAAATTCCGCCGTAATTCCGTCCTCCCCTGCTGCTTTGTTATTTTTTAAACCCTTTATTGCCTTTCTCAACTCCAGTTTACCGATCTCCTCCTCCATCTTCCCGTCCACTTGCTCTCCCCCCGCCGCTCCTACCCTCTCCTCACCATCCTGCCCATCCGTGATACCTCTCCCCTCTTTCCCTCCCAATAGTTTTGCGAAATGAGTGACCCACTGGCCTTTGCTAATTCCCCCACCCGATCTTTTTCTTTTAATTCGAAATTTGCCGACCGCCGCCCACCACTCCTCCATATTTTTGCTTTCCTTCACTTTCTTCCACCTCGCCTCGAACCATTCCCTCTTTTTTCTACGGCAAAGATCCTTCATCTCTTTCCTTTCCTTTGCTAGTTGACCTTTTTCCGTTCCAGTCGTGCCCCCCGTCGTCCTTCCCCACTTCTTGCTTCTAAGCAGTTTTTTCAGCGCTTCCCCCACCCGCGCTTTTTGTTCCCTACACTCCCTGTCGTACCAACCCCCCCCCGTCCCGCCCTTTCCTGTCGTCTTCACCATTCCCACTTTCTCCGCCGCCGTCCAAATAGCGTTTTTCAGAGCCCCCCACTCCCTCGCCGTTCCTTCATCTGTCTGCCACACTTTCTCTAGTTCCTTTCCAAAGTCTTCCGCTCCATCCACCTTCCACGCCAACCTCACCTCCCTCGCCGCTGTTTTGCTTCTCCCCCCTCCTCTCCCCCTACGCCCCTCCCCGTCCGCGAGCTCAAATACCACTGGTAAATGGTCCGACTCCGTCCTCGGCAACACTTCTATCTTCCTGACCACCTCGTCCTCCTCGTCCCCCAGCCTGATAATTAGGTCTAGGACCGAGCATGCCCCCCCTCCTCCCACGTAGGTTATTTTCCCCTCCTCATCGCCCTTCGTCCTTCCATTCAATATTATGAGCCCTAAACTTTCACAGAAGTCGAGAAGTTTCTTTCCCTCCGCGTTCACTACCTTATCCTGCGAACGCCTTACCCCTTCCTCCCCCCCGATCCTCTCGCAGTTTACTATTCCCTGTTCCTCTCCCACCCTCGCATTGAGGTCCCCCGCAATTACAACCGCCGCCCCCGCTTTCACTCCGTCTTCCACGCACTGCCGCAGCGCCTCTCCCACTCGTTTGAAGCCGCCGTTTATATACACTTCTATGATCCATAGCTCCTTGTTGCTATTCCGCCTCTTCATTTTTACAATCATTCCATGCTTCCATTCCATCACTCTACATTTTTCGCTCATGCTCTTTTTGACACCGATTAAATGTCCGCCTGCCGCCCTCCCCTTTGGCTTGTCTCGCACCGCCGCTTTCGCCCACCACTGGAACCCCTTGTCCAGCCGTTGAATCGCTCTCTTCTCGTTCTTACTCTCGATCCAAGTTTCCTGCGCCAAGATAACGTCGAATTGGCCTAAAAAGTCACGCGCTTCCCACAATTTCCCTACCCCCGCCACATTCCACGTTACCACGCTTATTGCTTCGTTCGCCCTTGCCTTACTGTCGCCCCCGCTCGTTCCGAAATGTCAACCGCTCTATTCTCCCTTCCCTCTCTACCCAGTACCACCACGACCCATCCACGCACATTTTCAGGTACCCCAGACTTGTGCTCCTTCCCTCTCGCCTCCTCGCCTTTGCTTCGCTTCTCATAAATTCCGTCACTTCGACCTCTCTCGCGGTCAGGTCGTCCCCTATCCACACCCCCGAGCCACGCAGCTCCCCCCTCCTCCTCATAATACCAATTTTATTTTGCATCGTGGCGAGCGTCACTACTGTGCCTGCCCCCGTACGCTCTACCCTCACGATCTTAGGAGCGATTCCCGTCTTTTCTCTTAAAATTTGTCCTATTTCCCGCGTCATTCCCCCCACGTTTCTACCTGTATTTATTCCCTTTACGATTATTTTGCGCTTCCTTCTGACTCTCTCTTTCGCTTCCCAGTGCCACTCATTCTCGCTCAATGCCTCTGGCACTCGTTGTCGTTTGTTGTTGGGTCGTCGCGCCCTCTGTAGTGACCATTCTTCCTCGTCCGCTAGTCCCTTCCTCTCGTTGCTCGACCAGCTTGGCTCCCGTCTACGAGTCGGGCTCGCCTCCTGCGATGTCGGGCGCCCCGTCGCCGCACTTATCGCTTCTCCTCCGTCGCTGTATCTCGTCGCCCCGTCTCCTCTTCGCTGCCTCGCCTGTCCGCGCCCTGCCTCCCGGTTGCCGGCGGCTTGTTGCTGGCCTTCCTCCCTCGCCAGGCCACCGCTCGCACTCCCGGATCCCTTTATCTGACCTCCGTACTGCCCGCTGCTTCCCACCTCCCTTCTTTCGCAGGGCGCACCATGTGTCTCCGTGCCTCCGTTTCCTTCGTTGCTCTCCTCGTCTCCTACTTTCTGCCGCAAGGCCCTTAACTCCCCCATCAGCTGTTCCTTCTCATCGTCCCATAGCACCTTATCCTTGTACCGCAAGTACCGCCACTCCTCCGCCTCTGCCAGCAATCCCTTGACAATTTCTCCCATCCTTTCACACCGACATGGCAGCGGTGTAATTTCCTTCCTGATGTTTCCCGTCATAATCTCCCAACGTTCTTTCCATCTCTTCTCCGACTGTTCCATTTCCTCCTTTATCGTCGCTAAGACTGAGTTGAGCCTTTCTTCACACGCTTCCTGATCCCCCTCCCCTTCCTTCGCCGTCAGTGCTTGCTCCCCTCCATTCTGCGTTTGGGCCTCCCCTTCACTGTCCTCTACGACCACTTCCTCCGGGTCGTCTTCGTCCTCACTACCCCCGACGCCCCTCGACTCTTCCGCGGCCCAACTCTCTCTCTCTCGGCCCAAGCTCTCTTCGGCCCAACTTCTGCGTGTCCTCTCACAACAACGCTTCCTTGTCATAGGTGGCGCCGGCGGGGTCGGCGGCGAATGCAACACCTTGGCTTTCATTGCTTCCATTGCTGCCACCCCTCCATCTAAAAATTCCCTTACGTCTCTGTTTCCTTCTTCCTTCTTCTTTGTAGGAGGGCGCCCGCGCCTTTTCTTTTCCGCTCCTTGGGTCCCCGCCCCTACTGTACCGACCTCCTTCACCTTCGTGTCGTCCGGGTTCCCCGACTCGCCACGGCGCTGCTGTCGCTCGTTGCGGCGCTGCTGTTCCTCGCCGCTTCCGCTCGTGCCCTCCCCTTCCTCCTCTTCCAACATAACCTCTTCCAATCTACACGCCTCGATATCGCCTCTTTTCTCTATTTCGTCGCCACAGATCACTTCCCCTATTATCTCTCCATGCACCAACCACCTCACTACCACTCTCTCCCTGCCTGGCCCGTCCTCCTCCCTACTATTACCGTCGCTTTTGATGCGATAACACTCCCGATTGTCACACTCGTCCAAAGCCTGCTCTGTCCCAACCGGAAGTCTGCCATTAAAGTATAGCTTCCATTTTTCCATAAATTCTATGACATCGTTTTGAAAAACAAAAATTAATAAAATCCTTGCAATGTAGTTTCGCAAAAAAATGTGACTTGAGCCGCAGTTAATTTCTCCTGCCTACATAATAATTGCAATAACTAACGTTGAACTACCACCGCAATTCAAGGCGTGCTATACTATAAGCGACTTCGCTAAATCGTACAGATTCAAACAAAGATTCTTTTCTCGAAGATGTAACCCATGGTAACTTCGAAACAGAACTTTGACATTTTATCCATCTACATAAAATATTAAATATCCTACTTCAACAATAAAAAATGTAGCATGCGAATGGTCCTGACGTCTGCATCGTTGGTATGTGAAATATCTATTTTTATTCTTATTTCCTTATTTTTTATTATTTTACAAAATATTTCGTTGCAAATTCAAATTATGCAGCTTATCTAGAATAAGCGACTTGAGAAATTGAGAAACGATGCGAACTTCAATCTCATGCATACAAATTTGTTCTCTACGAAAGTTACTTCATTCATTCATATTGCGTACCTTAAAATTAGTAGTTGGAGCAGAATGTCTAGTTCAACGCCAGATTGTGGTATCTTAAAAATTGCATTTATCTGAAAAACAAATGGAAATTACCTGAAATAATTTTTTTAAAGATGTTTACCTGTCGCAGATAAAAAAAAACAAATGCGAAACAGACTTCGATTCAGTAATGATGAAAAAAAAACAGCTGTCGCAAATCGTGGAACTCTTTCGCTGGCGTCCATGGATATTCGATCCAAGATGGGGTTCTGGGTTACGTTTGTGTATCTTTTGCCAAGAAAAGGAGCGTATCTACGCGGATCTGAGAACGACGAGGACTGAGTGACACAGAAGGAACAATATAAAAGAAATAAGAGCACACTAATGTGGTGGGGGATGAAGATCGGAAATACGAACCAGTTCTCTCACGGAACGAAACTCGAGACCGAATCGCGAACAATTTTATATTGCGACGTTCTTCACGCTGCTGTTGGTACTTGTCGTTGGTCGGACGCAACTCTGTACATGAGTGTCAATTTGGTCCGTTTTTTAAAAATATACTTCGTACTGACTTGCCTTCTATAATTACTCCGTGGACGAGTGAGACACGAAGGTGCATATCGATGGGCGGAAGACTTATGTAACATTACGAGTTATTCAAGAGGAATTATGCACTCTGTCAATAATTGCACAAACTGGATACACACATGAATATTTATAATTTCACGATCACTGTTCAAAGTTTCCGAAAACGTGATTCGTATTAAGATAGCTAAAAATTCAAGCACTTTTAAAACCTTCAATTCATTTTTTTCCACTTTGGCTGTACATATTGATTTCGTGGTGTATTGATTTTTGTCCACAAACAAATATATTTGCTCTCAAGTCGGTCTTTCGCGATTCCACAAATGCCTGAAAAAAGTAGCCATAGAGAAGACGTCAATAGCTGCTTTTGCTTCGGAATTATAAAAATACTAAGAATAATGAGTTGACAGATGATTCAGGTTTGTTTGGGTTAGCGAATAATCAGAAAAGTTACGTTTTTCTTTATCGGAAAGTAAATCGTTGATTTTTTTTAACACTCGTGCAATTTTTGATACTATTCCTTCCTTTTTGAAAATTCTATGTTCTTAATAATTCTCGAAAGGTTATATTCATGAAAGAGGTTTAAAATATTCATGAAATCTTCGGTATTTTAGATTTTTTCGATTCTCAGGTTTTCAAGTTGTTCAATTACCAGTACCATGGATAAAGCCTTTTGAAAATCCAGATGACGTTGAAGCTTGCATCGTTGGAATGCAACGATATGTATATAGATATTATCCTTATTTATTTCTTTATTTTTATCATTGCCCAAAGCCTTTTTTGTAAATTGAGATCGTAAATTTCCAATAAGGATACGTAGAAACGTTTCAGCAATTTCCACGGCCTAAATCGGCCAAAAAAGTGCAAGTAATTAAAAAGCATTAATTTCCGTTGCTTTCCAACGATGCAAACTCCAACGTCATAAATCCAAACGCCAGAAGGGAGGGAATGTTCTGAAAAAAGTGTCCAGAGAAATGAAAAAATGCATATTTTAACAAAAGACAACATACACTTTCCGATTATACGTTAAATAGCTTATTGTTCAACAATTTAGTATGCATTTGTGTAGTTCGTCAAATCTTCGATATGGCTAATTGTTTTCAGATTTCCGCGAAAGTCTATTTTTTGGCTAGGAAGCCTAAACTTTGAATTAAACACGGAACGAAATAAAGAAATACGGAACAAACGGTTCGTCATCATCGTACATTTTGAGAAATCCCCTTTATCCCTAGAATGTAATATTTTATAGGGGTATTTTCTCTAGTCGCCTGAACGGTGGCTAGTTCAAAATTGAAAAACGCCAAGAAAAAATCATCATGAATGAGTACAATCGAATCGACTTTAACCGAATTGCATCAGCGATTCCTCTTTCAGACGAAATTAAGAAGTTTGTCAACCGAGAAGAATCTTTGGTCCATAAAAACTAATCAATTACCCGCTCGAACTTCGTCACAAGTCGGAAAAGAATTAAAAAGCCGTGCCGCTCTCGTGACACGAATCGCGAATTATCCGCCACATCCATTTAGAGGAGAGCAGTCGAACGCATTCGCTAAATAGAGAGAACAGTGAGCAACTTCTTATTGGAAGAGCAAGGGACGTGGAACGTGACCCTGAAGCCTTGAAAATAATCGCCACCGCTTTGGCCTAAGCGATTTACGGCTATATATACAGACATAGGGCTTGACAAACACTATATATATACATATATATATATATATCCTTTAGACGTACATACAATGTATATATATATCACTTCTGTACCGATATTTTGTTTATACCAATAATTTATAATTATTGAAGATGTTTGAAAGACCAGAACTCTTTTGCATTTTGTGTGAGCGAGTTCTAATGATCGTTTACCATCTTATCACGACCCAAACTTCTCAGTTATAGCCCAGCATATCACTTCTGTATCGATATTTTGTTTATACCAACAATTTATAATTATCGAAGATGTTTGAAAGACCAGAACTCTTTTGGATTTTGTGTGAGGGAGTTCTAATGATCATCTACCATCTTATCACGACCCAAACTTCTCAGTTATAGCCCAGCATATCACTTCTGTATCGATATTTTGTTTATACCAATAATTTTTAATTACAGTCCGACCTCTCAATAAGCACGCCCGCAATAACCACGCTTTCTCAGTTTCTCGCTCGAGCACTTTCCCCTACTCCGACTCGAACTCCGAGCTCGAGTCACGCTCGAGTGAATTTGCGCGCGGACCTCTCAATAAGCACGCCCAACCGAGCAGAGCTCAGATGAGTAAAATGAGATGAATACATAGTTACTGAAGGACGTTGAGTCCCAAATCGCAAATGATGATAAAATTCTGAAAATTTGGTATGTTTTTGTATGAAGTATTTCAGAGGTCGTGTAAAAATTTCACGACAATTAGGAAGCTCGTTATTGAACAATAAACATTCACAAATTAAATGTTGTTTTATGGAAAGTGATGTAACTTTGCAATAAGTTTTTTTTTGACCTCTCAATTTTATAATATCTACAATATACTGAAAGTAACGGAAACAAAACGAAGTTTATTGATACATTTTTTTTTATTTCTTTTAAAAATTGTTCTTAACAAAATGTTAATTTTTTAATAACGAGCTTCCTAGTGGTCGTGAAATTTTAACACGACCTCTTAAATACTTCATACAAAAGCATAGCAAATTTTCAGAATTTTCTTATCATTTTTTATTTCAACCCTTAAGGAGGTTGAAGTAATGATGATAGAATTCTGAAAATTTGGTATGTTTTTGCATGAAGTATTCAGGAGGTCGTGCAAAAATGTCATGACGATTAAGAAGCTATTTATTGAACAATTAACATTAACATGTTTCATAGGGACTCAACATCCTTAAGTGATGGAAAATGTTTTCTAGTCATTTTGGTAATTGGTATTATTGGTAGTCAAAAAAATATTTCGTGGTATAGAACAAGTGGGTCTGTTTAGATTTATTTTATTTGGATTGACGACCGAATTCATAGACGCAGTAGTACTTCGCCCATAAGCCATTTGTACTCTGAGCGAGCACATAACCGAGTCCGCAAAACTCAGTCGTGTTGGATAAGTGTATTTCGAAAGACGTGGGAATTACACATCTTGTGATGCAAGAGAAACATCCTCTCGTACGTACCGAAATGGTGATAATGTAATTTTTAAAAAATTTTGTACAATCCTTCGGTGAGGATTTTTAATGACACGTATAAATATGTATTGTATAAAAAAAGATATTGTAATTCCCTGATTGCCAATCAAAATACTGGTAATTTAAATGTGATATTTATTCATTCAAAATCATTTTCGTGAAGCTTGCATCGTTGGAACGCAAAGAAAATTCTTTTTTTTACTTTCGTTATCACCCGAAAGATATTTTTTGCAAGTTTACATTGCGAGCCATAGCAAAAATCCTAAAAACAAGTGATGCACGTAGCCTAAAAGTGCAAAAAAAATGCGTTGGATGATAGCAAGTTGGTGATGCAAAAAATGAACATTTATTTTACACATTTGTGGGTCTTAAACATTATCATGATCATCGTAGTAAAAAAAATGCGTTGGATGATGGCAAGAATGACGCAAAAATGAATTCTCGTTGCATCCCAACGATGCAAACTTCATAATTCGAAATAACAATATATTCGAACCCAAGGCACTTTTACTGCATGCAGTCAAACATATTTTTATTTAAATATATGTTTCATCGCATTTTTCACGATGTCGCATTTTGACGCAACGATAGACTTTTTTCTTTCCCGTAATTTGAATTCAATTTGCAATACGTATGAGTACCTACGCGCGAAGCACAGGCTACAAAAACTTATTTCCATTATGCCCGCTATCCTAGCGAATGATAAAAGTCCCATTAAATCACGTTCGAGATGCTCAAGTGCTCGGCAATCAACGCTACCAACGAATGGTATTGATTGGCCAACGCGAAGATAGTGGTCGGTACTCTGCGGCTTTTATATGGCGATCGGAAAATTGAGAAGTCACGACGAGTCATTATGCAGATAAAATAAGCATCCCGTATACAGTACAAACAGCGAACTTCTATAGATATGGATATGAACATACGTGTGTACGTGTGTACAAAACGCAAAAGGAAGTAAAAATTGACACGACGAATAATCGTCTCTTGAGCCATTAACATCAACACTATCGAACCCATCAATTTTATGAACAACAAATGAATCCGAAACTTTGATAACCTCCATTAAGTTTCTCCAGTATAACGATAACGTCCACACCCAACAATAATCACGACGGTGCAGTTTGCATCGTTGGAATACACCGAAAGTCCATTTTTCTATGCTCATATTTATTTCACCGATTCGGGACACGAAATTCACCCTCGCGGTTTTTTCTATCCTCATCAAAGACCCACGACCAAAAGTTATAAAAATAATTCTAGATCATCATGAATGCGATGACAGGAGAAAGAAAAGAAAAGAACCATCATTGCGTTCCAACGATGCAAACTTCAACGCCGTCAACTAGCTATCGTTCTTCAATGCGTGATCATTGATGTGATCCCCATACTTGACCACTTTTCAATCGTTTCTGTTCTCCAGCACAGCATCGCAGTTCGATTGAAACGGAGTCAGCAATGGGAACAAAGTGATATCGATCTAATGGAGCCCTAATGAAATTCATCGACAGGGCTGGCCAACTGCTGTGAGCAATGGAAAACATGAAAGCCCTGCAACAGTGGACCAAATTTGGAGCAACTCGTGGATGAACATACGCGTTTGCAGAAACGCTTGTGAACCTTGCTCGCGGACGGGCTGCGTGCAGCTTGACTTTATTAGGAGGTCTGGTACATACGGGATGCATGGTGAGCCTGCAAGAGGGGCAGCAATAAAGGCAATGGAGAGCCCGCCAATAATCCGGTACACTCGGTTAGCAGGCTATATATATATATATGCATGCATGCATGTATATATGTATGAGCTCGCCGACCGGCTCGCGCCACTATATGCCGGCATGCAAACGAGGCTCTTGGCTTCGTTCGCCTTGTGGAGGTCGTCTAGTTGTGAAACTCGTTCCAGGAGATATCCTCTCCGAGCGATCACCATCTCACCACACGCCGCATGAAACTTCGAGGTATACCCCGAGTCCGGGCTACAACTTTTCCAGACATACTCCAAACTCGCTTATCCCACATTACCAACACACAACCGTAGATTTCGCGATTTTCATTCATTATTTCCAGCTGGAAGACCTCGGTAGAAATTGTGATCGAAAACATCACAACTTACAGCTTAAATTTCGAAAACGACTTTCGATGTCATGTATTTGTAGATTATGCGGGTTGACGGGCATCGAGCCGATGTGTGACACTGGACTGATAATCAATTTTTCAGAAAATGGAGAAAAAAAGGTTTTTGCCCTGTCCTCAAAGATGAATAAAAAGATTTTTCTGTTTGTCCCAAAGGATCCGTTTGGAAAGAGAGGGAGGATCGCGAAAAAGATTGGGTGTACAGCCAAACTTTTTTGTACATAGATTGGATATATATCCAATCTTTTTTGAACATTGGATGCAAGGTGGGTGAGGTTAAAGTTTGCATCGCTGGAGTGCAACGGAAAGTTCTTTGAAATTGGAATATTTATAATTATCCAAAATCATATTTTGCAGATTTGCTGTAGATCGCTAAATAGGAATCCGCAAAGATGTTTGCGTGATTTTCGTAGCTCGAATCTGCCAAAGGAAAATTGGGAAAGAAATAGAAATCATATTAGTTGCATTCCAGCTATGCAAACCTCAACGTCATCAAGGTCAACATAACCTCACAAATTTTCGAACAGAGTTTTCTCATGTAAGCTTAAGTTTTTTGAGGAAAAACAAAGCATCAAGCTCTGGAGAATTCCCCAACGCAGAGCTTGACGATTTTCTTTTGCCCCAAATATTGTTAATCTTTGAGAAATTATTGTTTGAAAATTTCAGCTATCTCTCTCGTACTTATACGCCATAGTCCACTTCACCTTAAACCCGAACAACGAAAGGAGATAATTCATCTACTTGCAACAGAAGCGGCTACGAGTACGAAATCTGCTTACCTGAAACAAACAAGAAAAAAATATACGTCAGAAAGCTTCGCGAGTGAAAATCCAATACGGACAAGCTTGTAATTTCGTACATAAATTTATCGACGATGCGGCGAATTGCAATGACTCGCCTCCTGGGGATGGGAAATCAAAATTAATGGTGTGCCACAGTGCAATGAATAAATCAATCCATTTACCAAGATTCGTTGTAGGTAACAATGGCGAGAGAAAAGACTTAACAATAATTCCTGGAATCCTCCATAGATAATAAGAGGGCATCTCCAGTTCGAGAATAAAAGAAGAGGACGGACGTTCACCGTAATCGGGATATAACGCAACAAAGTCTCCATGACGAGGCGGGAGGAAAATAAATCTCATTAGTTCGCAAGGTGTGATTCTCGGTGTATTCGAACGGCACGACAGACCTAAACGGACCACAATAGCGCGCGCATACACACCCATATTTATATACAGGGTGGCCCGAAGACTGACATCCAAAGGAAAAATCCAGATGACTCGTATCAATACCTATCCAGGTCACCACCATGCGTGGTCTACTTTTTTTTTTCGTTGTCCAGAAAAAAACATGAAAATTCTTTTTTTCTTTTAGTTCTCGTGTAGCCTAGATTTTAAGGAGGTTCGATCACTTCCACGGGGTCAAAAAAGAGTAAATTTATTTTACCCACAGCTGCTCTGATTGATGTTTACTAATGTTGATTATTCGTATTATCGATGATAGTGTGCCAAATGTTGTGGTAAATGATGCATTCATTGCACGTGAACAAATAAAAACTGAAAAATTAGATTGTCAACCCCAAACAATTTGTCACCCCAAATTGTCAAACCCAAACAAACTCAAAGTGCTCGGCTTTGCAGTTTTATTGCGAAAAAACTAAACGATCAAAATAGCTCAAGTTTTGGCAATAGACGCATAAAGTATTCGTCAAAATCATGTAAAAATTTCAAATCCGAAAGTTGGATTCGTAGGAATGATCGTACCTCCTTAGTCTTTTTTCTCCTTTGTGTATGCACCCCCCCACCCGTGTTTTTTAAAACTTATTTTATCCTTATAAAGTGCACTGTTAAGCAATAAATAATCGCAGGGAAAGTAATACCCAGAAGATAAAAAAATCCTACGCTACAGCGAAACTTGACAAAGAAATGCTTTTTTTCGTAACCTAATAAAGATCGTGGAGCCTACATAGGGATCATTCAAATAGGCATTGATAGGAGGCATTTAAATTTTCCTTTTGGACGTCACTTTTCGAGCCACCCTGTCGATAAAGTATCGAGAATCGATAGGTCGTGTGGGTCGAAAATTGACACGCTTCATCAACGGGCCCGTCAGTCCTTGCCCACGCGTTCGGTTCGAAGCTCACTCGGAGAGGAACCAGGAAAGGAAAATCTCCGAGGGTCTTTTATCCATTGGAGAGGGGGCCAGAAGGCGCAGTCTGTTGCTTCGGGGTCGCAATTTATAAGGCGAGAGTAAATCATGACGAGGCGAACGCGTGGGCGTCATGAACGGGGAAGAATCTCATTCCGTATCGTGGATTACGTTTATGCACTCGTACACGCGAAACTTGGTGATGCTCAGAGCATTCGAATATGCATATACTATACATACCGCGTCTCGTAATGATGTATTTATTAATAAAACGTATTATTTATTTGAAAAGTACGAATATTTTTATTTTAATATAAGCTACAAACATGGAGGTTATGTGTGGAGCACAATATCCGATAAATGGCCGCCTCGTCACTGTTTGCAAACGTTCGATCTTTTGACGAAACGTTTCAATAAAATGTTTGCATAATTTCATTAATGGTGCGTCCAATTGCTTCCTTGAGCTCCCGAATGGTCTGTGGATCATTGGCATGCACTTTTCCTTTCAGAAAAATCCAACGAAAGCACTCCAATGGCGTCAAATCGCACGATCTTGGTGGCCAATTCACATATATACACACACACACACACACACACTACATACATATTAGGGCGTTTAAGAAAAAAATTAATTTCTTTGTTTCACCGTACTCAATGGAAAATGTTACTGTGTTATTAACAAGTAATTCATACAAAATTTGAGAGGTCTAAACATTTTTTAAGTAGGGCTCGAACGAATTTTAATTTTTTTTCTTCGATTTTTCGTCATGTTTTTTTCTTCATTTGTTTTCTTACTCCAAAGCAACGTATTACTCCAAAAAAAACACGCATACTCGTTGGACGTTCAGTGATGTAAACACCGTGTTCTTGTTCATCAAGTGGTTGATACAATTTTCACAACCGAATTACATATATCGATTCTTGATCTGCAAGTACAAATTGTTTATAGTAAAAAAATATTGAAATAAAAATTGTGTATTGTTGCAGAAAAAATTAAATCAGAACTTACGCATTGGATCACGCACTAACATTTTTTGCATCGAGATAAAAAAAATTAATACGCCGATAATCATGAAAAAAAAAATATGAAAAAGGCGTTTGAGCACCAACTAAAAAATTGTGCAGAACCCTCATATTTTGGAAAACTTTCTTTCTCTTAACAGACATCAATTTTCCGTTGAGAAAAAAATCGATTTTTTTAACCACCCTAATATATATATATATATATATATAAACGTGTGAAACGTAACGAACGTCGATGCCTCACGCGATCGTTCAACAACTTCCTAGAGATTCAACTCGTGCGAGCATCCGCGCTCGCGCCTCAGAACCATTAATCCGGTGCGGTGATCGATAACGATACGAGCCCGTATACACGCACGTGTGTGCACACGTACGTGTACACGTTGCGAGGCTCTTGCGCGCGTGCGACCGGGTAAGCTTTTCCGCGTGGATAGGAAGAGAACATATCGTGGCGGATCGGGCCGCGCGCGAGACGATCTCGCGTCTCGTCGACGCACCGAGGCGTCACGGACACTGCACCCTGCTGCACCGGATAAACGGCTATGCCGGGCTCATGCTCTATGCTCATTGATGCTCATTTGCCCACCGGACTCCTGCCGAGGTCGCACGCATCCTATATATGCGTGCATAATGTCAAATTGGATGACCACGTACGTGTCGGCCAGTCCTAAAAATCCGTGACCCAAGGTATGTACGAGAAAAAAAACGCCGATGACAGTAATTTGCAGTCGTGCGATGACGGACAGTAGGGAGGTCGGAATAAGGTTGCTGATGCGATCTGAGAGGTGCGGCGATCGTCGAGACCCAGACGAAATGGACGGATGTAAAAAAGTGCTTTCAAGGGAGATAGTAACAATGTTTTCCATCAGCGTGATGAAAATTAATTCCCGAATAATTATTATTAACGTAAACTTAAAACGAAAACAATAATATAGTGATAATGATTAATAATAAATTAGTGATTGTAGAAATAGTAAATATAATAGTATAAATAATAGCAACAATGACAGTAACATAGTAATGACACTATTATAATAGTAATATCGTAGGAATAATATTATAATAGTAATATCGTAGTAATAATCTTATAATAGTAATATCGTAGTAATACTATTATAATAGTAATACAGTAGTAATACTATTATAATAGTAATATGTTAATGCTATAATAGTAATATAATAGTAGTAATAAACGAGTTAATGTAAAAATAAATAATAGCAGTAATAAACCGGCAAATACAACGACGCTGAAGCTGACATCGTTGGAATGGAATGATTTTCTCGTTCATTTCCCATTCCGTTATTTTTATCATTATCCAGAGGTTTTTTTTTGCAAATTGAAGCCGTAAATCTCTAATTAAAATTCGCAAAAACGTGGGACTCGTTTTCACAGTCTAAATTAAACAATTTATAAAATGAATTTTTGTTGCACTTCAACCATGTGGGCTTCAACATTGGCCATCTAGGCTATAGTAATCGCTCAAATGTTGTTTCCTATTTATATTACAGATTTAAGGCATCAATGTGCAAAAAAGTCAATGGGTAATGATAAAAATGAAGAAATAAAAAAGGAGATAAAACATCATTGTATTTCAACGATACGAACTCCAACGATACGTAAAATTAATAGGATAGGGGTAATTACCACCTTCAAGAATGACGTTCAATATTAAGAACAAAAATTATAACTATTATAGAGTAATAATAAATATGAAAACGATCATTATTGCAGGTCAACAGTAATACTCATGATTATCGTTATTAGAGAATAATCAGAAGACGAATAAAAATAATTATCGTTATCATTTATGCCACTGAACTTATGCCAATGAATATTAACATAACAGTGGTCAATTACCACTGTTTATGTTAATCTTCAGCTCTATCGTGAAAAGTTAAAATCCCAATGCAGAATCTTCTTTACTCATGCGCATAGTAACCAAAAGTGTCATTGTTTGCAAAAAATCCTGATTAATGCCACGTATCGGCGATAAGCCCGCAACGGGTAAAACCACTTTTCATGGGGAACAATGAAAGAGGAAGACGATTGTTATCATGTCTCGAGAGAATTTCCAATGCTCATTATCGACGTGGCTTTCATGCGAAATGCAAAACAAAATTCTTTGGAAGATACATCGCAGGTGACCAAGAATGATGCTGTACAATGGTGTTGAATACTGAAAGAAATTTATCATCATCCTTCATCGCGTAAAAATCATGAGGAATGTTTACCAAAAATACCATAAATATGCACTTATCATTTTCACCTAAAACGAACACGACTAGTTAAATCATTTTTTTAAATGTTTTTGAGTTTCGCTTCACTATAAACTTGAGGCCGGACACCACTGTGAGGGATAAGATAAGATCGATTTTCTTTTGAATTTCCTCAAAATATCGATATATATATATATTAAAGAACGTGTAAAACAAAATTTAAGTTAAAATATTGCAAATTGACCAAGTTACAGACTAGACAGTGCCTGCCTGCCACTTTGGTATCCGCCGAACATGTTTTTTTTCAAATTTTATTACAAGTGAAAAGAACTGAAAAAATCTCGGGACAACTGCTAAACGCTTAATTTTGCCCCATCTGCCACTCATTACCACAATCATCTCGTACACATTTCAATTGCACAATTCAATGAACCAAGGCGTGTACTCGCGCCGAGCATGTATATAAATTGCGATTAAAATACTCTGTCCCATTAAACGTAATTCGACGGCAATAAACATTTTCAAAAACAAGGGGCAACGTGAAATCACCTTTCAATTTTATATTTCCGGTACAATTTCTTTTAACGATCAATCACGAGAGAAAGATCCAAAGGATGGAAGGGTCCACAAGGTGGGGCTGGTGGATGATTGCTGAGAGAAGAATAAGAAAAGTCCCGCGATCTCGGAGCTCACTCTCGAGTCGAGAATTCTGTGTTTTTACACAAACATTATTGCGATTATACGTATACGCGAGTTCCGAGTTATTATATTCGAGAATACATATATATATATATATATATATATATATATATATATATATATATATATATATATATATATATATATATATATATATATATATATACGCATACATATACGCCCGGGAGGTCCACGAAACGGTGAACGAGGCTTGCAGAAGGTTCGAGGGTCGGACCGAAAATCCTTGCACTACGTAACTTCTCGTACAAGCATATACTGAGGGATATAATCATGCGTCGGTGCTTCGACCCCAACACGGCGGGAATTAAAAAGAGTCAGTGATTTCGGGAGGGCTATGCGAATGACAAACAGGGTGTCCCAGAAGTGAATGCGTTCCCTGAAATGGGGTGTTAGGGGTGAAATTCTGAGTCGATTGATATAAGCATGTGTGGGTCTCAGAACAACCCCGGAATTATTATTAATTTTTAAAGGCGCGCGCACCTGATCGGCCCAACTTTAAAAATTAATAATAATTCAGGGGTTGATCTGAGACCCACACATGCTTATATCAATCGACCCAGAATTTCACCCCCAATCCCCCATTTCAGGGAACGCAGTCACTTCTGGGACACCCTGTATATGTCTTCGAAGATTCGCCAACTCGTAACCGGTGAGAGCAATAAATAAAGCATCACCGTTATGTTCCTCACGTGAAATAAGAATGCATGACGAAACTCTTTTATGTTCCTTCGACGGTTTCATTGTGACTTTTTCAGGTACTTTATTGTTGTTATTGTTGTTATTAAAGAACTTATTTCCATGCTGTATGAGCAGTTGATAAATCCGCGAAAAAGCTCGTTAATTTTATCCCTCAGCGAGAAAGACTTTTATGAGAAGCGTACTGTTATCCTTTTGTTTTTCCGCCGAAGGTAATACATTATCCTTCATTAGTAACTGTAGTGGTTTTTTTTTGGATAATTGTTCGCGCTCGAAAGAGCTTCGAGATGCATGCACCCATTCGCGTAATATTCGTACCGCGATCGTAAAGTTCGTTAAGCTCTCCGGCTGGACGTTACAAGGAATCGATTGAAGATTTCCATGGTATTGAAGTTTGCATAGTTGGGATGCAACAAAAATTCTTAATTTTTTTCAGTTATTTATTTGGGTACAGTTCCGAAAAGCCCCTACCGCAGATTAATTTCGAATTTCGTGTAGCAGTGTATAATGACTCGCTGATCACGAATATGATAGTGAAAATAGCCGCAAATTTGATTTTCAAGGTCAAAGCTCACAAAAAGTGACCTTTTAAAAGCTTTTCTACTTTATTTTAATGAATTTTCATTAAAATAATTTTTAGAAATTTAGAGAATAGAATTTAGAGAAAAATGCTTTCTACAAAAGTTTTAGCTTATAAAAAGATTAATCTTTTATGTTCCATACAATTTTTGTCTAAGACCATTTTGTTTCGAAAAAAATGGGATAATGCTCCAATAAGTACATTTTTGCTAAACTCCATTAGTTTCGATATTTTCTGCTTACGCACTTTACCGCGCGAAGATAGGAGTTTAGTGCTTAAAGCGCATGTTTATTTTTTTATTTCTTTGTACTTCATTTTAGTTCTTCGTTTTTATGTTTGGGTTTGTTTGGGTTCGTTTGAGTTGAAAGACTAAACTGCACTTTGAAGAGTAAACTCCAACCTTCCCGCGGTAAAGTGCGTAAGTAGATAATGTCGAAACTGATGGAGTTTAGCAAAATGTACTTATTGGAGCATTATCTCATTTTTCTCGAAACGGAATGGTTTTAGACAGAACCTGTATGAAACATAAAAGATGAATCTATTTATAGGCTACAACTTTTGTAGGAAACATTTTTCTCTAAGCTCACCATTTATTAAAATGAAATAGAAAAACTTTTGAAAAAATCATTTTTTGTGCATTTTGACCTTGAAAATAAAATTTACGCCACTATATTCGTTATTTTCACCTATATTCACTATATTCGGTATTTTCACCACTATATTCGTGATGAGCGAGTCAAAATGCATGGGCACACGAAGTTCCAAATTGAGCGACGGTATGGGCTTTTCGGAACTTTGTCCATTTATTTTTATTGCTATCTAAACCGTTTTATCCCAAGCTTAAGTTATGGAACCTGCCTCAGGATCTTCGAAAATGTTCCAGTGATTTTTGTAGCCTAAATGGACTGAAAAAATGAGGTAATACGAAAACAAAAATATGTTCGTTGCATCCCAATAATGCAAACCTCAATAGTACAGATTTCCGGACTGCGAGTGTGTCGAAGGTGAGCCGAGCGAAGGTGATGGTGCGTTTTTTTGAAATCCAGTACTCGATCACGCAACCTCGCGGGCGATCAAATCGCGCGCAGCGAATTCAAGGACGGAATCAAGGATTTCCGGCATCGCGCATGGATGCAAGGACGAAAAATGAGAACCGCGACCACGAAAATCGCGAGGATTTACATCATTTATGCAATCACGTTTACAATATCGTCTCAATTGTGGAAATGATCGGATGAAAAAGAAAACTGGAAACTGCGTACCCCTCCAGCCTGTGCTATGATCGATCCATCTTCGGGAAGAGAAAAAAAGAAATGACTGCAAAAAAAATATTTAATTCATGTAAGGTCTAGTTAAATCAAATAGTTTTTTTCTTAGTCTCGCGGCAAACTACGATCCGTTGTTGTCCAAATATATGTTTTTATTCGTTTCAACTATTCTTTTCAAATATTGAATATATTTAAATTAACGAAATTAAGATTCGATTCGAATAAATCTTCATCTGCTTACAATATACAGTGCAAATCCAAGTGTGCTATATGCGTAGACTATTTCACAAATCCAAAATAAAATGAAATACTCAATTTAGAGTACTACTACAATGATTTTGTATCATAATTCGTCATTCCCTGACTTTCTGAAATGATTTTAATCCAGGAAAATATTTCGCCTATGGAGCATGGAGTGAAGAATCTGAATGAATATGAAGTTTGCATCGTTGGAACGCAACGATATTGATCTATTATTTTTCATTTTTTATTTCTTCATGTTTATCGTTGTCCGAAGAATTTTTTGCAAATTGAGGTCGTAGATTTCGGATAAGAGATTTGAGTAATTAAAAATAATTTATTTTCGTTGCCGTCCAACGATGCAAACCTCAACGTCATGAATCTGTATCGAAGATCACCTCTTGCCACGTACTGCAATACGAATAATCGAAACCAACAATCCGCTGTTCCACGATAGCAGTTAATGTTCTCCGATTCTCCTGATGCTATCGTAATGGCTTATTTCCCACAAGTACGGCTGACTATGGCAATTTATCAATCAAAGCTTCCTAGGAAGGTTAACATGGCAATGTGGCGTAAAAAAACATTTTTCCCTATCACCCGGGAATAGTTGTGATTCATTCTGATGTATAAACAAAAAAAAACTCAGGGAAAAGAAACTTGTCTAACGATCTACGAGGAATTTGTGCTATACAATAATCACCACGAGAGACTGCGGTAATCCAGAATACTTTCCTAATCGAATTGCTATTGGTAATGACGATAATCATACAGGGGAGATTTGCAGTTCTCCAACACGAACGCGTATTATTGGAGTAATATACCACCGTGTACCATAATGATGGAGAAATATGTGTTTTCCATTCCTGCCAATTATTTCATTGAACTAAAATTCACGATTTCACGATGTTGAGTTTTGCATCGTTGGAGAATATGCAACGAAAATGAAAGTTCTTTATTTGCTCCAATTTATTTTGGTAGATCGTAGCTAGGAAAATTCCTCAACAATTTTTTTATTTGCTCATTCAGCCATACATAATCTACATTTGCAAGAAAAAAAGATTTTTCGAAATAACGAAGAGGAAAAAAAAATATAAAAAAGAGTTTTCGTTGCATTCCAACGTCATTAGGGTTAGGCTAATGCTTTTGAAACTTTGGTGTAGACGCTTGAGTGCAAAAGTATGTGCATCATTTTTATCGTTATAGAAAATCATATTTCGTAGATTTAGGCTGTAGATCGCTGAATAAGAATCCCAAAAATGTTCGAGTGATATTCATAGCTCAACCTGCCAAACTTCAACGTCATGGGTAGATGCTGTTAGGAAAGGGTTTAATTTTCAAAAAAGTAGAAATAAAGTTAAAAAAATATAAATAAATACATTAATTATATTGTTCTTCAAGTTTCGTACCGTGAAACGAAACTTTTACAATGCCTGTCAGAATTCCCAGTGACTAATCTATGCTTACCGAGTTCTCGCTTTATGGATTTTTGTATAGGGTTACATGAACGAACATGAAGTCTGCATCGTTGGAAGGCAGAATTGCAGGAAGCGTTTGCAATTACAATCGATTTATTCCAAGCATTTTTCTCTATACGGCCTCGCCATGAAAAAGTGCCTAGTCTTTTTCTCAAAGTAAAACAAAAAAGGCCAGTCCAGCCACTGTTTTATCGCCGAAGAGCCCTCTGTTCGACGAGCCTCCTATCAATGTGATTCCCGAGCTGTACCTACGATTGATATCGTCAGAGTGGTATAAACGTACAGAATCGCCACGCCTTCTCATTCGTGTCACTATAAATCAGCGCTGTACACCGGGGCGTTGCAAAGAGGCGCGATTACGTGACCTAGGGCGACGCCTGACCTTTCCTAAATTACGACGACCGTTGCGATCGTAAATAAGCTCGGCTGATATTAATGTTTACATCGCGATTAAGCCTCGAATAATTTGAGCCGCGTGACGCTTGCACTTGGTACAATGGTTTATTTTCTTATTTCTCCACATACACGATTTATTAATTCGTATTACTTCGAACGATTTCAGCATAGGAATTATAATCTGCCAAAAATTATAAAAAATAAACTATCGACATCGTACGCAATTCGAACTCATTTTCTAAAAAATAGCACTGACATTTGTTTCTACTTGCGTAACATTACACAAGATTGACGTTTGTGTTGTTGGAATTCGATGAAAAAATATTATTTTTATAATTTCGCTAATTCTTTTGCCACTTTCCAGCTTTGAAAATCACTCAAACATTTTTTCGAGTTTGGGATCTAGTCTTGACTTGCAAAAAGAATAGATTTTGTATATTAATAGTAATAGGAAAATAAAAGTGCGAAAAAGCGACGAACGCTTTTTCGTCGCTTGAAGCAACTCAAATTGAAGAGGAAGGTCTAACATACCGTGCAGGAATCTCAGATTAAAGGTAAATAGAACTGCTAGTAAAACTTCAAGCGCATATTTCGCGAAACTAAGCTTTTCAAAACGGTGTACACGATTTCTCGACATATAATGAACGGATTGACTTGACATTTGGTACAATCCTCTCACGTTCAAAGGTCCTTCAAGGAATTGTTTATAGCTTCTTCAATTATTAAGATTTTTTAAATGAAATTTGGTACACAACTTTATTAATGTACATATACAAATGAATGTCTAAACGATTTTTCATTCTTCTTACTTATTCCTTCAATGTTTTTTTTCTGTCACCCTGATTTTCGGGTCGTCACAGTCGCTTACCCGCTTGTATCAAATTTCAACCATAATTGAAACCCCTATGAAACCTCCAGCCCCGTGACTCTCTTAAACCATTTATCAATATCATATTTAATATTATTCTTTTATTTCCTAAGTTCCAACTTTCCTCACGATGTTGAAGTTTGTATCGTTGGAATGCAACGAAAAATGTTTACAGGAATGTATTTCCTGATCTTCTTCATCATCCAAAATCTGATCCAGCAAATTTAGGCTTCAGATTTCTTACGAGGATCGTAAAAAAACATTTAAGTGTTTTTGTAGCTCAAATTTGCCATAAAAAGCTCAGGCTACTGAATTTTCGTTGAATTCCAACGATGCAAACTTCAATATCATCGTTCCTCGGCGATTTTGATGTATTAACCTACCCATGTGCGGGTCTACGACGTTCCGAGTACGGCCGACGTTTGGCTGTATCGTGGCAACACGTCGGCTGCCAACGGTCGACGGCCTATGATGAGCCAGCGTTGGCGAAACGTACTAGCCATGGTTGGCTATCAGGCGGCGATGGCTCGGCAGTCGACGATCGAAAGGCGACTATGGCGCAGAGTTGCCGAAACCGTTATTCGATCGTCGCTCCGACGGTACGCTTGATAGTTGGCGCAACGCTGGTCACCACGGTTCATCCGACGCTGGCTAGTCGTCGCCCGGGTGTAGTTGGCCATGTGTGCAGACCCAGAATACAGCCAACCCTTGGCAGTAAGACGGCGTCGAATAAACAGCCGACGGTCGGGACGCGACTATGGCTTAGAGTTGGCGAAAGTGTTGTTCGAACGTCGCGCCGACGTTACGATCAGTACTTCGCGCAACGTTGGCTACCACGTTTAATCCGACACTGGGTAATCGTCGCACGGGTGTAGGTGACCATTTTTTGTAGACCTAGAGCTCGACCGATGCTTGACCGTAAACAAAGTCCAGTAGACCGTTGGTACCCGACCTCCACCGTTCGAATTTTCTTTTGAGCTTGCCTGAAAAGTATTGTGTAGCGCGCAACCTAAACGGTGTGAATATTCCACAGTGGAATTAATTTAACCAATGGCGGATAAAAATAGGTCTTCGTATAATCGCGTAAAAAAGTTTCGTCGTCTCCATAAAGAGGAAAACGAAGTTAACGCTTCTGCCCACCAATCAACTTCTAACAGCTACACGGAGAGAATTTTTAAGTAATTTTTACTGTGAAATCACAATAACTCGGTGACAAATGTGCAATTCTACAGGTTTTTAGGAAATAAATTATAAATTTTCATGGAAATGAATCAAAATTTACTTTTGCGTAACAGAAATTTAAAATATTTTCCAGAATTTTTACTGAAATTAATAGTAAAATTTCATGAAACGTAAAGATTACGACAATAAGTTAAAAAAGTGCTAATATAAATGAAATTTTTCAGTGGAACATTGAGAAATTTGCGTGTTTTCCATAAAAATTTAAAAAAGGAAGCCGAAATTTTCCGTGCGTCCACCGGAATTTTACGTTCTTTATAGTAAAATCAGTTAGGGCTAGGTCGCTTGACCGTACGCGTGAGCTCTGTGTGCGAGCGTGCGTATACGTGAACGCAAGTTGTGCGAGTGGGCTTATGTATGACGCAGTATGACGAGTACGAACGACGCCGACCCGCGTTGCTTAGCAACAGCGGTACCGCGCATGCGCATTATAGTACGAAACATGGGCCAAGAAAGCCTCGTGGTCTCGTGCAGTCTAACGTGTTCTACGCAGTTGTACGCAAGAAAACAAAGAAACGTGAAAAGAAACTTCGATAAAGGACGCCTACAATGGTACGGAAAGATGATATGCTAAAATAAGTAGCAATCAAGAACACAAATGTTCAGAAATACAGTATATAGAGTATTTATTTAATCATAGGGAATTCATTTTTCGCTAGGGATTTTAGAAATTTCAAGTTTGTCCAGGTTATTTTTACTGTAGAAACTTGGAAGTTTTGAGGCAGCCCATTGTTAAAATTCTACACGAGAATGTGTCAGAATTTTTACTGAAAGAAATGTAAAAAATTATGCTACTTGCTTAAATTTTTACATGAATGAAAGCAAAATATTGAAAGCTAGTGTCAATTTTTGACTATGTGCACATTTTTCACCGGTTTCAAATGTTTAATGTAATTTTTACGGAGATTTCACCGTAAACAATACTTAAAAATTCTCTCCGTGTATGTTTCGGGAGCAGACACGATTGATAGTTCCTTTGGGCCTTCTTCACATTTTTGTTACCATTCTAGCGTTTATAACGGTGTAGGACTGAATATATTAATAACGTTGTAAGACTGAATATATTTATGAAGTTGTAAGACTGAATATATTTATGAAGTTGTAAGACTGAATATATTTATGAAGTTATAAGACTGAATATATTTATAACCTAAGCTAGACATCAATACGTCAATCACTGACAATAAATTTCTATTAATGCTATGTCTTTTTTCTTTTAAATAGTCAATCTGCTATTCCTTTAAACACCCTCTCGTAAATGTAGTGCCATCGTCGCAAACGACGTAGGGTCGATTGCGCAAACGACGTAGGTTCGATGCCGCAATGGATGTAGGGTCGACGCGGTGATCGACGTAGGATCGATACCGCAGTCAGCGCAGGGCCGACGCAACAATCGGCTTAGGGCCGACGTTGCAATCGACGAAGGGCCAACATCGATTAAATATTGTGGCGCAACGTTTGGGAGGATCGTCGGGCCGACGTTATCATTTGGACGTTTATTGGACCCCAAAACGACGTTGGCGAACAGAGTCGGGCCGACGTCCTAACGCCGGCAAGCGTCGTTGCGCCAACGTAGGCGCGACTTTAAAATCCTACCTGGGTACCCAATTGATACCTTTCCTATCACTCCTTAGGGTCCGTCCATATATTACGTCATAGATGTTTTGCTGGTTTTTACCTCCCCCCTCCTGGAATCATCATATCCTTCGTATCGTCATAATCCAATTATCGTCATCGTCATCCAACGACTAGCCCGCCCCGTTTCTATTTTAAAATTACGTAATTTATGGATGGCCCCTAGCCGCCCTTCGCTAATGCAACCTAACGTTCCGTTTCGTCCACAGCCGTCTCAAGCACACTACATCGCATTTGCCGAGGGTACGGGGAAACTGTGAAAAACCCTTACCGGCATAGACGGCCCCATATTCTTCCGATTCTCTGGTGCACGGACGTTTTTACTCAAGTATCTCCACCAAGGTCTCAAAAGCATTGGCCTTCCTGAAGTTTGTATCGTTGGACAGCACCGAACATGCGTCTTAATCTTCTTATTCTCTCATCTCTTGTTGTCATCCAAAATAATTATCGATAATTCCTCGATAAGCACCGAATATTCGTCTCAATCTTCTTATTTTTCAATTCTCATTGTTATCCAAAATACTTATCGATAAATATAGGGTAGAGATGCCAACGTGGATCTTAAAAAAGGTTTGAAGTGGCTGTGAACTGCCAAAAAACACATTGGCGATTAGAAGAAAATTATTCTCGTTGCGTGCTAACGATGCAAACTTGAATATCATAAATTGGCCTTTCGCTGACTGGTTGATGCGCCAGGCGATGCACAGCTAAGCGGCCACCGCTCCGAGTATCGGCCGTGCACAAAGCTGCCTAACTCGAAGGACCCTCAGAGCCAAACCCCGACCGCCCAGCACCAGTGCTTTTCACAGCGCTCGTACTTATACATCCTCATCCAAAAATCACTGTAATTGAGTTTTGGTGCGGAAAAGAAGGTAAGTGGCTGTCCGAGGGCCAATTTACCGATTTTGCCACCCACGTCACGATTTTATATCGAAGTATATGTACATGCATCCGTAGATATAATACTTGAGAGGCCCGGTGATCGTGCAGCAATGTACGTAGTGAAACGTGTATCGTCTCGTGTGTAGGTGTACCTGTGCATGTGTGTATTATTAAAGAATACATTATGACGCCGAGGCGGACCGCTATGGAAATGAAAATTAAAACGTCTGCCGTCCGTACGCCCTGGGCTCTTGGTGCCCCTACTTCTCGGACCCCAGCAGAGCAGGACTCCACTATCAGAAAAGAGTTTTGAATTAGGCCGATCTCTTCCGAAACGAGTGGTCATCTACCGATACGTCCCGAGATCACGACAGCTCCGACTATTATTATACGAAGATTCATGCCACACACATCTCTCTCTAACTCTAACTCTAACTCTAGCTCTAGCTCTAGCTCTAACTCTAGCTCTAGCTCTAGCTCTAGCTCTAGCTCTAGCTCTAGCTCTAACTCTAACTCTAACTCTAACTCTAACTCTAACTCTAACTCTAACTCTAACTCTAACTCTAACTCTAACTCTAACTCTAACTCTAACTCTAACTCTAACTCTAACTCTAACTCTAACTCTAACTCTAACTCTAACTCTAACTCTAACTCTAACTCTAACTCTAACTCTAACTCTAACTCTAACTCTAACTCTAACTCTAACTCTAACTCTAACTCTAACTCTCTCTCTCTCTCTCTCTCTCTCTCTCTCTCTCTCTCTCTCTCTCTCTCTCTCTCTCTCTCTCTCTCTCTCTCTCTCTCTCTCTCTCTCTCTCTCTCTCTCTCTCTCTCTCTCTCTCTCTCTCTCTCTCTCTCTCTCTCTCTCTCTCTCTCTCTCTCTCTCTCTTTTCTTCATTTTTCTTGCCCTGTTCTCTCGGAGCTCACCATCTCTCGATGCTTGTAAAGTATTTTTAATTTATTTTTATTATTATACATGCTCTCGTATGCACAGCGTGAGGATCGGTCGGTACATAGGCTCGTTGCCAAGGCGAGATTTTATGTAAGCCAGTGGGCCGGAGCCCCGCACGAAGTTATGCGCGGCTTTATATCGTCCGCGTTTTCTTTCCGACGTCAAGGGACCACGAATGTGCGTACCGATTTTAGTGCAGCTGGTCCACGACCGGGCTTCGAACGTAGCCGCGTAATTTGCATTAAAGGTGGAAAAATTCTAGCACGGTTGCTGCAGCTAAGAAAAACTTTCATTTGTTAGAAGATAAGAGAGTTGACAGGCTTACAGAAACCGAAAATAATCGTTCTCGTTAGTTATCTTCTCTTTCTTCTTGAAGTGCAGGGAAAAACAAATTGATGAAGTAGTTCGAAGGAGGAATGCCAATATGACGGACCTATAAAGGTCGTTTTTTTCGATTTTATTTTGAATACTAGATTATTCATTTGAAATTTTGAAAAAAGTATGTGATTAAGCATACATTGAACTTATTCCGTGCAAATTTTAATTTTTTATAAATTCTAATCTAACAACGGCATAGATTTTATAATACAGCGTCTGTTTAAAAAATGTGGTCCAACGATCGAATCGATAACTTGACAATATATAGTCTGAAAAAAAACGAAAAGGTTTCATAATGTATATAAATAAAATTCTCGTTGTACATAGCTGTTTTTTCGAAAAAAAAGAATTCACAAATGGCGGGTTTTGTAAAAAAAGGTGTAATTTTGGCGAAACTTTATCTTATATTCGTGGGCTTTAAAAATACTACATTCAAAAAAAGCAGCTGTGTACAACGATACCAACTGCAATTACGGAAATTTTGTTTTTTTTTTAAATTGAAAATCGAACAATTATAGCGACAGTTATAATTGCGGCCAGGTCGAGAAAAGTCGTTTCGATAGAGACGCACTTGAACGTTTTACTATACGCAAATCATTGCGCTACCTGCTCTCGATAAATCGTCCATGACTTGGTCAATTATCAATACTGTAACTTAACATTTTTTCACATACTCTTAAAAACCTATACTTTGAGAAAGTGCAAAAAAATCGATCTTTTTACCCGTCCCAGTGGTCTCCCACCTTAAAGTTTGTGGAATTTGGGAGCCCGCGTTATGTTCGAATTACGTGCATTCCGACAATCACTGCCTGTTATTTTTCTGCATCCTTTTTACACTCCCACCGTTATGGAAATAATAAAATCTTACTGATAAAATCAACCCGAGAGAATGTACAACATCGATGCAAAAAATGTATTCGCACAGAAATGAGACCACCAACAAGTCAATTTTTTTATTTCTCAAATGAACAAAAGAACGTATTTCAATTTGTAGTTCCGAATTCTTCGTTTATAAGTATCCGCGTTGTTCAAGGCTCAGAAGATGTAATATAAAGTGACGGCAGAGAAAGGCCACAATCGTAGTGGCTTTCCACTGTACCCATCGCAATTTTCGTACGGCAAGAATAGAGTTAGAATAAAGACAAGAAAAAAGAGTGAAAAAATTGCTCAGGTGCCGTGTTCGTTCAATCGGGAGAGCAAAAAATTATCGTTCTTCCGACCTAGAACTAGAATATATATCTATATATATATACAACTGTCAAGCTAGGCTTGGGTTGAACAAAGCCAATGAGGCTATTTTAAGTTATTTTCCCAAGGCATATTGCGCGGTCCAGACACTTCTCGATGCCATCAATTTTTTGTCCTTTTCATTCCCAAATCAATTAACTTGGGGCTTGGTACCGGGGGACGAGACGGCCTCAGAAAATTGGCTGTCAAATCGTCGCTTAGAAAGAGGCTACCACCGCACACGAATGGCCAGCGGACCCTAGCGAGTCACTCGTAAGCATATAAGCCCAAGAAGCAATGATCACGAAGAGCACGACAAGGAGAGGAAAACATGATCGCTCGTGAAAACGTCGCGGCTCACTTCGTCCTCGATCAACTTCCGCGTGTAGCGCAATGTTTTTTTTTTCTTTGCCGTACCACTGAGAGTCGGCCGAGAAATCGGTCTTTTTTACTGCCTTGCAGGAGAAGCATCGTTTTTGTTTAAAAATGGGAAACCACTTTTTTGTCATCGCAAGCATCGAATGGATATTTCCTGTTTTACAATGGGAGAAACTATGTAAAATATATTTTTAGTCGGTGGAAATGAAGTTGCAGTGAAATAAGGCAAGACTATATACGTTGGAACTTAGGGCATCAAAATAAACAAATAATAAAATATATTTAATATTTATAATAGTAGTAATAATACTATAATGGTAGAATGGGCGCAATAATAATAATAATAATAATAATAATAATAATAATAATAATAATAATAATAATAATAATAATAATAATAATAATGTGACCGGTAAAAAATCACCTTTTTTCTGCATTGCAAAGTATATTCGAGAATATGTGAAAAAATATGAGTTACAATATTGAAAATTGACCAAGTTACAGACGATTTAGTGAGAGCAGGAGGCGCAACGATTTACGTATACTAAAACTTTTAATCGCGTTTTTCTCGCAACGACTTTGCCTGACCTGGCCGGAATCATAACTCCAGCTATAGTTGTCCGATTTTCAATTTGAAAAAAGCACAAATTTTCGTAATTACAGTAGCTATCGTTGTACGTAACCAATCTTTTTAGAAATTCAGTATTTTTCAAACCCCGCGAATGTAAGTAAAATTTTGGGTAAAATTACTTTTTTCTCCATCTCCGCCATTTACCGAATTTTTTTCTCGTATACTTATATAGATTATTTTACTGTAATATTATTACAGTCAATTTTTTTTTTCGTATCTTTATATGGATTATAAAACATTTTTATTTATGTTTTTCAGTCTAAATATTGTCAAGTTATCGATCCGGCCGCTGGAGCAGATTTTTGATACAGAAACTTTATTATACCTCAATAATGTTGTTAATTTTTTATTTTCTTTAATACAAAAAATTACACGAAATAAGTTCAATGTATGCTTAATAACATAGCCTTTTTTCCAAATTCTAAATAAATAATGCAGTAGACAAAAAAATCGGAAAGATGACCCTTTTTCGGCCCGTTACGGTGTAGTGCCTTCCCATAATAGCAGTAGCATTAGCGAAGTAAAATTGATAGAATAATTGTAATTACCACGATTGGTATTATCGTTGAATAATAAAAATAAATATTATTACTATTATAGAGTAATAATAAGGGTATACATTGGAACTCGAGAAATTAAATTTAAAAAATAAAAAATTCGACTGCAATATTTACATTAGGGATTGAAATATCGTCGTGATACAATTGTGAATGGAGGACTTCTTTGCCTCACTTTGTTCTTGTACACATAGTTACGATTTCGTTTGATGATAGAAAAATTAGCTGCCAAGGACTCGGTCGACTCGTTGAGCGAAGTGATTTTTTTTTTTCACGCGAGCTCTTTTCGTTACATAAATAGCGGGGCGTTGACAGGAACTCCGGTGTACCTGAATCGCATAAATTAGCATCGTTATAACGGCGTCTATCATCGTCGTTGACGCTCGATGCCCCTCTACTTTTCATTCCACCGTTTCGCGAGCCCGTTCGATGTGCTCGTATGAGTAATTTTCATCAATGTACAGTCGTATACAAAATGTCGCGCGTACTTTAAACTTCGGCCCACGAACCTGAGTTGGATTCAGAAAATAAAGTTGGCCCTAAACTCTCTCCCGATATGACGAAACTATAGTTAGTGTTTATAAGTTTTTATTAAACATTCATTCGGCTGAGATTATTTATTTACTTTATAGACAAATTTCAGAATGCTCATTTTTCTTTGCTTTTCTATGAATGAAAAATGCACTAATAATCGTAGGCTTTTAAGAATCGACCTTTCGATCAAACGACACGGAGATTTCGAATAGTTGGAACTGAAAAGAGTGTCACAGTTCATTGAGGCTCTAAAGAGGCATTTTTTCCCTAGAACATTAACGAAACTCCAGTAGAAAGATTCGATCGTTTGATAGAGAAAGTGCTCCAGATCTGCTACGAATAAATCGTGAATAATTAGTCAACGAATGTAATGAACTCTGTTAGACGATATTGAAGTTTTCATCGTTGGAAATGGCGTTGGAGCTCGCATCGTTGCAATGCAACGAAAGTTCTTTTGAATTTTTGTTATTTTTTCATTTTTATTGCAGTCTATATTTTTTTCAATGGATTACCATCGTGTTTTTTTTAGAGGATAAGGAAAAATTGTTCGAGTGATTTTCGTATCCTAAATCGGCGAAGAAAACTCGAGCAATAGGGAAAAAATTAACTTTCGTTGCATTCCAACGATGGAAATTTCGACTTGATATAAAAATTACGAACAACACGAAAAAAGTGCTAAATGTGCGGAAAAGTGCTAAGTGCACAGTTCGAGATATGTTGCAAAATAAAAATAATCGAAAGCCGATCAACCGATCGATCGAATGGTCCATGGATTAGTCGATTTTTAATTACCAGAGCATCCGAATGTACTGAACCCCGACTCGTTGTGAAATACACTCACGAACGTTTAGTTTGCATTTGATTATAATGGCTCCAAAGTGCGGCACTCAGCCCTCGTCGACCTGGTTTCTCGATCGTTTGACCGTGGATTCCGATCTGGAAAATCGATTAGATTCGGCCACGGTCGCGCTTTTGTACACGCGGCGAAACTAGAGCCTAGTCATGTCGAAACTTTTGTTTGGCTATTGCTCTTAAGATATTTTATTTGGAACGATTTTTGAGGTTATAAGTAGCGCGACGGATATCCGTTCGAATCGTTTTATCCACCGTTACAGGACATCAATTGCGATAAACTCAATACCGATACGATTGGGCCTTTATGCAATGAAAATTCGGTAGTAACTCATTTCGTACGAGCGGGTTCATCTGAACTGCATCAATGAATAAAATGCAAATTCAATGGAAAAAATCTGTCGCGTATGCAGAACGTAATGCTCGTAAAGTTGCATCGGATTGTATCAATCCAGATGCAGTTGAAGTGATGATGTTGAAGTCTGCATTGTTGGAACGCAACGAAAAATAATTCCTTTTCGATGTTTTATTAATTAAATTTGCTTAGCTCTCGAAAACACTCAAACATTTTTACGTATACTTATCGGAGTTTTACGAGGACTGTTTTCACGAAAAGAAGGCTTTGGATAAGTATAACAATAAATACATGGAATTTGAGCAGAATTATCGTTGCATTCCAACGATGCAAATTTTAACGTCATTTGAAGTTTGCGTCGTTGGAATGCAACGAAAATTCTTTTTTATTTCCCTTTTCTCCATTTTTCCTTGTCATGCAAAATATTTTTCGATAGAGTTAGGTAGTAGGTCTAATGAGGATCTTTAAAAACGTTTCTAGTAGCTTTGGTCTGGGAAAAAGTTATAAAATGTTTGGTCTGGGAGAAGAAAGTGCAATAAGAAACAAACAAAAAATTGCATTCGATTTCAATGATACAAACTTCAATATCGTCGATTGAAAACATTCCCATTGTCAGAAACCAAAAACATCCCCGTTGTAACAATCGATCGTCAATTAATTGTATCAATTCAGAACGTTTGGCCAATTCAAATTCGGTTAAAGAATGAACCTTTCAATCGTCAATAACGATTCTCAGACTCGTAATGTATGCTATATTTCCATGGGGTTGAATTTGCATAATTGGAATGGAGCAAAAATTCTTTGTCATTTTCTCATCTTTTTTATTACCATAATTATAAACTACCGATTTGGTTTGCATATTTCTGGATAACAATCCCAAAGGAGCTCAAAGCAGCCGAAACAAATTAAGGGAATTGAAAAAAAACCTCCAAACAGCATGATGATGATTTGCATCGTTGCAATGTAACCAAAGATAACATTTCGTTAACAGCTCCCATTTTTTTTCGCTGACGACTTGAGGTACGAAAATCACTCAAATTATTTTTCCTATCTTCGATACAAATCGACGATCTCAATCGACGAAAAAAATTTGGATTATAATAAAAATGAAGAAATGTCAAAAAAATAAAGGCGAACTTCCGTTGCATTTCAACGATGCAGACTTCAATGCCATCAACTGGCAGACTTTGTCAGCCTAATTATCCCGACCGTCGTCAGTTATTTTGTACTTCCATGGTAAGGCTTGCATCTCCACGTTTTATACCGAAACTCTCATGATCTCGATCGCGCTGACGCGATGAAAAATAAAACATACAGATTTTACGTCTTCAACAATTTCGCACGAAAGTTGAAACTGACCAGTAACGGGCCGCCGAACAAGCGGTATAAATGACCAGGAAAGTTGTACAGAATAGATCGAGAAATAACCAGGAACAAACGAGGAAATAAAAAATGACGTTTCAGCGTTATTGGAATCCTTGAGGAGGTAAAAATTAGGAGTGTATTCAATTTAGTAATTCGACAAAATATTGTTTGTTGGTTATCTACTTGCTAAGGTAGCATATGAGTGTATACGTAAGCTTGCTCGCATTTCCCGGTAGGAAAAGAGACAGAAAAACGTACACAGATCACTATCCGAGCGAAAAATGCCTGGAGTGCAAAGGGCTATTTCACAAGTATCGCAAAATCGTAAGCGTAAGTGCACGTTGTAAGCATAGCACTTCTGTACGTGGTACAACTCACAGGACGAACTTTTATCCTCGTACGATGGTACCTTTTGCTTACGCGAAGCGCTCCGCTTGTAGCCACCTGGCGGATTGTTGGCGAAATACATTTAGGTAATGTCTTCCCGGCTAGGACATTGATATTTCCCAACATGGCGACAAGGCGTTCAAAAACCACAAATGTCCTGCTCTACTTTTGGCCTCATAAAATAATTTGGCTATTCTTTATGCTTAAATCATGTTATCGTAATTCCGGTATTTATGACACGCATTGTTATCCTCGTCGATTATCATTGACGAAATGAATGCATTCAATGACGAATAGACATTTTCATCATTGATTACAACAGATGTATTAGTTTCATCCCAATCAATTATAAATATCTTTGACAAGGCGTAAAGCAAAGTAACTGTTCTTTAGTTCTTAAGGCTTTAGGCCACAGTAACGGGTATAAAATAATCTGCGAATTTAACAATTTTTTTTTTTCGTATGAAAAAGTGATTCACTCATAAAATTAATTACACATCTATTTAGTATGAATGTCAAGCTGTTAGAAATTTTTTTTTTTCGAAGTACAAAATGGCCGACTACTAATATTTTCATTTGTTATCCTTTTTTTAGGCGCACCGCGGCGTGACATTTAGCATCCACAATTTTTTACCTAGAACAAAAAACAAAAATCCTCGTCAATCTACATTAGAATACCTTGAGAAGTACGTACGGAATTTAAAAAATATTGTTTTATTCAAAAGTTTTAGGTATTTGAACTTAAGAAATGAATTTTCAGTGAAAAATGTCGTTATAACTGGTCATAAACTGCTCGTAAAATGCAAAGTTTGCGATTAATCAGAAATTCCGTACGCACTTTTCTCTGCGAAATGCCATTAGGAACGTAACTTTTAAATTTTAAGTAAATCGAGTGAAAATTGTTGAAGTTATTTGTCGCGCCAATTGGAAAAAAGCTGTGTCGAGAAGTTTCGAGTAGTCGGCCATTTTGTGCATCGAAAAAAAAATATATATTTCTTAACAGCTTGATATTCGTACTAAATAGACGTGTAATTAATTTTATGAGTAAATAACTTTTTCATACGAAAAAAAAATGGTTAAATTCGCACAGTGGCCTGAAGGCTCCACTTTTCAGACCATGTCAATGTTCTCACCGGGTAGACGGGAAGATGTACTTGCCTGCAACGTATCCCGACAAGAAGATTGCAATTTCTAAACATAGAGGGTAAGTCGTAAGAAAACGACTTTTCGATCACCCCAGTTTGTTCCAAGGGAGCGCCCGATCAGGTAAATCAGACAAGGCAAGTCCGCTCAGGGCCGGACACAAAGTAGGGAATGCCCAGTCACATTTCTGCACGGGCAGACGCAATTCTTTCTTTCGCTCCGCCATGCAAGAGATTAATGTCCGCAGATGTCGTGGGAATACTTCGTGTGCAAATAACGAAGCTAAAATAACGTGCAACGATACACAAGTATCCCCAAGCCAACAAAACTCCGTGCAGCATCCACCGCGTTCTTCGGAGTATGCCGCGAAGGATAGTACGAAGATACGAATATTACGCGAATCATAAAGAAAGAGGATAGCAAATATATATGCCCGTGCGATAAGTAAACGTCCAGACTCGCAATACCTATGGTGTACCTCGCAGATCATTGCATATATGCAAAGGGAACACTCGCGTTACTCGTGTATACAGGGTCGTTCAAAATGAGTCGTACAACGAGGGAAAAAAACTACTATAAGGTAGTTAAAAAACTATATAGTAAATTAAAAAAACAACTATGGTTAGTTTTCGAGCCGGCCATAATACTTTTCGCAATTCTTCAGTCTTAAAATCGTAATATCTATTTTTTAATCCCAATGATTTGAATTTAATCATTTGGTTAGGAGCCTTGCGTTAACCGGTCTACGAAGGATTCCCAAAAGATGCCATTCAATTACATTCCTCACGCGAAAATTATTTAAATTTCGAATTGATCTGATTTTTTTTCTTGAATCGTCCTGTACAAAAAATTTGACAAGGAAAAAGCGACGATTGCGTTGAACGAATTGTGTATTGGTATAAGTAGCGTTAAGTGCCTCGTAAAATCGTCCCCGCGAGTTGCAAGTTTAAAAGGCGAGTGCGCGCGAATAAGCCAAGCGAAAAGGACCGGGAAATCGGTGTGTGTCCGACTGAATTTATAATGCAGTACGATATGCTTGTAAGTCTATAAGTCGCGCAGGGGGTTCGTATGACGGTGGCTTTTGCATTTGTGCGCTTGTGTTTCGTGCGGCTCTTTTTTTCCTCTTCTTTTCTTTGCCGCCCGGAACCCTCGAGCTGTTTTGCAAACATCGTAATGTACATACGCGTATGTATATGTGTATACGTACGGAAATGTGTGTTCAATGCTGATTTTTTTTCATACATAAGAACCTATTACGACTCGATGACTCATATCACAATGGTCGGTCAATATCGAGTACACTTCCCATTGCATTTGTTTGCATTTTTCCGGAATGGATCGAGGCCAGAGTAAAGCTCGCTTATGTATATCAAACTTCTGTACCATCAACTGGGGAGAGTTGTACAATTGCGGACGCTTAAAGAAATCGTATGGTGCTGAAGTTTGCATCGTTGGAACGCAACGAAAGTTCCGTTTTACATTTTATTTTCCACATTTTTATTATTATAGGCGATCTTTTTTTGATAGATTTTTATGTAGATCGCAAAACAAATATTTTAAAAAATGGTTGATGGATTTTTGTAGGCGAAATCTGCCGAAATAAAGTAATTCGTTGCAGTCCAACGATGCAAACTTCAGCATCGTGAAATCGTTCACTGAAAGTCAAGATATTAGTATAAATTAGTCGGTTTTTATTAATTATTAAACTTTGGTCATTGGGGAGATCAACGTTATTAATTATTTTCAATTAATCAACGCACGTTAATGTTTTTTTTAAACCCTTTACTGTCCATAATTATCCAATGCCATTCGGGTAAATACGGAAACTCTTCTTCTTGTATCTTGTATTAATAAAAACGTTTTGATACAACAAAATTTCGTTGCAAAAAAACTTTTTGCCACAAGAAAATTTTGTTGCAAAAAAACTTTTTGATACAAAATTTTGTTGCAAAAAAACTTTTTGGGACAACAAAATTTTATTGCAAAAAACTTTTTCACACAAGAAAATTTTGTTGCAAAAAAGCTTCTTGATACAAGAAAATTTTGTTGCAAAAAAACTTGTTGGTCCAACAAAATTTTATTGCAAAAAAACTTTTGCACACAAGAAAATTTTGTTGCAAAAAAGCTTCTTGATACAAGAAAATTTTGTTGCAAAAAAACTTTTGGATACAACAAAATTTTGTTGCAAAAAAACTTTTCCATACAACAAAATCGGTAGCGCTAACTTTTTCTGCAAATTATATTTCTTTCTAAGGTGTACTACACAAGAAAAAAAAAAAGTCGAAAACGGTTGTCGAGTTGTTCAAAAGCCCGGGAAGTTTGATTTCCGACATTATCGTCAGAGTCTATAAACAGAATGGGAAAAATGTATGGGTATGGAATTGCCAGGAGGAATTAAATGCGATTATAGTCAGTCCGAGTATATCCGTGTCGAGGAGCACTCGGGAGTTTCGCTCCGTTGATGAAACGCGTCTCGTCCCGGCGAATAAAAAAAAAATAATGATAATTAGAAGAACGCGAGTACGCGAGGTACATGTGTGTGCTCCCATGCGTCAACGGTATACCTAAAAGAGTCTCCACGTACAGTAATTTTTGTTCCTATTCTTTCGAGCTTGGTGTACGGCCGCGGCCATTGAGAAATATATCGGCACTCGCATCTACGATAATACAAAATTAACGAGACACTCTTTTGCAACCTTAGGGGAGAAGCACCATATATCGGATAGTTGCTTAATATCGGTTAGTGTACTATCCCAAGTTTTTCAACAGCGACAACTATTTTTTAATTTTATACACTAATAACTCGTCGTAAGATGTCGTCACTGCAAAACTTTTGGTTGCCTAGCAACAAAAGTGGCAGAACAGGTGGCCTACACAAATTACCTGATGCCAAATTCCCCTATCTTTGATCCCCTACCCCTCCCCCACGTACGAGGACCGTAACGCCTGGCCGAACCCCCCCCCCCCCCCCCCCCTATTCCGTAACGAAACGGGCGCTTTGTCGTCAATGGCGATTTTTTTCATAGACGTATAGCTGACTACAAAAGGAAAAAAATATTTAAAATTGGCCAAGATATATTGCCTTGAGTTAACGACGAAAAAAATAATTCTCTTAATTGTACCATCGATATCTTTGAGAAAGGTTATCTGTGAATGAAACGTCAACAATTTATCGATACCTATACAAATGTAGCTATCGTTGGGCATAGCCATTTTTTTAATTTTGTCTTTTTTTTTACAAAATGCCGACAGTTTGGACAGTTTTGTCTGTTTTCAAGGCTCTTTTTTTGTATTCAAGCAGTCTTTAAAAATAGTAAAAATGTAATGTGTAAAATAACAACGAGCATCTTGTTGTATATGACATGTAGATGATAAAATCACAAAATTTGAAAGTCTCCGGAACTATTTACTTTTTTCTCCACTTTCAAACAAAAGTATCCGATATATGGTGCCCCTGCCCTATCTTGTCCTCGACATGAAATATGAAAATGACAATGAATTATTGTGTCGCCGTATAACGAGGTTCATAACAGTCCCGACCGCGTTTTTTTCTCATCAGCGGGAGCGTTAGCTGCTGGGTGATGGGTGACCGCTGAGACGCGCTCGTGAGCCACCTGATAGGTGGGAGACAGGCAGAATTTCCGATGACAACGCAACCGGTGCTCAATGTAGCGGCTTGCATCGACTCAGGTTTTCCCCAGTTTCCCTGTGCCCCCGTAAACTCCCGGAATCGCAAAATAGGAGTGAAATTGGCAAGATCGTAAGAGGCCAAAAAGGTATACGGTGGAATATTGGATGTGAAAAAGTTGTTTAAACAAAACTTTCAACGTTTCGACAGCGGAAACATTATTCGAATATCTCTTGTATCTCTAGACGCGATTTTATCATACGACTCACGCAGACGTTTCCTCCGCGTCATTATCCAATTTCCGCATTCGGAGAGGATTTTATAAATAACGTATAAATTCCGCTTCCGGAAACTCGAAGAACGGTAAGGCATTCCTTAATTTTTATTTGTGTTATACTTTAATCTCTTCCTTGCTCTCTTCCAGTCTCCAACCCCCAAGCGCGCCTAAACCTCTCTCACTCTCTCTCTCTCTCTCTCTCTCTCTCTCTCTCTCTCTCTCTCTCTCTCTCTCTCTCTCTCTCTCTCTCTCTCTCTCTCTCTCTCTCTCTCTCTCTCTCTCTCGCTCTCTCTCTCTCTCTCTCTCCCCCTTCTCTTCCTGTCTCAGCATACCACTCGATCGTAATCATCGATGACTACAGAATTCTCCAGCCGTCGAACAATTCGTTTTTAATTGGAATTATAAAAAAGTTCGCGTTCGACCTATCTCCGCTACTTTTGAGATATCCGATTATAAAGCGGCTGATGAATAATTCAGGGATGCGAAGAAATACGAGGAAGCCGTTGCATGTATCGGTGCTCTCGTAAATCCCGTTGTTTGAATTCAAATCATGTACACAAATATATATGTAACTCGCTAAAGTATACACATACCGTGTATATACTCCGTCAATTCTCTCGCAATATAAACCACTTAATTCCCCATACTCCGTTGAATGGCGTTTTATTATTCGCGATTCCGTAATTGGGAGTATAACAGCATCGAGATTGTTATAACGTGTGCACCACATACACGCGGTCAACGGGCTATGAGCTCCAAACGCGGCCATTTACCATCGCAATGCATCGACGCACTTTTGTCGTTAATAAAACTGCAAACGCTCAAAAGATAACGAGATAAATAATAATTCAATCCTTGCGAAGCTCAACGATGCACTTTTTTTCTCTCGCAACAATAAGTGCGAAACGAGTGCAAATTTTCATCCGCTGTAACGAGGCACGAGTATTGCGACGAGATAAATTTAAGGAGGTACGATCACTTCCACGGGGTCAAGAAAGAGTCTAAATTTATTTTGGCCACAGCTGCTCTGATTGATGTTTGATTGTGTTGATTATTTGTATTATCGATTATGGTGTGGCAACTGTTGTGGTAAATGATAAATTCATTGCACGTGACCAAATAAAAACTGAAAAATTAGGTTGTCAACGACTCGGTAGTAATCTTCGTAATAATAATATTCACATATCCACCATAAAAACGGACTAAAAGGACAAAAAAAATCAGCCGGAAACCTATTAAAATAGGCTTGAATTACTCAGCGGAATTAACACGATAGGCAGAATATAATTATGCATATTATTGATACGTGACAAATGATAAATCTCCATAAATTGTTTTTTGCATATTTTGTGGCGGCTTCCATTCAAATTAATTTCAAAACAAAGCTGGGTTATGTTCGCCAAACGCATCAGCTGTTACTCGCGACGTTGCTAAGTCTGTGGATGCTATTTCGTCGTTCTGACCATTTTCAACCGGAAATGGAACCTTATTAATGGAAACGGAATTCTTATTTTTTACAATATCTGTTACATCTAATCTATCGAATTTCAATTTTCCAACGGCTTTAGTTGGATACGTGAGCAGAAAAACCACGATCACCGCACTTCCGGTTGACCGTCTCCATAAGACGACTTGCTTCGGTAAGTCAAAGTGCTCGACTTTGCAGTTTTATTGCGAGAAAACTAAACGGTCAAAATAGCTCAAATTTTGGCAATAGGCGCATGAAGTATTCGTCAAAATCATATAAAAATTTCAAATCCGAAAGTTGGATTCGTAGTAATGACCGTACCTCCTTAAGAAAAGGTGGCACGTATTTTGATGCTACAGCACGTGCAGAAGTTTATCGGTAAGTCCCCAGGTGCTACGAGATCCCTATATAGGAATTTGATAGGGATGCCGAACGTAGGGGGACGACATTGGAATCCAAGTGGATTCCGCGCTGTTTCATCATTGACGACGTTTGAGAATTTTTTATTTTAAATTCTCAGCCGGTATTTGTTGGGTCTCCCCCAAAAAAATATCCATTCGTGATCCCGTGCACAAATTCGTTGGGGAGTTCCAAGATGGACTCACATCTCTATAGGGATTTGTTAGGAAGTTCTCATTATTGGGATCCAATTAGATTCTGCTCTGTTGCCTGATGAACGCCGTTTGGGAATTCTTGCCACGCACGGAAATATGTGAAAAGTCACGAGAAAAAACTCGGCGTGGCGAACCATAACTTGCACGCTTCGCGCACGTATCGTGCACGTAAGTGGTGATATGTCAAAGTGTAGTGAAAAACGATAATTAAAGTGTATTTTCGGTGATGTCATTCAAATCGATTTTCAAGATATACTTTATCAAGCGATCTACTTTTTTCAGACAAGATTTATACTGTTTTAAGACCTACTGTTACTGTTTTAAGACCTACTGTTTTAAGGCCACAGTAACGGGTATAAAATCATGTACGAATTTAACCATTTTTTTTTCGTATGAAAAAGTAGTTCAATCAAAAAATTAATTACACATCTATTTAGTATGAATATGGAGCTGTTAGAAAAAGTACTACTAATATTTAGACTACTAATATAGACTACTAATATTTTCTTTTGTTATCTTTTTTTAGGCGCTCCGCGGCGTGACATTTAGCATCCACAATTTTTTACCTACAACAAAAAAACAAAAATTGTTGTCAATCTATGTTAGAATACTTAAAGAAGTACGTAGGGAATTTAAAAAAATATTATTTTATTCAAAAGTTGTAGGTATTTGAACTTAAGAAATGAATTTTTAGTGAAAAATTTCGTTATAACTGCTCACAAACTGCTCATAAAATGAAGTTTTCGATTAATCAGAAATCCCGTACGTACTTCTCTCTGCGAATTTGAATTTTGAATTTTGAATTTGGATTTTAAGTAAATCGAGTGAAAATTGTTGAAGTTATTTGTCACGCCAATTGGAAAACAGCTCTTTCGAGAAGTTTCGAGTAGTCGGCCATCTTGTACATCGAAAAAAAATTATATTTTCCATCAGCTTGATATCCATACTAAATAGATGTATAATTAATTTTATAAGTGAATCACTTTTTCATGCGAAAAAAAATTGTTAAATTCGCACATGATTTTATACCCGTTACTGCGGCCGGAGGCCTTAAGATCCACCCGTTTTCCATATCTACAGGGTGGCCCAGAACTGAATGTGTTCCCTGAAATGGGGGGTTGGGGCTGAAATTCCGAATCGATTGATATACGCATGTGTGGGCCTCAGATCAACCGCTGAATTATTACTAATGTTTAAAGGCGAGCCAATCAGGTGCGCCTGAGTCAGCGTACGTCGGTACGGCACATCGAATAGTTTCATGAAACTAGTGATCAGGTTTTATTTCATCTCTTCGATATGCTTTCACCGAGGACAATGAGAGTACAAATAAAATTGCTATTTTCGATCGTTTTCAATTTCTTCGAGTTTTTCAATAAAAAAAACTACGTCACAGGAAAGTATTGTACAAAAAAAATCGTCACTGAATAAAAACAACGCTTTAAGTTTCCGGTGTTTGCACTCGACCGTGACGTCTTTGTACGAAACGAATTGACAAGCCTTGCCAGGGGGGTACCGAGCCTTGTCTCGGCGATTGCGCCACGAACATACGACATTCACCCGCGAATATATCTTTACTTTCCATTTCGTTTGTTCCACTCGTTGTCAAAGGGAGCCCTCCTCCTTTCGAAACGAACGAAAGATTAAAAAGATCCCGGAGAACCGGTCGATTATCGAAGAGTGAGGTCACACTATCGGAGTGAACGACGAAACGTAAATATTTCGATAGACCGATACGAGACGACGAGTGTGGGCGGATCTCCAGCCGTGTGTCGACAGTTCGAATAGTAAGGACGAAAATATACTCAAAATAAGATTTTTCTTTTCCAACATGATTTTTCGAAATAAAATTCCTTTTTTTTCAAACTCTGGACTTTGGATGGGTTTCCAAAAAGAAAAGAAAATCCACGAATGTGAAAAACTATAGTGACGAAGTTCGGATCGTTGTATCGAAAGAGAAATCCTTTTTTTCGTATATTTATTATCATCCAAAACCGTGCTTTACAAATTAAGGTCGAAAATTGCTAAATAAGAAAGTTAAAAAATATTCACGCGATTTTCGCAACCTGAATATGCCGAAAGTTATTGGGACTATGGGAAAGAAAATTTCATTGCCTTCCAACGATGCAAACTACAATGTCATCAAAAAAGTGCTGAGTAATTTTGGCACATAGACGAGTTTTTTTTTCATTCAGATTTCGAAGGTAACCATGCAAACTTTCCGTTGATAAATTCAACATTCGATTATGGTTGATAACAAAAATTTGAATTTACATTTTTTCTGTCGGAATCTGTAATTAAATCCCTTTTTTGATAGATCTGAAATTTCGGAAAACTTCTTATGCGTAATTCATTATTTGGATTCTGATACTTTTCTTGATTTGCATAAGTTTCCACTTATGCAAATGCAATCTACTTTGGCCAGATGATATTTGAATCGGCGTATTTCCATTTATTCGCTGTAAATCCGATTTTTTATGATCATGTCCATTTATTATACGAACAAAATTGTAAAAAACCTATATACAAACAAAACAACAAGGTAAATCTTGTGAAACCCTCGGCACGGTTCTATCAAAAGCAGCAAATTTCCAAAAATAACTATTTCGAGAAGGTTATACAATTACTGGAGAGACGAGAATTTTTCATTTTTCTCTTCATTGGTCTCAGTCCATCGGTTAATTTTCTCACACCGCACTCTCTACTCCCAGAGAACGCCAGCTGGTGCGAAGGGAGATCTGATATTCTCTCTACCTCATCGGCTCAGCGGACACTCGAGACTCGGAGAATTTCCTTCCTCGTTATCCGCTCTCTTTCGCTCCGGAGCCTGTTATGCTCTCGAGGTTTTGAAAACGGAAGACTTCTCCTCGTGAGACTTTTCGTGGCACACTCTCTGTTTCATAATTCACAAAAAATCTTCAACACGCTTTCCAACTGTGAGCCTCAATCAAGGAAAATTAGGGAGCACTAATGCTCAATTTAATCAGCACTTCGTACGTTTTTTTTTATTTCCATTAAATTGTGTTCTTTCCAGTCGAATTTTATGACCTCGGAGCTTCCATGGTTGGAATGCAACGAATATATATATATTTTTTTTTTGCCAATTTAGGTTACAAAAATCCCCAAAGCATTTTTGAATATCCTTCTTAATTCTATGTAAACTTTAAACGCGTTTTTCCCAAAAATGGATCTTCAAAATTGGCGTGCAAGATTGGGCACTCAATCACTATTGGGCCGAATGAGTTGAAACTTGGTAGCAATATTGATAATACTGCTACCTTCTACTTCACGAGAATTGTTTATGAAAAATTCGAAAAAACGATTTTTTTCATCCAAATTTTACAGAAATGTTGCGTTATATGTTGATTTTTTTGTAAATTCGTGCCATACTCTGAATCTTGCATTTTCTTCATTTCAATTACTGTCAACTAAAAACCATACATGTCCTAAATGAAACTTGTTAAAACATTTTTTGCAAATCAAAGGTTGCGGGAAGCTAGACTGCACGTCTAATAAAAGAATGAAAAAAAATTATTTTGTATACGCAATTATACTAAAAAGAAATCATGACAGTGTAAAATTGTCAAAAAATCGAGCTTTTTTGCACTATCCGATAGCATAGATGCTTATAAGCATGGGGCTGCCATCGTCGATTGATCGTAAGTAGACAATTTATATGGAAATTCTGCACTCGCGACTTTAAACGCGTCTTTGTCGAAATGTCGTTTTTCAAAACGGTGTACACTCTCAAAGGAAGAGTCTCCAAGCTATCCAACTCAAATTTCGACACATTCTTCACGCTATTCTTTACCTTTCTATAGAAGCTTCTTTTTAATTTTCATATTTTTTTCAACGCCAAACTGTCCAAAAAATAGGCTAAATTCGATACGTCTTTTTCAAACCGCCGCCATTTTGTCAATTTTGATTTACAAAAAACTTCCATCGCAAGATAGCGGCTTTCATGCTGATTACTAATCTTTTTACAAATTTCGTTTCACCCCTTCATTGGCAGAGAGAATTCGACAAAAAGTGTCCAAAATGGCAGGAACATTTTTGTATCCTGAAAACTTGTACTCTGCGATTTTCGAGAGTGCTGATTACGAACCTGAACTCAAAATTCAGGAATTCACAATGACGAACAAATATGGCGAATGAAAATACAAATAATACAGACTGATTTAGATGAAACTCGGTACTCAAGCTTCATATATTTCCACCTATTTATTGTATTATGCTCTATGTTACTGAATTCACCATAAAAAATTCCTTCATTTTGGGTTCAGCATCACACTCATCGTCCCCGTAAACCCCCAAGTACCAAGATTTACGCAAATCGAGCTGTTTTTTGCACTTTCGTCCGCCACATTAGATCCGCCATTGATTTTTTTTTATTTTGTGTTCAGATTCGTAATAAGCGACCTCGAAAATCCCAGAGTACCAATTTTTATCTAAATCGAGTAAAATTTTCAATTTCGGTCCGCCATTCTAGCGCCGCCATTTTGAATTTTCAAATTTAAAGTTCAGATTCGTAATGAGCGACCTCAAAAATCCCCGAGTACTAATTTTCATCTAAATCGAAAAAAGTTTTTGATTTTTGTCCGCCATATTGGCACCGTCATTTCGAATATCCAAATTGTGACTTCAAATTCGGATTCAGCGAGTCCAAAAATGCCCGAGTGAGGCTCCGATTTCAAATCAGAGAAAATTAAATAAGGAAATAAAGGTTGACGCACTATTGCGTCAATGTCACACAGGGCACGAAATTATTTGACGCACTATTGCGTCAATGCCAACGAAGGGGTTAATATTTACAGCCACAATCTTGTACACCGTGAGGACTCCTTTTTTTCGAAGAAATTTTCAAACGTTAAAAAAGTAGTGAAAAATAAAAATAACAATAAACATTTGAACATTTATTTCTGTTCTTCGTGAGGGCGTTGATTTGACATAAAAAATCATATTGATTGGCGGATTTTAACATTTAAAAAAAATCGCGAAAACCAGCCATTTTTCGACCCGTTGCACCGTGTGCTGATCCCTCAAAGTATATCTACAGTTTGACAAATGTCGAATAATTATTTCTCAATTTAAAAGATTCCTCAAATTTGCTTAATTTTTTTCTATAAATGTATGTCCCGCCTTAACAGAGGGAGCACGAGCGTTGAATCCAAAATTAGGCATAATTTGGACATCCAAAAATCAAAATTAATTTAACAATAACTCGTAATCGTCCCATGAAGAATCATTGATACGAGAGAGCCTCTCGGCTACTTTCAATAAGGTGTGACTCCGATTATTATCCAACGAGTATCTATGGCGATAATCGCGTTATCGTAAAATCCCCAGGAAACGCCTGCTCCGTTCGAGGTGAATGTTTGTACCGTGCAATTTTTCGAATTCGTTGCTTTCACTGGGAACGCGCGATGATTGAAATGACACGAGTAAAGTGTACGTTTCATTAGTGGTATAAAAATGCTTTGAGTGCTGAGCATAAACTCCGGGTCATTGAAGGGGTCGTTATTGCCGTTGTTGTAGGTTCTGACGTTGCGGCATTTAAAATTGTCGGAAGGAGCACATGTGCATACGTATAGATGTTGATAGCATGATGATCGCAGCAGGTGGACGAAGAAAGTTTTCCGGCTGCATGTAATCGCGTATATGTACGTGTGCGTGTATCTTTCTGATGTCCGCTCGTTTTTTTTTACGACGTCCAGAGATTACAGTGGGCACAGACCGGACGACATATGGATGTCATACTCTTTGAGAAAAGCGAAAGTACGATGTATATGTTTTGAACAATGTATGTATCCACTCGCCAGAATTTTCAACAATAAAATAAGAATAATTATTAGACTTACGGAGTTTCAAACTCCTAATTCAAAAGAGCTTGCAGATTATTCTTATTTTATTGTTGATTATTCTCTGTTGTTGTGTCCTCAAACTATTATACAAATAATAAAAAAGTTCGTTTCCATAAAACAGTTTTTTTAATTAATTTTCAAAATTGCCCCTAGCTTTGAAAAAAAAAATATTAATATCTCGAAAATGATTCACTTTTGCATAAACCATTACTGGCAAGGAACAACGCTTAAGGAGGTACGATAATTTTTCAGTTTTTATTTGTTCACGTGCAATAAATTCATCGTTTACCACAACATTTGGCACACTTTAATCGATAATACGAATAATCAACATAAGTAAACATCAATCAGAGCAGCTGTGGGTAAAATAAATGCAGACTCTTTTTTTACCCGCGTGGAAGTGATCGTACCTCCTTAAGTAAGCACGTCCGATTTTGTTGAAACTCGTATATGTGATAAATTGACGACTTTCAAACACGTTTTTTTGTCTGCGGAACATCGTTTTTAGGGGGCGAAACGACCCCTCAAAGAAACGCGTGTCACCCCTTAATTTCCTCTATTTTCTTCAATTACTGTATAGTAAATTTGTATCGCTTTACATTAGAAGAATTTTGGTATTGGTTTCATTTAGATCGGTGGACTACTTGTGAGTGAAACTGCAAAACTACCCCTCGAAACGCCTTTCTGTGAGGGGTGGTTGCCCCCTTAAAACCATTTTCCACAGATAACAAAAAATACGTCCCTAATAGTTTTCAATGCTCCATCACATGTATGACTTTCAACACAATCGACAGCGGACACTTAAGTGATGTATATATAGGTCCAGTGACTTGATGATTGCTTGAAGCCAGCCAGATTAGGCGAATTGAATCAAGCCGTAAACCGACTTACTTGACCATCACCTTAAGGTTGCTGGATCAGGCGAGTGGAGGAGTATCCAGTTGCCTGGCAATCACCTGACACCAACCGGATCAGGCAAATTGAGGCATACCTTAAGTAAAGCCTCATTTGTGTCCTGGTAATCACATTTATTTAAATAGATACTTACATTGAGGAATGAGTAATTTTGCAAACATTGGAATTTGGATAATGTTGTGTATGAGGACCATTAGCTACTACGAGGACGATCTTCGGAGGCGGTTGTCTGCAAAGTCACCTTACTGCACATGAGTGCGTGAGTGCGCGTGTGTGACGATCACTGACCGATACTTATTTTTTTTCAATTTTCTACATCTGCTCACTGTGCTCGCTCTCTCCCTCTCGCCCTCTCACACTCTTTGTCGCGTTTCTCCTCGCTCTCTAACTTTTTTTCTCCCAATTTTCACTTTCCCGAGATAGCGAGTAGCTTTTTTATCCTCTGCTATAGTTACTTTTCCATTTCCAACGAAAAGAAACTTGAAGCTCAATTAGTATCTGGACTGATCGAGATATTTCGACGATAGCGAAGATTTTCGGGATCTTGCAGTCCGGACAGACTCCGATGTGCAGCGGGAGCCAGGAGAATTCACGAACGAATCACGAGATAGCGGGAGAATTCTTAAGGGGGGAGACACCTTTAGGCGAGGAATCTTTTTTTCTGATCTTTATGATTTTCTTTCCGAAAGAATGATTTCTTCTTCATTGCTGAAACTTAGGGTATGTTTTATTACTACTCTTGGCTGTTACGTGGTATTTTTTTTATTAATCTTTGAAAATGGCGGAGGTATGCACGGTCTTTTAAAGTGCATTTTCAAAACTGGCGTGACGTATAGGTAAAAAACTATTGGACGGATTCTGATAAAATTTGGGATAAATTTTGCTATCCTTATTGTTCTTTACAGGTTAGAAAAAAGTATTCTTTTATTTCACAATGTAGCCATTTTTTTCGAAAAATTCAATCTTTGTTTCACAGCGTACCATTTTATAGATTATCAACATTTCTCACTTTTTCTTGGTTCATATTGTTCGTATGAGTGTCAATGAAAGAAAAATCTTCATTGGTTTTTTTCAGTTTAATCCGGCCGACGCCACGCGTCACGCCATCTGACAACATCCAAGAGTAGTAATAAAACATACCCAAGTCTCAATGGTGAATAAATCTTTCCTATTTAAAAAAAATCATGAAAATCGACTATTTTTTCCTCCCCTAAAGGTACCGCCCCCCTTGAGACGATGTTTATGTCAGATCCATAAATTAATCTTTCGGTGATAGAAATTTCCATCGAATCCAAGCATTTCGATTTTAGTCTCGAAGCTTCTCAACCCATATAAAAAACGTGTTTTTTTAATACAGACAAAAACGTAATTTTAATAATAACCTTGATGTATAACGCCTCGCAGTGTGATCAAAGGTCCACCTTTGACATGTGAGGAGCTGGCAAACAAAACCGAACTTGTTCACACTACGTCAAATTTGTTTTATTTTTCGTGTTTTTCACGCGAAATATTTTGATTCAAGTCCAGCTCTAAACCCCTCAAAATTTGTCAAAAACTGCCGTTTTGAGCGAAATGGCAATTTTTGGGCACAAAAATAAATAAAATTGAAATAAAAATTCAATTCCACGTAGTGTGAACGAGTCCGGTTTTGATCGCCAGCTTCTCATATCAAGAACCAACTTTTCGACATACCGGAGCGTCAAGCTGCGGGCAAAATTGATTGCGTGCGTGTGACATTTGTACGAGCGTACACGTACAAACACGTGTGCGGGATTTTGTAGGCTGCATGCTGAACAACGACAGGATACTTCTTGCCAAAGAGTCATAACATTTCGAGAAGTCGAGAGCCAAGACGTTAGAAATGGACCTAAAGAGAAAGAGAGAGAGAGAGAGAGAGAGAGAAATGACTATATGTGCTTCGGCACATATGCGAGAGTTTCTCCCGGCTGAAATGCAAACTATTGTTATCCAAGAGGTACAGGCAAACCGTGGTAGCTCTTGTTGAGCGAGCTAAAAGTGAGATCGCGGACCTAATAACGAAATGAATGAAAAATAAAAAGAATGAAAAGTCTCAGGCTTAATATAGCCGTTGCTGTGTACGGAACATATGTACGTTTAATGAGTAATAATCGCCGACAAGAAACCAAGTAATCGGAGTATATAATCGACGCTGGTACAGAAGCGAGCTAATGGTCAGTATGTCGGCATATCTCACACATAGGGTACTCTTGACGAGCGCACAATCACTCTGTTTCGTCGAGAGAAGCAGAGGGATGTATTATATATATATATATATATATATATATATATATATATATATATATAAAGAGAGAGAGAGAGAGAGAGAGGCTGCTGTCTTTGGAATATGATCGCGTAATTCGCTTTCCAACGTGTGATATTTTAGGCGAGGAAATTTGTGAGTTTGAACGAAATCGTTGCTAATGTTTTTGTGGCTTTCCTCAGGCACTAAGCAGATATAACGCAAATAAAAAAAAATATGAAAATCCCTTTAGCGCCGGACATGCGATTTTTATTTAACGATTACCCCGAACTAAGACTGTGCCGGAAGTTAAAAATCGTTGCCAATTGTTTTGTAGCCTTTCCTCGGTTTTCAAAAATACACAACACAAATAAAAACTAAGTGAACATCTGTAGCGCCGGTGATATGATTTTTCTCACTTTCAACGTTCAATGGGCGTTCTTATTCAAGAAGCCCGCACGCGAAATGACTCGAGCTCGGGGTTCCAGTCGAAGTGGAGGAAGCGTTCGAGCGAGAAGAATGGGAAGTGTTCTTATTGCGAGCGTTCTTATTGGGGGGTCCAACTCTATTGTACTTTTTCAAATTGGTATTAACGCAAAAGTTTTTCTTCTTCACGTAATAAAAGCATAAAACCGCATAATTTTGCCCTTCAATTATACAATTATATATACCTCGTACGCATATTTTCGAGGTTCATTGAAAAAAAAAATGCATAAACAATGCACCTTCCTTAATGCATGCACGAAGATAATTTATATCCCTCGCTAGTTGCCTGCTCGTTTTTGAGAGTCAGCCAGCACTACGCCTTGTATGCGTCGAAGCCTCGATACGTCCGCCATATTTGAGCAATCGACGCGCACGTGCAACTCTGCAGGGAGAAACGTCGTTCTTGAACGGAGTATCCGACAGTTGTGCATTCGAAAAATAACAATTGCTTTGCGATGAGACCATGCGTCGAGTTAGAATGATGTTTTTTTTCTTCGTATCTGCGCAAGCGCCAAATTGGCCTTTTTCAACTTCGAAGCAGTATAGATGTGCGAGCTCGTGCGGTAAATTGGATTCGCTAAAATTCGTTTTTGGAGTGTAAGATTTGCTAAATGAGATTTCACGAGCGAATAAAAAGAGAGATTTGCTTGTTTGTATATGGAGTACGTTTGTGATTCGTCGGTGTATGTGTGTGTGTGTGTGCACGCGTTCGTTAGGCGCAATGATTTCTCAATTAACGCAAGTATTTGTGATGCACACACACACACACACACACGCGCGCGCGCAGTGTGCGCAATCGAAGGCCCCGCAAAGCCTTCGTGAGGAGAATTGCTGAAAAAGGAATTAAGAAACTTGAGTAATACGAACAAGGCGTTATGTGCGAGACCAATATCGATCGCCAACCAGCAGAAGGCCTCGAGCGATAAGATTCAATGGAAAAAAAATCCCTGTCAGTTTTGTCCTTTTGTTAATTACCGTCAATTGATTCCCCCGATTAATAGTAATAAAGGGGAAAAAATGAACACCGTGACTTCGTGGAATTTTTGTGTTTTGCTGTGGTTGTCATGGAATGCTGAAGAATCCGTGCACGAGTCGATGAACGCGATTTGTTTTACCGGTTAGCGAAAAGCAGATGGTTTTTCGAATTCTCGATAGAAAAAAAAAAGTCACGATGTCGAGTTCTGCTTGCACAATCACTTGGATTTCGATGTGAAAATTCAGGTAGTTTTTCAATGGGGTTGAAGCTTGCATCGTTAAAACGCAGAGAATTTAATTTTTTTATTTTTCGTTTTCGATTACTATTTATAATCGTATCTTGCCAATTCAGGTTGTAAATCCTTCAATCAAAATACTAAAAAATGATGAATTGCCCCTACTCCCTACTTCTGATTCTCTGGTGCACATACTTTTTTACTCAACTATTATCTACACCAAGTTCCCAGAAGTACGTTCAGAAGTTGCACGGCTAACCGGTCACCGCTCCGAGTATCGGCCACGCACAATGCTGCTCAACGCGAATTACCGCCGCGCATTGAAGAAGAAAAAAACAAGATAAAATCAATTAAATAAATATGATACCATGATTACAGCGCTAATTTATAAAGAAGCGTGGCAGGCGATCGTAAAATAATGTAATTATACCGGACGTCAAGACGCTACCGGGTATTTGAATTAAAATTACCGCGACCCACAGTAGCCTATATCTATATACAGATGATGTTTCTATGAATGTAAATACAAACGCTGGATGCCCTGGAGCAAAAAATCAAGCTCGAATGAAGAGCCGAGTCATAATGAATCTTCTGTTCACCTTTCCCTCGATGAAATCACAGAGTTTATCTGGACTTCCGGGTTTCTATCCCATCATCAGCGTCGGATCGTAACGACACCGGAAAAGAAAAACGCCAACGACGACGACGATGACAGGGAAACCGTCTCGCAACGAGATTTTCTCGAAATAAGAAGAACAAGAGGGGCGCACACTTCGCGTTCTCCCCAACACCGGCAAATGTGAGTACAATTACCCGGTACTCGTTGAAGCCTTTTGCGGGTGATTTATCGTCTCGTACGTGTTAAGTTTCTCGCGTACACGTAACATACATTGTGCACGAATGGGCGGACGCGTTATGACTGCTGCACAATTGCACATAAACACACGCTTATTACAGTTATGGATATGTTTCGGAAGGCGAAAAAATGACTTTTCGAGCGATCCGAAAGGTCGAAGCTCAATTTTGTGCGACGGTAGTGAGCGCGCTGAGTTTCTTGTGATAATTCGTCAAAAATTTAGTTTCGGGAGAGATACGTTTAGGCGAAGAAAAAATTTGCTGATTTTCGTGATTTTTTTAAAGGAATCTATCATCATTTTTTAGACTTAGGGGATATTTACGTGTGTTTTTGATTAATCTTTCAAAATGGCGGAGTTATGGCACGGTCTTCTAAACTGCATTTTCAAAACTCGCCCGACGTATACCTAAAAAACTAACCGACCAATTCTGATGAAATTTGGTATAAATCTTTCTAACCTTATCGTCTAAAACATGACCCTGAATATTTTTAAAAAAAAATTTTGTTTCAAAGCGTACCATTTTATCGATTTTCAACATTTCTCACTTTTTCTTGCTTCATATTCTGCGTACGAGTGTTAATGAAAGAAAAGTATTCGTTGGTTTTTTTCAGATCAATGCCGCCGACGCTACGTGTCACGCCGTCTGACAACGTTTAGACGAATAATTAACTTTCGTTGCCTTCCAACAATGCAAACTTCAATATCGTTGGAATGCAACGAAAGTTAATTTTTTTCCCCAATGTTCGTATTTAACGCGCCAATTCAGGGCACGCGAATTACCCAACGGTTTTTCTTATCCTCATTAGAGATATCCACGATCTCAATTTATAAAAAAAAATCTACATCACAATAAAAATGAAGAAAAGACCCATTGTTGCATTTCAACCATGCGAACTTCAACGCCATCAGTGCCGTACCTCCACCATTTTTAGATTAATAAAAAAAAATACCATGTAACAGCCAAAAGTAGTAATAAAACGTACCCTAAATCTAAAAAATAGCGAAGAAATCTTTCCTTCAAAAAAAATCATGAAAATCAGCATTTTTTCTCGCCTAAAGGCATCCCCCCCTTCAAAAAATGGTTGAGGGAGTTCGGTAGCTAAAACCTGCTGAAAGAAATTCGACAAAGTCAAAAAAATGTATTTTTATTGCACTCCAATGCTGCAACCTTCAATCTCATGAAAAATGGCTGTGGGCAAGACTCCGGGAGCTCTTTAAAGAGCTTCGAACAGCGCATTGTCGAGTCTGGGATGAGCGTAGAAACATTGGCTTCGTAAAAACACAAAAGGGCATATGAGCATTGAAGTCATAAGAGCATATGAGTCTCGTTTTTTCAAATACTATTCATTATTCCCTAGTCACACTTCCACAATCTCAAAGATTTAGTTTAACAATCTTCGACTATCGACGAAACTATAATTACTTGTTTCGGCAAACGATCGGTAATACATTTTTTAACTGAGAACAATTTCAGATAGGACAAAAAATAATTCACAGTGAAAAAAAAACTTAATCACTTATACAGAAGCCAATTAATCAATTTGAAGGACATTCGACGTGTCGTATGAGTTTTTCTTAAAAGACCAATTATCATCTTTGATTTTCTTATCTCAAAGCCAAGGAAATACTTCAGTCACAAAACGACATGAAGATAAATCTTGGTTCTTTCGAAAATCATGAGGAACCTACTTATTCGCCAGACTTAAAAAAAATGAATCTCGCAGCAGTTTGCCTCGTTGCAGTGTATATATATATAAGCTCGAAAGTGCGAGAACGGTCACGACGACGATGAGTCGAAAAGCCCTCGTCGTCAACAATAGCTCGTCTGCTACGATTTCCTCTGTAGGAAGAATTACAAAAAAAAAAGATTGCCCGAAGTGAATGGTTCCGGCCATAGTGGATGATGCATGCGAAAATTCTCTTCCCTATTCACGTAAAAGTAATATATATCCTGATACAGTACGTTAGGGGAGGGAGGGGAGGATCTTGTAATCAGCGCGAAAGAAATCGTTAAAACGCGAATCCTGCAACCGTGTGAGCAGTGATTAACATGAAATGCTAATTAGTTCATTCGCGCAGTCAAAAGACTCATAAGTAATGAAGAAAAAAACGTGTTTTGTTTTTTTAAGACTTTACGAAAACCTCACGAATCAAAGTCAGGTAGACAGATATAATGACGCATTAATTTTGTGCAGAAAGGTATTGAATATCGGTAGACTTACTGAAATCATAATAATAATAATAATGAGGTGGAATATTGCATCGTAAGAATGAAATGAAAATAGTGATTCGTCGATTGCTCAAATCTCTTTTGGCAGATCATAATAATAAAAAAACGTCCGGCGAGAACTTTTGAAGTTAATCATTCCAGTATCTGTCATTCAAAACTACAAAAGAGGATTTTGTAAAATAATGAAAACGCGGATATAAAAAATCAGAAAAAAATATTGTAATATTATAAAGACGCGGAGATAAAAATATAGAAAAAATGTTGTACAATAATAAAGGCGAGGAGATAAAAATATATACACAGTTTTGTAAAAATAATAAACATGAGGAGATAGAAAAAAAGAGGAAATAAAAATATAAAAAAGAATTTTTGTTGCATTTCACCAAAGCAAACTTCAACACCTTAAATCGAAGCTACAGCGACTGGCTGGTAAAACAAAGCTGTCTCTGTATTTCGTATAACAATCCACTGGGTGTATATCGAGGGGGATGGAAATTCAATACCTTTATAGGGGATCGGGGCATGCCGGCGATTCCGTAAGGTATGGAGTGCGAAGTCACGTGTCGTCGTAGTGGGGTCGCCGGATTTACAGTGGCTTCCGGTTTTTCTATCACGAACAACGCCTTGTGTATGCGGCTGCATCGGAAAAAGGGCCGAGAAGTGTTGGCTCGATGTAGGGTTGGGTTACATGTATCACGTTGACGTCCCAACTATGTACGTGAAATCACCGCGAGCCCTACGATTGTAGAACTTGTGCAGGCTCTTTTTTCTCTCGACTAATTAAAATTATACTCAGCGCGCAGGCCTAACAACTAAACGCATTCAAGAATGTTTATACAAAAACAAGAAATCGGCGAAAAATGCTGTGAATTCCAAACTCTGAGATGCTTGCACGACTCTGATTCCAAAAATGTCATTATCTTCGAAGTATCAGGTAATTGAGGAGTTTCGGGACAATTGCCGATATATTACCATTTGATTCAAATTTATACAGTAAATTTTTTGTCCTATACCGAATGCACCCTCCATATTTTAAATCGATCGTCTACATTGTTGATATCAAATTTACAATTGAGAAAATACTTATTAACGTAGGAAGATCCCTAAGTTTGAAAAATGTTTAAAATGTTATGAAAAACTGTCAAATCACTCCGTACATTATGACAATTTCGTCTTCATTTACAGTACGATGCTGTATGCATCGTCAGAATGCAACGGAATTTTTTTTCCTTTTTCTCCATTCTTATTGTTAGCCAAAATATTTTTCAATAGCGTTTGTGTCAGAGTTTTGGACGTGGAACAACCGAACTGGAAAATCACCAATACACCTTGCGTACAACGAATAAACCTTTATTAAGCCAAATGAAAAATGGAATAGCACAGTTAACATTGATGACGTGATTGCATCATCTGAGCTTCCTTGTCATCGGGAGAAGGTAGCAAGAGGTGCCAACGCAACAACAAAAAGATGTGCGCGGCGACAGAAGCGACGCGGCGCGCAAAGCGAGACGTAGCAGCGCCTCTGATGTGTATCCGATCAACCGCCCGAGAGCAGCGGAGGGTTCAAATTCCCCGACACTCCCCCTCAATCCGTGCTTGAGGACTCCTTACCAGACTGCAGTCCCAATCCAGATACACATTTCCAGTGCTTTTCGGCACTCAGGGGCTTGGTGAGCACGTCGGCGACCATCTCTTCCGTTGGGAGATAGTGCAGTTTCAGGATCTTCTCCCTTATGGCTTGACGGACGAAATGATACCGAATGTCGATGTGTTTCGACCTCGAGTGACACATCGACTTTTCCGCAAGGTATCCCGCACAACGGTTATCGTTATAGACGACGACGTCGGCTAGGTTTTCGCATCCCAGTTCTCGAAGGAAACCTCTTAGATATTTCGATTCCTTTGCAGCCTCCGTGATAGCCATATATTCAGCCTCCGTAGAAGACAGAGCGATTGTTCTCTGTTTACGCGACTCCCATGTCACAGCGGCTCCACAAAGCGTGAAGACGAACCCGGTGTACGAGCGTCTGTCGACGACGCAATTGCCCCAATCGGCATCGGCAAAACCACGTAGCGACTCCTCCCTATTTTCGAAGGCCAACTCAATGTCTAGAGTCTTCTGAAGATAGCGCAACACCCTTTTGGCAGCCACCCAGTGTTCCTTCCTATAACAGGAGTTAAACTGGCTGAGTGCGCTCACGGCATGCGCGATGTCTGGTTGCGTCCCCGTGGTGGCATACATCAATGCCCCGATCAATTCGCAATATGGATCATCGCTGGAGTCGTCGTCTTCAGTCACGCTGCCCTTAGTGAGCTTCGAGCCCAAAGCAATCGGAGTGTTAACGGACTTGCACTCGCTCAGCCCGAAACGCTTGAGAATCTCTCGAATGTACCCCCTTTGGGATAAATACGCCTTTCCGTATTCACAACGAATCTCGATCGACAGAGATCCTTGACCTTGAAGTTCTTCATCAGCGTTTCTTTAATCCGACGCTCCTGGCCGTCATCGTTGGAGACAATCAAAATATCGTCCACGTAAACGAGCACGAAAGTGAGTCCTTGGTTCCCCATATATACGCATGGATCAGCTACGGTAGGAACCAACGCAACACCTTGTAGCGCCCTGTCAAGCTCCAGGTGCCATTGTCGACCGGATTGACGCAGCCCATACAGAGCTTTGTTCAATTTACAGACCTTATCTCGGCCTTGCACCTGTTTCAGCATGATGCGAGCTCGTTCGAGAAGTTCTCCCTTTTCTTGATGTACGAGCCTCTCCAACATCTCCTCCAGCATACTCGGAATCTCCATGTATATGTCTGTATCTACTTTGCCGTTCAAATAGGCCGTTTCGATGTCAAGTTGAGTGATGCGTAGATCGAACTTTACGGACAGCGCAACCAGTAATCGCAGGGAGCTGAGTCGCACCACGGGTGCGTGAGTGTCAAAAAACTCGATGCCGGGTCGTTGAGAATACTCCTTTGCAACCAACCTCGCCTTCCTTCGGTCCAATGTTCCGTCAGCGTTGTGCTTATTCCTGAGCACGGTTCGGCATTTGATGACTTTCGCTCCTTGTGGCTTCGTGATAATTTTGAACGTGTCATTTTGAATCAGACTTGATTTCAGAGTACACAGCGTCGAGTCATTCGCTTTTGTCCGGTCCTTGGATGGCCTCGCGGAATGGAACCTCGCAGGCATTCAAAGCCATGTTCGCGTTTTCACGTTCCAAACTTTCGTCCTCGCTCGACTCGTCACGATTGTCGGTCGTGCTCGACTCGGTGATCGCTGGAACCATATTGTACTGTTTCGGCGGTCGGCCCGGCTTCCCAGTCGTTATCTTACGCGGCCTGCCTCGGTCTCGGCGCATCTGGTTTCGGGATCCCGTTTTCTCGAATTGCCCGGCGTCATCTATGCTGCAACCAGGATCTAGTCGAGACTCATCTGATCCCGTCGTCGGTTGCCTTTGGTGGCCATCGTCAATTTCGCGGAGTGACATATGCTCCGCCGTGTCGCTCGTCATCGGTAACGGATCATCAGGAATCTCCGGTTCCTGATTCGATTTGTCATTCTTCGCTCCAGCGTCGTCAATGAATTTGACATCACGGGTAACGTGAATTTTGCGATCGATGGGCACCCATACTCGATAGCCCTTGCTTACTTCGGAGAATCCGACGAGTGTTCCCTCGATCCCTCGCGGAGCGAACTTCTCCTTACTCGGAGATTTGTCCAGAACGAAGACCTTGATTCCGAACTTTCGGAGATAACTGAGGTCCGGTCGCTTACCCATCCACATCTCGCAGGGAGTTTTGACGCCAAGGACCTTCGACGCGCAACGATTTTTAATGTGTTTCGCTGCTGCAAAAGCCTCGGCCCAAAATGACTTGGCAAGCTTCGAATCGATCAATAAGCAACGAGCGGATTCGATCAGAGTCCTATTCTTTCGTTCCGCGACTCCGTTTTGCTCGGGAGTGTGTGGAGTCGTCAGTCGCCGCTGAATTCCGGCCTCCGTCAGTATCTGATCCATGGCGGAATTGCAGAACTCCGTGCCGTTGTCGGATTGAAGCGCCTTTATTTTTCTCCCTGTGTGAGTCTCCGCATAACTCTTAAACTCCAGGAATTTTGAAATAACGTCCGATTTCCGCTTTAGGAAGTAGACGGCGGTCCAACGGCTGTAGTCGTCTGTGAACGTAAGAAAACAGTGAGAGCCTCCTTGCGATTCAGTTCGCATGGGTCCACACACATCAGTGTGAACGATCTCGAGCAGTGCGGATGATCTTCCGATTCGATCCCGAAACATTTTCCCGGCCGCGCAAGTTTCGCAAGCTTGCATCGGCTCATCGACCTTAAACGCCAAACCGGAAGCCATTTTATTTCGAAGCATAAGCGCCATGCTCCTCCAGTTGAGATGACCGAGTCGAAGATGCCATTCCTTGGCGTCGTTCGATGAGGTCGTCGCAACGTAGCACGTTTTGTGTTCTTCTCGCAGGAAATACAAATCGCCTTCACGATCAGCTATCGTTCTAGTGTCTCCGTTCGCATCCTTCACGTACTCGTTATCGCCCGAGAATAAAACGCTGTACTTTTTGTCGACGATTTTGGCGACTTGCAAGAGATTTATACGGAGGTCTGGTACGTACAAAGCGTTTGTGATTGTAATATCTCTATTTTCCTTTCCATTTGAAGTCGTGATACTCACATCTCCCTTCGCAGTCGCTTGGGCTGTGGACTTGTTCGCCAATCTTACGCTGTTGTTCGTCTCATGAGAGCTTGCGAATAGTTGAGGATCGTTGCAAAGGTGCGACGTGGAACCGCTGTCGAGGCACCACCTCGGATTTGTTTTCTGATCGGATGTCTCGGTTTCGGTGACCTTTGTCGCCTCTTGCACGTTGAAAACGTCGTTTGCAACGTTAGCGCTCTGGACTTCCTTCTTTTTCTTGTAGCAATCGGCGGCGCGGTGACCTCGTTCCTTGCAATGAAAACACTTCATGCTTTGAATGTTCGAAACATTTTTATTACCTGACTTGCCACCCTCAGCCACGTCCCTTAACGCTCTCGGCAGGTGCTTTGTAAACAAGGCATTGGTGTTTGCCTCGTAGGTCCGGTGAGCTTTACTGTCGTGCTCTTCTATTACTTTGACCATTAGCGTCTCAATATCGGGCAGATTGTCCCGAGACTTAATCGCCCAACGAAAATTTTCAAAGTTACCTGGGAGGCTGTGTAACATCATTATCGAGAGCAAATCTCCATTAATTTCGATGTCCATACTGTGCAGTTTGTCCACGATGTTCATAAAACGAGACAAATAATCCCTTACGTCATCGTCCTCGCGCATTTTTGTTGTCAATAGTCGTTCCAAAAGAGCGGCTTTACGCATGGGCCCTTGGGATGCGTACACGGACTTCAATTTGTCCCACGGGTCCTTGGATGTTTGGCAGTTCCGAATGTGCTTCAACTCCGATGGAGAGATGGTCAATATCAAGTCGCTTTTCGCCTTGCGATCTTGAGACACCCAATTATTTAACGCGACCTGTGATGCGGTGCGGGCTTCGCCTTGGCCAGTGACTTCGGGCTTCGGAATTTCCCCGGTGACGTGCGGCCACGTGTCATTTCTCGTAAGAAGCGCCTCGACTTGGATTATCCACGTATCGTAATTATTTTTTGTCAAGAGTTCGATGCGCGTCGAGTTTATTATATTCGCGCTTGCCATGATCGCTGACAGCAACTGTTTTGTTGACTCGCATCGTCTATTCCCGTTGGCGGTTTCCTTTGATCGCGCGATCGATTTGTAACCACGGTCTGGGCCCATAACCTGTCAGAGTTTTGGACGTGGAACAACCGACCTGGAAAATCACCAACACACCTTGTGTACAACGAATAAACCTTTATTAAGCCAAATGAAAAATGTAATAGCACAGTTAACGTCGATGACGTGATTGCATCATCTGAGCTTCCTTGTCATCGGGAGAAGGTAGCAAGAGGTGCCAACGCAACAACAAAAAGATGCGCGCGGCGACAGAAGCGACGCGGCGCGCAAAGCGAGACGTAGCAGCGCCTCTGATGTGGATCCGATCAACCGCCCAAGAGCAGTGGAGAGTTCAAATTCCCCGACAGTTTGCTTTTAGGGCTCCAATGAGAATCTTTGAAAAAGTTTAAATAAACTTTATGTGCAAAAAAAATGAAATTGGGAAAAAAAATTTCTTTGCATTCCAACGATGCAAACTTCATGAGCTTAACTGTAAGGCTCTAATAAAGATCATTAAAAAACGTTTATCGCTTTAGTGTGCCAAAAAAAGTTGAAATCAGAAAAAAAAATGTCGGTGCATTCCAACGATGCAAATATCAATATCGTCAATTGTCCAAACACTCCTTAAGTATAAAATACCCGATATCCAGCTTCTCCACCTTACTCAATTGTTTCAAATGGTTTCAAATATCGTGTGAATAGTAGCGTTGAGCCTTGTCGCTAATTCACGCGTAGTTTGAGACGTATCCGCTCCCACTGAAGCTTACAGTCCATCATGGTCCACCTTGTTCTCGGCTCACCCACGGGTTCATTTTGAAGACCAAAATCGCCAGATCGGAACTTCTCAAACCATCGCCATACTGGACGTTAATTAACCAAATTCTTGCCAAACACTTCCAGTTGCCTGCGCTGCATTACTTCCACGACGGAACACATATTCGCAAACAAACCAATACATCCCGATAAGGGTGGGTTCCGGAAGTTGAAAATCGTTGCTATTTTTTTCGTGGTTTTTCTTAAGCGTCGAGTAATTATAGCGCAAAGAAAAAATTGAGAATGTCTGTATCGCTCGAGATATTATTTTTTCTCACTTTCAACCCCTCAATAAGGGTGGATACTGGCCCACCAATTTTTTCAAAACGTTTTGTAAGGCCTCTACAGATCTTTCAGAGTCGAAATGGACACAACAAAAATTCGCAAATAAAAACAATTAAAAAAATGTTCCCTTCAATCCAACCATGCAAACTTCAGGCCCATCCGATGACGTACCTTCGCAACAAAAAAGAAAACGAAGAGCTGTCCAAGTGAATTATCAGAGCCATCGGGTATCGAATTTCTCGGTACCTACTTGAGGTAATCGGGCATTTCACACATGATTACCTGATAAATCACTGATTCCATTTTTCCATCTCAATTCTGATCAAATAAATAAACAATTGAAGAAAAAAAACGCAAATCTCTCGTGCAGTTATTCGAATTGAACGACGAGTTAAAATCGCCCCGACGAATTTCTCTACATTCGCACCCAGTTCTTTTCACATCGACAAATTCTCTTTTATTTCTCTCAAATGACAATGATCAATGCCTGGGTACTGTCGAATAAAGCTCTCGAGTCGAGGTCGTGACGAGCCAACCGGTAAGATCTTGGTAGCGAGAAAGAATAAGCCGAGGAAGAGAGTGAAAAATCAGTAAATGGGTGATTCGTCGTCCAAGTGACGAAATTGTTTCCGGAGAGCGGCTTGGCGCGCAGCCTCGAAGTACTGCTGGGCTTCGTCGCGTTCCTCCTGTCGTCGTCCTGCCGTCGGCCAAGACTCTTCGCTCAGATCTTCCGCGACCTCGGACACGCCGTTTACACTGCCATTCTCGCTTCTGCGATTAGACAATGTTCCCGTGACGAAAGTTAATGCCGGTAAAAATTGCGCTGAACCCCTTACCCCGTCGCCCACTCCCACCGGGGGAGGTGAACCTCTCGGCGAAAATGGAAAACCTTACGCTCGTCTCATTTTCCGCTTTGGTTTTATCTGTCCGTAACGACCATCAACCCTACTCGTTAGTCACGCTAGTAAAATATATATATGCGATATATATATTGTATATATTAGAGTGGTTAAAAAGTCGATTTTTTTTCTCAACGAAAAATTGAAGTATATTAAGGATGTTGAGTCCCAAATCGCAAATGATAATAAAATTCTGAAAATTTGGTATGTTTTTGTATGAAGTATTTCAGAGGTCGTGTAAAAATTTCACGACAATTAGGAAGCTCGTTATTGAACAATTAACATTCACAAATTAAATGTTGTCTTAGGAAATTGATGTAACTTTGCAATAAGTTTTTTTTTGACCTCTCAATTTTGTAATATCTACAATATACTGAAAGCAACGGAAACAAAACGAAGTTTATTGATAAATTTTTTTTTATACTTCTTTTAGAAATTGTTCTTAACAAAATGTTAATTTTTTAATAGAGAACTTCCTAATCGTCGTGAAATTTTATCACGACCTCTCTTAAATACTTCATACAAAAACATACCAAATTTTCAGAATTTTCTTATCATTTTTTATTTCAACCCTTAAGGAGGTTGAAGTAATGATGATAGAATTCTGAAAATTTGGTATGTTTTTAGATGAAGTATTCAGTAGGTCGTATAAAAATTTCATGACGATTAAGAAGCTATTTATTGAACAATTAACATTAACATGTTTCATAGGGACTCAACATCCTTAAGAAAAAGCAAGTTTTGCCAAATTTGAGGGTTGTGAACAATTTTTTAGTTAGTGTTCAAACGCCTTTTTCATGTTTTTTTTTTCATCATTATTGGAGTATTAATTTTTTCTTATCTTGATGCAGAAAATGTTAGTGCGTGATCCAATGTAAGTCTTTGATTTAATTTTTTCTATAACAATACACAATTTTTTGTTTAAATATTTTTTTTGCCATAAACAATTTGTATTTGCAGATTAAGAATCAATATATGTAATTCGGTTATGAAAATTATATCGACCACTTGATGAACAAGAACATGGTGCTTACATCACTGAACGTCTAACCAGTATGCGTGTTTTTTTGGAGTAATATGTTGTTTTGGAGTAAGAAAGCGAATGAGGAAAAAAATTGACGAGCAATCGAAAAAAATTAATCAAAGTCCTTTGAGCACTGCCTAAAAAAACGTTTAGACCTCTCAAATTTTGTATGAATTACTTTCTCATAACGTAGTAACATATTCCGTTGAGTACCGCGAATTTTTTTTTTTTTATCCACCCTAATATATATATATATATATATATCAAATAAAAATATCAAAAAAGATTTTAAAAAAGATTTTTTTTTATCCACCCTACATATATATCTACACAATATATATATATACAGGGTGTTAAGAAGGTCGATGCAAAGCCTTAAGGCGGTGATACGTCTTATGTTGATGCTATTTCTTTCAAAATAGCATTAACATAAGAGGTATTTTTATTTTTTGACAAGTTTTTAATTATTCAACACGTCTCATTTAGTTAGTTGTGTGGATACAGATGATTGTATTGGTGTTTGTCGATTGAATACCCATTAAGCTGAGATGCAAATAAGTTTTTAGTTACCAATTATTGTCTGTTTGAACATTATGAACGAGTTAGTACCTAATTTTGGAAAAATTTTCAAAAATCATACTTACCACGATAACAGGAAATCCTTAGACATTGAACTGACAAGGAACATCCCTCAGGTAACACCCTTCGATTTTGTTGAAATTTGGATATGTTATAAAGCACCAAAAAGCAAGCGATACGTATTTTTTCAGATCGGCGGAAAAACGGTTTTAAGGGGTGAAACCACCCCTCGAAAAAAGGCATCTCTAGGGGTAATATAGCAGTTTCACACACAAGGAGTCCACCAATTTCAATGAAACAAAAACGAAAATTCTTCTAATCCGAAGTAATGAAAAATCCACTATAGGGACGTTGCAACGAAACAAAAATTAAGGTATGAACCACCCTAGAGATGCCTTTTTTCGAGGGGTGCTTTCACCCCTTAATACCGTTTTTCCGCGGATAAAAAAAATACGTATCGCTTACTTTTCGATGCTTTATAACATATCCAAATTTCAACCAAATCGAAGGTTGTCACCTGACGGATGTTCCTTGTGAGGTAACCTAGGTTAGTTATGTTCCTAACGAGGTAATCTATCGCCCCCTTAAGGCTTTGCATCGACCTTGATAACACCCTGTGAATATATATATATATATATACATACATACACGAATTTACAAAAAAAAATGTTATTAATACTACCATATATGCAACTTTTTGCAAATAAATGAACGTGTGTGTGTACGCATAGACGAGAGCGCGTACACAGGCACACACACAAACACACGCATACACACATGTATATAGTGTACTTGGGCATGCGTCGGTTCGATGCACGCGAGTACGCTCACGCAGCCTTCATTTATTATTTTAGAAAGCAAGAGTCTCACCCCGGTGGTCGGTCTTCGTCGATCCTATGGGTACTGTATATTTTAAAAGGACGATCATATATAAAGAACGACACGCAGTACGCGCGTTATAAATCCACACATATACCGCACACTTGGCGATTATTCACTATATGTACTTTGGTACGCATGCAGATGATGATTATGATGATGATAGTTGCAGCGCTTCATCGTAAAATATCTCTCGTCATTTGGAAATGCAACCCCCGGGGTTCGCTTCGACATGCAGCTGCGGAGGCGGTTTCCACCGTATTTTCGTAATCCCCCGCCCTTTTTTTACATCGACTTCCGATATCGACCACCTCATGAGGCACATGACACTTGTGTGCTGAGGCGTGCCAGTGAGATCAGGGCGGTCCTCAAACATGAATATCTTCGAAATCATCATGCCGCAGTTATATGTAATATTATAATACTAAATACAAAGACACACACATACCAGCCAAAGCTACTTTCCTACCGAGTTGCTTCATTTATTTAACAAAAAAATCTACGAGAAAAAATAATTTTCCTATCATTTTATCATTGATATATTAAATCGAATGATTCAAACACTAGCGTTTTAAAAAAAATCTCGAATCTGTTGAATGAGTGAAAAAAAAACGGCAGGACTTGAAAAACCCAGGTTTACAGACGAAAGGTACCGGAAAAACGTTTATAGACGAAGGCTTGAGAGAATATTTTCGAAATATTATATTCTGAGAATCCGTCGAAAGCCAAGAATCGATAATATGAAAAATGTCAACTAGGCGTAAGCCCTTAAGCAGAATTGTGTTCAAGTATATGCATAACGCAAAATATACTTTTTTTCGCATTATTTAGTGACAATAATGGCCCATATTAAAGTGGGTGGTACAAACCCAAATATATTCAGAATTCAGCAGCCACGGATCGCTTCCAATGTAGAGCTCATGACTGGCGCACAGCTTACGTAAAAACAGTTTTTTACATATAGGATGTGTTGTGAAACGAGCGTGAAGAAAAAAAAACCTACGCGGCCGGATGTAGACTACCGATTGTTCAGTGAAAATAAATAATTGATGTCTCACAAACGAGGCTCGTAGGTCTCAGTCTCTCTTTCTCTCTCCGTCTCTCACTCTAACATTTCTTGCCTTCCGAAAAAAATGGACCAGCTCCGCAATCTTCAAATTCCGATTTTTTTAAACTCCTAAACTTGGGCAGTATGGCGATATCTGTGGCTCCTAATTCTAACCACGCAGCCTTCATGTTCGAACCAAAATAAGACGGTTTTCAGGAGTGGACAAAATCGAAATTCGACCCTTAAAGGGACCAAACGGGGGTGTTAAAGTTTCTATAGGAAAATATGTTTCTCGGTCGGATTTACTTGAAACTTGGCATAAATACACTACAACACAAATAATAGAAAATGTATTTCAGGAATTTCCAAAATTGAATCCCTCAGGGCATTTAATGGGAGTGTTAAAGTTTTGTAGAAAAAATATATTGTTAGCCCAGATATTTACTTGAAACTTACGAAGTTTAATTTATAACGATGTTGAAGTTTGCATCGTTGGAACGCAACGAAACTTTTTCTTGATTTTTTCATTTCTCTATTTTAATTACTGTTTAAAATCTTTTTTTGCAGCTTTTGGTTGCAAGTTTAGAAACAGGATTTTCAGAATTGTTTCATGGACTTTCGTAGCCTAAATGGGACGAAAAAAATTGATAATACGAAAAAATATATATATTTTCGTTGCATTCCAACGATGCAAGCTTCAATACCATAATTTATATAACCCTACCATGTTTTCCTCGCTTTTCGATGCGTGCAGACAGCACAGTACTAATGTTAAGCCCTTAACGGTGTATGCCACACATATGGGCAAAAAAAGTCGTGCCACTTTTACGGCATGACACATATGTGAGCATTATTTTTTAAAAAACACGTTTTGACTATATTATGGTATGTATGACGTGTGTCCATTAGGGTGGTTAAAAAAATCGATTTTTTTTTCAACGGAAAATTGAAGTATGTCAAGAAAAAGAAAGTTTTGCAAAATTTAAGGGTTCTAAACAATTTTTTAGCTCAAACGCCTTTTTCATGATTATCGTAGTATTCATTTTTTTTTATCTCGATGCCGAAAATGTTAGTGCGTGATCCAATGTAAGTCTTGATTTAATTTTTTCTGTAACAATACACAATTTTTATTTAAATATCTTTTTTACCATAAACAATTTGTATTTGCAGGTTGAGAATCAATATATGTAATTCGGTTGTGAAAATTATATCAACCACTTGATAAACAAAAACGCGGTGTTTACATCACTGAACGTCTAACGAGTATGGATGTTTTCTTGGAGTAATATGTTGTGTTGGAGTAAGAAAAGAAATGAAGACGAAAAATTGACAAAGAAACGAAAAAAAAATTAAAAGTCGTTTGAGCACTGCTTAAGAAGATGTTTAGACCTCTCAAATTTTGTATGAATTACTTTTTCATAACGTAGTAACAGTGTCCGTTGAGTACCGCGAAAAAAAAATTTTTTTTTTTTAATCACGCTAGGGTCTATGTAATATTTGTGAGCGCAGGTCCCCGCGAATGTGCGTCCAGAATTGTGGGGTGCGTAGAACACTGGTGTGGGCGCGATTCATACGTTTTTACGCCGCGGCCCTTAACCGAATATAGATTTTTGTCACTCTTAAAAAAGTGTTTCCTTTTTGTCGAAATATAAAGGCCTCGTGGTCCAAATCGGGGGCCACGGATATCGTAATATCCCCTGACGTTGGCACCGACAAACGGTAAGGAGCAATCCGTCATGAAAAACGGGTCTGAGATAATCAGTATTTTATAATCATCAAAGTATGCGATGACTCTCACAAGTCCTTCCAATTTGGGAGAGTGCAATTCCGCAATTCGAGCGCACTTTCGCATGGGATCGAGAATGCCAATTCTTCTCATACTCGACGGCATCGCTGAGATTGTATTGTGCCCGTATGAGAATATGCCACCAGCTGTTTCCACTGACGCGGCATTGTTTTTTTTTTATGGATGAAATAAAAAAGTTTCAGAGAATCACAGTAGCGCCGGTGGAAAAGAAAAACGAGGAAGAAAAAGCTATTTTCCATGTGAAGGAACTCGTCTGGCGTGAAACGAAAAATAATTGCGAAAGGTCGACTGCGGATGATTCATCGGGTGGAGAACGAAAGAAAAAGAAACTAACGATAATCGGAGGCCAAGAAAATACCCAAGTAAAGCGCTGCAGGTCTATAGTTATGGAGAGGGAAAAAGAAAGAGGATAATGAAGATGAGGACGAGGCTACCAGATGCGAATAAGAAAGAATCATCACACCGTCTATGTTTTATGAAACGGTAATTCAAATTTCATTTATCCGAATCGTTTTAAATTAAGCCACGTCAGAGCTTATAACATTTTCTATCGTATGCTCGAATGCTTTTTTTGCGAGTTCATCCACGTCTCAATAACAAATTAAAATTTGCTGAGGTCCAACGTCTACCCTTGCGGGTTTTTATGTATTACCCTTCCCAATTGAAGCCCTTCCTAATTGAAGTTTGCAGCGTTGAAACGCGAGGAAAAATAATTTTTTTTCCACTTGCCAATTGTTTTCTTCGGCAAATCAAAGCTACTGTGAACTTTTCTAACATCTTTATTAGAGACCTACAACCTAAATCCATCAAAAGTGATTTTGGATAACAATTAAAATGGAGAAAAAAGAAAATGATTATGAATTTCCGTTGCATTCCAACGATGCAAATTTCAGCAACATCCTTTCCTCTCACTCCATAACCGCACTTCGTTAATCTAGCCTAACCTTCCACTGCGACCACAGCCACGGGGGGGGGGGGGCGGTACCTTTGGGTGAGGAAAATATTTGCCGATTTTTATGATTTTAGTTTCAAGGGAAATATTATAATATAAAGGCGTGACGTATAGCTAAAAAAAACTAATCAATCGATTGTGATAAAATTTTGTCTAAATCTTTCTAACCTCACTGTCTCAAAAATGATAAAGAAATCTGTCAGTCTCAAAAATGGTAAAGAAGTCTGCCCTATTGAGAAAAAAAATTGTGAAAATCAGCATTTTCTCCTTGCCTAAAAGTATTCTCCCCTTGAGTTACACTATAGGACATTTTCCGAGGGCAGGGGGAAACTGTGGAAAACCCGTACCGTAATAGACGGCCCCCCCATATTTTTTTGATTTTCCGATGCAAATGCTTTTGTACTAAATCATCTACAGCAAGGTTTGAGAAGTATCGGCCTTCCACTGACTGGTTAATGCGCCAGCCGGTGCACGGCTAAGCGGTCACCGCTCCGAGTATCGGCCGTGCACAAGGCTGCTTATCTCGAAGTCCCACCGGAGCCGAACCCCCAACCCTCATCCGCCAGTGTCCATGAGCCTTGCAGCATTGAATGCATAAAAGACCATTGTGAGAGAAACTTCGTCAAAAATGGGTAATTGCCACGGTACTTTGACTTCTATGCCATTAAAAATAGCTAATCCAAGTAGGTTACGTGAGCTCGTGAGGTAGAAAAAGAGAAAGAAGAAGAAACGAGACGAGCAACACGAGCATCTGTCTTTGTCTCATTACATCTATAATCTTCGACACTAATAATATTTATTAGTGAAAGTTTCTTTGTCCGAAGTTACGAGGTGTTGTAAACGAAGAGGCTGCCGTCGATTTCTACATCGACCATTTTTTTATGAAAATATCTCGCAACGGAAAGACCAAGGATTGGCGTGATTAAAATTTTCATGGTTTGGACGCTTTGCGAGGAAACGTCGGGGTTGAACGATAGAACGAGAGAGAGAGGGAGAGAGAGAGAGGGGGGGAGGAAGAGAGAGTTATAGGGAGAGGGGTGGAGAAAATCGATTGCAGAAATTCCGAAAGGCTTTATCGACACGCAAACATTCGTTTATACCCACGAGCTTACGTTTCCATAGGCCACATGAACATCAATTTGGAGAACTCTAAAATGGAGTTATTGGCACATTTGACCTCACATTTGAGCTCACGGTCTCTCTCTCTCTCTCTCTCTCTTTCTCCCCCCGCCTCCCTTTTTACGCTTCAAACAGATCTTACCCCTTAAATAGATTTCGTTTTTTTTCAACGGTTAAAAAAACCATAACGGAATTTCCCATTTCGTGGAAATAGTGTAAAAAAAGCGACACTCCTTGCATCACAACTTTTATGATGTTGAAGTTTGCATCGTTGGAATGAAACAGAAATTAATTTTGTTTAGCTGCTCACATTTTTTTGCTGATTTAGGCTACGAAAATAAAAATAAAGAAATGAAAAACATTGAAAATAGCTGCGTTGCAACGATGCAAACTTCAACGCCGTGAATTACTTCCACTTTTCCATTTTTTTTTAATTCCGCAATTATTGATCGTACATTATAATCACTTGTATTTTATATTCTTACGAAAGTAGACTTTTTAAGGCAAATATTAAGGGGTCTTCTCACTTTAGACGCTAAAGAGGCTGTTTTCTTTTCTATTTTCTAAGGCTTGAATAATTATTTCTCTTAAAAGTGTCCAACATTAATTCCACTAGGGTAGGGATTTTGAAAAAAAATCGTTCTCTCTCTTTCTAGAATACATCAATGATCGTGTTGGCGTTTAGGCAAGCGGGTGTGGCGCCTGGGTAGAACGGCACGCGGGAACACACTAAAATCCATATCCCGTGCCAGGAGCGAACCGTCACCGATGAAGAAGAGAGGGGGTGCCCATTAAAGCCCCGTCACGAATTTATATCGGTAGGTCGGTTCCGTAGATACAGGTTCATTCATTTTTCGGACTTTTTTCGCATGGCACACGAAGCGACCCCGAGTCACGAAACTGTTCGAATAACCGGAGCAACAACGAGAACGACAGAGCAGACGGGGCAACTGCAAGGGAACAGTTACAAAAGGTACGACACAAGATAATGGCGTTGAAGTTTCCATCGTTGGAATGCAACGAAAACAGTATTTTTCCCCCAACACTTATTTTTTTGCTCGTTTAGGCTACAAAAATCTCTAAAACATTTTTTAATATCCTTATTAGAGATCCATAACCCAAACCCGATAAAAAAAGGGTTCAGATAGTAATGAAAATGAAGAACTGAAAAAATAAAGAACAATTTTCGTTCCATCCCAACGATGCAAACTTCAATGCCACCCAAGAATGGGCCTGAAGTTTGCATCGTTGGAATGCAACGATTTTTTCTTGGCTTCGTTACGTTTATTGGTATCGAAAATCATATTCTGAAGATTTGTACTGCTGATTGCTAAATAAGAACGCTGAAAGATGGTCGACGGATCTTTATAGCATAAATCTGTTAAATAACATTTTGGAAATTCCGTGAAAAAATATTTCGTTGCATTCCAACGATGCGAAATTCAGCATCATGCACAGAATGGAGTTCCAGGTCGAGCCAGAAAAGAAATTATCGAGAATTTAGCGAAGCCACGTATTTTTAGCTGAGATGAGATGGTTTAGATGAAATGGGAAAAATTACCATTGAACATTTTTTTTTGTACAAGTCCATGTCGGTTTTCCATTACCTGAATACGAATTCATCATTGACTTTCCCTAAAAATGGACAATTAAAAAAAAAAAAAAACGACGAAAATGCTTTCGATCATGTCGAAATCGTGGAAAATGAAGTTCGATGAATCTTGCGCAAAGCATTTTTACCTTCTACAACTCAAGGTCGTAAATCTTAGCCAGGAGTATTTCTAGGAGTCGCTGAAAGATAAGTTGATCCCTGTGTACCAAGCCTGTAAAAAGGCCCTCACGGGAGAGAGAGAGAGAGAGAGAGAGAGAGGGGGGGGGGGCTAAGCACTGGATCGAGGAAGGAGAAAAATGATCTCGATCCTAGCAAGCTAAGTCGAAGAGATAACGATCTGTATGAATAATCCGCCTGTTTTTTTCGCGAACTAAACAGTCTCGCTACATCGAGCTTCTGACCAGGCGCACTTTAATCGAGTCCATTATCCCATTAATGTCATTAAATGAATTTTAACAAACGACCATAAACAGCGATTGATAAAATACTGATATATTCAGGGTTGTTACGCATTATTGACTCAGAAATTCACTGACTTTTCCAGGTTTTCGATACAGGTTTTGCAAAAATTCGAGGTTTTGCAGACTGGCCAGATCAGGGTCAAGTAAATAACACTTTCTTTTCATCAAACATATATTTTTTCAGTTAGAGAGATATTCGTATTTGTAAACGTTACAAACAATACGGGAAAATTATATACATAAAAATAGCAATGATTGATTTTTGTGAAAAAAAAACAACATTTTTAACCGACTTGAAGAAACAAAGGAAATTCTCAACTCGATCCTTCTATTGAAGAATTATGTTGAACTGGATAACATAATTTTTTTAAGACCAAATATATGGAAATTTGATAAAATTGGTATTTATTTTTTTTTAACTGAAATTCGAAACATAATTTAAACATTATAAAGTAAAAAAGACACTAAAAGCGAATACAGAACCTGTTCTTCATTATAAACAAAAGTTTGTACGCCGGTAAAAATAAACAAAAAATAAATATAAATACTTATCTATATAATGATAATGATGTGGTTGTGTATCGACAGATCGAATACAAATGTACTTTGGTAGCTTTACTTTTAACTTACTTTAATTTACAAATGTAGCTTAACAGTAAACTAGTTTTCAGCTTTTTAAATTCTCAATGTTTGGCACTGACATAACTTTCTTTTGTGTATAATGAAGAATAATATCAATATTAAAGATATACGAAAACATTAATTTTTATACTGTTCAGTTTTATATCCAGTCGGTTTCATTTTTCGTATCTCTTTCAAAAGGTAAATTCCAGAAAATTTCCGAAATTCCCTGACTTCTCCTTGATTATTTCGGGCGGAACGAAATTCCCTGAGTTTTCCCCGTTTTCCATATGCGTAACAACCCTGTATATACATGTTTAGAGGTGTAATATATTGTTTATTCCATTGCTGAAGGTATTGCTTTATATCGACAGTCAAACCGCAAATTTCTCCAGACACCACCCCTAAAAGTCTCGAGCTACTAGCCAAAATGACCATGGGCCACTTTTTCCACATTGCACAATCAAATTATTCCACATTCACGTGCTTTTAACGTGCTCTTTGAAAATCAAAGAGTAAACGCGCCCAAACCAAGTCAAAAGCTCGAACACTAAGTGCCCGTGACAGTTGTAATTCCCCAAATCAATATTTTTTTCCCCGATCCAAGCGAACCTTCCAGCACTAGCACGAATCACCAATGCTCACTGCGAAAACCATTTTCGAAAAATAATGATAAGGTTTATAGTTCGTTTTCACTCGCGGTGTACGTAGTTCGATTGTACCAGCAGCAAAACAATCAAACGCATTGGCTTCGGTAGGCTTTTCACATCGGGCGTTATCGCCACCATACCGTGTGCATTCGATCATTGTGCAACGCACATCCACCCGCATAAGCACACATGCACACGTAATGGATATATGGTAAAAGTTAGATACCAAGCCATTCGACTTCGAGGACCGTCCTGACAGCAGCCAATCCTCCTCATACTCAACATTACGCAGTCCTCAATGTCTTCAACGTCAGCTTCGCATCAAGGTGCCTTCTGCCCCAAAGTCAATGATATTGAAGTTTTGCATCGTTGGAACGCAACGAAAGTTCCGTGGTCCAATTTCTTGTTGGGAAATTCAATCCTCCAAAATCGCTTAAACATTTTCCAACATCCTTTTTAGTGATTCTCGGCCTGAATATTTACGGAGGCTGCTCGAGGTTAATAAACAAATTATGATAAACAATCGTACAGGTAGTACTCTCCATTGAAAAAATTTGAATTTATGAAATATTATATACATTTAGTAGACATACCATTCAATATGGTAAAGACCACTATTTTTTCATAGTGTAATGAAATATCCATTTTATGAAAACCTACTATATTATATAGCATTGACAACCAACGTATGCTTGAAAGATTGTTGGTTATACATATGAGCATAGTTAACACAACTGGTAAAATATCATAAGCAGTACTATATTTTCGGCAGTAACCATGACTATAAAATATTATTGTCCTCTCAGGGTAATATAAAATATGTTTGAAATATATGGTTGAAGTTACTATACATTTCTCTCTGTGCATTTAATTGACTGTTTAGAAATGTTATTCATCTTTTTTCGTTTATTTACATCGCGAATAAGTTCTTAACCAAGTTGAAATGTGGAAAACGCGCAATTTAGTTCTCAGTAGAGCTCAGATGTCCTCAACAAATGTCCAAATGTCCTCAACAAATGTCCCCAACAAATTTCAGCAAATTCTTACTATTTCGCGTCAGCTGAGCAGCCTCCTTAAGGACGTTGAGTCCCTATGAAACATGTTAATGATAATTGTTCAATAAATAGCTTCTAAATCGTCATGAAATTTTTACACGACCTCCCGAATACTTTATGTAAAAACATATCAAATTTTCAGAATTCTATCATCATTACTTCAACCTCCTTAGGGGTTGAATTAAAAAATTATAAGCAAATTCTGAAAATTTGGTATGTTTTTGTATGAAGTATTTAAAGGGTCGTGTTAAAATTTCACGGCGATTAGAAAGCTCGTTATTAAAAAATTAACATTTTTTTAAGAACAATTTTTAAAAGAAATTAAAAAAAAATTATCAATAAACTTCGTTTTGTTTCCGTTGCTTTCAGTATATTGTAGATATTAGATAATTGAGAGGTCAAAAAAAAGACTTATTGCAAAGCTACATCAGTTTCCATAAGCCAACATTTAATTTGTCAATGTTAATTGTTCAATAACGAGCTTCCTAATTGTCGTGAAATTTTTACACGACCGCTGAAATACTCATACAAAAACGTACCAAATTTTCAGAATTTCATTATCATTTGCGATTTGGGACTCAACATCCTTAAGAACATTTTTTCGGATAATAATGAAAACGTAGCGATAAAAGTAACGAAACAGAAGTTGCGTTGTATTCCAACGATGCAAACTTCAACATCGTTCAAAGTCGACGGTTCGACTGGCAGATATTCAAGGGCCGTCCTCAAAGCAGCCAGCTGTCCCGACAGTCAACAATACACAGACACAACGGGTTCGAAATTTGCTCACACATACGAGTGTGCGCATGCGCGCGCGTGTATCAGTAACGAACGCGCGTCATCGGACCGCAGATCGTTGAGTGAATGTAAACCGACCGCAATGCGATACCGTTACCGATTTTTTCTTCTTTTTTTTTCCGCGGGGTCAACACGCGTTCGTGCTTAATACCGAAGTCAAAACCGCGGTGGACACGAGGTTTCTTCATTTTTTTTTTTCATAGCGGCTGCGGTCACCCGCCCAGTGTCCATTTTTTTGTCTTTACCGAGCAACTTGGTATTATTGGAGATAAGATCGAGTGTCGGATCGAACCGATCCCGATCGGCGTGTGTCGTAATTTATGCGTAAAATGATTTCACGGAGAAAATTAAAAGTGCGACTTTTGGGGTGGGGTCGTGAGCGACGGAGGTAAAACAAGCGAATGGGGATGAAGGCTTACCCGGAAGTGCTAGACCCGATTGCCGCAGAGGTCGAGCTGCCTGTAAAAGATTCACGAGTTCCTTCTTGAAAAAAGCGCAATGGCACGCTTCGGGGCTCGCTTTCCCTTCGAGCTTGTAACTCCGCGTACGTTCTGCGATAAATGACAATCGTATATGTACGGACATGCGGAGCGATATTGTTACGTTCGGATGACAATCGTGCCTCGTTTGACCGAATGGCAACGATAGGGCATTACGCCCTTTTTTCAAAGGTGTCTCAGTTCGATCCTTCGGTGGTAATAAACTACAGGCATTTTTATTTATATTTTATGAAATCGATAAGTGTCGTAAAAATTCGTTTAAGGGGTTACCCCCACTTGAGATTTTGAAAAAATCGATTTTTTTATTGCATTTTTTTGAAGTATAAGTATCTGAGAATATGTCCTGAAAATTTCAAGTCGATCCGAACAAAATTGACTGAGATATGAGCGTTGAAAGAGAAGAATCCGTGAATTGAAGAACTGAAATTGAAACTTTAAACGCGTTTTTCTCAAAATGACATTTCTGAAGTCGGTGACCAAGATTACTCGAACACTAATGAACCGATCTTCTTGAAATTTTGCAGGCTTACTTAATACTTCAAAATGTAGTCTTTAATCGTTCGATTTTTTTTTCGAAAAAAAAAAAATGGCCGTTTTATAGCCAAAAACGGCCGTTTTTTTCGTTAAAATTGAACCATTAACTTTGGCTGTCCGCCATTATGTGAAAAATGAATATTTTTTAAAATCCTTCGATTAAAGACTAGTTTATACTTATATTTGACTAAATCCATCCGCATTTTTTTTTCAGATGATCCACTTCGCCGCAATGTTGGTCACCGCAAACCGTGTATATAAAAATATTATTTCATTGACGGCCATTTGCCACTAAACAATGTAATATTTTTCTATAAAAAAATTACTGAAAGTTCTTCAAGATGTGTTCTTTAAAATGGTATATTGATCGATTAAAAAAGTTTTGTAGTTTTCTTTAAAAAAATTCATGAAAAAGGCCTTTTTTTGCGCTACACGTGGGGGTAACGCCTTAAATGTTACATTTCAAATTTCCGCGCGAAAACGCTAGCCGTCATGCTGCTACGGTCTGTGACGTCACTGGAATAGTAAACATGGACGCTGCGCCAATTGTGAATACGTAAAAATTTTGCCTCAACCCCCCCCCCCCCTATTCCGTTACGTAACGGGTGCTTTGTCGTCACTAACTGCGTTTTCTTTTTTTTTTCAAAGAAATAACTAATTACGAAAGGATCGGGTTTATACTAATTTTATGAAGTAAATATTCATCTAGTTTTATACCAATTTTTATAAAAATGGTTTTTTAATTAACCGTGATTTGGCGGGGGAAAAAATGCTCTTCATTGTCCCATCGATATCTTTATGAAACGTTATCTGTAAATAAAAAGTCAACAATATATCGATATCTATACGAATGTAGCGATCGTTATGCGTAGCCGTTTTTAATTTTGTTTTTTTTTTACAAGATGCCGACAGTTTGGACATTTTTTCTATCTTTCAGGCCCTTTTTTGTACTCAAGCGATCTTTAAAAATAGTAATGATCCAAGTTTAAAAAATCGGCCACGTGCAACCTCAGTCACTGCGATTACAAAAATGTTTATAAAAAATTGAAAATCGGTTGATAAGTTTTTGAGTATTCGCTGAGACAAGGTCAAAAAAAGTAGTTTCGAGAAAATCGCGAACAAAGTTTTCGTTCCGTTTTTCTTGATATAAAGTTATGTTTTTTTTTCTAGAATATTGATACGTACATTAAAGTATCAAGTCGTGGGCGACATGACGGTTTTTCATCTTCATTATATTTCTCAAAATAATAAGAGCTTGCACTTCAGCTATTCTGAACGATGAGTTTAACATTTTTTTAAACTTGAACAAGCAGAAATTTTGCTATTTCTGCCAGTTCTAAAATCGTGACGTAACGCAAACCTTGCCCCCCCCCCAATTGCGTTACGTAATTTATGTACGCCCCCTTAAAACTTGCGAGAGAAGAGATCCGAAGTCAGAGGCCGAAAAAAGCTCATTTGTTCTTTTTTGAAGTACAGATGACTATTTGAAAATTTGCAATTAACTATGACAAACGAGAGTATAGAGTTGTTGACGCTTTCTTTCACCGGTTAGAGAATAATACATCTACTCTCTTTCTTTGTTTACTATGACAATGACGTCACGTCGGAATCCATTATGATGGCTACCGTTTCGTATGATCGTTGAACAGATACAAAAAGTATTTTTTTTTAAACGAATTATAGAATTTATTCTGTGTTTTTATAAATAAAAACCAACATTATTCGATCGCTTATTGCGAAAAATAACTTATTTATAAAAAAAGGTATACATTCTGGTATACATGTATACATGTATACATAAATAGGGTATACATTCATAAATAAGGTAATACATAACAAATGTATACAATCTTAGTATTTTTCTTACATAGAGTAAAATACCCTATTGCAAAGGAAAAAAAAGTGCAAAAAAATGGGCAACGTCAAAGGATACATTGAGTTGAAGTATCGTCGAAATGTAACGAGATGACGTTCGAGATCATTGGAATGCAACGATATTCTTTTTTTATTTCCTTTTTCTCCATTTTTATTATGCTTCGATAGAGCCTGCTATGCTTCTCCATTTTATATATGCTTCGATAGAGTTTGGTTGCAGAACTCTAATGAGGATCTTAAAAAAAGTTTATCGTAGTTTTGGTGTGTCAGAAAAATATTGAAATTAGGAAAAACGAATTTCGTGGCATTTCAACGATGCGAACTTTAATATAATACAATTTTATATATGCTTCGATAGAGTTGGGTTGCAGAACTCTAATGAGGATCTTAAAAAAAAGTTTATCGTAGTTTTGGTGTGTCAGAAAAATAATGAAATTAGGAAAAACGAATTTCGTCGCATTTCAACGATGCGAACTTTAATATAATACAGATCGACAATCTAAATATAAGACAAAAAAGCATCGCGGATAAGCATAAGCACGAGGAAATGAAAACAAAAAATATCAGAAGAATTTTGGTAGCTTTCCAACGACGCAAACTTCGGCCTCTTTGACATAGATATACTTGGCTGAAATGTGGAGAAAAAAAGATAACAAGGAGAAATAAAAAGAGAAAGTTAGAAATAAAAGGAGAAAAATTAAAAGAAACGAAGAGACGACGAGACGCCGTTTCCCTCGACAAACAACGTGCGGTTTATAATCTCGATGCCGCAACAGTCTCGAGTTCGTGAAACGTGCATGTGAAACAGAAACAAGAGCTTTAGTTGTAAAAAGAGATAAAGACAGCGATAGGAAGAGTTTACGAAAGGAGAGCGGGGTTGTGTTCGATTTTATTCGACGGGCGCTCTCTCGTGACAGTTATTAGATTAGTCATCGGGCGCGGTGGATGTACATGTCATTGAATTCTCCTAAAACTGACATCTATTACAAGTCTTATAAAAAAACGTCTGCAAAACAAGCCTGGTCAGCGAGGGAAAGAGATTTTTTTTACGCGAAATAATCATTTTAAATGAGCAACTGTTGTTTCAATTTAATCAAATATATTTGCGAGTAAAAGTCACTGCAATGGAAAAAAAAACATGTGATGACTGAATCTGTCATCGAGGAATACCCAACGGATTATAATCCGTTGGTACTCCTCGATCTGGTCCTGCGGTTTTGAAATGTCGCCATTCTCGCCCATCCATAAGTGGACGACCACGTGCCACTATGGCAAAATATATTCGACAGCCTCCCAATGACTCTTGTAAGGAAAAAATGGTAAATGGACGAGTGCCAAACCGAATTCTGTCGTATCCAAGTTGGGCGTTGAGCGCGGCAGCAAAATCAAGGGGATTGCCAGCTATAATCGCGCCCTCTTCGGCAACGATATCTACGAGGGTCAGCTCATTGCGGGAGTCGTTCAAACTGGCTTCGACTGCACTCGAGATCATCATCGTCGGTGCAGCCGGATGACCAAAGACTCCCGAATCCGTTGATAAATCGTTCGCGATCGAGGAGTAGCCTAATCGAAGATATCAAACGTCAAATGCGCGTATCGATCCGACAAGTATCTTTCAATCAACCGCATGACTATAGGTGTATTTTTTTTTTTTTTCGTTGTCATTTTGTCAGTTTCCATTTACTTGCTCGTGGATCGGGGAGGGTGGCGGAGGTCGAAGCGAGCGATGGAAGGGCCAGACTCTCGATGAAATTTGACTGAGAATTTCCAGGAGGGTGATCGTTATCCTCATCTGCGACACGAATTGGATATTATTTTTGGATCGAATTGGATAAATATTTAACGGGCGACATCTACCTATGTGGGTCAAAAATCTGTATTTTCCACCATTATTTTTATTCAATAGTATGGCTTTCAGCTATATTCCCTGAAAATTTCATTGAAATATTCCTGAAATTGAATGAGCTACAATTTTGCGTTTTTCTCGAAACACAGTTTTCAAATTCGGTGGACATGATATCTCGAGAACCACTTGATGGATTGATTCCAAATTTACAGAAGATATAATGAGAAACATTCAAAGGTCGTTGACGATCTCACTGTCTGAAAATCAATCTTCATTTTTCAATAGTTAAGTAAAAATGACGACTTTTTCATAAATTTTGTATGCTCGAGTTTCAATTCGTCGCCACGTTGTTGAAGAAAATTATTTTCAAAATCGACGATCGTCAACGACTAGCATTTATTGTTAACTCAAATAACCCGTGTGGTTTTTTGATTTCGGATGAACTGTTTAAGTTGGAGAGTGTCCACCGCCAAACGCCGTGAAAATAATGTCATCATATGCCGAAGGCCATGTTTTGACATGGCCTTCGGCCATTGACAGAATAGGTTTTGGATGTAGAACTCTCGAAATTTCAACTTTGACATGGTCCGATTTGCGAAATTCGATGAGATGCTATGATTCATTTTGCGAAGTTAGCATCTCATTTTTTCAAAATGCCCTTTCGATAGTAAAATCGACAAAACTATTATGGAATCTTATCGAGAACTGTAGAACTATTCGCGATGCCACTTAATACGGAGTTTATTGGTGAGATGCTAACATTTGAGATGCTAACTCCACACACGTTAAAGAACATTTGACACGTGTGTGGAGTTTCAAGCACCCCTTGATTAGCTCCCGAAATATTTTGAATCAAATCCGTCTCTGACCACCTCAACATTTGTTTAAAACTGCCCTTTTGAGGCAAATGGCAATTTTTACTCGCAAGAATAAACAAAATTAGATTAAAAATTAAATTTGACGGATTGTGAACGAGTCCGATTTTGTTCGCCAGCTCCTCACATGTACCTTCGTGTTTACGAAAATGCGTTTCTTTTTCACCAACCGATCCCCACAAGAATAAAATTCGGAATTCGATAATTTTTTTCGGGCCTCTAGGTAGATGTAGCCCCTTAAGACGCAGTGTATTGAGAGAAAACGCCGTACGTAGAACGTGATTAAGGGGTTACCCCCACTTGCGATTTTGAAAAAATCGATTTTTTTATTGCATTTTTTTGAAGTATAAGTATCTGAGAATATGTCCTGAAAATGTCAAGTCGATCCGAACAAAATTAACTGAGATATGAGCGTTGAAAGAGAAGAATCCGTGAATTGAAGAACTAAAATTGAAATTTTAAATGCGTTTTTCTCAAAATGGCATTTCTGAAGTCGGTGACCAAGATTACTCGAACACTAATGAACAGATCTTCTTGAAATTTTGCAGGCTTATTTAATACATAAAAATGTAGTGTTTAATGGTTCGATTTTTTTTTTTCGAAAAAAAATGGCCGTTTTATAGCCAAAAAAGGCCGTTTTTTTCGTTAAAATCGAACCATTAACTTTGACTGTCCGCCATTTTGTGAAAAATGAATATTTTTTAAAATCCTTCGATTAAAGACTAGTTTATACTTATATTTGACTAAATCCATCCGCATTTTTTTTTCAGATGATCCACTTCGCCGCAATGTTGGTCACCGCAAACCGTGTATATAAAAACATTATTTCATTGACGGCCATTTGCCACTAAACAATGTAATATTTTTCAATAAAAAAATTACTGAAAGTTCTTCAAGATGTGTTCTTTAAGATGGTATATTGATCGATTAAAAAAGTTTTGTAGTTTTCTTTAAAAAAAACTCATGAAAAAGGCCTTTTTTTGCGCTACAAGTGGGGGTAACGCGTTAAAGGCTGATGGAGCGATGACGCTGAAGTTTGCATCGGTGGAATGCAACTTCGTTTTTTGTTCGATTTTTATTCCTTCATTTTTATCATAATCCAAAGCCTTTTTTTTGCAAAACGAAGTCGCGAATCTCTAATACGAATTCGTAAAATCGTTTGATCGATATAAACAGCCTAAGCCAGCCAAAAAAAAATTAAACAATTAAAAAAATATATTTTTCGTTGCTGCTCTCCAACTATGCAAACTTCAGCATCGTGCCATCGAGCCGGAGTGGCACTAAAATTCGATTACGTCCAGACCTTCGTCACCCCGTCGAATTTTCGCAGCAACGTCGCCATTGAAGGAGGCCAGGTCGACAGGAGTATCCGGTGTGCTCCGGTCGATCTTCGTTTCTCGCTGACTCTTCATTTTCATGAAGCGCCTGAGATGACGACCGACACTCGGTAGACTCGATCTTATCTGTCGATTCAGGCTACGCGTGAATAATCGTCCCTACGAGCTTCAATTGGCGAGTCACAAGAGTGAAAAGAGCAAAAACGTCATCGAGCGTGACCTTTTCACCGAGGGTTCTCGATAACGACGACCTTTTCCCCACTTGTTCGGCCTCGACGAAACTCTCGGAAAAAACATTGCTGCTGTTAATCGGTGGCTTTTTCGAAAATATCGTCTGTCGTTCTTTCGAACTTTTCGACTTTCCCGGTAAAGTTATTCCCCCGGTGGACTCCTTGGTTTCTTCCTCCGCGTCGACCATTTCTATTGATCTTCTCATTCGATGTCGCGACGCACAATTTTCATGCAGCTCGATCAGCCAAGCCGTTGAGTCACCATCGTTTCACGTGCTCTCAAGGTGTCGACATTTTGGCCTGACATTTTTTCTTTCGTATATCATTACCGATCACTCGTCGTTTTTCACCGATAGATAGCGCCAACTATGTTTACCGATTTCATTTTGTTTCCATGTGCCGACAACTTCGTTGCAATGCACATTGAACGTTAAGTCCTATCGCTTCACACTAGGTCATACCACTGATCATACTCGAGACCTGTTGATTCTATATTTTTAACATACGCAAAAAAAAATTGTAATAACTAAAATTTTGCCATTTGTAAACTGTTCAATGAATGGTCACATTTAATTAGAAAAAATGAAAAATAGCTATTCCAACGATTCGCGTAGTATTTCTAGGTTTGATGTTTGGCAACATTGGTTCCATCTCCGTCTGTTTTTACTCATTCAGGCGAGTTTAGCCTCCATGAGGTTAGGACTACAGTCAGCTGTTTCCTTGCCGTCACGTCTCTTTATCGTAGCAAGTGGTAATAAATGCAATACCGGAAGTTCAAATGAAACTTGATATTACATGAAAATTAGGTCAATAAGCGTATTCTTTTCTGAGAGCATTGGATTACTACAAGTGTTAAGTACGTAAATCTGATTTTTTTTAAGCATCTGACGGATACTCGCGATTGTTCAAAGATCGCGCCAACGTTCGATTCACGAACGGCCTAACATGCGTTGTCATCGCCGTGTTGCCATGGGCCTTTATTTGTGTTTTTGGCCTCACGTCACCATATCGACGTGTGTATATTGTTTTGTTCCAGATCCATCTTTCAAAATCAAGCGTGTACACTCGTACATATTTTTGTGTCATTCTTCGTCGCGGCCTCAGACCGTGCACACAGATTTCCTTCTTCCCTCACGCGTATTAATAAAGGCATTTCCATCTATCACACCTCTACCCCTTTTATTTAGCTTTACCTTTCCACGTACCACCTCAACAAAAAGTCAAAAATAACGTTCAGTCAAATTGGAAATCAAAACAGTACGACTACAAAAAAGTCCCTTCCTTTGTCATTCATCATAGATGCAAGTACTTAAGAGGTTCATAAACGTAGATATTTTCAAAATCTGGAATATACATTTTTTTTAACTTGCGCCCTTTTTCAGTAATTCTAAAGCTTAAATTAAAACTCTAACGTTAAAATTAACCTTTTTTAAGAGCCGGAGGGGTTTCAAACCGTGAGACGGCTCCAAACGCAACGAAAGTTAGGTTAGATTAGCCAAGTAGGGGTAGGGAGTGATAGAAAAGGCTCCAATTTGGAAGGGTGATGCGTAAAAACCCCTAAGGGCATACGTTGAAATTAAGGAATAAATAAAAATGGTTTATTTTCAATCCAAAACAAAAACGAATGCAATAAAACGCTGCGGTATGAATTTCAAAACGACGCTCAGAAATATATACAAGGTGGACCATTTAACATAACCACCCCAAGTAATTCCTTTGCTTTTAAAGGGACGAAAAATATTTCAGGAAGTAATTTTATCGATTGCGAAGGGCTGATGTGGTGAAAAATTCATTGTTGTCAAGGTCATAGTTTTCGCCTTCTCAAGGTCATCAATGGTTTCTCCAAATGGGAACATGTTCTATTTTTTTTTATTGAGACGTTAAAAAAAACATGTTCCCATACTGATATCATAGGTCGCTGGATTCGTCTGAATATCAGCTACAACGTCTTAATAAAAAAACACATGTTCCCATTGGGAAAACCGTATAGCCCTTCGACATCAATCAGATTACCTTCTGACCTTTCTTTCGTCACTCTCAAGGCAACGGAAATATTTGGGGTGGTCACGTTAAATGGTCCACCCTGTGTATGCACGCCCACATATTTATCCGTGTGCTTATACACCATGCACGTATATGCATGATCATTCAATTTGAACACGGCCAACGTTCACGACGTTAGTTGCTATCGGATTTTATATTGATTGCTCATTCAATTTACAAACAGTATTCTCGTAGCACACCGATTCGCTTACCTAGGCATACATGCATACACACACCCACACACGTAATAGTTATTTGCGGACAATAGTGCAGGCTACTGGGCCAAATAATAATGGTAAAGTCTCAGGCTACCAGTTATCCCAGGTCGTAAATGAGGATGGTATGGTAGCGGGAAAAAAATACTATATATGTCGTCGGGAGACAGTTCAAGTCGAAGATAAATCGGATTTGAACGTTCTCAAAAAGGATAACTAATATATATATATATATATATATATATATATATATATATATATAGCCATACCCGCCCACCCTCTCTCATCGGCACCATTTTTAAATGACAGCTATTTTTCATTTCCCTTCGTTGGAAAGGGAAATTGAAATAATACGGGCTCACCACTCGTCGAAAGAGCGTATTCGATTTTTAGAAACTGTTTCCACAGCTGCTGCTCTGCGGAAGAGGTTTCGTTGTTTGTTCGGTGAAACGCACGTACGCATTCGCGTATACAAAGAAATACAAATAATCCGAATAATTACAAATTCGCTCGAATAACCCAAAGCCACATTACAAGATTACTTTTTCTGCAAGCAACACGAAAGGAGAAGAAAAATGTGTTGAATTGAATGAGTACATTCTGTGAATGCGTGTTCCCGTGAAGTACCGTGCACTTTACACCTGAATTACCCACATTTGTCCAAAATACTATAAAAACCCAGACGGCTGCTGCAGCCTCGCGCACATAAAAACCACTGTGCGAACATTTTAATGATAAATATTGCGCAATGTCACGCGTGGAACGCTTCTCGAGTTTCTCATTGCACTTTGGGAACTTTGCAAACCAAATAACATAGAAAACGCGTGGATGTTGCAACGACCCGGGGACTCGCGTGACTTTTACCAGCTCGTCGAGATGACACGTCGAAATCATCGTACGGAAAAATTATTTCCGTTCGGTTTTTTCTTCTTTCACTCGTTAATTTTTATCGCGTTGCGAATCATAAGAATGCAATAAAGTACGTACGGATGTAGTCGAATATGCGGCAAAATATTGAACTTTTATGCGTATACTTGGTATTTTGTAAAACATTTTTGAGAACTTACTACTGTACGATAAAAATTATGATTATCATTCGAAAAATTTCGAATGTAGTACTGAATAATAATAATAATTAGTGTTAATATTATTATTATTATTATTATTCAGCACTTAATTCGCAAAACGGGTGTTTAAAAATTTCAAGTATGCATGCGAGTATTCAATATTTGGCTGCATATTCGATTACGCACGTACGCACTTCATTACATCCTTTATTCGCAACGTGATAGAAAACTAATGACAACGAAAAAAGAGCAGAAATGATTTCTGTACGATAATTCCGATGTGGCGCAAAGTTTGTTGTCAGATTTCATATTAATAATAATAATAATTAATATTTATTGAAACATATGTATAAAATGTTGATAAATAATGAATTTATAAAACTATATTTATTATTATCATTAGTAATGATCATAGTTATATTTATAATATACTTATTATAATTATTATCAATCAAATCGACTTTTATTTGCACAACTTGTCAAATCGTTTTTTACAAGACAATAACTTTCCACTTACATATTCTTTCACTTACTACGCCACACATTCTTGCATTTCGTACTATATAACATTACTCTCTTTTTCTTAATTTATTCCTCCACTCCATCACTTTTTCTTCCCCCTTCCTCCTTACTTATCGTTTTGCAAACTCCTCTATTACCCCAAACAAACTCACATATCCCTGTTTGTATTTTCCCAACCAACCAATTTGTATTTTATTATGGTTGTGATTTATAGCTTATTATAGTTATTATTATTTATTATATTTATTATAGTTATTATTATTGTTGTTGTTATTGGTATTATTACTATTGATATTGTTGTTTTTATTGATATTATTAATAATAATTTAAATTACCTCACTTCCACGACGTCAAAGCTTGCATCGTTCGAATGCAACAAAAATGATTTTTTTTTACTTCCCCAATTTTCTTCGGTAGGTTTGAGCTACGAAAATCATGCAAACATATTTTCGGATTCTTATTTAGCGGTCTGCGAGAAATTTGCAAAATATGATTTTGAATAACAATGAAAATAATAGATTGAAAAAAATTGTGACTTCAATCCGCGCACTCTCTAACGTCAAAAAAATGTCTTCATAATGGCAATGCTCGTTGGGGAACACAATTTTTTATTCCAACGCGCGCCAAGATCCAATGCTGATTTTCAAGCGAAACGCATTCGAAAAGCCCCGAATAGACGGGTCTCGGGTTTGGAGATGAAATTCAATAACGAAGGGAGAAAAAAGCGTGCGACATAGGGGTAACGTCGAGGGGTCGATAAACCTTGTGCCCTTGTGTACATCACACGTTGGGTAGAATTAATCAGTGTAGGAGAGTGGCAAGGAAGGGGAGGGGGGGCAGGCGGAAAAGGGCGATGCCTGTTCGCCCACGATAGGCAAACACAGAAACGAGACAACAATGACGAGCCTGAAGGGACGACGAAACGAAAGGAAAAAAAAAAACAATGAGCCACGAACTCTCGTGAAGGTGAACCGTACAATAAAAAACATCGTGATGTGGTCTTGGTGGGGAAAGTAACGCATACAAAGTTCACAATTGTTCGAACGGCGAGTAAAAATTCGCATAAATTTATAGCTTTGTCGTAAAGTTACACTTTGGTGACCCGTCAGTTACATTTCAGACGACTGATTTCTATGACGTTGTCGTTTGCATCGTTGGGACACAATGGAAATTAATTTTTCTGACTCCCTTTGATCTATTTTGGGATATTCCGCCTATAAAATTTCTCGAAGGATTTTTATGAGTTTGTAGTTTGCATCGTTGGAATGCAATGAAAATTAATATTTCTGAATTCCTTTAATTTCTTTCGGCCGACTTTGCCTACGAAAATCCTTCAACCGTTTTTTAAAGATATTTTTCTAGCGATCGACACGAGAAATCTACAAAAAAAGATCTTCTATAATAATTTGACTTACGGCCTTAAATTTAAAAGTATAAAAATTTCACAGTAACGGGTATAAAATCATGTGCGAATGTAATCATTTTTTTCGTATGAAAAAGTGATTCACTCATACAATTAATTGCACATCTATTTAGTATGAATATCAAGCTGTTAGAAAATATGTTTTTTTTTTCAATGTACAAAATAGCCGACTACTCGAAACTTCTCGAAACAGCCTTTTTCCAATTGGCGTGACAAATAACTTCGACAATTTTCACTCGATTTACTTCAAATTTGAAAGTTACGTTTCTAATTGCATTTCGCAGAGAAGTACGTACGGAATTTTCTGATTAATCGAAAACTTTTCATTTTATGAGCAGTTATAACGTAGTTTTTCACTGAAAATTAATTTCTTAAGTTCAAATACCTACAACTTTTGAATAAAAGAATATTTTTCAAAATCCGTACGTACTTCTCTAGGTATTCTAATGTATATTGACGAAAATTTTTGTTTTCTGATCTAGGTAAAAAATTGTGGTCATTCTGGGCATCGAATTCTGTGCATCGAAAAAAAAAAAATTCTAACAGCCTGATATTCATACTAAATAGATGTGTAATTAATTTTATGAGTTTCATGGCTTTATAATTTTATGAGTAATTAATTATATAAAATAAAATTTTATTTTATCAAGCGTACGAAAATCATCAAAACGGTTTTTCTTATCCCCGTTTGATATCCACGGTCTTAAGGGGTCTTGTCACTTTAGACGCTACAAAGGCTATTTTCATGAATTTTTTGATAGATTTATATTGACGATATTGATATAAAAGTTGTTACACTTAATAAATACACTTTCGAAATACATTTAAATTTTTATTCATTTATTTAAGTCACTATTTATAGAAGAAAATGGTAGTTGAAAAAATGTCCTAAGAAAATGGTAGGTCTGCGCTGTTGATGAAATCTCGGAGATGGATAATCCGAAACAAAAAATCAAACGCTTTTAGATTCAGTATGTTAATGGCTATAGCGCATATTATACGATTTTTGATATATACAAAAATAACATAATGGCGGACATTTTTCGAAAAAACAAAAAAACGTGTATTTTTTCACCGTTTTTGGCAAAAAAGATAGTAAATATCAAAATTAAAAAAAATCCTTAATATGCGCTATAGCTATAGTTGTAAAGAATATGTGGTTAAAATTCCATGAGGATCGGTTCAGTAGTTTCGCAGAATTTATCAACAAGCCGTCGAAAAACGTTGTTTCGAGAAAAACGTGCTTAACGTTTGTTTGGGTTACATAAATACATAAAAAATATTTTTTTATGTATTTCGAAAGTATATTTATAAAGTGTAACAACTTTCATATCAATCCCAAACAAACCTATAAAAAGATTATGAAAAAAGCCTTGTTAGCGTCAAAAATGAGAAGAGCCCTTATTCTACCAAGGAAATCATAGATAATAATCAAAATACAGAATTTTAGAATATAGAAAAGACCATTCGTTGCATTCCAACGGTACAAACTTGAACGCAAGTCAATACTTGATCCGGGAGATGATTTTAGATTTAAAAAAATCAATCTTCTGGTCTAAATGAGGCTTGGTCGAAGTTGGGACTAGAACATTCGTGACGACCAAACGCAGACGATTTTCGTGTCACGCTTTAAGGTACCTAACCTCAATAACCCGACAATTTAAACGTGCCGTCACACGACAAATAAAAAGCCCTACTTTCACGTGGTCGGCATGAGTTTTTTTTTCGTTTAGGGGGTTGGTGATAAAAGTTTTTGGTGACTTTTCCAAAGGCTCTCAATATATGTACCTTTGGGTTTTTAAAAAATGCGTTTCTTTGTCATCAACCGTTTCCCAAAAAAAAAGTTCCGAATTTGTCAATTTTTTCGGGCCTCTAGATAGATGTAGCCCCCGATTGTTTTTTTTACGTATAACGTGTGTGCTCGTCCACGAAATCGATCAACTAAGACGACTACTATAATCAATATATAAAGGCAAACACGAGCGTAGACGTTCTATATCTATATGAAAACAATATTACTCACCGGATATGCGTATTGGGCGCAGGGTACGTAGAATTCTCTGCTCATAATACGACGTGCACGTGCGACAAGGGAAGAAAATGAAGAGAAAGGCCACGAGGTATTAAAAAAGCTAACGTTTCACCAACCGAAGTTATTAAACGACGATAACGCCCGTGAAATATTCCAGCTGATAGCGTGGCTACGATGCGTTGCGCGGGGGTAAAGGGGGGGTGCAACTTTGTGTCAAAACTCCAGTGGCGCCATCTCGCGATCGGCAGCCGATCGTTCTCAAGCTGTCACGAGGACGACTTTTCGGAGTTCCGACAATAAACGCACCATCGTCGCATTTAATTTTCTCGTTTCGCTTTTGTATTTTTATCGGAGCGCACAATGCGCTCTTCGCAATGTGACGTGACACACGAAGGGCGATTGCGGAAAGAGGCGCGGAGGGGCAGGGGTGTGGGGTCACCAGTAGTTTCCTTTGGGAACAATTGCCACGCGATGCCCGACAGTCAGTGCGTGAACGATCGAACGCATTGATGCTTTTCGCCGCGAATTGTGTCGCGAAGTTATTCAAATTGAACGAGCGACCATGAAAAGCAGCCCACTTTCAAGCCGAAATTTTTTCCAGGGCTTTCCAATCGCGAAACACTACACATCGCTGTGCCCGATGAGAAAGGACACGCACACTTTTACCGGAGAAAACTTCGCGCGATAATCACTCGCTTTTATTTGACAATTGTCGTGTCACCTTTGCGAAACGAATATCACGAGATTTCCCGCAGTGTTTCGGGGTTTTTAAGGACCCGACACTCTCAGCGCGTTTTCCGGGGCGTTATTTTTTCTTTGCGAAATTCGATCGCGTTTATCGCTACGTTGGCTGTCTCTGAAAGGCTACGCCATTTTCACTGTGAAACTCCAGCGCGCGTGACTGTAGGTATGTTTTTTTTTGTGTACGCTAGGATAGACGTGTATGCGTGAGTGTATGCATATGCATATATGTCAAGCGCTAGTGCTCCGACGTTGGCTCATATACACACACCGCGTGCGCGCGCGCACACGCTCTCTCGACGTTCGAGACAATAATCCGTCTCCGTTCAATGGCAAGCGCCGACTGATGCCGACTGCCGCAAATCCGCGTGCCTGGGAGCGCGCCACGAGCCGACGGGTTAGTGCGACGCGCCACCACTCACGGATCCGGCGCTATGCTCCGATTCGACCAGTGAATTTCCACCGCCGATAAAACCGGGAATCCTCGTTAATTCAGTAACAAGCTAGAGAGTGACATGGGGAGAGTTGTCGAGTGTAGTTTGGAGCTGTTGTGCGGGGGATAAAAATAACATTCGTGAAGACGTGTCGAAATATTATTTATGTAGTGAGGGAAATGAGTAATAATCTCCTTGACACGGATATTGTCTCCAGTGTTTTTTTTTAGTCTGATGTTTAGTATGACATTGCTTTAATTTATTCGTAGTAAGATTATCAATGAATGAAGCAGCTGTGTAATGATGCTACATCTACATGTAAAAAGGTCAAGTTCAGAATTTCATTTCTGGGAAACGGCTGCTGAAAAGGAAACGCAATATCTTAAACACGAAGGTACATACATTGAGAGCCTTAAGAAAAATAACGAAAAAATACAGTAAAACAAGAAAGACATGGCCGCCGGCAGATGATGAAATTTTTTTGCGACGTTTAGCGGTGGACACTCCTCAGCTCAAACGGTCGATCCGAAGTGTAAAATCCAAATGAATTATTTAAGTTAATGATAAATACGAGTCGTTGACGATCGTCGATTTTGAAAATTATTTGTGTTAACAAAATGGTGACGAATTTAAACTCGAGCATACAAAATCTATGAAAAAAATCATCATTTTCACGTAACTATTAAAAAATGAAGACGGAATTTGGAAAAGTGAGATCGTCAACGACCTTTAAATGTTTCTCGTCGTATCTCCTGTAAATTTGGAAGCAATCCATCGAGTGAATCTCGAGATATCGTGTCGACCGACTTCGAAAACAGCGTTTCCAGAAAAACGCTTTTAAGGGGTCTTCTTACGTTAAACGCTAAAAAAGGCTATTCTCATGAATTTTTTGATAGTTTTATACTATAGATATTGATATCAAGATTGTTACACTTAATAAATACACTTTGAAAATACATTTTTAAAAAATGTTCATGTTTTTATGTAACGCAAACAAACTTTCAACGCGTTTTTCGGAGAGTGCAATTTATTGACCCACACCTGGTTTTGGCCACCCGGTTGATCGGAAACAAAAAAAACGAGTTTTTTCTCAAATTAAATAATATTGACTAAAACTTGAACGAGTTTTTTTTTTAATCGTGTTTCAATGATCGAAAATAAATGTTTGATTTCTTTCGATTTTTCGAGAATAAATGACATCATTACTATTAATAATTAGTGAATAAAAAAATGTACAAAGAGAAAGGTCGGTCAAGACTAAACTACCATTACACCAAATAAGTGTGCCAAATTTCAAGTCAATCCGTTCGTTAAATGTCGAGAAATCGTGTGCACCGTTTTGAAAACCATAATTTTGAGAAAAACGCGTTTAAGGGGGAAACTTCTCTGGAAACTTCAAAAAAACTTTTTTTTGCATACTGTTATAGTGTGAACAATTAACAGTTAATCCATTATATTAACGAAATATATTTTTGTTTTTTTTTTTCATTTTAAACGATCCAGTGCAGAGATATCATTTTAGAGGTGCTCCCGGAGGTCAGCTTTCAAAATAATTATTGTTACAAACAAAAAATGTTAAAATACAGTTAACATTTGGGTTACCATAATATGTGTACAAATTTTCATGTTAATAAATTTTAAGTTCTTCCCAAGAAAAATTCTTGAAAAATTGATCTTTTTGGGCCTCCTGACTGTATATAACCCCTTAAGCATGATTAGCCTGTAACAAAAGCGGACATCAAAACACACTCAAAAGAGGGCCGAACTGCCCGCAGGTTGCATAGAGTAGGTGTGCAACACGATCTCGATGATGACGAAGAACACTTAAATATATGGTGCCGGAATTACTGACTAGCGTCAAGGCGACAATATTTCACAAGATCGTGGAAAATATGTAGCAAACTTTGAACGCGATTATCTCGAAACTACATATTTTTACACGGCGGGATTGATGTCTTAAGGCGTTACCCCCACTTGTAGCGCAAAAAAAAGGCCTTTTTCATGAATTTTTTTAAAGAAAACTACAAAACTTTTTTAATCGATCAATATACCATCTTAAAGAACACATCTTGAAGAACTTTCAGTAATTTTTTTATTGAAAAATATTACATTGTTTAGTGGCAAATGGCCGTCAATGAAATAATGTTTTTATATACACGGTTTGCGGTGACCAACATTGCGGCGAAGTGGATCACCTGAAAAAAAAATGCGGATGGATTTAGTCAAATATAAGTATAAACTAGTCTTTAATCGAAGGATTTTAAAAAATATTCATTTTTCACAAAATGGCGGACAGTCAAAGTTAATGGTTCGATTTTAACGAAAAAAACGGCCGTTTTTTGGCTATAAAACGGCCATTTTTTTCGAGAAAAAAAAATCGAACGATTAAAGACTACATTTTTATGTATTAAATAAGCCTGCAAAATTTCAAGAAGATCGGTTCATTAGTGTTCGAGTAATCTTGGTCACCGACTTCAGAAATGCCATTTTGAGAAAAACGCGTTTGAAGTTTCAATTTCAGTTTACACGAAGAACGGATTCTTCTCTTTCAACGCTCATATCTCAGTCAATTTTGTTCGGATCGACTTGAAATTTTCAGGACATATTCTCAGATACTTATACTTCAAAAAAATGCAATAAAAAAAAACGATTTTTTCAAAATCGCAAGTGGGGGTAACCCCTTAAGTAACTTTCACACTATTGACTTGAATTTGCACAGTTAGCGTTCAAACAGTAGTCATTTTCGGTTCACCATCGCATTTTTTTATTGGATGAGCCATTTGTTAATAACAATGACTTCAGCATGCTGTTTTTCAAGAGAAAAGTGAGCTTTTGCTTTGGAGAAGCTGTCATTTTTCGTATTTTTCGAAATTTCGAATAGTGGATCGTGAATCCATAGCCAGCTGGATATATTTGAAGAAAGAAATTGCTTATTTTCGTTTCAGATTACATTTGAGCCGTGTAGAGATCGCGCCGTTGCGAGCCTCGCCGCTGGAGGACTGCAACGCCAACTGCAGCACGACGAACACTTTGAAAGATTTTCTTCCGAAAAATTACATTGTAACCACAAACACGTGTACAACATGCTGGAAAAAAATAAATGTATTCCAACCGATGTGTGACTAGAAAAAAAAATCATCATTCTGACCCTTCAAATTGGGCTTCCAGAGAGGGATGTCCCGTTGAAGTTCTACTAGCAGCTCTATTGTTGTAACAAGTTTACCTTCAATCCCTGACACCTGCTCCATATGTTGCCCCTTCCTCTTGAACTTGAGTTGCCTTAGGCGACCAACGAATGTTTTTCACTTTCACAGTAGCCTCACCCCTTAATGCACCACAGATGACTCTCTCGAAGATATAAATTTCAATCGAATCCGTATACTTACATTATAGTCGCGAAACTTCTTAAAAATTGAAGCCACGTCTTTGTCATCCATCAATCGATACCCAATACGATAGAAAACATTTCCAGAAGTTTGCACGAACATACGAGACTAATATAAACACTAGCAAAATCGCATAAAACGTAAGACCTAATCAGGCTCAAAATCAATTCGCGCTTAAATTTGTTGAGACACTGAACCGTAGGCTGAAAATAGGACTGAACATTGGAACAAGCATTTAAGCTCAATATGCACTAATTCGAAAGTGCGGAACGTCCGGGCAGGGATACCTTACGATAATTTTTCCATGCAGATGCATATATAATTACGGTGCTATGACTCAACACGCAAAAGAGAAGAATAGCATCCATCGAAGCGTATATGCAACACCGTTAGCCATAGAATTCCTCAATAATTGTTTAGTGGAAAGATAGTTGCATCATTTCGTCTGCATTCCGTAACACATTAATTAGTTGATATGTGCACTGGCGGCATTTCAAGCGAATTCGGTAATTGCGCAATCGCTATTCGATCGTAATTTTTCGTGCTGTTGCAATTTCACAAGACACTTCAACTTTCCATCGGTAAAAATTATCATAAAGTTCTCGGTGAGCGGACAAAGTTATAGGGCTACATCTACCGAGAGAGAATTGTTTTCTGGCAAACAGCAGGGGAAAAAGAAACGCATTTTTTTAACACGAAGGTTTTAGAGCCTTAAACAAATTTTTTAAGGCTCTAAAACCATCGTGTTAGAGCCTTAAAAAAGTTTTTAGAGCCTCAAAGAAGGTTTTAGAGCCTTTAAAAAATCACCAAAAAATACAGAAAAACAACAAAAACATGGGCATCAGCAGATGAAGTTTTTTCTCGCGCCGTTTCGCTGTGGACGCTCTCCAGCTTAAACGGTCCATCCGAAATCTAAAAACCGAACGGGATTTTCAAGTTGTCAATAAACACGAGTCGTTGACGATTTTTGATTTTTCTCATTATTTTATTTAACGACGCGGCGACGAATTGAAACTCGAGCATATAAAACCTTCGAAAAAAATCGTCATTTTTACGTAACTATTAAAAAACGAAGATCAATTTTTTTGAAGTGAGATCGTCAACGATCTTTAAATGTTTCTCATCGAATCTCCTGTAAATTTGGAAACAATCCATCAAGTGGTTCTCCAGATATCATGTCCACCGACTTTGAAAACAGTGTTTCGAGAAACATGCCGACTGTTAGAATCTGTAGCTCATTCAATTTTAAGAATAATCCAATGAAATTTTCAGGGAATATAGCTAAAAGGTGATATTATCGAATAAAAATATTTTTGGAAAATGCCATTTTTTACCTAGGTACATGTAGCCCGTTAAAAAAAAGGTACAATTTTTTTCATTCTTCATAGAATATGAATAAAATTGCACGCAGGGGTTTAAAATTATCACCTTCGTGTGCAGTGTACGTTTAGGATTTTTCAAACTGTCAAATCCCCTTTATTGGTTTACAAGTAGCCGCCTAATTTAATTTTTCAAAAACTAAAAAATATGTGGGTTTTCAAATTCATTTAAGCCTATCATAAGGTCAACGATTTTTTAATTTTTGCCTTGCTGAGTTACGAGAGAACATATAGTGAAATAATATTTTGAACCCGTAATATCTTTTTAAAAAGATGGCTATCAGCACATCTTGCAGGACTTTTTTTAAGGCCTTATGCCACAGTAACGGATATAAAATCATGTGCGAATTTAACCTTTTTTTTCGTATGAAAAAGTGATTCACTCATACAATTAATTGCACATCTATTTAGTATGAATATCAAGCTAATTGCATTTCGCAGAGAAGTACCTACGGAATTTCTGATTAAAAGAAAACATTTCATTTTATGTGCAGTTATAACGAAATTTTTCACTGAGAATTCATTTCTTAAGTCCAAATACCTCCAACTTTTGAATAAAGCAATATTTTTTAAATTCCGTTTGTACTTCTCTAGGTATTCTAATGTAGATCGACGAGAATTTTTGTTTTTTGTTCTAGGTAAAAAATTGTGGATGCTCAATGTCACGCCGCGGAGCGCCTAAAAAAAGATAACGAAAGAAAATATTAGTAGTCAGCCATTTTTACATCGAAAAGAAAAAAATTCTAACAGCTTGATATTCGTACTAAATAGATGTGTAATTCATTTTTTTAAGTGAATCACTTTTTCATACGAAAAAAAATTGTTTAATTCGCAAATGATTTTATATCCGTAGCTGTGACCTAAGGCTTTAAAGATCGATGGTACGGGTCAATGGTAGAGTTCTGTACATGAAGTTATATATATATATATATATATATATATATATATATATATATATATATATATATATATATATGTAGACCATGTCTACTCACTTGCTAGACACGGTCTCTTCGTATAGGATTTTTTTTCCAAACGACCAAAAATAGATCGGCGTAAAAATATTAGAGTTAAGCTGACCGAGATGCAGAAAAGCCTTGGAGAGACACGAGACACATCGACCAAAATGTCCGTATGTCACGCGTGGGATTTTTTACGAGCTCTCCGCGTCTTTCACCCTTGAGGCGCCTGAAAAGTTGCGTTTTTGTTTCAATTTTTTCACTTCCGGGCCGGTTTCTATTTATGGAACAGCTATACATCATGAAAACGTTTTTATATCCGTGATGCGTCTATTTTCAATGCACCTGAATTATTATATTAAGATTACAGCTGAATTGTAGGTTCGGCTGTCGATCGTTAAGTAATGGGGAAATTAATGAGTGTTCAGAAATAGATATTTCGGTATGGGCACTTGGCACGAAAAGAAGGAACCGTGTTTTCAAGTATGCGCTGTTGGACGAACATCTGGTAAGATAGACGGTATATTGTTAGTTGAATGTTTCGAATGCTTTGTCTTTTAAACAGCGAGGAGCTATCCAGCTTCAAGAAGGTGATTAACCGATAACTTCACCTTTTTTTTTATGTGGGCTCAGTCTTTCTAAAGGGGGATGAAACTTATTTTTTCTTTGGAGACAAGCCCTAAAAGAATTAAACTTTTTTTAAATTCCTGTATGAAACGCTTGAAAAGCGCTTAAATTATCCATATTGCAATGCAGGAGTAGAATTTTCATCATAGGGCATTTTGTCCCGACTGAAAGACGCCAAAAATAGTGACTTTCTGAGACTTCCGAAAAACGTTCCATTTTTTATTATTTCTCGCCACAGCTTCAAACACTGTGTCACTATGAAAAAATTGTTGATTTCATGATTTTTTTCCAAAGGAACGATTTCCTGGCCATTTTTGAGCCTTAGGGTATAGTTTGTTATTACTTTCGGCTTCTACATGGCAGATGTTGTCAGACGGCGTGCCACGTAGCGTCGGCGGGATTAATCTGAAAAAAAACCAGCGATGGTTTTTCTTTCACTAACACTCGCACGCAGAATATGAACCAAGAAAAAGTCAGAAATGTTCAAGACTGATCAAAAGGTATGCATTTAAAAGAAAAGATTGAAATTTCCGAAAAAAAAAATTGCTTCATTTTGCAATAAAAAAATACTTTTCGTTTTATATTTTCGAAAACATTTAGTCTCATGTTTTAGTCAATAAGGTTAGAAAGATTTATACCAAATTTCATCAGAATCGGTTAATGAGTTAGCTTAGCTATACGTCACGCCAGTTTTGAAAATGCAGTCTTCAAAAAATCGTTTAATATCTCCGTCACTTTTAAAGACGAAAAAAAAAAATACCCTCTAACAGCCAAAAGTAGTAATAAAACATACCCCTAGTCTCAACGATGGAGAAAAAAATCTTCCCATGAAAAAAAAATCATAAAAACCAGCAATTTTTTTCCTCGTCCAAAGATATCCCCTTCCTTAACGCAATGTACCACCGAGCCGAACCCTGACCACTAGTTTCGGTCCTGTACGTATCGTAAAAAGATAAACAGTTTATCGCATTAAGGGGGGAATTTTTCCTCATCGAAGGCCTTTAAAAACGGTTTTGTTTTGCAAAACGCTCTGGAAAAACGAGCGAAACATTTTTACGAACATTTGGATCAACAAAGCGAAAAGTTAATTTCTCTTTTTACGGATGATGTTCGCTGACGCGCTCATTCGGAGTGCCGGGGGAAATATCCTCTGAAGGTTGCATAGATATATTTATATACCAAGTTCGCTGACTATAGTTCGAAGAGAGCCGAAGCTTAAGTATGTATGACGCGTTCTCCTGCAGATCCGATTAAATTGCAAATACAGAACATCTGTCATTGATCCAATGAGCTCGGAACGTTTCGAAATTCGATGCCAACGCCACGGAAATGCGACCCGCACGTAATAAAGCCCTAGTGCATGCGAGATATTCCATTCCAAGCGCAGCCATTGTCAAGCCTCACAATCACTATTCAAATATTCATAAAGTTTCTCAAAAATGTTTATTAATTTTTTTTCCGCGGTTTCTTTGCATGCCCTGGGGGTTTTTGACGATCTCATATTTTACACTCTTGTCCAACATTGTCTCTTCGTTTTTCGCCGTTGGTGAGCGGTCTCCGGTAGTCCGCAGGTCACCCATCCAAGTAATGGCCCAGCTCAGCCTAGCTTGATATGGAACGTCAAGCAAACTGACCGCGATTTTAATTATTTTTGTTCGCATTCGATATAATTAATTTTCTCTCTAACTGACTCGGAATAGGCAGATTGAAAAAAAAAACAGAAAAATTAATTAACATTTTTTCAATTTTATTATACGACGCTTCATTATTAGCTCTTGGAAAATAAAATAAAATGGAATTTTTCAATGGCCCCTCGTCATGTGTTAAGTATATGGTTGCATCGTTGGGCGGTTCGAATGACACAGAAAAATCTAAATCCGTTTATTTTGGAATAAATATTTGGCAGCTAAAGTACAGCAATGGATAATTTTTCTTAGTCAATTAAAGCTTCCATGATAATAATTTATTACTCTTTTCGTAATAGATTTTAATTATTTTTCAGTGAATGTCGAAGAAAAACTAATACGAATCATTATCTGACATTAAAAGTTTGTCGTATAGTGCCTGAAGTATGGAAAATAAAACCTCGTCAAATTAAAAAACGATTTCCTTATTTTCTTCCGAAATAAGTTATTTCACGTTATCAGCAATAATTTTACTAAAAGTGCCCACATTGTGCTGTTTTTTAATATACGAATGTCTTCATATTTTTGCAAACGTCAAATGCAAAAGAGCAGCAAGTTTCGCGGCTCAGTTTTGTCGAAACCGTATCGTTTGGCGGAGAACGCCCTATATGTGTACGTAATGGGAATATTCTGCAATCTGGTCGTCTGTTCTTTCCCTTTCGTACGTTGTGGCAATACTGACGAACGGTCCCGTTTTCAGGATATATATATAGATTTGTGTTCCATGAACTCGAGTATGTCTATACACAACAATGCACAAACACTGCACGTCCAAAGATTTGCCATGCGCGCAATATCCGATGACTCGATATTAGCCCGAGCAGCACAAATTACACGAGCTTGGAATCTTACGCGATCATTTATGCTCGTTAAGGGGTTACCCCCACTTGCGATTTTGAAAAAATCGATTTTTTTTTATTGCTTTTTTTTTGAAGTATAAGTATCTGAGAATATGTCTTGAAAATTTCAAGTCGATCCGAACAAAATTGACTAAGATACGAGCGTTGAAAGAGAAGAATCCGTGAATTGAAGAACCGAAATTGAAACTTTAAACGCGTTTTTCTCAAAATGGCATTTCTGAAGTCGGTGACCAAGATTACTCGAACACTAATGAACCGATCTTCTTGAAATTTTGCAGGCTTATTTAATACATAAAAATGTAGTCTTTAATCGTTCGATTTTTTTTTTCGAAAAAAAATAGCCGTTTTATAGCCAAAAAACGGCCGTTTTTTTTCGTTAAAATCGAACCATTAACTTTGACTGTCCGCCATTTTGTGAAAAATGAATATTTTTTAAAATCCTTCGATTAAAGACTAGTTTATACTTATATTTTACTAAATCCATCCGCATTTTTTTTTCCAGATGATCCACTTCGCCGCAATGTTGGTCACCGCAAACCGTGTATATAAAAACATTGTTTCATTGACGGCCATTTGTCACTAAACAATGTAATATTTTTAAATAAAAAAATTACTGAAAGTTCTTCAAGATGTGTTCTTTAAGATGGTATATTCATCGATTAAAAAAGTTTTGTAGTTTTCTTTAAAAAAATTCATGAAAAAGGCCTTTTTTGCGCTACAAGTGGGGGTAACGCCTTAATGTGTTCTGTGAGATCGGATGTGAGTGAGAATTAAAGAAATTACTGAGTGTTCCGTTTTCCCGTTTAGACATTTAAAAGGTGATACCTGGATTTAAAAGTCAAAAAATCACTTTTTCCAAAACCAATATATTTCGACAGTATATCATCTGATAGATTTTACCCGAAAATTCCAAGGTGATCAGTACGCAAGCCACTATCTCGCTACGGAGGTATTTATACAAAAATTGGCGAAATGGCGGCGGTTTGAAAAAAGTATCGGTTTTAGGTTATTTTTTCGACATTTTTTCGTTAAAAAATATGAAGATTGAAAAAAAGCTTCCATAGCACTTGAGCACTTTCCATAGACCTTTGAGAGTGTACACCGTTTTGAAAAGCGACATTTCGAGAAAAACGCGTTAAAAGTTTCCAGTGCGGAATTTTCATATAAATCGTCTCCTTACGATCAATCGGCGATGTAAGGTTCATACTTATAATCGTCTATACTATCGGATAATGCAAAGAAAATCGATATTTGAAAATTTTACACCGTGATGATCCCTTAATTTGATATTTCGGAAATTCCTTCGATTAATCAAAGGATAAACTAACACACTAACGAAATCTGTATGATTTTTGTATATTAAATAACTTGGTTCACAAGGGCTAAATATATCTATACATACTATATCTATACTATTTATCTATACAAGGGTTGAATATATCTATACACAAAAAAATTACCGAATATTCTTCATATACTTTTTTGACTACTTAATTTTTGTAGAAATTTATCATAACGATTTTCTACAAAAAAACATCCTCAAAATGACCTGTGTTCGACCGTTACAACTAGACATAACCCTAAAGATCAAAACGTCTCTGAGAGAGTCCGCATTCGTCGGAATTCAGAAAATCTTACAAAACGTAATATTGATAGACATTGGACCCAAAGAAACCAAAATAAAACTCAAGATGTCTTCGAAAAAATGTTATTGTCATTTTTGCCAGCAGCTACAGAGAATTTTTCAAAACTTGTTCAAACTTTGATTAAACGACTTCGAAAGAATACGCGCGATACGGAGACAAATTATTTTCTCCCCGATCCTGCTCGTGCAAAAAAACTTGTCGGCTGCATTACTCTGTTGGAAAGTACTTATTAGTATTTTTTGAACAATCGGCAAAGCAGCGTTGATTTTTTATTTTTCTTTTGCTCTTCCGCGCGGGTACGTTGGAGGACGGATGTTTTATCTGCGTCCGTGGCTCGATGACGATATTCTTAGGTACCAAAATGGCGTCCCACGGTACTTCGATATCCTCATGCGGGCACGTTTCGACTTCCGGTGATGCTTCGATTTTCAATGTTCCCTCGAGTACCAGATCACTCCAGGGAATTTCCAACGACGAATCACAAGCGACGATTCCATCAACTTTACGTTCTTCCACTTTCGAATAAATTTCCTCGATCACCAAATCTCTCCACGGTAATTCCATGCGATCCGACGATTCCGCTCTCTCGAGTTGCGAAAATTGGTCGCTCCGCGGCACCTCGGCATCGTCACACTCGGCAACGTCACTCGTTCCCGCATCCTTCACGATAACCGCGATATCTTGCCACGGCAATTCGATATTCGAGTCACACCGCGCGGATATCGTTGGAAATTCATTTTTCAAAGATTCCATGTAGGGCTCGTGCCATACTTCCTCTTCCGGTTTGTATACTAGATACTGACGTTTCTTCCGATACTTTTGGCTCTTGAGACGATTTTTTTGCCTGGACTTTTTGTCGCCGTTGCGCAATTTTCTGGCGCGAGCCGGGCACTCGATGTGACAATTCGTCCCTTTCGAGCTTTTTGTCGCTTCCATCTCCAAAAAATGAACTACCCGCATAGTCTAAGTACCGTACGTACAGAGGGGCAAATTTTGCTTTATCGCCATAAATGCGGAATACATTATTTTCGTTGAAACTTGCTCGACGGGCATGAGAATTTCCTAACCTCCAAACTCATCTGGACGTGTTGACAACCACGCGTCAGTTTTATACCTCGAGAGCAAACGTCGCTGTAGACTGTCGAGAAGCCAGGGAAGTAACGAATAAATGATAACAGGGAATACCGACTGCGATGACTCATTTCGTTTCTGACGTTAGAGGAAGGTGAAAAAAATACATTTTTACAAATTCATCCATATCGATAACCGAACTGTACATAAAATATTGTGTATTTATGACAAAAGAGCCAATTTTGGCTCGTGTACGTGAAAATAAAACGAGCATGTTTCGACGTGAGGTTTCCGGTGACATTGTAAGGTTCATCAACTGCGCCTATTCGGACCGAGTCATCGAACGATGACGTGACACTATTTGCTCGGTAATATGACGCTGCTTCTCTTTCCCCGGCATTCTCTGGGAACGCGAATCTCCGGAAATTCATTCAAACGAATTCTTCCAATACGTAAAACAATGAGCCCGAAATTTCGTGAAATGGAACGGAATACTTTATTTCCGATTGATCCTCTCGTGGATCAATCGAATAATTTGAAGTGTGGAAAATGCCGGCGAATTTCTCAGAAAATCCCTTTCGAACGTCCCGCCATTTTTCGGGGCGACGCTCTCGCCATCTGGTGGGGAGCTCTCGCACGACGTTAAAAATCCAACTGGGTTGCCGATAAAAGGAAATCCGTGAAGTCACCAGCGCGAGATATATCCGAGATCAAAGTTTCGACAAAAGAATCCAAAGTTTGGGCATACGACGCGACGTACATTCGAGTGCGAATAAAAATTAAAGAGTATAAGAGGGCGACACGCCAATTCGTTCGTGTCACGGCGAAAAAATTATATCGTTGAAAAGTACGACGACGACGACGACCACGGCGACGACGCCGACGACGAGACATCGAAAGAGAAGAAGATAAAAAAAAGAAAGAAACAGAATGCGAGCTCGAGCTTGATTCGCGTAGTCGAACGACGTTTTGACCGAGGGCAGCCATCTTGCAATCCCTAATCAAAGATCTTGTGGCTAGCGGGTTTCGTTGTCCCTGGGTTCTTCGGCCAGTTATAATATCAACACACACAGTTCTTCATTTTAAACAAAATGGCTTTAAAACGAATTAACAAGGTACGTGCGACGACGACCGGTCGTTTGAGCGTTTTATCGATTGGAATCTCGTCATATTTGTGCTTTTTCTCTTCGTGTGCATCGCCAAACGTGTGTCCCCGAACGCCCTTAACGATTTTTTTCTCGCTATTCAGGCAAACTGGCAATGTGTAATGTGCTCGTAGCATTCGGGAAAATATATTCACCTTTGCTACTCCGTCTCCCCACATATGTATCTCTCTCTCTCTCTCTCTCTCTCCCTCTCGCGCGCTCTCTCTCTTGCTCTCCGTAGACTCCTTTTTCCATCTTTTTTTCTCTTCGCTCGTTCCCACATCGCGATTAGGCTTTTTTTCGGGGTTATTCGCGTTTTTTTTTTTTTCATTCACGGATCGCGATCGAGAGCTCGAAGCCGACCTCACCTTACCGTTCCACGATTTTTTCCCCCTCAGCCCGAGGTGACAGTGGAGAAAGATCAAAAATGAATAATTATTCAAGAGCCTGGCCGAGAAATTGCCGGAAGTAACGTAAAACCGTGATTCAACGTGTATATATACCCACACACACATATTCACGTCTATATATATATATATATATATATATATATATATGCATATATATGTTCAATGTGAGCATACCGTTCTATAGATAACTCGAGAAAAATTGCTTTGCACTTTTTTTTCACCAGCAAGCTTCGTTTCCCCGTCAGAAAAAAAAGTTTCGTCCCTCCGACCTCGTTCAACTCTTCCTCGTAGTCATTTCAAATTCAGAATTTCCAAGAAACTCCGGTCGCATCTTTCGTTCCGAAAGTTCCCGCTGTAGTCGCGGCGGAGCAGAATTGTGCTCGGCCCAGCGTTCGGAGCTTGCCTGGTGCCCATATGTATTCGGGGTACCTGCACTCGGAGTTTTAATTTTGGCGATGCGTGGTAAAAAAAACACGCCGGAGTATCGAGAAGTTTGCGTAGGGGACGCAGCGTCGTAGGTGACAAGTTAGCAAGCGTTACTGGCGTTGACGGAGCCTGGGCGTTAGCGAGATTTGTGGGAATTCGGGGGGCCAGCTCGGCTGCTTCACCGAGTCGCGTTACTCACACATGTTGGTTTGTTTTTGCAGGAACTTCAGGACCTTGGAAGAGATCCACCTGCACAATGCTCGGCTGGACCCGTAGGAGACGATTGTGAGTTTGACGCATTTTCCCGCCACGTTTGCCATTCCCGGATCTTCCAGTTTCGTCTTTTGTCGTTCCTCCGGGGCGAGACTCGCTCGGTTGTGTCGGAATGCAAAAATGACCGTTGAGTTTCAGAGGACAATAAATTAAAAGTTGGGGGAAGTGCAATTTTATGGGATACGTTGCGGAGAGAAATGTTGATGTAGAGACGAATGGGCAGAAATGCGCGGAAGCGTTTTGTGAAAAAAGAACACGCAGAGTTGGAAATAACGAGGTGGAAGTTCGAGAGGTGGAATGCAATGGAATTGAACCTTTGTGAATTTCTTAATTTCTTTCGCCTGAACGCAACCATGGAAATCACTCAAACGTTTCTTTAGGATCCTTCTGTGCAGATCTACGACTTCATTCTGTAGAACGTGATTTTAGATTACGATGTTGAAGTTTGCATAGTTGGAGAGCAACGACAAACATTTTTTCTTGTTTTCCAAATTTCCTCGGGCAGATTGGAGCCGCGAAAATCACGCAAAGATTTTTTAGGATTCTTTAACCATCTACAAACTGAGTCTGCAAAATATGATTTTAGGTAATAATGGACGACGTTGGAGTTTCCATCGTTGGAATGCAACGATATTTTTTCATCTTCATTTTTATCATTATCCAAAGTCTTTTTTTGCAAATTGCGATCGTTAAGTTCTAATAGGAATATGTAGAAACGTTTGGGCGATTATCACAGCCCAAATAGACTAAAAAAATAGAGAAATAAAGAAAGAAAATTTCGTTGCGTTCCAACGATGCAAACTTCAACGTCGTAACAATGATAATAAGAATATTCAAAAGAATTTTCGTTGCGTTCCAACGATGCAAATATCGTAGAAATGAAGAAAAGATCGTTGCATTCCAACGATGCAAACTCCGACATTCTGGATTGGAGTAAAAAAAATTGGAAAGAATTGTCGCTGTATTCCAACGATGTTGACTCCAAGCCCGTTAACTTTCAGTGTTTCACATCTATTCAAAAGCATTTATATAAAACTATTTTTCACTCTTGCTCCATCTTGAGTGTTAACGCGTGTTTTTTAACTCTATTCGAATATTAAATCTCAACAGCATTTGACAATATTCGATCTCATTTTAGCGCAAATCATTTACTGAAAAATCGTAGTTGCTCTGAATGCAATTTCCATCGTCCAGTCCAGGCGATTTATGGCGACTGAACGTTTGAACATTTTCCAAATACGAGAACGATTACATTCGATTATATCGCGATAAATAATAGAATTTATTCACGAGGTGCAAAGGCACGAATTGTCAAGGACAGTTCCAATTGCGTATACGTGACTCGATCGCCTTGTGCCAGACTCATTTACTCGTGTGTAAATTCTTTACAAGTTTGCCCATCCTATTCGGAAGACGTTCCAGAAAAGTCTCTATACTGATTTTGTCAGAAATACTTACCGAGTTCCGACTGATCGTATCCCACGACGCTAAAGTTTGCATCGTTGGAATGGAACGATACCTTTGTTCATTTTCCGTACCTTTATTTATATCATTATCCACAGGCAATGATGGCAATATGGCAAATTTAAGTCGTCAATCTCTAATAAGTACTCGTCAAAACGTTCGAGTGACTTTCACAGCCTAAATCGGCAAAAAGAATTAAACAATTAAAAAGAATTAATTTTCGTTGCACTCCAGCGTGCAAACAACGACGTATCCCACGGACAACAAGTTCATGAAATTTTTTGACGGCTCGAACAAATTTATTCGAATACGACTCATATACGACAGTGACGTTGGCACCTAAGCATATGAATTCCCATGTAAACGTTCGTCGACTCTGTCGATAAAAGCACAGCCGCAGTCGGCATGTAAACGTTTTAATTTTTAACGCGTACCTATCTTATTTCAGTATTCCACTGGCAGGCTACTATTATGGGACCAGTGAGTAGAATTATTCAACTTATGCAGCTACAACGCTTTGGTACACACTATGGCCTGAGCAGAAAAGAATTGAGAAAGAAAGAGATCGCGGGAGCGCAATGAAACGAGTGTGCTTGAACGTGGAAGGTTAATGAAAAATTTTAAAAACCTTTTTTTTTGCAGCCTGACAGCCCGTATCAGGGAGGGGTATTTTTCCTCACAATTCACTTTCCCACAGATTATCCCTTTAAACCTCCTAAGGTACGTTGCATAATGATTCTATATATATATGTATACACACCCATGCACACACACACGCGTATATATTTAGATTATCCGTGACGATTCTCTTTCGTGTGATTTAACTTTTCTTGAAATTTCTTTTCCACAGGTTGCTTTCACAACCAGAATTTATCATCCTAACATAAACAGTAATGGAAGTATTTGCTTGGACATATTGAGATCGCAATGGTCCCCTGCACTTACTATTTCGAAGGGTATGTGAATCTAGTTACCTTTTGTTTGGGTTTACCATAAAAAGAATTGTCTGTCGTCGAACGCATTGGACTGTCCCAAGAGAACTTGCCCACGTTATAATCGCTTGCATAGAAAATTTGCCAAGTTCGAAATTTATATCGGACGGTTTTGAAGGGAAATATATATGAGTAAAAATGCTAGAAATATCTTTTGCGCCTCATCGAGGTGGTTGGGAAATCTTGAAAAAAAATAACATAAAAGCTGATAAATTGCTCGAGGATAAGATACGAGTGAAAATGCTGAAAATATCTATCGAGCCTCATCAGGGTCGCTGAAAAATCATTCTAAAAATAAAAGCCGATAGATTTCTATCCAAGCGGGCATGGCGACCACGTGGAGAAACCATTCTATCACATTTTTACGATTCTCAATGAAGTATTGAGTTACAGTTGTTGGCACGGTTTTGTATTCGGCTTTTTAATTTCCGATGGTGGGTTTTTCACTTCACGACGGAACAAACGTGGGCCGCTGTATCGATACTTTCTACTTTCGAAAATGCGTTTTTTTATTTTTTGATACACATTTCGATTGCCGTGGGAAAGATGAGTTGAGAGAGGCACAATACGATGTTACTGACGTAAATCAGAAATAAATTTCAGGCGTTTGATTTAAAAAAGTATTATTACAGTTATTAGTACATTTTTCAACGACTCTAATTCCCTAATTGTAGGCTGGTAATTTATTTTAAGGAGGGAAGCCCAAAACAACCGCAAACACGCTACTGTTTGCAGAATACAAACCCAAACGCTCTTAAGCAGACTACTACGTAATGATGTTGAAGTTTGCATCGTTGGAATGCAACGAAATATACCTTTCCTTTAAGAGAGGGCAGCACTGTGACCGAAAATACGTCACTTTTTCCGATTTTTTTGTCTACTAGATAACTTATTTGGGATTTGGAAAAAGAGTATGCGATTCAGCATACTTCGTGTAAAGCTTATTTCGTGTGAAGTTGATTTTAAAAGATTGACAATTAACAACGTTACTGAGGTATTTAGTACGGTGAACCGGGCTGACTTTGGGACACGTCAGTACAACTACAGCTTCACATATTCGCCGCGTAGGTACCAGCACATACCAGCGTATTAGGCATTGGTGGGAAATTCAAAAGTCGAATATTACGCGAGGTCCAAAGTTACCCCGGTTCACGGTGATAGAACCTCTGTATAAAAAATTTGGTCGAACGGCCGGATCGATGACTTGACAATGGATAGTCTGAAAAATAAAAATAAAAAACTTCCATAATCTATATGAATATAATTCTCGGTATACGTAGCTGTTTTTTTTTTCGGGAAAAAGGGTAAATATTCGGAAGTGGGGCTCCTGCAAGAATCAGGCTAAACCCAAACAATTGTAAACAACCCCAAACGAAAATTAGCCTAATTCTAGCAGAAGCCCGACTTTCCAATATTTGCCAAAAAAGAATTTACCAAATGGCGGCTGTTAAAGAAAAGCGTAATTTTGGCGAGACATTTACTTATATTCGGGGGCTTGAAAATACTGCATTTGAAAAAACGGCTACGTACAACGAGAGCAACTGCAATTGGGGACATTTGTTTCTTTTTTTTAATTGATAAGCAACAATTATGGCTAGAGTTATGATTCCGGTCAGGTCGAAAATGGTAGTTTCGAGAAAAACGCGGTTGAAAGTTTTAGTATAGGTAAATCGTTGCGCTACCTTCTCTCACAATTGTCTCAATTGCCCACATTTTCTTTCGCCGACTGACGGTACGAAAGTCACCCAAATGATTATCCCCATCTCTTGTAGAGATCGATGACCTCAATCGATAGAAAAAAATCGAGTGTAATGAAAAGGAAGCAAGATTTAAAAAAATGAAAAAGAACTTTCGTTGCATTTCGACGATGGAAACTTCAACGCCATACTACGTGCAACCGTTTGTAATAAATGTGCGCGGATCGTTCGTTTGGGTTTGTTCGATCCACTAATGCCACTGTAAAAAGAGACTTCTTTCATTTCTCGCGCTTCTTTTTCCCTAATATGAATAGATCTAAAAGATAAAAATTATTTTAAGAAATTTTGACTGTCGTTGGGGTAGGATACGATTCGAGATATTTTTCGAAAAACTCTAACCATGGCTGTTACGCATATGGAAAACAGGTAAACCTCATGGAATTTCTTTTCCAGAGCTTACTTTTCGCAAGAATTACGTAAATTACTTTTAAAAAGCTGAAAAGTATAAAAATAAATATATTTGTATATTTTGAATTTTTCTATTATTCTTCATCACATATAAAAAGAAGTTACGTCGGTGCCCAACATTGAAAATTTCAATACCTGAATACTAATTTACTTTACAGCTCTATACATTTGCATTCGATTTGTCGACACACGAGCACACAATTATTATTTTAGATTAGTGTTTATATTTGTTTTGGATTAATTGGCACCAACATGAAAAAATTCTGTTTCTAATCATGAACAGGTTTTGTATTTGCTTTTAGTGTGCTTTTTTTACTTTTAATACTCTTCATACTTTTCATTTTAATACTTAAAAATATTACTTTACTACTTTTAATACTCTCAATACTTTTCATTTTAATACTCAAGATTTTCACCTATTTGAACTTGGAGTAAAATGTTCCCTATTTGACCCCAATCGCGCCGGAATATTTTCAAAACTCGTGGGGAAAACCTGAAAAAGTCAGGGAACTTCTGAGTCAATAATGCATAACGATTCCGTTCTCCGTTGTGTGATTTCACGAGAGATGGGGAGAGAAAAGCCAACGAAAATTCGTACTGATTCCCGTCTTGTGTTTTTCCAGTGTTACTCTCAATATGCTCACTGTTGTGCGATCCAAACCCCGACGATCCGCTCGTACCGGAGATAGCAAGGATATACAAAACCGACAGGGAGAAGTACAACGAATTGGCGCGCGAATGGACGCGCAAATATGCCATGTGATGAGCCAATCTTCGCTTACATCAAACATCCGAAAGCCACCAGAGAGCCACAGAAAAGAGAGAAGCCCCTCCCCCCGCCTAAAACAAGCCACTTATCGTTCAGCACTGATTTCTTAAAAAAAAAAAAACATCAAAATACAAACATCCGAAAACTAGCCACTGCAGGTGCGTTTAAAAAAAACGGTAAACAAAGGAAAAAAACAACATTAAATTTAAGCCGCAATTCAGGCCCTTCTCAACACTTCTCCCCGCCGCAGCAACGCGTTCTCCAGGCGAGCAGCGAACGTTCTTTTTTTTTTCTTCACGTGAATTTCCTCCGTCCTGGGTAGCCTGCGAGGTTGTTTTATTCTAAATATTTTTTTTTCTTCTGTTTCTCTTCACACGGCAGCCACGCGATGGCTACTGAGGCAATTGTAATGGTGGTCGAAATAATTATATATCCGAGTCGAGAAAACAAAACAACAAAAAAAAGAAAAAATATTTAACGAAAAACAAAACCATTGTCAGCTTTGAATTTTCATGAATAAAAAAGATATGAAAACAAAGGAAAAAGTAACCCCCGACACACACGCGGACACACGCCACACACACACACACGATCAATTTAAGGAAGAAGAAGAAAAACATAGGAGAGTGAAAGTAGGATTTGTATTTGAACTTGATAGTTTAATTTTTAATGATTGTGCTTATAATACTGTAATATCGTATACCTACTTTCTCAGTGAAAAACGAAACAAAAAAAACACGAAGAAATGAAAAAAAGGAAGAAAAAGATGGATCCCTCGGAACTGACAGCACACCGAATGTTAGTTGAAAAAAAAGCAGGAAAAAAACGCAACTGAGCGATTTTTGCCCGTCCCTTGGAACAATGCGGTCACTTTTTTGTAAGACTGGGCTCTATATAAATAACTACTGAAACTATAACCGTGACGTTTTGTTTGATTTAAAAAAAAAACAGAAAAAACCTCACCTCGCGTTAATCTCACGAGTCTTACGTACTGTTTATCTCTCTCTGTCTCTAGCTCGCTATATTTTTCTCAAAGTCATTAGGTTATGCAAGAATTCTCAGTGGCCTGGAATTTCACGGTTTGAGGGGAGGAGGGAGGGCTTAAAAAACTGCGCTTCTAATTTTCATTATTTCCAAGCGCGTTAATCGTAATCTCGAACTATCCTAAATGTATTGAGTGTTTATTTCATCTTTTGTTTTTTTTACTTCGGCGACGTTTTGTCGTTTAGTCTCCGAGTCTCAAGTCTGCAACGTTTCGCCTCCAGCACACGTGAGATATTGCTCACGAATGAGCTATTTACCTTTCCTTTTTTTTAAACTTCGCTACGAACGACAGTATTTTATTTTTTCGTAATTTTCCAACCGAACGAACTGCATTGCTCGTCAATTCACGATAATAATTATATACGTACGTGTAATTATTATTAATTACTCCAATGAGATATTGTGGTTGCGAAGGATCATGAACGAGCTCAACTTGTATTTCCCCTCCGAAGGAACTGTGCGTACGTGTTTGTCGTTGAAAAGAAGGAGAAAAGAAAAAACGAAAATTGTTAAGCGTTTAAATAAAAGAAAATCATTTTTTTCCTCACACGCCGAAGCTACTAGATATTTCGATCGGCGCATGGCGCGCGGCGATCTTCCGGTAGTCGATCTCTCGCGAACGGACGAAGACAAAAAAACAAAGTTTTTCCGCGCGAGCGTCAAACGGTTTCCGAAGCTTATGAAACGAAACAAAAAACAGAATTATCTCGACGAAACGTGATCAAATTGTTCGGCCCCATTAGCGTGTAAGAGTGAAGAAAAGAAAAACAAAGAGAACCTCACGATGATACGAAGTTTGTACGTTGATTATTGTGTAAAATTTAATCGGAACTTTCGTAGTCGGTGCTTCAAAGAAACAAAAAGTAGTTGGGGCTCTCTCGCACGTCACGGCGGGACAAACGCCAGAGAACGGCCCCCTTTTTATTTTACTTTCTATTCGAACAATTCGTGAAAACTTGCGCGGCACGCTTAGGTATTTAATAACAAAGTTAATTCGATCGATCAGCGTTCGGAGCTGCGACTGCTGAAAGAACCGAGAAGCGATGAAAACAAAAGAGTTTGAAAAATCGGCAACAACGCGACGATACAATGGATTCATGTGTGAACGTTCTTTTCTAGCGACGCAGTGACGAACATTTTTAATAACTTGTCATGCAATGTGTACATTTTAGCGTTTAGCCCTTTATATAATAAAGTCCACGTAACGATGAAGCGTTGAAAGAAAAAAGAAACGTAAGGAAATATCAGTCGAACTCCATTGGCCGTTTCGCGTGGCTGGGAATGGTCGACGTACCGGAAAGAACCGTTGTATGTTATCTGGGAACGAGACGCTGCGTATGCGTGTTGGGTAACGAGTGAGAGCTTGTTTGCCCAAGTTACCGCTATTTTTGCTGTCATTTTGTTCGTTAGTTAATTTTTTTGCGGTTTGCGATTACACGTAACATGCCTGGAAAATTGATTTCCTGTTGCACAATTGAGCACACACGAATTCTTTTTTTCTGTCGCGCTGATCGAGAAAGATCGAGAGCAAGAGGGATGGGAAATTTCGTGGTCTAGTCATGATCTGCGAGTATGGAATTTTTTTTGGGTCCTGTACATTGAGAATCTGTGAGCTTTTATTTGTAACAAGCCTGGACCCGCGGCTTCACCTGTGCTTTACCGATTGACATAGTTATTCTGATTACCTGGTATACAGTTTTTGATAATTTATCTTGGTTATTATTTTTTAAATTTACATTCCATATATAGTGACTTTTTGTCCCTTACATCATTATTACAAGTATAGATAGATCGAGTATTTACTTGTGGAAATTTCATTGGAAATCGCATTGATTGATCTTAACTTTACTAAATAAAAAAGTACTAAAATGATACCTTTGAATTTTGGATAATGTTATTTTCCGAAATGAGTTATCTAAAATTAAAACTAAATCGATCTCACAAAATCTCATTCTACACTACGTTTCGCGTTTTTCTTTCTTCCCCGTTGGTTAAGATATGAAGATTTTCTCGATTGGTTACTCTGGAGCAGGCGACGTGGAGCTGACCATGCGAGAAGCAGGCTGCTTGTAGGTCGAGTCCAGCTGCTCGTAGCGTTTGTCCCTGTGATGGTTAATCGTCATCGCAAAGCAGACGGTTACGGAGAACTGCACTCGCTTGAATTGAAACGGAAAGTTATTGGGAATAAGTGGTATCCGCGGTATAAACACCATCTCATCCCGTCAGAAGTTATCCCTCGGTAACCTTTTATTGTAAAGCAATCAATTCGTGGTCGGGCTCTGCTGCTAAAAAAGTACTGCTAAAACTAGCTTCTGATAGGTTCCACTGATGGAAGTTATACTGTACTTTTTGCGGTTTTTTGGGATTTTTCTTAGAAAACTTACCTTGCTATCGACCTAGCAATACCTACCACCAAAGTTGACCATAGGGCTGCACTATTGACGAAAAATCATAACATTTCTTTGGGTTTGTTTCCATTTTGCGTTTTAGCAGTTGAGACTCTTTAGCAGTGATGCTTTTAGCAGTTGAGACTCTTTAGCAGTGCTGCTTTTAGCACTAGAGTCCATTTAGCAGTCCAGTTTTTGCACTAGAACCCATTTAGCACTAGAGCATTCAGCAGTACAATTTTAGCAGTGGAGCTTTTAGCAGTGAAGCCCGTTGAGTGATAGAATTTTTAGCAGTTCTTTTTTAGCAGTTGAGCCCTAGTACCAATCAATTGATCGATTTATACGCGTTTGATTTAAATGAATCATTACCTTCGCGGCGTTTTAAGCAACAGAATTAGCCATATTCATTCGGTTCAGTAGTTTTTAAGTGGTGCGAGGACATAGGACAGGCAGACAGACGAACTTTACTACTTTATTATAAGTATAGGTAATAATGAATAATTTTGCTGTTAAAGACAGGTCACGTTCAGGATGAAAAAATTCTATTTTTTTTACATTCGCATCCATAAAAATTCGCAAAATTCAGCACTTTTCATGCCTCTCCACGGTAACCTCCTGTTTCCAATTGTTTATTTTTTTATTGCAACGTTTATCAACGCTGGCACCGTTTTCGTAAGACCAGCGGTTTGGACTACTTTTTGGCCTTTTGGAATGTTTCTTCTTTTTTTTTTGTTTCTTCTGTTTGGTATCGTTCAAATATTTACTCAAATCGACTTAAGGGGTTATGCCTAGTTGTGAAAGTCGAAAAATTACTATTTTCAAAACCAATATATGTTAACGTTATATCATCTCATAAATGTTTTCTGACAATTTCAAGGTTATCGAAAAAAAATTAACATATTTATAGGCTATTACATCGAGGCCCGTCGGAATGCCCGGAGCGTCAGTCGAAAATTTAAACGCGTTTTTCTCGAATGTACAAAGTTGGTGACCGAAATATTTTTAAAAATACTGCATTGATGTTTTTGAATTTTTTTGGGCTTTTTCTAGATGTAAAAATATAGTAGTTGATCGAACCTTTTTTTTGCGGATGTATATTTTCGATTTGATGAACGAAAAATGCCCATTTTTTTCGCAAGCATCAAGACTACCTATGTGAAGTTGGCAACTGACTTTACAGAAAGTAATTTTTTTTTTTTTGCATTCGTTTGTACTCGGTTTGTACCCGTTTGTACCGTCTTAAATTTCGTTTGTACCTTAAGGGGGAAAAAAGTACGAGGGTATGAAAAAATGAACCGCAACCCATTTAGAGCTAAGCAATTTTAATAAACGTGACTGAAAAGAGAATCGGTTGTACCCGTTTGTACCGTTAGAAAAATTTTTTTTTGAATTTTTTTTTCAAAATTTTTTCTAAAAAAAAATTTTCGATTTTTTTTTTTTTTAATTTCCGTTTGTACCGACAAGTATATCGTTTGGACCACCTAGAAATTGTTTCTATTCATTCGTATCGGTGAGTACATCGTTTCTACCACCGTGGAATCGTTTATACCCATTCGTACTGACGAGTATATTGTTTGTACAACCAAGAAAACGTTTGTACCCGTCTGTACTATCGAGCAATCGATTGTACCCGTTCGTATCGACGAGTATATCGTTTGTACCACCGAGAAAACGTTTGTACCCGTCTGTACTATCGAGGAATCGTTTGTACCCATTCGTTCTGACGAGTATATCGTTTGTACCACCGAGAAAACGATTGTACCCGTCTGTACTATCGAGCAATCGTTTGTACCCATTCGTATCGACGAGTATATCGTTTGTACCACCGAGAAATCGTTTGTACCCGTCTGTACTATCGACCAATCGTTTGTACCCATTCGTATCGACGAGTATTTCGTATGTACCACCGAGAAAACGTTTGTACCCGTCTGTACTATCGGGCAATCGGTTGTACCCATTCGTACTGACGAGTATATCGTTTTTACCAACGAGAAAACGTTTGTACCCGTCTGTACTATCGAGCAATCGATTGTACCCGTTCGTATCGACGAGTATATCGTTTGTACCACCGAGAAATCGTTTGTACCCGTCTGTACTATCGAACAATCGTTTGTACCCATTCGTACTGACGAGTGTATCGTTTGTACCAGCGAGAAAACGTTTGTACACGTCTGTACGATCGAGCAATCGATTGTACCCGTTCGTATCGACGAGTATATCGTTTGTACCATCGAGAAAACGTTTGTACCTGTCTGTACTATCGAGGAATCGATTGTACCCATTCGTCCTGACAAGTATATCGTTTGTACCACCGAGAAAACGTTTGTACCCATCTGTACTATCGAGCAATCGTTTGTACCCGTTCGTATCGACGAGTATGTCGTTTGTACCACCGAGAAATCGTTTGTACCCGTCTGTACTATCGACCAATCGTTTGTACCCATTCGTGTCAACGAGTATTTCGTATGTACCACCGAGAAAACGTTTGTCCCCGTCTGAACTATCGGGCAATCGTTTGTACCCATTCGTACTGACGAGTATATCGTTTGTACCAACGAGAAAACGTTTGTACCCGTCTGTACTATCGAGCAATCGTTTGTACCCGTTCGTATCGACGAGTATATCGTTTGTACCACCGAGAAAACGTTTGTACCCGTCTGTACTATCGAGGAATCGTTTGTACCCATTCGTTCTGACGAGTATATCGTTTGTACCACCGAGAAAACGATTGTACCCGTCTGTACTATCGAGCAATCGTTTGTACCCATTCGTATCGACGAGTATATCGTTTGTACCACCGAGAAATCGTTTGTACCCGTCTGTACTATCGACCAATCGTTTGTACCCATTCGTATCGACGAGTATATCGTTTGTACCACCGAGAAATCGTTTGTACCCGTCTGTACTATCGACCAATCGTTTGTACCCATTCGTATCGACGAGTATTTCGTATGTACCACCGAGAAAACGTTTGTACCCGTCTGTACTATCGGGCAATCGGTTGTACCCATTCGTACTGACGAGTATATCGTTTTTACCAACGAGAAAACGTTTGTACCCGTATGTACTATCGAGCAATCGTTTGTACCCGTTCGTATCGACGAGTATATCGTTTGTACCACCGAGAAATCGTTTGTACCCGTCTGTACTATCGAGCAATCGTTTGTACCCATTCGTACTGACGAGTGTATCGTTTGTACCAGTGAGAAAACGTTTGTACCCGTCTGTACTATCGAGCAATCGTTTGTACCCATTCGTACTGACGAGTGTATCGTTTGTACCAGCGAGAAAACGTTTGTACCCGTCTGTACTATCGAGCAATCGATTGTACCCGTTCGTATCGACGAGTATTTCGTATGTACCACCGAGAAAACGTTTGTACCCGTCTGTACTATCGGGCAATCGGTTGTACCCATTCGTACTGACGAGTATATCGTTTTTACCAACGAGAAAACGTTTGTACCCATATGTACTATCGAGCAATCGTTTGTACCCGTTCGTATCGACGAGTATATCGTTTGTACCACCGAGAAATCGTTTGTACCCGTCTGTACTATCGAGCAATCGTTTGTACCCATTCGTACTGACGAGTGTATCGTTTGTACCAGTGAGAAAACGTTTGTACCCGTCTGTACTATCGAGCAATCGTTTGTACCCATTCGTACTGACGAGTGTATCGTTTGTACCAGCGAGAAAACGTTTGTACCCGTCTGTACTATCGAGCAATCGATTGTACCCGTTCGTATCGACGAGTATTTCGTATGTACCACCGAGAAAACGTTTGTACCCGTCTGTACTATCGGGCAATCGGTTGTACCCATTCGTACTGACGAGTATATCGTTTTTACCAACGAGAAAACGTTTGTACCCGTATGTACTATCGAGCAATCGTTTGTACCCGTTCGTATCGACGAGTATATCGTTTGTACCACCGAGAAATCGTTTGTACCCGTCTGTACTATCGAGCAATCGTTTGTACCCATTCGTACTGACGAGTGTATCGTTTGTACCAGTGAGAAAACGTTTGTACCCGTCTGTACTATCGAGCAATCGTTTGTACCCATTCGTACTGACGAGTGTATCGTTTGTACCAGCGAGAAAACGTTTGTACCCGTCTGTACTATCGAGCAATCGATTGTACCCGTTCGTATCGACGAGTATATCGTTTGTACCATCGAGAAAACGTTTGTACCTGTCTGTACTATCGAGGAATCGTTTGTACCCATTCGTCCTGACAAGTATATCGTTTGTACCACCGAGAAAACGTTTGTACCCATCTGTACTATCGAGCAATCGTTTGTACCCGTTCGTATCGACGAGTACATCGTTTGTACCACCGAGGAAACGTGTGTACCCGTCTGTACTATCGAGCAATCGTTTGTACCCGTTCGTATCGACGAGTATGTCGTTTGTACCACCGAGAAATCGTTTGTACCCGTCTGTACTATCGACCAATCGTTTGTACCCATTCGTATCAACGAGTATTTCGCATGTACCACCGAGAAAACGTTTGTCCCCGTCTGTACTATCGAGCAATCGTTTGTACCCGTTCGTATCGACGAGTATATCGTTTGTACCACCGAGAAATCGTTTGTACCCGTCTGTACTATCGAGCAATCGATTGTACCCGTTCGTATCGACGAGTATATCGTTTGTACCACCGAGAAAACGTTTGTACCTGTCTGTACTATCGAGGAATCGTTTGTACCCATTCGTCCTGACGAGTATATGGTTTGTACCACCGAGAAAACGTTTGTACCTATCTGTACTATCGAGCAATCGTTTGTACCCGTTCGTATCGACGAGTACATCGTTTGTACCACCGAGGAAACGTTCGTACCCGTCTGTACTATCGAGCAATCGTTTGTACCCGTTCGTATCGACGAGTATGTCGTTTGTACCATCGAGAAATCGTTTGTACCCGTCTGTACTATCGGGCAATCGTTTGTACCCATTCGTACTGACGAGTATATCGTTTGCACCAACGAGAAAACGTTTGTACCCGTCTGTACTATCGAGCAATCGTTTGTACCCGTTCGTATCGACGAGTATATCGTTTGTACCACCGAGAAAACGTTTGTACCCGTCTGTACTATCGAGGAATCGTTTGTACCCATTCGTTCTGACGAGTATATCGTTTGTACCAAAGAGAAAACGTTTGTACCGTCTGTACTATCGAGCAATCGTTTGTACCCGTTCGTATCGACGAGTATATCGTTTGTACCACTGAGAAAACGTTTGTACCCGTCTGTACTATCGAGGAATCGTTTGTACCCATTCGTTCTGACGAGTATATCGTTTGTACCACCGAGAAAACGTTTGTACCCGTCTGTACTATCGAGCAATCGTTTGTACCCATTCGTATCGACGAGTACATCGTTTGTACCACCGAGGAAACGTGTGTACCCGTCTGTACTATCGAGCAATCGTTTGTACCCGTTCGTATCAACGAGTACATCGTTTGTACCACCGAGGAAACGTTTGTACCCGTCTGTACTATCGAGCAATCGTTTGTACCCGTTCGTATCGACGAGTATATCGTTTGTACCACCGAGAAATCGTTTGTACCCGTCTGTACTATCGAGCAATCGATTGTACCCGTTCGTATCGACGAGTATATCGTTTGTACCACCGAGAAATCGATTGTACCCGTCTGTACTATCGAACAATCGTTTGTACCCATTCGTACTGACGAGTGTATCGTTTGTACCAGCGAGAAAACGTTTGTACACGTCTGTACTATCGAGCAATCGATTGTACCCGTTCGTATCGACGAGTATATCGTTTGTACCATCGAGAAAACGTTTGTACCTGTCTGTACTATCGAGGAATCGATTGTACCCATTCGTCCTGACAAGTATATCGTTTGTACCACCGAGAAAACGTTTGTACCCATCTGTACTATCGAGCAATCGTTTGTACCCGTTCGTATCGACGAGTACATCGTTTGTACCACCGAGGAAACGTTTGTACCCGTCTGTACTATCGAGCAATCGTTTGTAACCGTTCGTATCGACGAGTATGTCGTTTGTACCACCGAGAAATCGTTTGTACCCGTCTGTACTATCGACCAATCGTTTGTACCCATTCGTATCAACGAGTATTTCGTATGTACCACCGAGAAAACGTTTGTCCCCGTCTGAACTATCGGGCAATCGTTTGTACCCATTCGTACTGACGAGTATATCGTTTGTACCAACGAGAAAACGTTTGTACCCGTCTGTAATATCGAGCAATCGTTTGTACCCGTTCGTATCAATGAGTATATCGTTTGTACCACCGACAAAACGGTTGTACCCGTTGGTATCGACGAATATATCGTTTGTCCCACCGCGGAAACGTTTTTACCCGTCCGTCCGATTGAGGAATCGTTTGTACCCATTCGTACTGACAAGTATATAGTTTGTACCACCGAGAAAACGTTTGTACCCGTCTGTACTATCGCGGAATCGTTTATACCCATTCGTACATCGTTCGAATTCGTATATCGTTTGTACCACCGAGAAAACAATTGTACCCGTCTGTACTATCGAGCAATCGTTTGTACCCGTTCGTATCGACGAATATGTCGTTTGTGCCACCGAGCAATCGTTTGGCCCGTCTGTACTATCGATCAATCCTTTGTACCTGTTCGTACTGACGAGTATATCGTTTGTACCACCGACAAAACGTTTGTACCCATTGGTACCGATGAATATATCGTTTGTACCACCGCGGAAACGTTTGTACCCGTCTGTACCATCGAGGAATCGTTTGTACCCATCTGTACTGACAAGTATATCGTTTGTACCACCGAGAAAACGTTTGTACCCGTCTGTACTATCGAGGAATCGTTTTTACCCATTCGTACTGACGGGTATATCGTTTGTACCACCGAGAAAACGTTTGTACCCGTCTGTACCATCGAGAAATCGTTTGAACCCGTTCGTATCGACGAGTATATCATTTGTACCACAGAGGAAACGTTTGTACGCGTCGGTACTATCAAGCAATCGTTTGCACCCGGTCGTATCGACGAGTATATCGTTTGTACCACCGAGGAAACGTTTGTACCCGTCTGTACTATCGCGAAATCGTTTGTTCCCATTCGTACGGACGAGTGTATCGTTTGTACCAGCGAGAAAACGTTTGTACCCGTCTGTACTATCAAGTAAGCGGTTGTACCCATTCGTACTGACGAGTGTGTCGTTTGTACCAGCGAGAAAAAGTTTGTACCCGTCTGTATTATCGATCAATCGTTTGTACCCGTTCACATCGACGAATATGTCGTTTGTGCCACCGAGCAATCGTTTGGCCCGTCTGTACTATCGATCAATCGTTTGTACCCGTTCGTACTGACGAGTATATCGTTTGTACCATCGACAAAACGTTTGTACCCGTTGGTATCGATGAAAATATCGTTTGTACCACCGCGGAAACGTTTGTACCCGTCTGTACCATTGAGGAATCGTTTGTACCCATCTGTACTGAGAAGTATATCGTATGTACCACCGAGAAAACGTTTGTACCCGTCTGTAAGATCGAGCAATCGTTTGTACTCGTTCGTATCAATGAGTATATCGTTTGTACCACAGACAAAACGTTTGTACCCGTTGGTATCGACGAATATATCGTTTGTCCCACCGCGGAAACGTTTCTACCCGTCTGTCCGATTGAGGAATCGTTTGTACCCATTCGTACTGACAAGTATTTCGTTTGTACCACCGAGACAACGTTTGTACCCGTCTGTACTATCGTGGAATCGTTTTTACCCATTCGTACATCGTTCGAATTCGTATATCGTTTGTACCACCGAGAAAACGTTTGTACCCGTCTGTACTATCGAGCAATCGTTTGTACCCGTTCGTATCGACGAATATGTCGTTTGTGCCACCGAGCAATCGTTTGGCCCGTCTGTACTATCGATCAATCGTTTGTACCCGTTCGTACTGACGAGTATATCGTTTGTACCACCGACAAAACGTTTGTACCCGTTGGTACCGGCGAATATATCGTTTGTACCACCGCGGAAACGTTTGTACCCGTCTGTACCATTGAGGAATCGTTTGTACCCATCTGTACTGACAAGTATATCGTATGTACCACCGAGAAAACGTTTGTACCCGTCTGTACTATCGTGGAATCGTTTTTACTTATTCGTACGGACGAGTAAATCGTATGTACCACCGAGAACTCGTTTGTACCCGTCTGTACTATCGAGAAATCGTTTGTACCCGTTCGTATCGACGAGTATATCATTTGTACCACCGAGGAAACGTTTGTACGCGTCTGTACTATCAAGCAATCATTTGTACCCGGTCGTATCGACGAGTATATCGTTTGTGCCACCGAGGAAACGTTTGTACCCATCTGTACTATCGAGAAATCGTTTGTACCTATTCGTACGGACGAGTGTATCGTTTGTACCAGCGAGAAAACGTTTGTACCCGTCTGTACTATCAAGTAATCGGTTGTACCCATTCGTACTGACGAGTGTGTCGTTTGTACCACCGAGAAAAAGTTCGTACCTGTCTGTCTTAACGAGCAATCGTTTGTACCCGTTCGTACTGACGAGTATATCGTTTGTACCACCGAGAAAACGTTTGTACCCGTCTGTACTATCGAGGAATCGTTTGTAGCCATTCGTATCGACAAGTATATCGTTTGTACCACCGAGAAATCGTTTGTACTCGTCTGTACTATCGAGCAATCGTTTATACCCGTTCGTATCGACGAGTATATCGTTTGTACCGACGAGGAAACGTTTGTACCCATTCGTCCTGACGAGCAGATCGTTTGTACCGCCGAGAAATCGTTTGCTTGGGTTTCCGTCGTCGAGTAATCGTTTGTACCGGTTCGTACCAACGAGTAAATCATTTGTACCAGCACTTAATCTTGTGTTTCGGTCCATACTGACGAGTATGTCGTTTGTACTACCGAGCAATAATTTCTATTTTTTCGTGCCAAAGAGTATATCGTTTGTACCGCCAAGCGTAAGTTTCGTAGAGTAAGTAAGTAAGTAAGCGTACATAGGTACAAACGATTTCTCTGTCGTACAAATGATATGCTCGCCGATACGACCGGGTAGAAACGATTGCTCGATAGTACAGATGGGTACAAACGTTTTCTCGGTGGTACAAACGATATACTCGTCAGGACGAATGGGTACAAACGATTCCTCGATATTACAGACAGGTACAAACGTTTTCTCGATGGTACAAACGATATACTCGTCGATACGAACGGGTACAATCGATTGCTCGATAGTACAGACGGGTACAAACGTTTTCTCGCTGGTACAAACGATACACTCGTCAGTACGAATGGGTACAAACGATTGCTCGATAGTACAGACGGGTACAAACGATTTCTCGGTGGTACAGACGGGTACAAACGTTTTCTCGTTGGTACAAACGATATACTCGTCAGAACGAATGGGTACAAACGATTCCTCGTTAGTACAGGCGGGTACAAACGATTTCTCGGTGGTACAAACGATATACTCGTCGATACGAATGGGTACAAACGATTGCTCGATAGTACAGACGGGCACAAACGTTTTCTCGTTGGTACAAACGATATACTCGTCAGAACGAATGGGTACAAACGATACTTCGATAGTACAGACGGGTACAAACGTTTTCTCGGTGGTACAAACGATATACTCGTCGATACGAACGGGTACAATCGATTGCTCGATAGTTCAGACGGGTACAAAGGATTTATCGGTGGTACAAACGATATACTCGTCGATACGAACGGGTACAAACGATTGCTCGATAGTACAGACGGGTACAAACGTTTTCTCGTTGGTACAAACGATATACTCGTCAGAACGAATGGGTACAAACGATTCCTCGTTAGTACAGGCGGGTACAAACGTTTTCTCGGTGGTACAAACGATATACTCGTCGATACGAACGGGTACAATCGATTGCTCGATAGTACAGACGGGTACAAACGATTTCTCGGTGGTACAAACGATATACTCGTCGATACAAACGGGTACAAACGATTGCTCGATAGTACAGACGGGTACAAACGTTTTCTCGCTGGTACAAACGATACACTCGTCAGTACGAATGGGTACAAACGATTGCTCGATAGTACAGACGGGTACAAACGTTTTCTCGCTGGTACAAACGATACACTCGTCAGTACGAATGGGTACAAACGATTGCTCGATAGTACAGACGGGTACAAACGATTTCTCGGTGGTACAAACGATATACTCGTCGATACGAACGGGTACAAACGATTGCTCGATAGTACATACGGGTACAAACGTTTTCTCTTTGGTAAAAACGATATACTCGTCAGTACGAATGGGTACAACCGATTGCCCGATAGTACAGACGGGTACAAACGTTTTCTCGGCGGTACATACGAAATACTCGTCGATACGAATGGGTACAAACGATTGGTCGATAGTACAGACGGGTACAAACGATTTCTCGGTGGTACAAACGACATACTCGTCGATACGAACGGGTACAAACGATTGCTCGATAGTACAGACAGGTACAAACGTTTCCTCGGTGGTACAAACGATGTACTCGTCGATACGAACGGGTACAAACGATTGCTCGATACTACAGATGGGTACAAACGTTTTCTCGGTGGTACAAACGATATACTCGTCAGGACGAATGGGTACAAACGATTCCTCGATAGTACAGACAGGTACAAACGTTTTGTCGATGGTACAAACGATATACTCGTCGATACGAACGGGTACAATCGATTGCTCGATAGTACAGACGGGTACAAACGTTTTCTCGCTGGTACAAACGATACACTCGTCAGTACGAATGGGTACAAACGATTGCTCGATAGTACAGACGGGTACAAACGTTTTCTCGCTGGGACAAACGATACACTCGTCAGTACGAATGGGTACAAACGATTGCTCGATAGTACAGACGGGTACAAACGATTTCTCGGTGGTACAAACGATATACTCGTCGATACGAACGGGTACAAACGATTGCTCGATAGTACATACGGGTACAAACGTTTTCTCTTTGGTAAAAACGATATACTCGTCAGTACGAATGGGTACAACCGATTGCCCGATAGTACAGACGGGTACAAACGTTTTCTCGGCGATACATACGAAATACTCGTCGATACGAATGGGTACAAACGATTGGTCGATAGTACAGACGGGTACAAACGATTTCTCGGTGGTACAAACGATATACTCGTCGATACGAATGGGTACAAACGATTGCTCGATAGTACATACGGGTACAAACGTTTTCTCTTTGGTAAAAACGATATACTCGTCAGTACGAATGGGTACAACCGATTGTCCGATAGTACAGACGGGTACAAACGTTTTCTCGGCGGTACATACGAAATACTCGTCGATACGAATGGGTACAAACGATTGGTCGATAGTACAGACGGGTACAAACGATTTCTCGGTGGTACAAACGATATACTCGTCGATACGAATGGGTACAAACGATTGCTCGATAGTACAGACGGGCACAAACGTTTTCTCGGTGGTACAAACGATATACTCGTCAGAACGAATGGGTACAAACGATTCCTCGATAGTACAGACGGGTACAAACGTTTTCTCGGTGGTACAAACGATATACTCGTCGATACGAACGGGTACAATCGATTGCTCGATAGTTCAGACGGGTTCAAACGATTTCTCGGTGGTACAAACGATATACTCGTTGATACGAACGGGTACAAATGATTGCTCGATAGTACAGACGGGTACAAACGTTTTCTCGTTGGTACAAACGATATACTCGTCAGAACGAATGGGTGCAAACGATTCCTCGATAGTACAGACGGGTACAAACGTTTTCTCGGTGGTACAAACGATATACTCGTCGATACGAGCGGGTACAATCGATTGCTCGATAGCACAGACGGGTACAAACGATATACTCGTCGATACGAACGGGTACAAACGATTGCTCGATAGTACAGACGGGTACAAACGTTTTCTTGTTGGTACAAACAATATACTCGTCCGTACGAATGGGTATAAACGATTACACGGTGGTAGAAACGATGTACTCACCGATACGAATGAATAGAAACAATTTCTAGGTGGTCCAAACGATATACTTGTCGGTACAAACGGAAATAAAATTTTAAAAAATCGAAAATTTTTTTTTTTAGAAAAAATTTTGAAAAAAAAATTAAAAAAAAAAAATTTTTAACGGTACAAACGGGTACAAACGATTCTCTTTTCAGTCACGTTTATTAAAATTGCTTAGCTCTAAATGGGTTGCGGTTCATTTTTTCATACCCTCGTACTTTTTCCCCCTTAAGGTACAAACGAAATTTAAGACGGTACAAACGGGTACAAACCGAGTACAAACGAATGCAAAAAAAAAATTACTTTCTGTAAAGTCAGTTGCCAGCTTCACATAGGTATCAAGACTCACTTAGAAGACGCGACATTGTTTTTTTCCCTTCGATTTAATATTTCGCAAATTCTTTCAAGGAGTTTCGGAACAATTGGCGATGGGTTCCCATTGATTCAAATTTATACAGTAAATTCTTTGTCATATACTGAATGCAGCGTCAACATTTTTAATCAATCGACTACACCGTTTCCATAAAATTTACAATTGAAGAAACGCTTTTCAACATAGGGAGATGCTTACGCTCATCGCTGAATGGCAGTTTTACGCACGAAACCGTGAAAAAAATGTTATGACAAACTGTCAAATCACTCAGTACATTATGACACCGATGACGAAATTGTCATAATGTACTGACAAGGAACATCACTTGACTGGCGCCTCTGATTTTGTTGAAACTTATATATGTGATAAAACATTGAAAACTTAGGCTCCTCTTTAGACCTCTTTATTGGACTCCTCATAGAAAGGCCCCAAGTAAAAATGAATATATATAAACATATGTAATTGTATATTAATTGATCATATACAATTATATACGAAAATTGGCCTGATAGAATTTTATATATTTGTATATAAACGTATACAATTGTATATACTATCGTACATAGCTGTATATTAGTAGATACAATTGGATACGTTTATATACAAATATATAAAATTCTATCGGGCCAATTTTTGTATACAATTTTATATGACGAATTAATATACAATTATATATGCTTATATACATTCATTTTTACTTGGGGCGTGTCACCACTAAATTCATTTTTTAAAATTATTGTGAGGTGGATTTTTCATCGCTTTACATTAGAAGAATTTTAGTTTTGTTTCATTCAAATATATGGCCTGTTTGTGGATGAGACTGCAAAACCACCTCTTAAACACGTCTTTCTTTGGGGGTGGTTTCCTCCCTCAAAACCGTTTTTCCGCAGGTAAAAAAATACGTGTCTAATAGTTTTCAATGCTTTATCACATATATGAGTTTCGACAAAATCGACCGTGAAGTTGGAAAATATACACAAAATGACAGCCGAGTCTCCATTATGAAGAAAAACTGTGCTGATGGTGTTGATGTCAGTGTTCCATTCTTGTGTACGGAATCATTTTCCTTTTTGCACACACCTTTGTATTCCTTTTTACGATTTTACAGCTTTTCATATGTTCGACGAAGACTCCTATTTGGGTTTTAGCCAGTCAGCGTGCTTCGCGCGGGTGCTCAGTAGAACTTTATAATGTGGAAGTTTGCATTGTTGAAGTAAGCGAAAAATCTTTTTTATACTTTTATTCCCTCGTGTTTAATATTATACATAACTTTTGCAGGTTATTGAAGTTGTAGATTTCTAGATAAGAGTCCTAAGAAAATAATGACATTCCATCGATGCAGACCTCAATCTTTTGGAATTTGACATTCCTCAGATGCACCACGACCCCGACCGGAGGTGAAACTCAGGGCTTACAATTAGTTGCCATTTGTGAAAATGTCACTTTGCGGTTTTCAACTGATTGTGAAAATATAAAGTTTCAAAACTATTCTCTGAAAATCTCGAGCAGACCTGTTCAAAATTAAGAGAGTTGTGGACGTTTGTAAGTAGGTTCTGTGAATCAGCGAACTTTGAACGCGTTTTTTGGCAAAATGACTTTTACAAAATCGGAGACCATGATATCCTAAAAATCACTGCATCGATCGACTTCGAACTTTACAAGCTTTTTTAACATGACAAAAAGCAATGCTTCTTGAAAGAAGCAATTTTTTTCGATGCATAGTTTTTTATCAACCAAAATAGAGCGTTTCGTCACCGAAAATCGATACTCTCACTTTCGACTGCAGCGATATTTTTTCGAAAACCGATTTTTTATTCAATCCTTCGATGCTTTTCAAACAGCGCTCTGCACAAACGATACTATCTACTATAGTGTCTCAAAATGACCTGACATTTAAATTTATTAATAAAACGTATGTTCTATTTGAAAAGTACGAATATTTTTATCTTAATATAAGGTACAAATATAGAGGTTATGTGGCGAACACAAAATCCGATAAATGGCTGTCTCGTCCCTGTTTGCAAACGTTTACTCTTTTGGCGAAATTTTCAATAACATTTTGGCATAATTGGGAACTAATTTCATTAATGGTGCGTCCAAATGCTTCCTTGAATTCCGGAATGGTCTGTCGATCTTTGACAGACACTTTTTCTTTCAGAAAAGCCCAAAGAAAGAACTCCAATGGCGTTAAATCGCATGATCTTGGTGGCCACTTCACATTACCGCGGCGCGAGACAACACGACCATGAAACTTCGTCTGCAATAACTGCATGTGCAATAAGTTCAATAACGCAATTTCTATGCGTTGCTCGATCGTGTAATTCGCCATGACTAAACTTCATACCAGTGCAGCCAGATCGCGCGCGAAAGTTACCCTCTCTCTAGTCCCTCGCGCGCCCATCACACAATCATAGTAGCGCGTGTCCGTGAACGAGCGACGCTCGGACATCTTCGGAAAGAGCCGAGTGCCGTCGAACTGTCCCGACCTCGCCTTCGGCAGCTACACCAACACATAGACACGCTGAGCACGTTCATGTGCGACCAAGCCGAACGAAGGCTTCGAGGGAAAAAGCAATCTGAGCACGGCCCGCGCGTGACGTCACGCGACGGCACGCGTGAGGCTTTTAGATGATTTCAATGCTTATTTAGCTCTTGATTCTCTGCGTTATTAATGTATACAAAAGAATTGTATCGCGCACTCTGAACGCTTATTTTTTTAGTTCATACGTTAATTTAAATATAATAATAAATCTAAATTACAACTCATTTATCTTCTAAAAAATTGTTTACGCTTTACTCACACCCGTCCTTAAGCCAAATAAATTATAATTCAGAAAAGTAAGTGAAAATATATTTATATTCGTATTATTATATTAATTCTCATACTTTCATCAAGCGATAAAGTATTATCTCCAATAACAAATCAATCATCCATCCGGCCGCCAATCGTAAGTGCCAGAAAATGCATCTTTAAGACAAGCGATAGGATGGTCCCGTTGGTAGCGTTCCTGGCTTCGGTCCGTAGGGGCGCAGGATCGTTCCTCACGCTCAGCGCTTTTTTTTTTTAATCATGGTTACTATTAAGGATGTTGAGTCCCTATAAAACATGTTAATGTTAATTGTTCAATAAATAGCTTCTTAATCGTCATGAAATTTTTACACGACCTCCTGAATACTTCATGTAAAAACATACCAAATTTTCAGAATTCTATCATCATTACTTCAACCTCCTTAAGGGTTAAAATAAAAAATGATAAGAAAATTCTGAAAATTTGGTATGTTTTTGTATGAAGTATTTAAGAGGTCGTGTTAAAATTTCACGACGATTAGGAAGCTCGTTATTGAAAAATTAACATTTTGTTAAGAACAATTTTTAAAATAAATAAAAAAAATGTATCAATAAACTTCGTTTTGTTTCCGTTGCTTTCAGTATATTGTAGATATTACAAAATTGAGAGGTCAAAAGAAAAACTTATTGCAAAGTTACATCAGTTTCCATAAGACACCATTTAATTTGTGAATGTTAATTGTTCAATAACGAGCTTCCTAATTGTCGTGAAATTTTTACACGACCTCTGAAATACTTCATACAAAAACATACCAAATTTTCAGAATTTTATCATCATTTGCGATTTGGGACCCAACATCCTTAATTCTTATTTGATTAGTTACTTTTATTAGTTATCATATTTATTTTAATTAGTTATCTTTTAGTACCGAAAAATTTATCGCGCACTCTGACCGCTTATTTTGTTAGTTTTTACGTTAATTTAAATATAATAAATCTAAAATACAACTTATTTATCTTCTAGCAAAATGTTTGCGCATTACTCACACCCGACCCTATGCCAAATAAATTGTAATTCATAAAAGTAAGCGGAAATATATTTATCTTCGTATTATTATATTCATTCTCATATACTTTCATCAAGCGATAAAGTATTATCCCCAAAAACAATCATCCATCCGACGGCGAATCGTCAGTACCAGAAAGTGAACATACATTGACACAAAAAATTAAAGGAGCAAGAAAAGTTGAACTTTGTCAAAAGTGGTCGTACAAAAAAAAAGGATTTTAAAGCTTCAAGTTTCTAGTTTTAGATCCGACAATGATTTTTTTTTTGAGAATCACTGATTGCGCGGTCGGAAGAAATATCACGGCAAAAAAAATTTTGCAAATTTTTACGTTTTTCAAAGTTCTGCACGTGTTTTGGAGATTTTTTTCTGACTTGACCAATATCAAGGTCATTGAGCCCATTCAATTCACTTCAATTTGCTTTTTTTTTCTCCGTACGACCATTTTTCGCTGAGATATCTCAGGAACTAATGGTCGTACGGGAATTCGATCGGTAGTTTTGGAAACGTGAATACTCTACAAGCTCCGATTATTATTGTGGTGAAACTTTTATTTTTATTTTTGCCATTAGTTTTAGAAAAGTACAAAAAAACGATGTCTTCTTGGTTTTTACGAAATCCACCGCTACTTTGCAAATATTGCGATAAAGACTAATGTTTATGGACGGTCATTCAGCTCAATATTCCCCCAAGAGCCATGCAACATTCCAAGTTGATCCGATTATCGGTCTTTCTTGCCCGATTAACCAAAATTTGAAAAAAAATGAAAGGAGCAAGTTTCCTCCTTTTCAGACATCATTTCATGATTACTAAGAGGAAAAAAAACTTTTCATTACTTTTCGTACAATTGGGTATTGAGTACGAATTGAATGTTCGAAAAAAACCGTGAAAATCATATTGACTAAAAATTTTCGAAAAAAAAAATTTTTCATAAAAAAAATATTGAAAATTTTTTTTTTTATAAAAAAATCAGTTTCGAATTTTTTTTTTTAATGTTGAAATTTTTTTTTAAATCAACATTGTACCGCCAGCATCAGAATTACCCAAAGCATACCACGGGGAGGTACGCTTTGGGTAATTCTACGTACACTTTGGGTAATTCTAATGCTGGCGGTACAATGTTGAATCGAAAAAAAATGTCAACATTGAAAAAATTAAAAAAATCGAAATAGATTTTTTTATAAACAAAAAAATTTCAACATTTTTGTTATTAAAAAAAAAAAAAAATCGAAAATTTTTAGTCAATATGATTTTCAGGGTTCTTTTCCAACATTTAATGCGTACTCAATACACAATTGTACGAAAAGTAGTGAAAAGTTGTTTTTCGTCTTAATAATCATGAAATGATTTCTGAGAAGGAGGAAACTTGTTCCTTTAATTTTTTTTCATATTTTGGTCAATCGGGCAAGAAAGACCGATGAACGGATCAATTTGGAATTTTGCATATCTCTTGGGGACATATTGAGCCGAATGACCGTCCATAAACAATAGTGTTTATCGCAATATTTGCAAAGTAGCGGTGTATTTTATAAAAAACAAGAAAACATCGATTTTTTGTACTTTTTTAAAACTGATGGCAAAAATAATTTTTTTTAAACCTACAATAATAATCAGAGCTTGTAGAGTATGCATTCACGTTTCCAAAATTGCCGGTCGAATTCCTGTACGACCATTAGTTCCCGAGATATCGATGACTGAAGACAAAAGGACGTTTTTTCATTCAGAGGCCGACGAGGAGGCCGATATCAGCGAAAAATGGTCGTAAGGAGATAAAAAAAGAAGCAAATTGAACTGAATTGAATGGGCTCAATGACCTTGATATTGGTAAAGTCCGAAAAAAATCTCCAAAACACGTGCAGAACTTTGAAAAACGTAAAAATTTGCAACATTTTTTTGCCGTGATATTTCTTCCTACCGCGCAATCAGTGATTCTCAAAAAAAAATCATTGTCGGAACTAAAACTAGAAACTTGAAGCTTTAACATCCTTTTTTTTTGTACGAACACTTTTGACGAAGTTCAACTTTTCTTGCTCCTTTAATTTTTTGTGTCAATATATGTTCACTTTCTGGTACTTACGATTCGCGGTCGGATGGATGGTTGCTTTAGGGGATAATACTTTTTTGCTTGATGAAAGTATATGAGAATGAATATAATAATCGAAGATAAATATATTTCCGCTTACTTTTATGAATTACAATTTATTTGGCATAGGGTCGGGTGTGAGTAAAGCGCAAACATTTTGCTAGAAGATAAATAAGTTGTATTTTAGATTTATTATATTTAAATTAACGTAAAAACTAATAAATTAAGCGGTCAGAGTGCGCGATAAATTTTTCGGTACTAAAAGATAACTAATTAAAATAAATATGGTAACTAATAAAAATAACTAATCAAATAAAAATTAATAGTAACCATGATTAAAAAAAAAAGCGCTGAGCGTGAGGAACGATCCTGCGCCCCTACGGACCGAAGCCAGGAACGCTACCAACGGGACCATCTTATCACTTGTGTTAAAGATGCACTTTCTGGCAGTTACGATTGGCGGCCCGATTGATGATTGACTTGTTTTTGGAGATAATACTTTATCGCTTGATGAAAGTATGAGAATTAATATAATAATACGTATATAAATATATTTTCACTTACTTTTCTGAATTATAATTTATTTGGCATAAGGACGGGTGTGAGTAAAGCGTAAACAATTTTTTAGAAGATAAATAAGTTGTAATTTAGATTTATTATTATATTTAAATTAACGTATAAACTAAAAAAATAAGCGTTCAGAGTGCGCGATACATTTTTTTGTATACATTAATAACGCAGAGAATCAAGAGCTAAATAAGCATTGAAATCATCTAAAAGTCTCGCGCGTGCCGTCGCGTGACGTCACGCGCGGGCCGTGCTCAGATTGCTTTTTCCCTCGAAGCCTTCGTTCGGCTTGACCGCACATGAACGTGCTCAGCGTGTCTATGTGTTGGTGTAGCTGCCGAAGGCGCGGTCGGGACAGTTCGACGGCACTCGGCTTTTTCCGAAGATGCCCGAGCGTCGCTCGCTCACGGACACGCGCTACTATGATTGTGTGATGGGCGCGCGAGGGACTAGAGAGAGGGTAACTTTCGCGCGCGATCTGGCTGCACTGCTTCATACTTCCTGAGTCCATTTGTCAAAGATTAGTACTCGACGTTCGCCACAAGAAAACGGCGCGCAATTTAAAATGTCTTGCTGATTGCTGAGTTGCTGATTTTCTGAAATTCTGAAATTCTGAAAATGAATTGCTGATTTTCATTATTTTTTTTAAAGGAAATACTTCTTTATTATGTTCGAGACTTAGGGTATGTTTTATTGCTACTTTTGGCTCTTACATGGATGAAAAAAGTTTGCATTAATCTTTTTGAAAGGGCGGAAGTATGGCACGGTCTTCTAAGCGGGTTGCGGCAGATGTTGTCAGATGGCGTGACCCGTAGCGTCGGCGGGATTAATCTGAAAAAAGCAACGAAGATTTTTCTTTCCTTAACACTCGTATGCATTATGTGAACCAAGAAAAAGTGAGAAATGTTGAAAATCGATGAAATGGCACGCTTTGAAACAAAAAGATTGATTTTTTTTTAAAAATAACGATATTTTGCGATAAAAATTACTCTCATTTTTTAGTTTTAGACAATAAGGTTACAAAGACTTATCTCAAATTTCGTCTGAATCGGTTGATTCCTTTTTTCGCTACACGTCACGCCAGTTTTGAAAATACAGTTGAGAAGACCGTGCCATACCTCCGCCATTTTTGAAGATTCATAAAAAAATATCATGTATATCATATCATGTATATCAAAATTATCAATATCAACATAACCTAAGTCTCAAAACTGCTGAAGAAATCTTTCCTTTGGAAAAATCATGAAAACCAGCAAATTTTTTCCTGGTCAAAAGGTTATCTCTCCCCTTAATGCCTCAGGACTCCAATTTCGTCTTACATGCGCGTAATGAGCGACACGGAGTATTTTTGGCAAATTTCATGCTCCCCGATCCAACCATTTCCATAAAGTCCACTGTTTCAACCCCCTTTTTCACCCATTGAGGATAGACTTATAAAAATCTCTCAGTAGGTGTGCCAATGAGAAGCCTCCGTTCCTTGAGCCCTAAGAGAAAAGTGTCAGATTATGAAACGTCGAGAGCGAGGGCTATACGTAACGTGTTTTCGTGCGCGTTATTCGAGGAGTGGAGAGAGTGCCTAGTGACGCAAGCCAAACGAGCAGGACAGCGCAAAGCCAAGCGTATATTCCCGCATACATCGCGAGTTACGAATATGCCGCGCACGGATTATCCCGAGTTCGCGTTCACTCGCAGATCGGCGACACACTCAACGCTCGAACGTGGCAAGCGAATCCGCGGATGACGGTTGGTAGGTGGAGAGTGGGGGAGGGTTCGCGTTGTTACCGCTGGCGTAGACACAAGCGAGTGTCGGGTCTTTCGCCGCGCTAGTGGTCAGTGCAACGACGTCTCGTCCGACCATCGGACTCGTCGGATTGATTCTGCCGTTCCCGTCGAGCGTCGTTGTCTCTCTCCCTCCCTCCCGCGCGTTCGTCCCGCGCTCGTCTCCATCGTACCACGCCAATTTCAAATTCTTTCCTACGTATTCACAAAACTCGGTGGTACTTTTGTCACTTAATAATCTGATGTTGTCCGTGTGGAACTGCGAATTTCTACGATAAAAATCTCCTTCAAACCCACGAGGTGAGTGACAATTTTACCGGAATCATTAGTTCGATAGAAATTGTCCATCATTTTGTGAGTTCTGCGAACTTGTGAATACACTTTTTAGCCTCTCCTTCCGATAGGAATGTCCTTCGCAATTGGAATTATTCTTTTCGTACTTGGCTTTGCATGTTTAAGTTATCGTTCGTTCGAACGATAACTGATTTGAAACGAGCAAACTTGGGTTCTAAGGGGTTAGGCTACTGTGACGACTCGAAAATTAGGGTTCTTTAAGGGGCTACATCTACCCAGAATCACGAAACAATCGCCAAATTCCGAAAAAAAATCTAGGAAACGGTTCGTAAAACGGAGCCTTAAAAAAATCACCATAAATACGAAAAAGAACATGGCCGCCGGCAGATGATAAAAAATTCACGATGCTTGGCGGTGGACATTCTCCAGTTCAAACGGTCCATCTGATATCTAAAAACGAGACGAGTTGTTCAAGTTAACAATAAATACGAGTCGTTGACGATCCTTGATTTCAAAAATAATTTTCTTTAACCACGTGGCGACGAATTGAATCCCGACCATGCAAAATCTATGAAAAATTCGTCATTTTTACGTAACTATTAAAGAATGAAGATGGATTTTGAAAAAGTGAGATCGTCAACGACCTTCAAATGTTTCTCATCGTATCTCCTATAAATTTGGAAACAATCCATAAAGTGGTTCTCGAGACATCATGTCCACCGACGTTGAAAACAGTGTTTCGATAAAAAAGCGTTCGAAGTTTGAAGTATGGTGCTGCAGTCGCTCGCCCCGCCGACTGTTAGAAGCTGTAGCTCATTCAATTTTAAGAATATTTTGATAACATTTTCAGGGAATATAGCTCAAACGTGATACTATCGAATAAATATATTTTTGGAAAAAACAATTTTTTGACCCACCTAAATACATATGGCCCGTTAAAGAAACTAATTTTCAAAGAATAAGTAAGATGATTAAAAAAATCGTTTGGACGTTCATTGGTACGTACATTAACAAAGTTGTCTATGAAATTTCGTAGACAAAAATATTAATAGTTAGTTATAAACAATCTCGTGAAGGACCTTTGAACGTGAGGGGCCCAACGGCGTACTTTATTTTGGCCACTCAGTCGATCCGAAAAAAAACGAGTTTTTTTTTCTTAAAATAGATAACATTGGCTAAGACTAGAACGAGCCTTTTTTTGTCATCGCATCATCGAAAAAAAATTGTTGCATTTTTTCTCTCGATTTTTATTGTTTAACGTTAAAATAAAATTCTTTGGGTGAACTTCCGAAAAGCTGTTGCACCCGATTTGGCTGAAATTTAGCACATATTTTCTATTTAATATATAAAGTCATCCCTCAAAGGGATTTTTGGCGCATTCCAATAGTTTACGCGATATCGAATTTGTTTGGGTTTTTTTGTTTGTGTGTTTGGGTTTGCTTGGGTTTGTTTGTTTGGGTTACTCTTGCAGTACAGATACTAGTCGGAGGAGTGGGGGTATCGATCGGCCGTAGCGAGTGATATATAGTCGTACGGGCTAACAAATAAACTTTAAAATTTGATTTCTCGTGAACTATGGGAATGCGCCAAAAATCCCTTTGGGGGATGTTTTCATATATCAAATGGAACATCTGTGCAAAATTTCAGCCAAATCGGGTGTAAGAACTTTTCGGAAGTTCATCCTGTCGAACGGACGAAAAAGAAAAAAAAACAACGTTTAGTAATTCGTTAGATAAGTGATTCCTAAGAATGAGCCTAAAATTATTTTTTCCCTATTTTCTCATTTATTGGGTTATAAATAATGATATTCAGTCGGAAGCTGAAATTCACCCTCCCCCATAAAAGTTATGGGGCTTTGAAGTTCGCGGAAACACATGATCAAATAGGGTTTTTTTAAACGTTTCGATGCCTATATCCAGTTTCTTTGTCTGGGTTTGTTGTTTGGAACTTTTATTTTTCCTTAACAAATTTTTTACGAGCAAAAATTTGTTAAAACTAATTTCGAATGAAAAAAACCTCAAACAAACCCAATATAGGCGTCGGAATGTTCAGAAATACCATATTTTTTCACGTGTTTCCGCTAACTTCAAAACCCCATAACTTTTTATGGGGGGGGGGGGGGTGTATTTCGTGGAAACACGCGATAAAATCGGGTATTTTTGAACATTTCGACGCCTATACTGGATTTATTTGGGTTTCTGAAAAAATCATTATTATGTTTAACGATTTTGGGCTGGTAAAAAAAATGTTAACGAAAAATGTCAGCGTCCTCCGACCGAATATCATCATTTATAACCCAATAAATGAGAAAATAGAAAAAAATACTTTTAGCCTCATTTTTCAAAACGACGCTTACCTAAAGAATTACCCAAAGTTTTTCTGCTCGCACGAGCATCAAACGGTTTCCGAAACTTGAGAAACAAAACACAAACAAAACTATCGTGACAAAATGTGATCGAATTGTTCACTCCCTCAGCGTGTAAGACTGACGAAAAGAAGAACAAAAAGAACCCCACGGTGATACCAAGTTTGTACGTGATTATTGTGTGAAATTTGTTCAGATCATTTTTAGTCCGAGTCCCAGAGAAAATTAAAAGTGGTTCGGGTCTCTCGCGCGTCACGGTTCGAGATAAGAACGAGAGAATCGTCTTTGTTGTTTTTCTTTCCCTTCGATCCTTGTTTCGTTCCAGATCTTTGAATCTCGAATTTGAACGTAACGAGAAGCAAAGTTTCACTCTCGACTGTCTACAGTTTTATTCCCAGTTGCACGATTCCAAGTTTGCGTTCATTCGTGTGTTTGAAGGACGAATTATTCCGATTACGGTCTCGTACACAAGTAGAGAGGTATATCGATATTTCATTGTCCATCTCGCACGTATGCACACGCTTGGATACGCAGCGAAGAGCGAATGACGAGAGACTGTCCGATCGTCGCGGTGTTTATTATGGGCAAACAAACGTGCGTACTTATAACTAGACGAGCATTAACGAAACTTAGATGCGTTGTCGAGACGCCTGAAAAGCCAACAAACAACGGAGAGAAAAGAGGATACCGCGCGCGTTGTGGGAGGTGTTAAGATAGCCGTGTTCGAAGACGTTTAAATATGACTTTCAAATGAAGGTAATTATCGGTGCTAAACGAGCATTCGTACCGTGTCATGAAATTCTTTTTGATAAACTGTGGTCTTACGCTGCGCGAGTCGAAACTCGCGGGAGTTTAAGGGGTTAGGCTACTGTGGGAACTCGAAAAATGAAGATATTTGAAAAAATTAATTTCGATGGAATACGTAAGATGGTCGAAAAACCGTTTGGATTTTTTTTATGTACTTTAAGATAGTTGCGTATCGAATTTTAGTAAAAAATGTTAACACCTCGTCTGGAAACGTTTTTTCAGGACCTTTCGTCTGTAAACCTGGGTATTTCAAGTCCTGCCGTTTTTTCACCAACTTAATACATTCGAAAAATTTAAAAAAAAATTAACCTAGTGTTCGAAACATTCAATTTAATATATCAATAATAAAAATACAGGAAAATAAATTTTTTCATATATTTTTTCTTAAACAAATGAAGCATCTTGGTAGGAAAAGAAGTTTTGGCTCGGCCACAAAATACCCCGGTTTACAGACGAAGAGTTAATAATTAAAGACGTTACAAACAATCTCGTAATGGATCTTTGAACGTGAGGGGCTCAACGGTGTACTTGATTCTGGCCACCCGGTTGATCCAAAACAATGAGAATGATTTTTTTCTTAAAATAGATAATTTTGGCTAAGACTTGACCGAGCTTATTTTGGACCCGTGTTTCAATCATGAAAAAAATCATTTTTTAACTTTTTTGTTCGATTTTTCAAGGAAAAATGACATCGTTATTATTAATAACTAAATTTAAAAAATGTTGAGAAGAAAAACGTCGGTCAAGACTAAACTACTATTACACTGAATAAATGTAGCAAATTTCAAGTCAGTCCGTTCATTAGACGTCGAGAAATCGTGTACACTGTTTAAAAAAATATAATTTCCAGAAAAACGCGCTTAAAGTTAGGGTGTCTTAAAATAAGCAAACATTTTCATGTGTTAATAAAACGTATTATTTATTTGAAAAGTACGAATATTTTAATTTTAGTATAAGGTGCAAACATGGAGGTTATGTGTGGAGCACAATATCCGATAAATGGCCACCTCGTCCCTGTTTGCACATGTTACTCGTTTGACAAAATTTTCAATGACATTTTGACATAATTGCGGACTATTTCATCAATGGTGCGTCCAATTGCTTTCTTGAGCTCCGGACTGGTCTGTGGATCATTGGCATACACTTTTCCTTTCAGCAAACCCCAAAGAAAGAAGTCCAATGGCGTCAAATCGCACGATCGTCTTAACGGCCAATTCACATCACCGCGGCGCGTGATAACACGACCTTGAAACTTTGTCTGTAATAACTCTGCAGTAACAATGCAGCAAATAACAATTTCTATGCGTTGCTCGATCGTGTAATTCTCCATGGCTAAATCTCAATACTTCCTGATGCCAGTTGTCAAATATTAGTACTCTATGTTCGGCAGAAACAAAATGGCGCGCAATTTAAAATGCTAGGTCATTTTGAGACACATATTAAAATAGACATATTCGCCACTTTCACATAAATAATACGTTTTATTAATAAATTAGAATGACAGGTGATACTAAGACACCCTTTATTACTAGCATTTCTATCGTTGCAATCATAAGTTAACCTCAAATCTGCGATTCCTGCACCATCTGTTGGACCTTCCTCTTCAATTATAACCCCTCAATGGAACCACATTTCGTTTTCGATTACTTCTTCCATTATTTTCAAAAAGCTCCAATGGACCTTTGTACGCCCTTTCCCGGCACTTGGAATCCTTTCCGGATCTCGAAAGAGACCCGTCCGTGCGACTCGTTTCGTCCCAACTTTCACGTAGAACAGACCCTCGGAATATCACGTGGTCAATTTCCGCGTTCAGATGCGAGAGAGTGAACGGGCATCTCGACACTGCGAGACGGGGCTACGAGGCCAATCGTTTCGTACCTGCGCGTATGAAAGACACTACCTCGGGATAAACTCTTTTTTTGCCCATTTGTCTACGTTCTTTTGTTGTGCCAGGTGTTTCGGCAAATTTCGGTCATTGCACAAAGTAAGACTGAACTCTCATCCACGGTCGAGTGTCTTCGGATCGTGCTCTTTGGGTACCTGGAAAAAATGGGTACGACCACTGTCGTTATTCGACAAGAGAAAGTTTTAATCTACCGGGAATGAGTCGCGAAAGTTTTGTTTTTCTCTTACCCTCCCTGCAAAATGAGAAGAATTCCGATGCCGTGCTATGTTGGCGATGAGCATGTACAAAAATACAAACTCGTATCGTTGAAATTTTGTAGCCTTTTCACCATTATAGTTTATATTTATATTCTATTGATTAACAATGTCAACAACAACAACAACAACAACAACAGCAACAACAACAGCAACAACAACATCGTCGGTCATAATAATAACAATGATTTTTATATAATATTAATTAATAATAAATTACATCGAAATTATGTAATTTAATAATTTACAATGAAATTATATTTTATATAATAATATACGAATAACGATACGATATTTTATTGATGAACAATGTCAACAACCACAACAACAAATGTAATAATAATTATTCTTGTTTAAAAGTAATATTAATTAACATTAAATTATACTAGAATTATTAAATAAAGAAATTTATAATATCATTTTCGTCAAAATAATAATTATTATCTAATTATTATTCATAAAATTATTAATAATAATAATACATTTATAGCAGTAGTATTTATTCCAGGTATACCCCTTAGGGGTTTTTACACAGAAGTACATTTGATGTCCTTATCAATATCGCCTTAAAACTAATCTTACATTACTAGTAATAATATATTTATAATAATAATTAATTAATATTAATAGTAATATTAATAAATAATAATAATAACAATAAACTAAAAATATTAATGAATAAATAATAATAATAATATATGAATAATAATAAATTATAATATTAATAATAATAATAATAATAATAATAATATACGAATAATAATAAAACGATATTAATGGAAATAGTAAATGCTAATATGAATAGCAATAATAATGATAATAATACAACAGAGAGAAATGTGCTACACGTTTGAAGCAACAAAAGTGGGGTCCATCACTTTGACCGATGACCATTCGTCTCTGCAAGTCGTTCAATTCAACAGACTGCTGAATAAAGGAAATTTTTTTGGAACACTTTTATCCTGGCTATTTCTTAATATAAATAAACATCAGTTATAAGGAAAATAGCACGCACGGCGACACGGTTTTTTGTCATTAAAAAAAACGTTTAATGTCGGTAAGATCAATATGTTGATATTCATTGTAATCGTCGTGTTTTTGTCACTCGTAATGTTATTGGTGAGGGATGCCGAGCGGAATTTAAATGGGAACGGGCACGCTCGATTTTGCAGGTACATAGCGCGGATTAACGCGCTTTTATCGATGATGAAACTACTGGCAGGTGTGGAGGAGGTGAGCGAAAAGGCCGAGACCGAGGTAACGCACAATGGGAAACACCAGAACAACAACAATAACACGACGAACGAAAAACTGAATTCCGCCCAGCCGATTCGAGCGGGAGAAGTCACCAAAGCAGCTCCCAATAGAGTAAGCTCTCACAATACAACTCGATCGACAGTTGCCAGAGGCATTTGCGGGTAAGGTTCCGACTCCCCCCACCCGCCGGATTCGGCTTAAATTTTGCACAAACCTTCGTTTTAATATTTTAAGACAGCCCCTGAAGGAATTCTTGGGCGACGCGCAATACTTTTTGGGTTTATTTGGGTTTGGGTTTGTTTGGGTAATTTTGTTTGGACGAAACGGAGAGCGCGATCACATATATAGTTGTGAACGGAGACGTAGCAGATATAGATATAGTCGACGCGCGTTACCAAAAGAAAAACGTTGAAATTCAATATCTCGAAAAGTATTGCGAGTCGCCAATTATTCCATTAGGGGCTGTCTTAACATATTGAAAGGAAGGTTTTGGAAAATTTCAGCCGGGGGCCGGAGCTTTTCGGAACCTTATTCGCATCCGCAACAACTTGTATGGGCTTGAGGTTTTTTATTTTGCGATATAAGAATTTTAAGCGCGGTTTTCCCTTTAGGGGAGGAAAAATTTGCTGATTTTCATAATTTTTTTTTAAAGGTAAGTCTTCTTCACCATTTTGGAGACTTAGGGTATGCATGGTGAAGTTTGCATCGTTGGAGCGCAACGAAAAATAATTATTTTTCATTGTTTCATTTTTTTTGGCTGCTTTGGGCTGTGATTGTCACTCAAATGTTCGTACGAATTCTCATTAGGCATTTACGAATTTAATTTGCAAAGAAAAGGCTTCGGATAATGATAAAAATGAAAGAATGAAAAGTCAACGAAAAATTCGTTGAATTGCAACGATTAATTTGGAAATAAAACTAACGGAGATTTTTCTTTAACGCGTTACCCCCACTTGTAGCGCAAAAAAGGCCTTTTTCATGAATTTTTTAAAAGAAAACTACAAAACTTTTTTAATCGATCAATATACCATCTTAAAGAACACATCTTGGAGAACTTTCAGTAATTTTTTTATTGAAAAATATTACATTGTTTAGTGGCAAATGGCCGTCAATGAAATAATGTTTTTATATACACGGTTTGCGGTGACCAACATTGCGGCGAAGTGGATCATCTGAAAAAAAAATGCGGATGGATTTAGTCAAATATAAGTATAAACTAGTCTTTAATCGAAGGATTTTAAAAAATATTCATTTTTCACAAAATGGCGGACAGTCAAAGTTAATGGTTCGATTTTAACGAAAAAAGGGCCGTTTTTTGGCTATAAAACGGCCATTTTTTTTCGAAAAAAAAAATCGAACGATTAAAGACTACATTTTTATGTATTAAATAAGCCTGCAAAATTTCAAGAAGATCGGTTCATTAGTGTTCGACTAATCTTGGTCACCGACTTCAGAAATGCCATTTTGAGAAAAACGCGTTTAAAGTTTCAATTTCAGTTCTTCAATTCACGGATTCTTCTCTTTCAACGCTCATATCTCAGTCAATTTTGTTCGGATCGACTTGAAATTTTCAGGACATATTCTCAGATACTTATACTTCGAAAAAATGCAATAGAAAAATCGATTTTTTCAAAATCGCAAGTGGGGGTAACCCCTTAATCAACATTCTTACATGGAACGTAAACCGAGAAAAGGTGAGAAATATTGAATACCGATGAAACGGTACGCTTTGAAACAAAAAAAATTGAGTTTTCCGAACAAAAATGGCTACATTATGCTATAAAAAAGACTTTTTTTTCCACAAACATTTGGGGTCATGTTTTACATAATAAAGTTAAAAAAATGTATACCAAATTTCATCAGTATCGGTCCGCGTATTGTTAAAGATTATCTAATAAAAATAACAAAATAAAACATTGAGTCTCATAAATAGTAAAGGAATCTTTCCGTTTAAAAAAAATCATGATTCTTTTAATAAAATCGACTTTTTCCCCCGCGTGAAGATATCTCCCCTCTTAAAGGTGATGATTTGAATTAACTCGGTTGAAAAAAATTATTATAATAATAAAATAAATTAATATATAATAAATAATATATAATAATAATAAAATTATTATATAATTTTATATAATATATTTGATAATAATAAAATAATAATATAAAAAATAAATAATATATAATAATAATTAATTAATTAATTAACTCGGTTGAAAAAAATAATTATTGGTAACTCAATATAACGACAAAACGGAGTATGATCAATTTTTGGAGATTTTCCAAACCATATTTTCTTGCGGTGGATTTTTTTTCGAAGTTTTTACAATCGAGCTAGAACTCGAAGTTTCCTCCTACTGAACCGCTCGCACCGACTACGCATTACTCGAATTTCGAGTTTATAATTTATGCAACAACGGTTCCGAAATAACGACCGCTCACGAGGGATACGAATTTGATCTCGCGTCACTAGTCTACCCGACGATAGTCCTCTGATTTGGATGAAAAATATTCAGTCCACGTCGTACGAGACGTTTGTCTATTTCGCTAGAACGTTGGCTGATCGTTCAACGTAAATAATTTGCATTCCTGTGGTCCGCTATTTTCCCTATATTTCCCAATGGATCCGAGAGATGAGCCAATTCGGACAAATCTCCGAGCACCAACTGTACTTTGGGCGGGAGATTCGTGAGCGAAGAGCGAAGAAAAATATTAATTTCCGGAAGGAAAAATAACGAAATTCCAAAGTAAAAAATTGTCTTTCGAGTATTATAAAGAAAGCTTGGCGGCATTTCAACTTTTTCCTATTGCTGCTCTAGTCTCGGCCCAATGTTTCCGCTGCAGTGTCGATCGAAATACCACGTTTTCATTAAATACAGTCGGCTACTGCAGTGCGGCATTTTTCGGACCCCGCATAAGAATTAGAAGCTCTTGAAACTTCGTTACTTCCGTCTGTCACAAAAGGCATGCCCCCCCCCCCACTCTCGCTGTTATTGTAAACTCTGAAATAATTCCCGATTGGCTTAGAAGTCTGAGATAATTCTTGAAAATATCCTTCCGTGAGTGTTTTTTAGTCAAACTTCATTGCGGTTACTGTAATGTAGTTCGTTTTCGAAAGAAATGAGAAAAACGAGCTTCAAGGCGTTAGGCTACTGTCAAGACCCAAAAATCAGGGTTGATTTTGCCTATCCACCGCGATTTACATCGGTAGCGATATATACGGTATTCCTACATCAAAAAAGGATAGAAGTATACGGGTTACAAAGAGGTTTCGAACGATACCCTACGCTAATTCGTTACAATTTTGCGTAGAATGTACCATAATTACTGTATAATGTTAATGAATGCTGGAATTTAATGAAAACTTAATTTTTTATGAAAGGTTTTTAATGAAAACTGGAAATTGCATATATTTTATAGCATGATGTTTGCGGTTCTATAGTATGATGATTGTGCTTAATCGTAACTCAAAACGGTTATGGCCGTAAACTAATAAAATAAATAAAAACCGTCGTATATAATATTATTGTTTTGGCCTCAACAAAGAGCTTGAAGATAAAGAAAATAGTAAATAAAGAATGGGCTTCACCTTTTACTTTGTATCATAAACAGGCGTGCGTACGGGTATCCGATTTTTTTCCAAATTTTGTGACTGATAGATTCGATCAAACATTTCCGACATTTGATAAAACCGGCACAACCTATTCCTGCTGGTAACTTTTATCCAGACTTAGAATTTGGGATTTGTCAATACGAATACGTCAGCTACGAACTTTAACGAACGTGTAGAATACATCTATGAGAAAAAAATTCACATGTTTTTTAGCATCATAAGACGTAGATTACTATGATAATGTAAAGTTGAAAGACGGATAATTCGTATATTCTGCCTAACCTCATCATATAACCGTTACGACAGTTTCAAAGCACATTTTGTAATGCTGTATTTGTTATTAAAGGCCATAAATATGGATAAACTATTTCTGGTCCCTATATGTACCAACACGTAAGACCAAGGTCCCGCTTTTAACCGTCGTACATATAAAAGTAAAAATTTGAAATATCGTCCTTAATTTTGTATACATAATGAAATTAATGGACAAATTCAACTGTAATCGCAGTTGTAAACTTATGTATATCGCTTCTGCGATATGTACAATCGGCCTCCATATGAACCTCTCCACACACATATATATATATACACTGTAAAAAAATATATGAAATTTACAATACATTTAAGATACAAAGGAATTTGAATTTTACGAACTCAGTAGATGAAATTAAATTTGAAACACTTGTATCGTAAATTTAAAATAGGAACATGAAATTCTATAACGTGGATATAGAATTTAATAGATGGAACATGGAATTTCAAAGACAAGTTTGTAAATTTGTGGAAAATGTATTGCATTAACCCGTGTCTTCAATTGAAAATTACCACAGATGTATGATAAATCAACTCTAAAAAAGAGAGCATTGAAAATACAAAACAAGTTTGAAAGTTGTTTACAGCTGCCTGAAAAATATAATATATGTGAAACTGAATTTTACGATACGTACAATTTTCACAGATTTATTTAAAAGTGCGAAACTGGAATTGAAAAAAGAATTCATAAACGCTGATGAAAATCACATGAAACAACGTGAAAATTATATTAAATTTACACTACATTTAAGGGACAAAAGAATTGAATTTTACGAACTCAGTAAATGAAATGGAATTTAAGACACTTGTACCGTAATGTTCAAACAGGAACATGAAATTCTAACGTGGATATAGAATTTAATAGATGCAACATGGAATTTCCAAGAAAAGTTTGCAAATTTATGGAAAATGTATTGCATCAACCCGTGCCTTAAATTAAAGATTACAACAGTTGTATATTAATTCAAATATAAAAAACAGAGTATTGCAAATACAAAACGCGCTCAACCCACTTCGGCCGCTCGCGACTACCGATGGTCGCGCGTATTTCGCGTAGCGTCCGAGGGACGGCGCCTTGTTCCGCACTTTCCCATAGCCACTCGCAGCTTCGGTCGGGCATATAACCCGACCACCGGCTACGATCGTCCTGGGAAAAACAGACGCGTTTGCAACTCGTGCACGCGTCGGAGAGTGTCACAAATTCGTTACTTCTCCATATCCACGCCAGAGCCGCAGTTCTTGAACTCGCATTTTCGGAAGGAAATTATTTTTCCCTTTTTACGGCGCCAGGTGTTGAGGAAAGAAATTTCACAAAAATCACCTTTTTCTCTCTAGCTCCCGTCGAGGAGGATAAATACGAGTCACATTTTCAGTGGGCTTAATTATCAATTTCTGAAATAAACTTAATACTTAGGATCAGTAATTTTAATACACACCCGTATGTTGATATTAGCAAGTGGTTCTTGAATTTAATATACACTCGTATATTGATATCACCAAATGGTTCTTGATTTCAATATACTTGGATGTGATTATTTCTTTACACGTGCATTATTTTTTAAACGCACAAGTATATTAATATTACGGAGCTCCGCTTTTATTTTTCAAATAACCTGTTTTGGATTTTCAAAGTCGTATCTGAAATTTCATAAGCGGTATCCGCATAAAAACTTCCTATACTTGTGTATTAATTTTCATACAGAAATTTTTTACAGTGTATATATATTATTCGTCCGTATACTAGCTTATACGAATCCCAATAATATGTACGCCTACTGGAAATACGGTGTGAACTGAGCCGCTATCCGGACGAACAATATACGATGATGGGAAAATCGTTTGGACATTTATTTGTACGTGTACCACATTTGGTACGGAAATAAGGATTGAAGAAGTTATAATCGATCTTGTAAAGAACCTTTAAACGTTAAAGAAACAGCGAAAACGAGCTTTTTTTCCGTAAAATAGATAATATTGGCTAAGACTTGACCCAGCCTTTTTTGTCATCGTGTTTTAAACATTTAAAAAATGTTGAATTTTTTCTCGATTTGTCGAGGACAAATGACATTATTCTAAATAACTGATGAAATAAATGTTAAGAAGAAAAGCGGCGGTCAAGAGTAAACTACTCTCACACTGGGTGTGCCGAATTTCAAGTCAATCGCTCCATTAGAGGTCGCGAAATCTTGTACACCATTTTGAAAAACATAGCTTCGAGAAAAACGCGTTAAAAGTTTTACGAGAGCAGTTCTTTCGTTGTAGTAATAAATTTACCTTCAATATCCGATTCCTGTTAATTTGGCAAAATTCAACCTGACACATTCGCTGCACAATACGAAACATGTTGCGCAAAGTATTCTTGTTTCCCAAAAACCATATTAATAGACACGCCTACGGAAGTAATTGAAGTTTGTGGTATCGAAGTTTGCGTCGTTAGAAAGTAACGAAAATTCTTTTCTTTTAAAACATTTTTATTTGTCTTTCTATGTGAAATATTTGATTCACACATTCCGGTCCCAAATTTCTGAACGAATATTCTAAAAAAAACCAACTCTCCAAAAAACCAATTTAGAAAGAACCAAAAAACCAACTCCCGTTGCTCAAATCTGACACAAGAAAATTGAGAAATTCGTATGAAATAATCGCTTTCATACATTCGAACGATGCAAACTTCCATTTCATTCGCGTTCGGAATAATCAATTGCGTATTTCGAAAGCTACGGAATATTACTTTACGTAATTCGACACGCACTTGACCGATTGCCGTCCGAATGTTTTTCCATAATTTGCAACGAAAGAATCAAAAAGTATCGATAGCGATCGAGTGCATTTCAGCGCTCCATCGGATTTAGCTCGAGGCGTAGCTGAATCAGCATGATTGCGATTCGTTGAAAAATATCATATCGAATTTCCTTCAACACGAGACGCTTTCCTCGCGCGAGTTTGCTTCCTACAATTTCACAATCATAAGCGTGAAACTCGAATCGGCCGTTATATCGCACATGGACATGTACGAGCAGACGCATCGTGCATACGGACACGCATCTGTCCGTTTCTGGGTTAGCCTGTAATGCCCGTGATTTTCGATGCAAATTTTCACCCGTTGTATACTCGCTCGACGATAAACTCTCCGAACGCTGGTGATAAGTTTTTTTGTTGTTGCTGGATCTCTGGCTCTTATTTCTTTTATAATTCTTTTACAATTCTTTTACAATTATCGCGCAAATACGTCCAAAATCAACCAAAATACGTTCAAAATCAATATGTCCAAGCAAATACGTCGAAAAATAAAAAAAAGAAGATATCCTCGAGCGTGTTTCTCACGCAAGAAAGAAACCCATTTTTTAAACACAAAGGTGACATATATTGTGAGCCTTCGAAAAAAATCACCAAAAATACGGAAAAACAACAAAAACCTGGCCATTGGCAGACGAAGAAATTTTTTTTCGCGACTTTTCGCGGTGGACACTTTCCAGCTGAAACGGTCCATCCGAATTCTAGAAACCAAACGGGTTATTCAAGTTAACGATAAATACGAGTCATTGACGATCGTCGGTTTAAAAAAAAAAAAATTTCAACAACGTGACGACGAATTGAAACTCGAGCATACAAAATCTATGAAAAAAAGTCGTCATTTTTACGTAACTATTAAAAAAGAAATATCGATTTTCAAAAAGTGCGATCGTCAACGACCTTTAAATGTTTCTCGTCGAATCTTCTGTGAATTTGGAATAAATCCAACAAGTGGTTCTCGAGATATCATGTCCACTGGCTTTGAAAACAGTGTTTCGGCAAAAACGCGACTGTTGGAAGTTGTAGCTCATTCAATTTAAGGGCAGATATACACCTAGGAACCGGAAAGAAGGTCATTTTTGTGAATTTTTTCAAGGAAAACTATTTGAAATTTCGTATTGGGGTTTTAATGATCTAAAAGTATATAGATTCAAAAATATGTTTAATTTTCTTTATTTAAAAATATCAAAAATATACCAGAATATTGTATGATCCTTGGGGCGTCGTAAAAAAATCGGTACCCAAAATTTCTCGAAAACCAATGAACCGATTGCCTTGAGGTGTTTTGTGGTTATTCTATACACCATTATCTAGTACTTGTGATAGAATTTTTTTTTCCGTTACTTAGTTTTTGTCTTATAGGCACAATAATAACTAATTTTTGGCCCGAAAATCACTATTTATGTTCAAACGTCCGCCATTTTGTCATAAATCGATATTTTCAAAATCGGCTATGACAAGTACTAGATAATGGTGTATAGAATAACCACAAAAAATCTCAAGGCAATCGGTTCATTGGTTTTCGATACATTTTCGGTACCGATTTTTTTACGACGCCTCAAGGATCATGCAATATCCTTGTACATTTTTCATATTTTTAAATAAAGAAAATTAAACATATTTTTGAATGTATATACTTTTAGATAATTAAAACCCCAATCCGAAATTTCAAATAGTTTTCCTTGAAAAAATTCACTCAAAAATGACCTTTTTCCCCTTAAGGTGCCCTTAAGGTGCCCCATAAGGAGAATTTCAATGATATTTTCAGGGAATATAGCTAAAAGGTGATACTATCGAATAAAAATATTTTTGGAAAATGCCATTTTTTACCCAAGTAGGTAGATGTAGCTCGTGAAAAAAATCTTCACCCAATCGTTTTAATTCTGGAAATAATTTTCGCTTTAGAAAGTACCAACAATCGCAATTACGAAAGAAGTTGAGCAAAGAGGTTATGGAATTGCAGGTGTACTCTCCAACTTCTAGGAGGATAACTTTCGAAAAACAATTTCAGAGCTAAAAACACAACGCGTGAAAATATTTTGCGACGCAAGATATAGCGACGATTTTATTCAACAACTTCGAGTTAATATCCGAGGCAGTATTGTTGTCTAAAGCGCTATTTTGGAGGTAATTTTAAGGATGGCATACCTTTTAACCTTTACGAGTTAAAAAGACATTTTACATATGTTTATGGGTCCTCCAAAACTATGTATGAATAAATTTCAAAAATGTATTACCATGTACTTTTGTACGTTTTTTTACGACGGTGTGCGGAAAATGCCCCTAATTGGTCGTCAGTGTTGCGGACGTTGTATGAATCTGAAAAAAATGAAACATATTCATCATCTGTATAAGTGTTGTTTGGTATCAGCAAAAAAAATGTATAAACTCGGCGGCGTAGCTAAACTTTGATTATCAATTTTTCCTATTTTTCTGACAATTCTACACGTTGTGTAAACAAAAAAATTATTTCTCTCAATTCCTCTATACCAACGTTGAAAGACAGTTTACTGAAAGTACATGCCAAATCTGAGCCCAATCGGCCAATAGGTTGTTGAGATATCGTCGTCGATTTAAAAAGCATAGTTTCGAGAAAAACGCGTTTAATAATAATATAATAAAAGTGCACCTTTGCGTGTTTGAACATTGAGAATAATTGACAAAATCAACTGTGGGGATTAATGATAAGTGATGTAATGCATTAAGTTCATTTTTGGAATTGTTGTCCGTTTGCCTGTTTGTGCACGCATCACGTGAAAACTACTGAACCGATCTGACCATTTAGTTTTTATTTCGTTGCGATCGGCTCACTCAGTCAAGAGATAGGAGAAATTAAATTTAAAAAGTTAATTAAAAAAATGGCATCGGTACGTATTTCCCATTCGTATAACTCGGCTAATTTTATGAGTATCATTAAACGGTTTTCACATACGTATTCAGAAAGGTCTGGAGAATAATAAAATAAAATAAGAAAAACGATTTTTTCAAATTTCTTGACAATAATAGTGCCTTAAAGGGTTATGCCTAGTTTTAACAGTCGAAAACAGCTCATTTTTGGGATTTTTAAATATAAAATTGGGATGATACATTTCTACAGAAATTAGGTATTTAAAGAAGTATCATCTGAAGAACACTATAATTTATTGCGTAAAAATGTTCAATTATAATCGATTTACAGCCGAAGTCCAGGAATTAAAAACATATTTTGCCGTGAGCAATGCCCTTCTGAACCAGGTTATTTAATATAAAAAAATGAACAGATTTCGTCAGTATATTAGTTTATCCTATGATTAACCCTTCGACTGCACACTTCCGCCACGAACCTCTGACTGCATATGGGGTCGATCGACCCCAGACATATTTCAGATCGTTGTATTTCGGTGAATATGCCTTTTTTTTACAGACTTTTTTTTTTTTTTAGTTAATGATCCTTATTTTATGGCCTAAAATTTGTTTTTAACAAAAACAAACATTACATTCCCGAACATTTGTTCAAAGTGGGAGATGCGTTGAAAAATATGTATTTGCATGAAAAAGATCATAATTTTCTTTTTCAATACATAAAAAATATACTTTGAGGCTTTTGAGGAAGGCTTGAGAGGAAGGTTTGTAGATACGAAAAAGGACAATGTCGGCCGTCTTTCCAAAAAATATATTTATTCCGAGGCTTGAATTTGAGCATTTTCGGGATAGTCAAAAATGGAAAAAATCAACTCTTTTGGCAGATTAATTGTTGAAAACGTATATGTTCCACTTTTTTTTTTACTTCAATGACTTATTATTATTAACATTTACCGAAATCGACGCATAAATACATTCGGTGCGCGTTGCACATAGCCCTCCTGCATAACGGACTCTTGCTTTTAGTTTTACGATCGGCATTTTATATATTGATATTTATTATAGTAGCAAAAAATGAAAAATATCTATGAGCGTTTTCTATCGTAACTCACTTACATGTAGTAATAAAATACCAAATATCATAGAAAATGTTTTTTTTTCACTATCACCGCACGGGTGGGGATCGGCAGGATGTGGGATGGGGGCCGAGTGTCCACCTATAGAGCAGGAGTGCGGGAACATTCGAGCCCCGCACTGCGGCCGCATAGATTACCCCGTTTTACGATACAGTCAGTTAAAGAAAAAACCGGAAAAACCCTGCAGTCGAAATGTTAGTTGAAGGAATTTCCAAAATATCAATTAAAAAAAAAATGCCGCGTGTTCAAAGTGAGAGCTTCGATGTTTGCGAAAAAATGGCAATTTTTCGTTCATCAAATCGAAAGTATCCAGTGGAAAAAAATGTTCGATCATACACTATATTTTGACATCAAGAAACAGCCCTAAAGATTTCAGAAAGGGGTCGATAGATTTTGAGATACTTTCCTCGCCGATTGTGAAAACGTAGTTTTGAGAATAAAGCGTTTAAGGGGGAATATACCTTTGTGAGAGAAAAATCAAGGGTCATTTTTGACAATTTATTTAAGAAAAACAAAACAATATTTTGAAACTCGGTTTTTTTTACATGTTGTACAAGTCTTAAGGATGTTGAGTCCCAAATCGCAAATGATGATAAAATTCTGAAAATTTGGTATGTTTTTGTATGAAGTATTTCAGAGGTCGTGTAAAAATTTCATGACGATTAAGAAGCTATTTATTGAACAATTAACATTAACATGTTTCATAGGGACTCAACATCCTTAAAGGAAAAGAAAACATTTTTTCAAATTATTTTGAAACAAAATGGCGGCGCGGTAGTCGATGAAAGAAAACTCCGTTTTTTCATAGTCCTCGACAGGCATATTCGCACAGCGGATCATATTCAAGCTAGAACAAAAAACGAAAAATATTTTGAAAGTAGATATAAAAAACTAGTCCAATACGTAGGGGTTTTTCAAAATATTGATTTAAAAAAATTGCGTTAATATGGAAAAAAAATCGGTCGAATATCGATCGGAAATTTTTTAAATTTCAACTTATAGAAAAAAATCCTACGTACTGGACTAGAAAATGTTGTGAAGAAGCTACAGTAAAAACTTCAAGTCACTCGATTGAAAGCTCGACGCGCTACGCATACGCCCGCGTCTAAAAACGTAGCTCGAGGAAAACGCGTTTAAAGCCATTTTTTTCAAAATAATTTTAAAAAATTTCTTTTACTTCAAGACTTGTATTAACGCGATAAAAAACCGAATATAAAAATATTGTTTTGTTTTTCTTAAATAAATTGTTAAAAATGACCCTTGATTTTGCCCTCACAAAGATATATTCCCCCTTAAAGTTTCGAACGACGCCCCGAGCGTTCCGACGAGCGTCAACATAACAGCCCATAAACCTGTCAATTTTGATCCGAGATAACCTTGAAATTTTCAGCGGAAATTTATAAGATGATATACCGTCAAAATATATTGGTATTGAAAAAAGTGATTTTCGGCTTCTTCGATTGGAGTATATATTTGAAAAAAAAACCAAAATATTGACTACACACCAATTGGCAAATGAATAAAAGTATCTATCGATGAAATCCATAAATATACGAAAACATTGAACAATTTCGAAATTCTCCGGACAAATCTACAGAGTCAGAAGAACTTTCTACAATCGAATGTGCGTTACAACTCAATATACATCTTGAATCTGCAAAAAATATATGCAGAATCCCAGCAAAGCTGCCAAAATCCCGATGCTCCGATTTTATTATTCGTACTTGAGATTACCGGTCATTATACTTACTTCGGTCATAACTTTACCACGACTGAAGAAGATGACCTGCTCTGCGCTATATTTACGATGGATCGATTCGTTTTCGTTTGGCAAGTGCCTACAAGCCCTGTGTTTTCACGTGCAGTCCGTATTGAAAGTCGTTTTCAATGCTGCAAGTAAAATCCGGCAGACGCGGACGCCGGCCTCCCGTCTGCAACGCGTCGATAGTCTCGTGGAAGCGTCCGGCGCACACGCCGTGAACGGACGACGTGCAGCAAAAAAAAAAACAAAATTCAACGCTGAATGAGCGATAGCCGCATTTTTTTCGCTCGCCATGTCCTAGTCCAGTTTGAAGAAGAGAGACGAAAGAGAGAGGGGGGAGAGGGAGAAAGAGAGAGAGAGAGAAAGAGAGAGAGAGAGAGAGAGAGAGAGGGAGGGAGAGAGGAAGAGAGAGAAGAAAGGAGCCTGAGGCTCTGGCTTGACACAGTGCGAAGATGAAAAGCAGGTCCCGTTGCTTCGACCCACTTATATCGTAACTCTCCTATCTCTTAGATATGCAGGTTTAAATACCTGTTTATGATGCTGACTCCGTAAATGGTTTCGTCTCCCCCCTCCTCTCTCTCTTTTTTTTTCCTCGTCACGATTTCTTTGTTCATTTCTCTTTTTCGTTTGCGCCCACATGCACCCCCCCTTTCCGTCTCTCTGACGGTTTCTCTCTGATCGAAATCTTTTTTTTTTTTCATCATCCCTCTGTCTTTCCGCAAGCCCTCATTTACTTTGGTACCCAATGATGCTGCCTTTGTTGTCTCGGAATGGCACCTCCATTAAGGCCACCGTAGCCATATATGAACAGAAATAACAAACACGTGATTCTCTCTTTCACGGGCAATGACTCGACGCTTTTTCTTTTGTGTATTAAGTGCCAGAGGTCGATCCTTTTATCCAACTTGAACCATTGATCCAGCAGTTGGATCGACGTCTACAACTTTTCGAGTTGGCGAAAGAAAATGATGCAAAGTTGACGTCAAAGATCGATGAGGTACCTTAGACTCGAAAAAGTACCTTGGCGAAGTTTACACGCTTCAATTATTGAGTCGATTTACGTTGAGGGCGCGATCGTGTCAAGTTTCAAGGTCGCTTAATGACCACTGGGAGGAGGAGTTCGTAAAATATTAAGTTATAGGCCTTATCGATCGTGGCGGTTCAACGTATCTTTCAACAATTCGGTATCTTTTGTTCTGATCTTTTTCTGAATAAGTGTCGTTGAAAAATAAACACGGCCGACGTAATTGTTTCTTCGGTTAAGGTGGTGCTAGCGGATTGACTAATCGACAGAAAATATATAAATGGTCGAAACTGGAAAGGGTAAAATATAATACATTTGGGTATAATAATAAACATGATGAGGAAAATAATTATTTGAGACGTGTATGTGATAACTGTGTATCGTATTATGAAAATAAAGCGCAAAAATTAGTCGATTCAATCGAATAATATCTGCACGAAATGTCCCGTAACCTATATTTTCCATGGAACATACGTGACCGCGACAGTTTTCTTGTTATTTATCGCTTTTCGCATAGCTCCGATCTAATCGCGAACTATTATTATTTCCGTTCCAATGTTTGATCCGCACGGATTTTCTATAAGGTGCGGGTTGAATGCATTGGTTTCGTGAATTAATTACTATTGTATTTAGCCGGTAAGGCATGCAGAGTTTTCGCGGACGTCATTCTGTATGTCTATATTACGGTATATTAAAAAATCAATTTTCTTTCCAATGAGGGGGTTCGTGCACAACCCGAGGGATTAGGCTACTGCGATGATCCGAAATTGAGGGTTATTTGAAAATTAAATTTGAAGGAATAAGGAAGATTATTGAAAATATTGTTGAGACAGTTATTTGTGTAGACAGTCGAACTTCGGTATAACGAATCTGTAGCGAAGTTCGTCGTATCGAGTTTTCGCTATATTGAGGTTTCGTTATATCGAGGTCATGCGCCGTAAAATGTCATTTCAAAAACATACATTAGTATTATAAATATAGGGATATTATGTAAAGTAAGAAAGGTCGAAATTAGAGCCATTTTTACGAGCAATTTCCAATTGGAGCATAATGCATATTATCATGTCGTAACATTTCGGATATCTATCGGAAGGGAATGAACAAATTTTCGTTATATCGAGGATTTTGTTATATCGAATGAGATTGAAGTTCACATCGTTGTAATGCAACGAAAATGCATGAATTGTTCGTACAACAGTCTCTTTATTATTTTTTACGACACCTATTCAGAGATCTACAATATAAATATGTCGCAAATGATTTAGCATAATAATAAATGTAAGCAAATAAAAATATAACAGAGAACTTTCGTTGCATGCCAACGATGCGAACTTCAACAACATTATATCGAGGTTCGACTGTACATCAACAAAGTTGTGTAGGAAATTGTGTAAATACATAGTAATAATTATGGAAGTTAAAAGCAATCTCGTGGAGGACCTTTGAACGCAAGGGAATCAACGGTGTACTTGATTTTGACCACCGGGTTGATCCAAAATAAAGAAAACGAGTTTTATCTCAAAATTGATAATATTGGCTAAGACTTGACCGAGCTTTTTGTTCTTACCGCATTTCAATCATGAAAGAAACATTTTTGAACTTTCTTTTTCCGATTTCTCGAGGTAAAATGACATCATTATTGTTAATAGCTAATGAGGAAAAATGTTAAGCAAAAAAACGTCGGTCAAGACTAAACTGCTATTACACTGAATAAGTGTACGGAATTTGAAGTCAATCCGTTCATTAGACGTCGAGAAATCGTGTACACCGTTTTGAAAACTAGAGTTACGAGAGAAACGCGCTTAAAGTTTTACTAGCAGTGCTATCGTTGCAATCATAAGTTTACCTTCAATCTGCGATTCCTGCACCATATGTTGGACATTCCTCTTTCATTTGAGTTGCCTGAAGCGACGAACGTGTTCCGCAAGTGCATTAACAACATCGCAATCTTATCGCTGTTGTTCCTCCGTATTAGTTGAATTTATCGATAGCAATTGGCAAGCTCAATATCAATGATTTATTTTTTGTTTCATCTTGCACGATATAATGTAAGGCTACTGCACGGTCGTTGGTTCGAGCACTCGTGTACAATCGAGCCGATAAATTATCATAAACCGTCAAGTATGTTAAACATTTGTTCTCTTCTGCAATCCATTGACGTTTCGTCCGAGAGGTCAGTTATACGAGAACTTCTCATGTCGCGGAACACGACGTTGTTGCCTTGATTTCCGGTTTTCGATAATTTCGCATTACATTGATTGTTGCGCGCGATAGCTTTCCCACTGTTATCGTTAGTTGCGTTATCGCAGGGTCGTGCAGTTTTCTAGAGAAAATGCAAGGTCGAGAATTAAGAAGCCGAAATTAAAATATGTCTTTACGAAGCCGAAATTGACTTTGGGCTTATTTTACAATCATTCACTATTCAGGTCGTTCGAACTAGACACCTGACACACCGCAGTGACACTGCAGTCCATGTATAAAAAATCGGCAAACGTGACCCACTCTATATTGCTTCCTTATTCATTTTATCATATTTTTTCTTTTATTGAATTCTTGAAAGTTTGGTCCCGATTTGGATCAGCAATATTTAACATTGTCAGAATGTTTTTTTTTATGCAACTATTCATATTGGGTCTCGGTTAATGATTACTTTCACTAGGGCATATCATTTTATGTACAGCAATGAACATTATTTATTTTTACTTTCGTAATAGATTATCATAATTTTTAGTGGACGTAAAAAAACTACAAAATGTGGAATCAATCGTAAAATTACCACAAAATTATTGATGCAAAATTCACAATGAATTATAACGTCTTCGGGATGATTGTTCATGATGGTGAAGTTTGCATCGTCGGAATGCAATGGAATTACATTTTCTTTCTCAATTACTCACATTGGTTGGCTGATTCAGATTATGAAAATCGGCCAAGCTTTTTCGCTCCTTATACTTTGTTAGGCCTTAATCTTTTTGTTTTAATTGTGTAAAAGCAATAACATTTTTTTTAAATCAATAATTGAAATGAAATTAAAAAAAAATATATAAATTATATATTTTTAGATAAATATAAATTAAGAAAAAATAAAAAATAAGAAAAACGATAATTGTGTAAAGCAATAAAAATAAAAAGTCGTTGCATTCCAACGATGCAAACTTCAACGCCATGATTATTCATGTTCTTCATTTTCAAAAAAGTTTTTACGACCTATTCGCGGAATTTAATATTGGAGACATCCTCCTGGAGCTTTGACGGGCTCGGCTCGCAAATGCATACACGCGTGAGAGTGTGTAATCGCTCTGACATTACTATCTGTAAAGGTGGAGAGCGCGGTCTACTTAGTGCTAGTGAAATCCCATGGAACCTCGACCTTCTTACGGAGATAAACGGTAGTTCGATGCAAACTCGATCTCTTCGATGACCGCAATAAGTGAAAATCGCAATGAAACCATGAAACATCGTCGGCTCGCATTTTTCATTGGAAGGCATTATAGTTTTTTCCTTGCGGTACGGGAAGCGGAATATTTTCTCTGCGAAAACCGAAATGTGGGCTTGCGAAAAGTTGTTCACAATGGTATTTTAACAGGGTCATCTCATGTGACAGTTATTTTTTTTCGCTTCTTCTTGGGATTTTTTTTATGAACCATTAAAACACACTATCTTTGAATTTTTACCGCAAATTTATTAACATTTTCACAGCCCCTCACAATTTTATCAAACAAAAATAATGAGTTGAATCGACTTTACATCTTTCGGAAGACACTCATGTTTAAAGAAAGTTGGTTGACGGCTGTCATGAATTCCGAAGGTTTTGCTCATCTGAAATGAAAGAAATCAAACGGCCTTTCAATTTGTCGACCTGAGCCTATGGCTGGAACTAGGGTAAAGTGAAAATATCGATAATTGAATTTTAGGCACGGTTTTAAAAGTTAAGTTCCAAGTTTCGTCGTTTTCTTTTCGATTTTTTTAGCTTAAAAAGCTGGGGCTGATAGGAGAAATATTCGAGAGAGAAATATATTAGAAATATGAGAAAATTGAGCGAAATCCGTTCAATAGTTTTTGAGATATCGTGGAAGACAATTTGAAAAATATGGTCCTGAAGTTTGCATCGTTGGAACGCAACGAAAGTTCCATTTTTTACATTTTACTTTCCTTATTTTTTTATTATAAATGTTTTTTTTTCTTAGCTTTATATTGTGGGTCACTAAATAAATATTTTGAAAAATGGTCGAGGTATTATAAATGTTTTTTTTTCTTAGCTTTATATTGTGGGTCACTAAATAAATATTTTGAAAAATGGTCGAGGCACATTAATAAGCAAAATCTGCCAAGACGATATAAAGAAACTCAGAAGTATTAATTTTCATTGCATTCCAACGATGCAAACTTCAATCTCATTGAAAAATAAAGTTTTGGGAAAAACGCGTTTAACAGTTCACGTACGATTTACACAAAGAAAATGTTGACTCACCCTAAGTCTGCTGTGTCGGGTTCATTCAACACGCAGACATTTCTAGCAATGTGAGCAAAAAAAAATTCTCCATTTTTCGAGCCTTACGTTGGCTCGCTGAGTCTTGAGAATTGCTATTTTGTTGCGGGGATGAAGTTCGCATCGTTGGAGCGCAATGATAAATTTTTTTCAATATTCTCATTTTCATTATTGTCTCAAACCATATTTTGCAAATTTAATTCATAGATCACTAAACTTGAATCAAAAAAAAATGTTTGCGTGATTTTCGGAACGCAAATCTGCCTCAGAAAATTTGGGAAATAAGAAAAAATGGTTTTCGTTCCATACCAACGTCATTTTTTTCCGAAATTGCCATCTCTTGTTTCGAGTGCGTCATTTTTTTTTTCTCAATTTTTGGTGCTCATGTAATGTGAAAAGTTTTCACGAAAAATTCCGCCATTTTGGGGGTGGAAAACCCCCTCAATGTAAAAAAAATCTCAAACTAACCGTCGGGGGGAGGTATTTTATATGTAGAAAGTGTGTACCAAGTTTGAAATAAATCGGTCATGTATTTTTCAAATGGCAGTGAACACGAAAAAAGTGGCTTCGAGAAAAACGCGTTTGAAGTGTTAGCTACAGTTTGAAACGCGAGCTACAGTGTTAGAGGAGCGGGACTAAATAGTCAATAACTTCGAGAGTTTTGCTCTGATTGACTTGAAATTTTGGGATTATATTCTCGAAATGTTTAACTATAAGAAAATACAGAAAAAAATCGATTTTTCAAAAGTGCAAACCCCTACCCTCCCCTTAAATGAAAATGTGACCGTGCCTCTTCAACGCCGATAGGTTGAGAAGGGCAATTTTGGGATTATATTCTTGAAATGTTTAACTATAAGAAAATACAGAAAAAATCGATTTTTCAAAAGTGCAAACCCCTACCCTCCCTTTAAAAGAAAATGTGACCGTGCCTCTTCAACGCCGATAGGTTGAGAAGGGCCATTGCACTCATACACTACGCCTTAAGAGAGATACGAAGAGAGTTAATAATTTTTCTCAGGCGGCTCATGTCCGTCCGAAAGATCCGGCGACCTCGCCTCTCGACGGCAAAAAAATAACACTGGAAGATGAGGAAAAAATGAGACGATTATTGGCCTACGAGGAAGCACCGGAATATCTACAGCACAATCCTTTCATACTTCACGGTTACCGTGGCTACCTCACTACGAAATTGTGCCTGGAAAGGTTCGTGCTCCGAAACAAAAAAATCGAATAAAAAGCAGAGAAAAAATTTTGCGGCAAAATAGTGATCCACTTTTTTCCCATATTATCATTGATTTATGTGTTTTCAATTTGTTCTTTTAAAAAATTTTTTTTTTTATTTCATTGTCACAGCGTATTTTGGTGGACGAACGAAACCATAAACATATGGAGCCACGTATTTGGATGGATGCTGTTTCTGGGGCTCACGCTCTATGATCTTTGTTTATTAAATATTCACGCTCCTTTCGGCGATAAAGTCATCGTCGCACTGCTGCTGATATGCTTTCAGGTTTGTGAACGAAGATCCTTATGATTCGGCCTAACGGTAGGGGCAAAAAAAAGCCCTCGGAAATTTTGATATGTTGAGAAAAAAGTTGGAATTCTTTCAGGCCTGCATGATACTTTCTTCGGTGTATCACACGTTCTCCTGCAGGAGCGAGAAGGACTACTGGTGCTTCTTGTCCTTCGACCTTTTTGGCATAGCTCTCAGTCTCCTGGCTATATACATGTCCGGAGTGTATTATGCATTTTGGTGTCACAAGGTAATTCAATTATTTACCTCCAGCCCTGCCGGAAATCGACTTTTCGTGCCACACTTTTCCAACGCTGAGCCCCACAAAAAATCCGAAAATATATCCTCTGGATGCTATTTATCGGTACTTCGAATACATCGAATTTTTTGTCAATTTATTTTATGTTCCCATTATTGCCTCAGGGGTTGATGCATCTGAACAATTCAAAAAGGTCCTTTTAAAGTAATGTCAGTAATTTTTGTCGAGCCAAATGATTGAAGTAGAAAAAACAAAAAAAAACATTTATCATAATTTGATATTAAGGCATTTTTTTCTCCGAAGAATTTTGCATACTTTATGAGGACCTTTTTGAATTTTTCAGATCCATCAACCCCTGAGGCAATAATGGGAACAGAAAAAAAATTATCAAAAAATTCGATGTATTCAAAGTACCAACAAATAGCATCCAGTTGATATATTTCCGGATTTAATATAAATTATCCGGAGATATAAATTATGAAAAAATACAACAACAATGATAATACAATACAAAAATAAATTGCAACGATGATAGAGTGCATGTATTTCCCTTGGAAACAAATATCGAGAAAGCAATTTAATAAACTCGGCTGCGAATTCTCGACGTAGACATTCAGCCGGTAAAGACATATTTCGAAAGGCCAGTGGAAATAATTGTACCAAAAATAACCATGATAAATTGATTCAGCGTGAAAAGCAGTCTTCGCTGTTGAATAAAAATAAAATAATGAAAATCGAAATATATCCAGCCTTTCAAGGAGCTGAAAATAGTGCAAGCGAGCAGTCTAGACCAAAATTGAAAAAAAATTGAAAATGTTGAATATAAGAATAGTAAAGTATGCCTGAATATAGAAGTGTAATAAATGGTTTTGCAGGAACTCCAACAGTTCTATCTGACGACCGTTCTATTGATATTCGTAATAGCGATGGTTCTCCAAATACCAAAGCTCGAAGTGAATGGCAACATAAAGCTCATTGTTTTCGTCGCTTGGGCTGCCTATGGCGTATTGCCAACGCTTCACTGGGGTATGGCGATGGGAGGGATGGATAACCCAATGGTCAAAATGCTCATACCAAGAGTGCTCGGAATGTACGTCATCAGTGGCGCTGCGTTTGCTATATATCTGAGCAAAATGCCCGAACGTTTGTTCCCAGGTAACCATTGTCGCTTTAACCTTTATTATTTATAAATCTGCAGAACTTCACGACCGTGATCCCGTTGATCAACGGTGCATTGACGGCTTGCACAGGGTTGACGTTTTTGAAAATATCCCTTATCGGTTTTCGACGGATTCTCAAAATATAACATTTCAAAGACATTTTCTGAAATTTATTGAACATCTCATTGAACATTTCATTGAGCAGGAATTTATTGAACTTTTTTGAAATTTATCGAACATTTGAATTTATTTGAACATTTGCTATTATTGAACATTTGAATTTATTTATTATTCATTGAACATTTGAATTTATTTTTTATTTATTGAACATTTGAATTTATTTATTATTTATTGAACATTCGAATTTATTAATTATTTATTGAACATTTGAATTTATTTGATATTTATTGAACATTGAAATATTGAACGTTGAATTGAATCTGAAATTTATTGAAAATTCCATTGAGCAGGAATTTATTGAACATTTGAATTTATTTGAACATTTGTTATTATTGAACATTTGTATTTATTTATTATTTATTGAACATTTGAATTTTTGTATACATTTGAATTTAAATTTTTGAATGCATTTTAATTTGTTGAATTTGAATTTGACAAATATTGAGTACATTTGAATTTGCATTATTTATTGAACATTGAAACATTGAACATTGAACATTGAATCTGAAATTTATTGAACAGTTGAATTTGTTTGAAAATTTATTATTATTGAACATTTGTTATTTATTTATTATTTATTGAAGATTTGAATTTTTGTATACATTTGAATTTAAATTTTTGAATGCATTTTAATTTGTTGAATTTGAATTTGACAAATATTGAATACATTTGAATTTGCATTATTTATTGAACATTTGAATTTATTTGAAATTTATTGAACATTGAAACATTGAACATTGAATGGAATCTGAAATTTATTGAACATTTCATTGAGCAGGAGTTTATTAAACTTTTCTGCAATTTATCGAATATTTGAGTTTATTTGAACATTTGTTATTATTGAACATTTGAATTTATTTATTATTTATTGAACATTTGAATTTTTTAATACAATTGAATTTGAATTTATGAATACATTTGAATTTGTTGAATTTGAATTTGACAAATATTGAATACATATGAATTTGCATTATTTATTGAACATTTGAATTTACAGGAAATTTATTGAACATTGAGACATTGAACATTGAATTGAATCTGAAATTTATTGAACATTTCATTGAACATTTCATTGAGCAGGAATTTATTGAACTTTTCTGAAATTTATCGAACATTTGAATTTATTTGAACATTTGTTATTATTGTTTATTTTAATTTATTTATTATTTATTGAATATTTGAATTTTTGAATACATTTGAATTTGTTGAATTTGAATTTGACAAATATTGAATACATCTGAATTTGTATTATTTATCGAACATTGAAACATTGATCATTGAATTGAATCTGAAATTTATTAAACATTTCATTGAACATGAAACATTTCCAAATCCGTTCAAAATTGAGGAAGTTATGTGCGTTTATAGGTAGCTTCCGCCGATCCGGCGAACTTTAAGGGGTCTTCTCACTTTAGACGCTAGGAAAAGTATATAAAACACTTAATAAATAACTTACGTTTATTTATTAAGTGTTTTATATACTTTATTCATATCTATGAAAGTATTTTAAAAAACACTTAATCCATACACTTTCGAAATACATGAATAATTTGTTTTATTCGGGTCACAACTTATAGACGAAAATAGTAGGTAAAAAAGTGTCCTAAAAAAATTATAGGTCTGCGCTGTTGATGAAATCTCGGCGCATCCGAAACGAAAAATTCAAACGGCATTAGATTCAATATGTTAATGGCTATAGCGCATATCATACGATTTTTGATATGTACAATAATAACAAAATGGCGGACATTTTTTGAAAAAAAACTAAAAAACGTGTTTTTTTCGCAGTTTTTGGCAAAAAAAATAGTAAATATCAAAATTCGAGAAAATCTTCGATATGCGTTATAGCTTCAGTTGTAAAGAATATGTGGTTAAAATTTCGTAAGGATCGGTTCAGTAGTTTCGAAGATTTTATCAACAAGCGGTCGAAAGCCGTTGTTTCGAGAAAAACGCGTTTAAAGTTTTTTTGGGTTACATAAATACGTAAAAAACATTTTTTTGTGTATTTCGAAAGTGTATTTATTGAGTGTAACAACGTTTATATCAATATCTATAATATAAACCTTTCAAAAAAATTCACGAAGATAGCCCTTTTTTAGCGTTTAAAGTGAGAAGACCCCTTAAGGAGGTTGGAGCGGTCCATTTGAATAAAACGACGATTTATGTATTTTTTTAAAATTAGGTACCGATTTATAGATGACGCAATAATTTTAATAACATTGGCAATAATCATTATTATTAATGCCCCTAACAGTTATTTTAAACCGTCTCATTAGAGCGTTTAGTCCCTAATTTGAAAAGTGACGGACAATACATCTTGTCTTGGATCAGATTGAACAATTCATATGGGCTCATCAAGAACGATTACGTTTCCATTTTTTAAATTCAATTGCTTCTATTTGAACCTGTTATTAGGCGAGATCGCTTTTATTCGAACCTGCAATTGAGCTATTAGGGATATATGAGAATTTCGTTGTACAGGTGTTTTTTTTTTTTAATTGAATACTATGATTAGGTTGCGTCGACTACGTTGGTTCCTCTCACCAGTGGTGGCATGCTCTGGTCGTGCTCGCTCTCTACTACTGGCACAACACTGGCATGCTCTACGTCGAGTATAGGATGAACCACGGTTGTCCAAGCAACATGAGGTTGTGACACATCGAGGAGGGCAGTCTGATAGGTATTTCTTTTTTTTTTGAATGCTCATAAAAAATCAGCTCTAAAAAATGCTTGCTCTTCTGCATTTTCAGAATTTTGTACATCGGAATTATGATTTTTTATTTTTTCTTATAAATTTTAATTGTCAAACGCTGTAAACGCTGTGAACGCAACGTTTGGCGACGGACACTTCCCAGCTTAAGGATGTCGTGTCAAAAATTGAAAACGGTAATAACATTTTTTTAATTTGATAGCTCGTTATGTAAAACATTGGAAAGGTTTTGTCAAAATTTCACGACGATCAGGAAGCTGGCTACTGAGAAATTAAAATTCACAAATTACACGCAGCCTTATGGAAACTGACGTAACTTTGCGATTATCTTTTTTTTGTTATAAAAAGTGATGCCAAAAATACAATAAAATCACACGTGAGGAAAAACATATACGAATGTAGCGGCAACGTTGCACAGACCGAAAGTAGCGGGAAATTTGAATACTCATTTTCGTTCACGAACGACGTCGTTTCTTGCACCATAAAATCACTTTTATTTTTGACATATTTGAAATAAAAAAACGATCATTCGTAAATATTTCTTCCATTTCTTGAAAACAAATAGCAAAGTTTGCTATTTGCTAATAGAATTGCAAAGTTACTTCAGTTTCCACGAGGCTGCGTGTAATTTGTGAATTCCAATTTCTCAGTAGCCAGCTTCCTAATCGTCGTGAAATTTTTACACAACCTTTCAAATGTTTTACACAATGACCTATCAAATTTTTGAAATTTTATCACCATTTTTAATTTTTGACACAATATGCTTAAACAGGTCGTATGAAATCTAAAAACCACACACGGCTTGTTCAAGATGACCATAAATACGAGTCGTCTATTTTTGAAATCGTCTTTTTAACAACCTGGCGACGAATTTAAACTCGAGCATATTAAATCGAGGAAAAAAGTCGTCAATTTGACGTAAGTGTCGAAAAATGAAGATCAATTTTTAAAAAATAAGAACGTCAACGCATTTTAAATTTGTCTCATCGTATCTCCGGTAAATTGGAAAACAATCCATCAAATAGATCTCGAGATATCACGTCCACCGACTTTGAAAACTGTTTCGAGAAAAAAGCGTTTAAAGTTTGAAGTATTCCTTGCACCATATGTTGGACTTTCCCCCTCTTCAAATTCAGTTTAAGTTCAATTTAAGTGCACGGGCTAAGCGGTCACCGCTCCGAGTATCGGCCATGCGGAAGGCTGCTTAACTCGAAAGACCGCCGGAGTCGGTCTATGAACGAGTAGATATTCAGTCTTGATATTTTCAGTACCTCCTGGCGACTGTCTGTGCAACATGGGCGAGCAGGATTCGTCGCCATGGTATAAGGAGATACCGTTTTACGCAACGAGGAGCGACCAGCACTGCGTCATAGGAAATCCTATAAGGGCCTACATTCGAGAAAGGAACTGGAAATGGCCCGACATGTGATCAAATTACATATAGTAATCGGATTGATAGGAAGAAGCAAAAAGAAATAATCACCCGTGGGAACGACCGAGCCACAATTCAAACAACGAATTTCTTCGTTGCGTCAAAATATTCGCGCCACTTCCATTCGGTGATAGGTGATAGGATGGACGGGCAGCCCATTTTTCTCGTTACTGTTATAAGATTATTTAATGAAATATATATTTGTACACGACGATCGCAATATTTTATTTTCTGCACCTGTTTACCGACTGTAACGTTTGATGAGCATTCATCGTGCTCGTGATTAGAATTGATAGATGCAAACCCAAAGATAATTTCATCTTACCGACGTCCGGTCGGTAAAAAAAACCTCGCCCAAGTTTTCTCCTAGGCGGATCGCATATGCTTTTCGCAAAATGTCATTGCCGCACTGCGGCGCTAGTGTCGTGGGCGGCATGCATATATATATGTTCAACCGGTGTTTCGAATATTTTACGTGAACAAAAGTCTGTTGTAGATAACTTTATGAAGATCATTCGCGTGTATGATGGATTTGAATTATAATTTCTGTTTCACAGCGATTTTCCATTGTTTTGCAGTATTAAATCGTTCAGCTGATCGGAGTATTTAGAGCCGAAGGCGGTCACATAACAGCCAACGCTAGGCGGTGGCGTTTTCAAGAACTAAAAAGCCGGGACGAAACGCGTTTTCGTTTATCGTATAGGAATGGTAGGCCAGTGTCAGGGGGCTGCGGCAAACTAAGAGAAAAACGTAGTTTGTCGTTCGCGAGAGGGGAAGGGGTTTCTCTTGTTTTTTTTTCGAAATATCAGCCGTCTCGACAAACATTGGAAATTTGCAGTGGCTCTCTTGTCCACGTGGCCGCGGGGAAATACCTTTAGGCGAGAATATGTTTGCCGATTTTCATATTTTTCTTTGAACGACAGAATTCTTCGCCATTTTTGAAATGTGGGGTTTGGTTTATCACTACTTTTGGCGCTTACACGGCATTTTTTATCAATCCTTAAAAATGGTGGATGCGTGGCACAGGAATCTCCATAACTCGGTCAGTTTTTTTGGATTTACACAAAATGCTTGCTCCGAATCGCAGCTAATACCCTGGGCTATGAAACTATGCAATCGAAAGATCGTATGTTTTTTATTCATCCTGGTGATTTTTTTTATTAACGCGCAAGGAAACTACGTGTGAATACTTCATTACCAGCAGATATAATCGTAGGGACCTGCAATATGTAATCGGTCAGGAAGTTTCCTGTATCAACTGCAACTCAGTTTCGCATGGCTTGGTATCTATCGACACGGCATGTGATGCAAAGGTGTACTCAGACAGTATTTACCGGCGGAGCTTTCCATTCATTGTAAGACTATTATTGTTCACGTTCGATGGCGCTGCGCTGATCCTCCCCGAAGTGAATTTAAAGTCATAGTGGGTTTTGAAACCTTTGCTGTTCTCAAGGGGTTTAGTGGGTTTTGAAAACATTTATTTTTCTTAAGGGGTCCTAACTATGTTTTATTTTAAAACGGTGTACATGCTTGCTTGATATCTAATGAACGGGTTGACTTGAAATTTGCTACACTCATTTAGTGTTATAGTAGCTTGTTATAGTAACTTGACCGACCTTATTTTTCGTAACATTTTTTCATTAGTTATTAACAATAATGATGTCATTTTTCCTCGAAAAATCGAAGAAATATGATCTTTTTTTTCGACGATTGAAACACGAAAATAAAAAAGGTCGGTCAAGCCTTAGCCGGCATTATCTATTATTTAAAAAAACGTGTTTTTTTTTGTTTCGCATCAACCGGGTGGCTAATATCGAGGACACAGTCGAGCCCCTCACGTTCAAAGGTCCATCACGAGATTGTTTATACTTTTTTGATTATTGATATTTTAAAATGAAATTTGGCACACTATTTGGTTAATGTGCATTTAATAAATGTCCAAACGATTTTTCAATCATTCCAGTTGTTCCTTCGAAATAAATTTTTTTGCACAACCCTCATTTTCGGGTCGTCGCAGTACCCTCACTCCTTAATTCGGCAATGTAACAGATCAATTGCCTGTTGCACATTTTTAAATAGTATTTCGAGCACATTGTTTCACAGTATTTTATCTTGAGCTGATACAAGTAGTTGAGTACCTTAAGGCCTTGGGCCACTCTAGAGGCCAAAAAATAGGCTTTTTGGGTATTTTTTTTCCAGAAGAACTACAAAATAAATCGAGATTACAAAAAAGGGTGTTTATCATACATATCAATGACTGTATACAATAATTTTTTTGAAGCGATTAATTTCAAAATGGCGGTTGTGCAGCGTTTTTGCGATGACGTCTCCGTTTTTCCAGGGTCCACAACCGGGCAAACGGCTCCAGTAATTCTTGAATTATAATGAGCCAATGACTATTTTTCGATTATATATAATAACTGCTATAGAAGTACGTAGGATTTTTTCGATATATTGATTTTTGGCCAAATGGCGCACCTCTAAAGTAAAAAGTGAAAAATTTGCCTAAAAAATCGTCAGATAATTGTTAATAATTGTTAATAATGAACTATGCAATATGAAAAAAATCCTAAAAAAATCCGATATTCTTAATTCTAAATTATCAATTTTTACATTGTGAAGTATCATTAGTGTTTTAAATATTGTTCATTGATTCATTGTTGCTCGTGGTATTGAAATACTTTCAATAATAGTTTGAGCATACTATGCCAGAGTCTCAAATCGTAACTTTGTCAAGATCATTTTTAAATTATGTTTCGTTGAAAATCATCAAAGTATTTTTAGTATTGTTAATACTATGGGTAAGATATTATGCAGTATGATTGTACGCGATTGTTGGTAAAATCGCGTAAACCTTTTCTCAAACAGATAAATTATACTTTTATCAGTAAAGTTTTGAATTGCATTCAAGTTTGCATCGTTGGCGTGCAACGAAAGTCCGTTTATTTTTTTCTCTTCGTTTTTATTACAATTTGTGATGTTTTTTTTCATAGATTAAGGGGCCAGTTTAGAGCCACGAAAAAAGGCTATTTTCGCGATGTTTTTTGCGAATTTTGTAAAAGTATAAATATAAAAGTTGTTGGGCTTGATAAATAAAGTCTCGAAATACATTTTTCAAAAAATTTAATTCATTTTTATTCATTTTAAAGTACAAAAACTACAGCTTAACGTAAGACCTCAAAAATAGGTGGGCTAGGTAGCTCTATCACAACTCGGCAACGGCTTGTCTGAAACAAAAAAAATCAAAGTCCATTAGATTCAGTATGACACCGGCTACAAAATGACCCTCGGATATAAAGTTTTATCAAAAAATAAAAAAATAACAGATGAAAAAAGAAAAAAGTAAAAAAAAGCGTTTTTTCGCAGTTTTTCGCAAAAAAAAGAGTGAAAATAAACATTTTAAAACCATCGAGGATCATTTTGTTGCGAATCATGTTTACAATATGTGGTTCAAATTTCAAGACAATCGGTTTATTAGTTTTAGAGATACGATGGAACTAGATTTTGAAAACGTTGTTTCGAAAAAAACGCGTTTGAAGTTTATACTATGAAAAACTCTTACCTAAACTCAATCGGCAATTCCTGCACCGTACTGATTGCCCTTCTGATTGCTCATCATCGTCGATTTCTTCAAGTGAAATTTTCAAATTGCAAATTTGAAATTTTCAAAGTGGACTAGCCCCTTAAGGATGTTGAGTCCCTATGAAACATGTTAATGTTAATTGTTCAATAAATAGCTTCTTAATCGTCATGAAATTTTTACACGACCTCCTGAATACTTCATGTAAAAACATACCATATTTTCAGAATTCTATCATCATTACTTCAACCTCCTTAAGAGTTGAAATAAAAAATGATAAGGAAATTCTGAAAATTTGGTATGTTTTTGTATTAAGTATTTAAGAGGTCGTGTTAAAATTTCACGACGATTAGGAAGCTCGTTATTAAAAAATTAACATTTTGTTAAGAACAATTTCTAAACAAAATAAAAAAAAAAATTTCAATAAACTTCGTTTTGTTTCCGTTGCTTTCAGTATATTGTAGATATTATAAAATTGAGAGGTCAAAAAAAAAACTTATTGCAAAGTTACATCAGTTTCCATAAAACACCATTTAATTTGTGAATGTTAATTGTTCAATAACGAGCTTCCTAATTGTCGTGAAATTTTTACACGACCTCTGAAATACTTCATACAAAAACATACCAAATTTTCAGAATTTTATCATCATTTGCGATTTGGGACTCAACATCCTTAAGATCGTAAATCTCGTATGAGGACAAGAAAAACCGTTTTAGTGATCGCACTCGAAATCAGCGTGTAAGAAGTGATCAATAAAAGAAAAATTAATCATCGTTGCATTCCAACGATGCAAACTTCAACGTCACACACGGCTATACTCTATATTTGTCCTTTGCCGGTGGAGCATTACATGAAACAATAATGTTTTCATGAATTTCAGTCGAATCTTTAGAACTCATGCAACTTTACGGATCGGCAAACGAATCGGTGTCTCCATCGGATGTACTATTTTTCCCGAAAATCTTACATTTGAGTTTCATATTTTATCAAATTATCAAAATTATCAAATTACACTTGTATTATTATCAAATTATTATCAAAAATTGATTATCAAAATTATCAAAAAAGGAAATATCAAAAAACACGCGACAAAATATTTTCTTCAATGAATTCATGGAGGCCTCGGTGGGACAATTGAAAAATAAATCCAGCCGCGTAATTGGAAACTTCGAGCTACATTTGCCACAGTATTAGACGGCATTCGACTGAATAAGTACTTTGAGGGAAAAAAAGTAAATGCTGCTGTAACATAATATTACGTCTCAAGGTCCATTTGCCAAATTGTTAATCGAGATTTCACCGTAGGCTAGTTTTCTTGTCCCTACGCGTTGCCATGACTGAACGGTCCACATTTTCATTTCACGCTCCGCCGTTGGCAAGTTTGCAAGGGCGAATAACTCGCGTGGTGAGAAAAAGCGAAGAACGAAACCCTTACGAGTTTTCCCTCTCGTCGAGGGGTATGGCCCTCGCGCTCACGGTTTTCCCTCCGCACGCCGGGAGAACGATACGTTTAACCGAGTAGACGATTATTTATCCAGGAAGCTGAGCGAGACCCGGGCACAAGAAAATTTACGTAGCACTTAATCCCACCGCTTAGAGGCCATAGCAATATCACACGGCCTTGCCCCCTTCTCTACATTCTCGGATATAAAATCTCTCGTTTCGTCCCTTATTTCTTTTCTTCACTCTCTCTTCCCCCCACCCCCCTCTCGCACTCTTTCGCTCTCTCTCTCTCTCTCTCCTATTCGCCGGTCCCTACGAGGGGGCCACTCATCATAGATCCAACCACTTCGCTCCCTATCCTATAATTCAAATTATTCGTTATTTTATTATTTCTTTCTTATAAACGAGCTGAACGAGTGCAATGCTCGAATTTTAACCTAGTTCAGCTCACTACTCAAAAAGTGCAACTGTTCTCTCACAAATTGCATTAGAATGCAATCTGTCTAGAGTTCCGAACGAGAGCCTCTGTGCAAAGTTGACTCCAGTTTCAAAGAGAAAATTGAAACAGTTTTGAGTAAGTGATTTCATTACATTAATTATGAAAATGACACGGTTGCATCGGTAAAAATAGCATCAGATAATTCTCGGCATATCTGAAATCAAATCAGATGTCACATTCCGTCTTATCGCCTCTCCTCCTCCCCTCTCTCTCGCTGGTGTGTACACGTCATACAGAAATGGTGAAGTAGGCAATTCCGATCTTTTAATCGCGGGTACTAAAGCATCATAGCCGGTACAATTATCCACTATTGCAGTCTTGATATCCTCATTTAATCTCATCAACCCGTAAAACTTCTTTTGCATGGTTTACCTTCGTTTGCACCGTGTGAATCTTGTGCAGCAATAATTTATATTTGATGACCGTGTCTGCTTGCCAAAAGTTTTTTTACATGAAAAATCTTGACTGTTGAGACCGCAATAGTTTGCGCGATAGAGCAGAAAAAATGGAGTCGCGATACATTATCAAAAAAATTCGGCGTAAGTGACGTTTGAGAAATATCTATGAATTTTGTGTTGGGCGACGATTTTTAGTCAAAAATGTAAGTCGATTTTACACAGCTTCCTGTGTTTCCTTCTATAAATAAATATATGGGGTTAAGGGGGGATTGTCTTTTTTTTCGCAAAATTTACCGCTGTTTGGGAATTTTTTTGTGAAGAAAGTATACAACGGAAAACTTGTAAAACTTGGCGTATAGTTTTATTGATCTGTTTACTACATACAAAAAATTTTTTAAACAATTTCATCAAAAAATCCGCCTCCCACCCCCCTCGACGCGCGATGGTCCTTTTTTGATGGTGTGCATGATTACAGCCTTCACGTTCATCTTGCAACAAAAACCCAAAAAGCATTTTACTTTAGACACATATGCCAAATTCCCAAAAAGCGGTAAATTTTGCGAAAAAAGAGACAATCCCCCCTTAAATACAGACACTGGTGGATCTGTCAGGGTTCGGCTTCAGCGGTACTTCGAGTTAAACGGCGTTGCCCATTGCCGACAATTAAATAAAAATGCATCCCAGTATAGTGATAAAATTTATAGCCAAATTACCGATCATTTGGCGAGATTCTAAAAAATCGTCTCATTCATACGGCACTTTATGGAGATGACACGCTGGCCATATTTCTATTTAATAATTTATACACTAAACATCTCTAGTTGTCCGATATAAACTGCTCACGCGTGTAAACAAATCTAAAGATTCCGTAACGACAAGAAAACGTGGGTTGACCGAACGTTTAAAGAAAATATTAGTGTTAAGCCGTTACCCCCACGTGTAGCGCAGAAAAAGGCCTTTTTCATGAATTTTTTAAAAGAAAACTGCAAAACTTTTTTATCGATCAATATACCATCTTAAAGAACACATCTTGAAGAACTTTCAGTAATTTTTTTATTGAAAAATATTACATTGTTCAGTGGCAAATGGCCGTCAATGAAATAATGTTTTTATATACACGGTTTGCGGTGACCAACATTGCGGCGAAGTGGATCATCTGAAAAAAAAAAATGCGGATGGATTTAGTCAAATATAAGTATAAACGAGTCTTTAATCGAAGGATTTTAAAAAATATTCATTTTTCACAAAATGGCGGACAGTCAAAGTTAATGGTTCGATTTTAACGAAAAAAACGGCCGTTTTTGGCTAGAAAACGGTCATCTTTTTCGAAAAAAAAAATCGAACGATTAAAGACTAGATTTTTATGTATTAAATAAGCCTGCAAAATTTCAAGAAGATCGTTCATTAGTGTTCGAGTAATCTTGGTCACCGACTTCAGAAATGCCATTTTGAGAAAAACGCGTTTAAAGTTTCAATTTCAGTTTACACGAAGAACGGATTCTTCTTTTTCAACGCTCATATCTCAATCAATTTTGTTCGGATCGACTTGAAACTTTCAGGACATATTCTCAGATACTTATACTTCAAAAAAATGCAATAAAAAAACGATTTTTTCAAAATCGCAAGTGGGGGTAACCCCTTAAATCGTAAAAAAGTGGTACTAGCAGAAGAATTTTCGTAGGCCGTGACCTATCAGAGAAAATGTAGGAATGTCTAAATCTACTAAATTACCACCAATTTTTTTTAAATAACTTTATGGTTGGCTATAATAATTGATTGTAACTTAATTTTATTAAGGGGTAACACCACTGTAGAATATTCAATAAATTGATATTTTCTTTATTTGTTCAAGAGATGCTTTGAACCATCTAGAATAAGGGTAAAAAAGTTGGGTACCTGTAAAAAAAGGCCCGCGTGAGACCGTTTTTCTCGGACCGTAATTTTTTAAAACAGCACGCAGTATAACCCCAACAATTTTCATTTTATTCACCCTAAATTTTGAGCACATCTTTAAAATAACATTCCGAAGAGAAATACTCATCGCATTTTTAACAAATACGTGCCCTTTTTTTCTGTCGAAAATTGAGTTTTTACTGTAAATGCTTGCCAATTACACAAAAATTAATATTTTCAAAGTTCCCTACGTATTTTGCGAAATATACTCACGTCAATAAATCACATTTAAAAATGTTTTCCGCGAAAGGAATATCTTAAGGGGAAGTAGAAGATGTACCACGTGACATATGAGAGATAGATGAAATTTTCGAACAGAGATAGCTCAGAGATGAATAATGTTAACAGCAAAAAAAAAATCGTCAAGCTCTGCGTCAAGGAATTCTCCAGAGCCTGATGCGGCATATTTTTCTAAAAAACTCAACCCTCTAAGAGGGATCTCGTCTCGAAAATTTGTGAGGTTATGTTAACCTTGTACATGCTCTTAATTCTTTGTTGACACACTTATACTTGGCCACCATTTTGACACACTGAGTCAAGTTGACCCGGATAGTACTTCATCCACCCGCTATTAACGACCCTTCGGTTGGTTATTATTGAAAATAATCAAGGATACACTTTAAACATATCTTAATATGTCTGCATAATTGAAATTCGGAAAGTATAAAATTGAATTCTTCTAAAAAATGATTGGAAAGTCAATTTTGGGAAAGTGAGCATTTTGTTTGAAATTCGTCCGGTTCAAAATGACCCATTGTGTCAACGTAGTGTTAAGACGGCTGGTGACGCAACGGAACGTTAGGTTAGATTAGCAAAGTGCGAATGAGAAAAGGCCCTTTCTATCATTGGGAATGGTACTACGTAAAAACTCGTAAAAAAAAAATGTTGGCACTCAGGAAATAAATAATCTAATCCAATATATAATGCTAAAACTAGGTACCGATTACAATCGTATCTGAACGTTTTTCCGGACAAAGCGAAACTTGCAATTTCTTTATTTTTTTATTGTTAGTCTTCCCGTTGGCCTCAGCTAAAAAGGTGAAGAAGAGACGGAGACGAACAAGTTATATCACTACCATTCGCGATTCACGATTCATCAATGATTCGTATAACGATAGAAGCAAACTATTGCAATAATCTCGATATATCGAAGCCAGAGGATAATCCGATTTAAGGGGTAAGGCCACTGTAAATTTTTTGAAAAATCGATTTTTTTTTTATTGGCTTAAAAAATAGTTTAAACCCTCTAGAATAAGAAAAAAAAGGTCCTGTGCGAAAAAAAATTTGTTGTCCTTAGGAAATGAAGGTCGCCGCCAAGCGTGTCAAAACTTGCTCCGAAACGACTGCAATTATATCGGAGATGGCGATTCCAAAACTTTCAAAGGCATCGTGGATTCGAAGCCTTATGAAAATGTTGATGTTAAAAAAAGAGTGCATAGATCACGTGCAAAAAAGAATGGGCACTCGATTGAGAAACTTAAAAAAAGGAACAAAAGGTCTCGGGGGAAGAGGAAAACTCACTGCCAAATTGATTGACGAACTAAGCATTTATTACGGCTTAGCAATCCGTCGAAATTCCGATTCCATCAAAAATATGAAAAATGAGATCTGGGCAACCCTTTTTCACAAAATGTCAAGGGATGAAAAGCCTCAGCACGAAAAATGTTCGGAGAATTGGTGCAGTTGGAAGAAAGCGAAAGCAGAAAATGCCTTGGATGCGTATCATCACAATCAGCCAATGAGTGAGGAGGTTTATCAAGCCATCAAACCCATCTACATGGAATTGAGCCGGGACGAGTTGCTGGAGCGTTGCTTGGGGGCCTATACTCAAAACAATAACGAAAGTTTCAACGCTACCGTTTGGAGTTTGGCCCCCAAATCATCCTCAAGCGGAAAAACTGTACTAGATATTGCGACGGATATCGCTGTTTGCATATTCAATGGCGGCCTTGCCAACGTCTTGCAAATATTCAAGATGTTGGAGGTGGAAATTGGTGTACAGTTATATAATTTCTGCATCGAAGCCGACGCCAAACGCATCACGCACGCGGAGACATCTCTGAGCGACGCGGCCAAAAGTGCGCGCGCGCTCCAAAAATCAACCAGGAAAGACGAAGAAGACGAAAATTTGGCTATCGAAGGACAAATGTATGGTGCTGGGATTGCAGACTAACGGTAAAAATTTTTTTTAACTTCTTTTTTTACTTTTTTCCAATAAAAAACTATTCGCAAAACTTTAAACGCGTTTTTCTCGAAACATGGTTTTTCAAAATGGCACGCAGCATAACTCGAACAATTTTCATTTTTTTTACTTGAAATTTTAACCAGATGTGAACATTTACATTATCTTGAGAATGTCGATCGGAATTTTCAAGAACTTTATTTATTGATTTTTTATTAACAAAAAACTTGCCGTTTTTATCGTCAAAAATCAATTTTTTTTTCAAACGCACGCCAAATCCACAAAAATTGATACTTTTTAAAATCCGATCGACATTCTCTAGCTATAGCCCTCTAGATTAATGGTTTTTTTTTTTTTTGTTCTAGATTCAAAAGTGCACCAGTGGTGCTGCGTGCCGCGGAGCCCTGGAAGCAAAACATGTCCCGGGAAGATAGCTGTGGAACCGCCATTTTGTTTTTTTTTTACTGTAAAAAAATTTTATAATAAAGTTTAATGTATGCCCGATAATACCATTAAAAGTTTTTTTTTCAAATACCTTCAATTTCGGGAGCAAAAAATTAGTGAAAAAACCTTTTTTTTTGGGCCGTTACAGTGGCCTTACTCGTTAAACATTCCAGCCAAAAGTTTCAACGATATCAATAAACGACGAAAATGCGAAATCATTTCGATATGGATCTTAATTTAGACCGCCAATTTGGGAAGATCACCAAAGTTTTCAATACCGAATATTTCAGCTTAAAATTCAGCTGGAACGAAAGCACGTGATATTGGAATTATTCTCACGAATCCGCAAATAGCAAGTTCATCCATTAAGTTACTCATTCATTGTTATATTCATTATAACTTAGTACCCACTCATTACTAGTACCTGGTGAAAATTGTTTAACGCTGGAAATAACGGCTGATATTTGTTCAATCTTGGAAGCTGTCAGAAGTAATTTATGGAAATCATTTTCACAAAGCTGTAAACGAGATTGGTCTGATCCGGAGTTCTCGGCGGATATAAGAATCCGCCGAGTGGAAAATCTAACCCACTAACATATGAAGTGTGGCAAAAGTTCCATCTTACGCTTTTTCGTGTGTCGTATATGTGATTCTTCGAGAGAACCTCCACTGGCTCTGTATCGTACATATCCGGTATTAAGGAGGGAAGCATCTCGCCAGTGGCGCCCCTCTTGCCCAAGTTTTCAGTGGGAGACAGAGAGAGAGAGAGAGAGAGAGAGAGAGAGAGAGAGAGAGGGGGGGAGAGGGAGAGAGAGAGAGAGAGAACCAGAGAGGGAGAGAGAGAGAGGGCAAGGAAACGAGCACGAGTCGTAAAAGAGCGAGAGGAAGGTGAGTGTAAGCGAGACATCCGGAAAATAGAGGAAAAGTATAGGGAGCCATAATCCAGAAACCTCTGGGCCCAGAGGGGCTTACCGAGGGCTCCTCTAGATGTTTATTGAGTCGAAACGCGCACGCGCTTCTACCCCCTTGGCAACGTCAGCGCGAAAAGACAGAGAGAGAGAGAGAGAGAGTGCACATACAAGGTGTTTTACATGCAGTGCTTCACTTTTCAGTACGGAGTATATTTTGGAGCCCGTTAATTAGTGGACAATGGCTTTAAAGACGTAATTTAATGAAAAGAACATTTCAAAATAATTCTCAAGACGCTACTTTTCATATGATCGTTTTCAACATCGCTTATCTGTTCAACAGCCCTCACATAAGTATGTTGTTAGCAAGCATTCTGTTTTTCGTATCGAATATATATACTACCGCTCAAAAGTTTTCGATCACTTTGGATAATTGCAAAATTATATCAGAATAATATAATTATTTTTTTCTTATTTTACGAAGATTATGTATAGATCGTTGAAATGAATTATACAAAAGTAATATAATTTATCAACTGTCCAGAGACGTCGAAAACTTTCTAATGATCTAGAATAGTCGAAAACTTTTGACCGGTACTGTACATGTGCACAAATATATGGCTGATTGTCCCCATACTCAACATTATATACAGTCTAATGTGCTTGAAATCACATTTAGATGAATGTGAGCTTGTTTATGTAAAGGTCATTACGAGGGCCGTCATATTGCCCGAATGAAGCATTTGTTTAATAAAATTAAGGACCGTCCCCATTGTCAGATGAGTTTACAGCTAACAGGTTGGAAGCGGATAGTAGATTCAAGACGTACGTTTTTTATATTTATATATGGTATCAGAAAAAAAGAAATTGAGTAGGACCATAGGACCGAGGAAGAGATAATCACATGAGAAGCTGAAGCTCTTGAGATACACGCATGTTCTTTTTAGTGCTCTTTTTAATTCAAATTTTTCGATTTTTAAACCAATTTTTACCATTTTTTATCTAATTTGTGCAATTTTAACCGTATATTTAGAATCTTTTACCTCATTTTTACTATTTCAAACCTAGTTTTTACATTTTTACCATGCTTGACCTAATTTTCACCATTTTTATTTAACTTAATCTTTTCAATCTTCAACCTAATTTTTAGAATTCTAAAGCTAATTTTTACCTTTCTTAATAATTTTTTTACTATTTTTGAGCTAATTTCTACCATTTTTAACGGAATTTTTACAACTAGGCTGAATGTCATTGCTATGTAAAATTATAACCGCTGGCACAGGGTTAATTGGGAAAACGTCATTTTCAGCATAACATAGACGAAAAGGCGCGACATTGTTCATCAAAAATTCGTTGCGAAACGATTTGAAGCTGATTATTCGTCTGGGGCATTTGTTAAAAAATAAAACGCTGAATCGAAAGTTAGTGGTTCAGGGACGTACAGTGAGAAAAAGAAATCGTTGAATGTGCAAAATGCAATTTGTTGTCTTGAAATTTTGTTGTTTTAACAGTTGCTCAGACATGCTAAATAAGCTACAGTTCACATTACTACATAGTGTTACCACCCACTATACTGTTTTGTTATGCCAATCGAAAATCACGTTGAATGTATTTAAAGATACATTTTGTTAAACCAACTGAATTTTGGATGGATGAAGGAATTTTTTTTCCAGTGTACAATCAGGTGTCAAGAAGCCAATGAGCCAAACCAATTTTCGTACTCAAAATATTTTATTTCAGACGAGTAATAAAATGACAAAATAATCGAACCTTTATAATTGACTAATGGATATTCGTATATTTTTTGCCGACGTTTGCTCGAGCGTTAACATAATTTGTTATACGTATGTACACGAGGTGAGAGGGAATGGTTGGGAATTAAAAAAGGCTACAGGTGGTACGTAACGACGAATTTGCAAGGACTAACACGAAGTCCTTCTCTCTCTCTCTCTCTCTCTCTCTCTCTCTCTCTCTCTCTCTCTCTCTCTCTCACTCTTGCTCTTCGTCTTTTTTCTCACCGCTACCCGCTCGTTAGCTCATCAGCGTGAACGATTCGCGAATATCGTCGCTTCCGCGTGAGAAATACTGTATATTCGGGGGATAATAGGAATATCATAGGTAGCTACGAATAATGACGTGCTTGCAATAAAACTCGAAATTACCTGTGCACTCGTTTCAAACGGCATTATGATCCGTGAGTTATCTCTAGTATACAACCCATTAGAATTTTACACTTTTGTTCTCGGGTAGTTTGCCGCAGCCATTAATGCTCGCTTACCACGTTCCGCGGTCCGGGAAGGGAAGCAGGGAGGAGTGAGAAATAGACAGAGAGTAAAGGTGAAAAAGACTAGATCGAGAGCGAGAGAAAGGGAGACAAAAACATCCTGTCGCCTGATTACGAAATCAAGTCATTGATTCTCACCACGCTGTTGATTTCGCCATCCGATTATCAATTTTTTATAATATTCCTATATTTCCATCGCTGCTTACCGAACTTCCTCTTGACGTCGATATTAATATTGAATCATCGCTTTCGAGTACCGATTTATTCGATTGTCAGATTTTTCGTTATTTTTTCGTCTTACGTTTCCGAGCGTCCAAGTGCTTTGCAAATATTAGTACCCCGATGTAATTGAAGACACACAATGCGTGATATTACACTTTCGGTTCTTCACGCGTAATTCCATGTACAAGCTGTACATGTGTCGCTGTCGTTTTTCCCGTACCGCTACTAATTTTCTCCCGCTCGCTCGTTCTTTTTATCCGTCGCACTCTTTCGCTCCAACGTGCCAGCTTATGAGGGTAAATATACGCCGGGCTGAGCGCCTATCTTTACAATAATCTCGTATCGTGCCCGCTCTCGTTATCTCGCAGAGCAAACAACCCTCTCAAGAGCCACCATGCGCCCCACGGTTTTACCTCGCGTTTCCATGCCCAAGATTTATCTTCTTTCCTTCTCTCTCTCTCTCTCTCTCTCTCTCTCTCTCTCTCTCTCTCTCTCTCTCTCCCCTCTCCTTTTCTTTTTCTCCGTTCATTTGACTGCTTATGTGACCATTTTTTCCTGATGATTCGTTTTTGCTTCCACCGTCTTTCCTCTCTTAGGTACTCGTCAATGAGTCACCGAAGGAAGGTCTGTAGACAACAGCAAATTTGTAGTTTTTCAATCACCATATTTATAAGGACATTACCTGTAAACACCAATTTTCAAGTATGATAAATCTTATTTGATTTTCGACACCTGCTTCGCAAATATTTCGAATAGAACTTTTCACCAGCTGCATGTTCGTGCCGTCCAGCGCTTCAATCTACATTGCGTGATACGATCGATCTATACATTATGAGAGTGCCAATCAAAGTAAGCATCGCGCTGATAGTTTCCTGGGCAGGTTTTTGGAATGTTCGAGGTTGAGAAAATCGAAATTTTTTTTTTCATCTGTGGCCAGTCGTTTCGTCGAAATGGATCCAGTCGTGTTGGATAGCGATGCGATAGAAGAATTTTAGTGTGGGTATACATGTGTATATATTAACCCTTCATCAAGGTTGATATCTTAGGAACGAATTTTCCAACTGGGTGTGACTCGAGCGCCAGAAGGGTGCACTGGCAGAACAATTATATTGTTCGTGTGTGACAGCTATGCATGTGTCCACATACACTATAATACGTGTGTACACGTATAGAGATACAGCCCTAAATCTCGTTAGCGACCGAGGGCAGACGACTTTTCCACCCTTTCCCTGTAGATGCTGGTATCCCATCGGGCAAGAACCAAGCCAGCACCACAGCCACTTACACTTTACTTAATTGTGAAAATCCCAGTAAGACCATATATATATAGAGTGGAGAAGTGACTTTGGTTAGCGAGAGAGCTGCCACGCCACAGGCAAACAACCCCTACTCTATATCTGTAATACTACTTACTCTCGCTACCAACCCCCCTCCCGCAATTTCCCTCTGCACTCTGCTTTTCCTTCTCCCTTTCTCTTTCTCATCTCCTTCACCTCGTGTCTTTCTTCTTCGTCGCAGGGTCACGGAATCCCCGGGATCCCGGGGAAACATAGTCCACTGTTTCGCGAAATCGGTGTCAGACCACCCCTCTCTTCTAACAAAATCCCACCCCCGTAACGGTTTTCCCAAAGTTTACGGTTTGACCATTTTTTGACCTAGATTACGTCGACAATTTAAATTATTGAGGAAAATTTCCGAGAACGAGACTGAAAAATAACATTGAAATGAAACGTACTTTTTTTTACGTCGGAAAAACAAAGTTTGTACCGACAAACTTTATCGACGGCCCAAGCGGGGGGAATGCATTTTTTAATACGTTAATTCGATTAATTGTTTGGAATATCGCGCTGTTTTCGATCGATTAGTGTTGATTGAAAATGTTAGTCACATAGGTTGGTGATAGGCTACAGTGCTCGGAGGTTCTTTAACAATTTTCGTTCGAACGGTTAAGATTCACGTTGAAATGTTTCCCGTCGATAGATTTTCCAACGGATGACATTGAAATGTGATTGAAAGGTCTATGGGCTGAGAAAAAGTGATCAATGGATTCATCTCCTTAGATAGCGTCGATGACTCCATGAAACGGAAAAGACATTTGGCGATAACAAAGTTCACAGAATCGTTGAGAATTCTCTGGCACTAAATTCTCCAGCCCTTATTTTCTACATGTTTTTCTGGCCTTAAACCTTCTCGAAAGTAAACTAACCCGATTCGGTTCCTCTCCCTGACGGATGAAGAAGGAACGTGATAGCTCATAGAAGAATCTGTAAGTACCATTATTTTTACCACCCTCTTACAAGCAAAGACGGACATTTATGAAATGAAGTAAAACGAATAAAAAAATTTTTGTGATAAATTTTCGTCAACGGTGCTTTTCACTGGACATATTTTCAATCAAAAACCAATATTCGAGAAATAATAGGCTCTTTGATTTTCTTCAATAAACTCGTTTTTCGAAACTCCAACAGGCAGTCAGGGACAATAAAGATTCTTCAATTTCTATACCACCAACTAACTTTGCTTGCGAGGACATTCGATTTTCAAAATTCATTTCAGAAATTAAGAAGGCAAAAAGGATAATTTAATTATTATTCTGCTTTTCAAGGTTCCGTACCCAAAGGGCCAAACGGAACCCTATTCACGTCACTCTGCTATTCGTATGTATGTCACGGGTCTCAGCTCGTAAACGGAATGGAGTTACGGATCTGAAATTTGGATATTTTGTGTAAAATATTGACCCAAAACCGAATACTGAATTAGAAATTCAAGTAAATTATTTTTCATGCGGGTCCCATATATGAAAAAAGGGCAAAAAAAAATGTTCGCACCCAGGCATGTGGGCTGTCATTTTTTTAAAGCTCATTGAGTAGAGTGCAAATATATTTTTCAAATTTTTTATCTTCATAAATAAAGAAATGGGGTGCCGTCAAAGTTGTCAGTTTTAGACCATTTTTGTTACGGGGTCTATCCCAAAAACTAAACTAGTTAGGAAGTTGGAATTTCTGTATATTATGTACCATATACCGTATTTAAACAACAAACACTAAAAACGCCGATTCATAATGTAGTCCACATACTACTTTATAGTATACATAATACAACAATTTTCCAACGAAAATATATACATTTATTGTTATTTATATATTTACAATACCAAATGACTTATTTTTGGAGTCGGTGTCGGTCAAAAAGGAGAGATTGACATCACGGGAGAAACGAGATTGCAAATTCAAAAAAGACTGTAAGATCGTATATTTCATTAATTTTTCTCCACCTCCTCGTTTTCTACAAAAAATGTGACAATATTGGCAATTGGCTGGTACTGTCGCTAAAAATAAGTCACTTGGTATTGTAACTATTTAAATGACGATAATTTTATATATTTTCATTATCAGCTTACAGCAGGAGTAAATAAAACTTCCTATAGCTATCATCGCCCCATATGGTTTCAATTTAGTACTACCAAAGAACTAAGACATAAAAAAGCATTACCTATTTAAATATCTAAATCAACAAAAGTAAATTGATCACATATACGGAACCCTAATAGCGTGAGACCTGACTCATTTTTCATTTGGAATACTTGATCACATCGGAACGAATACTGATCGCAATTTCTACTTCTCTTCCATAGAATAAACCTGTTTGTTTCTTATTACTCTGTCGCCGTGCTCGAAAAATTTCACTCCACCGATAAATACTACTTAATTTCTCTATCGGTTACACATCTTTTTTGACTTATTTCCTACGCGGCTATACCTCTTGTTGTATACCCTCTTAATTTGTCTCTTTTTTTTCCTATCTCCTTTGGCTGTCCTCTCAGTGTGTGTCTTCGAAAGCGGCGAGAGGTGACACACTCGGTGCGGTGCTCGGTGGAGCCTCCATTAAATTCATTAGGCCATTAGTGGCTGCAACCCTCCAAGATGGCTTCCGTCGCTTGGCAACCGCTGGGGTTGCCGGTCCTGGACAAGCGGGGGTGGGTCTTGGCGTGTAATTAGATTCAACGAGGGAGCCCGTGCGAGAGAAGGGAAACTGGAGGAATATAGGCGATGGCGTAGTCCTACGTATATATCTGTATGTACATAGTTATTGCGAGGGTCGAGAGAAGACACAGATCGTGCCTCCCCTTCCCCCCTTCAGGATCCAAGCTGCTTTTCCTTCCACTATATACTACATCCCTAGCACACCTTATATATATATATATATATATATATATATATATAAGCCAGGTACTCTAGCTTTTCTCCTCGACGTCCGTATAATACCTCGCCAACCTCAAGAGCAACCGAAGTCCGTTCGCCTGCTCGTATAAACGAAGACACATATATGTCGAAAAAATTCTTGAACGCGCGCTTTAATTTATTGGATTTGCATAATGTTTTACAAATGTCTTATATTGTACATAAATATTTATTTATTTTAATGGCGTGTCGTATTTTCCTTCGTTCTATAATTATTATTCAACTGCGAATGCTGGTGAAGGCGAGACACAGCTGTGACCGGTAGGAGAACCGACTTTTTTTGCATTTTCTTAAATAATACATATTCAAGAACATGTGTAAAAATATTCAAGTTCAAATATTGAATTGACCGAGTTAGTGAGGGACGATTCAGTGAGAACAGGTAGCGCAACAATTTCCGTACCGACCTACTCAAATTTTGAATCGCGTTTTTCTCGAAACGACTTTTCTCGACCTGGTCAGAATCGTAACTGTAGCTATAATTGTCCGATTTTCAATAAAAAAAAATCCGCATTTGCAGTAGTTGTTGTACATAGCTGTTTTTTTTTTTTGGACAGTTAGTATTCTTTAAGCGCTCGAATAAACGTCAAAGTTTCGCTAAAATTACACTGTTTAAAAAACTCGTCATTTTGCGATTTTTTTCGATAAATAGCTACGTATACGGAGAACAACATTTATATAGATTATAAAAATTCTTTATTTTTATTTTTCAGACCAACCATTGTCAAGTTATCGATCCAGCCGTTACATGACATTTTTTATAGGGACTCCATTATCAGTAACGTTCATTTCCAATTTTTTTCATAGATATTTATATGAAATGAGTTCAGTGTATGCTTAACAAGATACTTTTTTTTTAATTCCACCTGAATAATCTAGTAGACAAAAAAAATCGGTAAAACTTGCCTTTTTTGGTCCGGCATAGCGGTGTCCCCCCTTACGGAGTTTCGAGACTAGAATCGAAATATTCAGATTCGATTGAAATATTTCATTATCGAGAGATCAGTTAATGGTGCATTGACTGTCTAAAAATCAGCCAGCCGACGACGTTTTAGCGGTAGTCAGTTGTGCCAGTGACAGGAACTGTCACGGTGTGCACGTCCATCGACAATTTTTTCTTGAATAAAATTTCTATGTATTTAAATATATTTAATTGCCAAACCTATAACTATCAATATCATTTTCGGGCTTAGAAATATATTTTCAACGATATTATGACTTGGCCCAATAATAATTTACTTTGACATGAAATTTTATTTACAAGACGTTGGCATCCTGCCGAAAACTCATTGTATTTTCATCCCCGCTTTCGCAACCAACGATCGTTCTCGAACCTCTTTAAGGGAGTAAACCATTGTCGATAAAAGGACCAAAAATTTATCTGCAATCGCTTCGAGATTTATTTTTAAAAATATTAATTACGATATCTATCATCGTGCTTTGCTATGGTGACTTATCTTTATATTCATACTTTATACTGTACTTGCTCGTATGTAAGTGTACAGTGATTATTTTGTGGGACTATTTGCATACGAAAAATGCATCACGCAAAGAAGAAGTACCGTATATTAAGAACTTTCGGAATCCGACGCGGCCTCCGTGCCATCTTGATTTTTTTGTTTTTTTTTTCAAGTACGACAAAATGCACGATCAACTTGTAGATCATGCATTCGAAGAAACAAGGGCAGATTTATCGAGTCACGGTAGAAATGACCGGCTACAATAAATGCTTGAGAACTTTCATAAGGGCGTAAAGATGACTCGGGGGTGGTTAGGGAGAAAGACGGAACGAGAGAGAAATAGAAGGGGGGGGGGGGCGAGTGGTAAACGAGAGCAAAGAGGATTCTTAAAATACTCGTACGAACATCTAAATCATGGAGGCTTAGCCGAGTGGAGTACGTCTCGTGCGAGGAGGGATTACGTACCTCACTTCAAAGTGCCCTGCAGGTGCTGCCTACCATACCACACAGCCGATGTTAGCGCTTTGAAACCGAAACTATATCTTTTTGTTACTCTTTGTCTCCTCGCATAGTGAAAAACATTAGAGAAACCGTGTTTCAAAAATATTTTTCGTCGTCTCATTCGCTTCGGACGCTTGTTCAAAGAGATAAGCTACAAAGTGACCATCTTGAGGATCGTTACTGATGGAAATCGATGGATTCGAGATTTTTTTTTTCGAAATTCTTACGGGACCATTCCAGTGTGCCGCTTTTTAAAATAGCTGATTTTCACGATTAAAAAATAAAATTCGATAATCAGACCGATTTTTATCGCTTATTCGAATGACTTATGTTGTAGATAAAAATACTTCTTAATTTTTTATTTGTATGTTTTATATACTACTTTTTTGGCCACAGCAAAATGATGCCCAAACAAAAATAGGGCCTGACGGTAGAAAGTCCTCCTTCAAAAATTGTCTGCAAGAAAAAAACCAAAAAGATTATTAATCAGTATGAAAAACTGTAGAGGCGTACGGAGAATTTTGTTTACGATGAAAATTAACGGAATTGTGGCCATTTCAAAAATAAGTGTCAAATTGGGCCTTGTTTGACAGTTTTTCGTACAAAAAACATGTGAAATTTCCAAATGAAAAAAAAAAACGCGTCCGGATGACGTTAAGTAATGGCGTGAAGAATGATGTAGCGAAATTTTACACGGATAGCTCAAAATCTTCCACCGTTTTGAAAAACGACGTTTAGAGAAAAACGCGTTTAAAGTTTCGAGCACGAGTACCGTTCGCGCTAGGTCTCACGCAGCTGGTCGAATCCCTCTTACCAAGAAAGGCTGTAGCGACTGGAATAATTTGAATTTTGCGACCACAATTTAACAGCACATCCATGAAAATCCATATTTTTTGACAATGCAAGAAAAAAACGATTTTCAAGAATGTTACACTGAAATGTTGCCTTAATGAACCGTGACTGAGAAACTTTGAGAGAAAAAAACACTTCGTCGTTATTCGTCAGGTGACAAGCCAAAGTGGTGAGTATGTAAAGTTGACAGGAGATATCAGTATGCCCTGACGAGGCGAAGGGAAAAGAAAGACGGAACGGGAAAGACTCGTATCGTCCCAATTCTCTAAGCTCACATTGCTGATCCCTCAATTTCACTAGAGTAAAAAAGCTCAACGAAAGCGTGATAAAATGGCTTCTTATTCTCGCGTTTATATTCAATCTCGCGGTAGAAAAGAACGTGGATACCCTCGGTGGCATATAGGCACAAAGGGCCTTTACTCCATCTGAAACACGTTAGTAGAGACGCCCTGCCCGAACCGAATGCCTTACCACTGTATTACTATATACGGATATATTCTCCAAGCGGGACGGACCGCGCAACGTCGATGGGAGTACCTGCTGTAGGGGAAAAGTAAATCGGAGGCTCGATGCATTATGTAGTAACCATGCTGATCCATGTAATGCATCTATGCATGGATCCACGTGATCATACATTTTATGTATGTATACAAAGTCTTTCAACATCATTCGTCTTTCTTCAGTTATGTATCACTTTTTTTCCCGCTTTCCTGACCATTTATTAAGCAGAAAGCATCTGACGTTACGAAAAAACCGATTTTACGATGCGAAAAATCTTGTTTTGTGATTGATAAAAAAAGTCACAATCGAAATCGTATATTTTCGGTTAAACGAAACTACGTTACAACGCGTGTTCAGTCTATGTAGTTTTTTTTGCCAAAAAACTTTTTTCTGCAAACGGAGAGGTTTGTTATTTTGCTTTTATTTTTTTTTTTTGGTAATTGAAAGTGCATGGTGCACTTTCGAGTTCGTCCGTTTAGACGTGATGCCTGTAGGATATAACTAGGGAATGCTGGCTACTCTAGCTGATTAAAATTTACACAGAGTCATCTCTGAATGGAAGCATCAAATTTGTCACGTGCGATATAGAGAGGGATTAAGAAGGCTTATCTCGCTCCAATGCTTTTTGCGGAATGAATTTTCTTTTGTTTTTGGCAGACAATCTCACGGAATAAGAATATGTAGGAATGTTTTATATTTAGGTGAAAAGTGCGCGCGAAAATAAAATTGTCGAACATTAATGTACAAATTGTTGCAATGAAGAAAACTTTTAACTTTTCTTTTGGTACATATTGTAAAATTACAAAAAATGTTGAGTAATATGTTGGTACAGCCTCAATGGTCGCCAATTCTTTAGTACCGTTTGAGTATGTTTTATTTTAATATACGATGGCACGAAAATTTTAATATTCGTTGCTAAAACAATATTTAAAAAAATACATTCTTTCTTGATATCGATAGTGGACTACCTCGAGTTTTTCCTATGCGACATCCGTTATTTTATTTTATCTACAAATATCTAGTCGTAAGATGTCACCACGGCAAAACTTTTGATTTCCTAGCAACAAAGATGGCACAACAGGCAACTGATTTGATTTTTCGCCGGTGTGAAAGATTTTTTCTGTTAAAAAGTATTGTTCTCATTGAGATAAGTGCAAAGGATTTAGGTTTTTGTTATTTTTTTATGAACTATAGCATTTATTTTACTTAATAAATATATAATGTTCGCAAAAAAGCTAAATGTACGAAAATATTACCGTTTATATTCGGCGATGTCAAATCTTCATATCGGAAACTTAATCGGACTTAATATTGGATATCCGTTTGTGATAAAATATTCGTATCTAATCAAAGATCGACTCATAAAGACTGATTGATAATAATTACAAACTGAAAACAATAAACGTTTTGTTTTATTTTATATAAAAATAGTCCCCTGAATCAGATATACGAAAAATGGAGTTTGGCCCTCATATCGGATATCCGATTATAGGCATCCTATTTGAAAACCATGATGTCTGTCATTTTTCGTAAAACATAATACAACTCAAGATATCCGAATGTTATGTGTGAAATAACCATTACCATCTTGTTGTACATGACGCATAGATAATAAAATCGTCCTGCTTGAAGGTCGTAGCAATTGTTTACTTTTCAATCTCAAGCAAAAGCATCCGATATATGGCGTCTCTCTCCTACTGTCAGAAGGTAAAAATATTGGAAATTGACCTGTCTTTTTGGATCCTATAGCTGCAAACTGATTCAAGATTCAATTCAAGATGATTCAATTCAAGATGATTCGGGAATTTTCCGTATACTTTCTTCAGGTCTAAACTCCAAATTGAAAGTGCCAAAACCCGAGTGAAGCACATTTTATGGACGATTTGCTCAAAACGACCGTACACAATAATCATAACGTCAATAATCGTAATGTACATTTTCGTACGCTATTTTTCTGGTATAACTCAATCATTCGTGTTGCCACGTTTTTCTTTCTCAAACGTCGTCAATTTTTTCGTCTACCTTTTTTACGGTTCACGAGCCATGGGAACAGTCCTTAATATCTTCGGCCTTGGCTGTTGTTCTGGCGAAGAAGTAGAGCGCCGTAGACGAAGTATCGCCTGACGAGATGGTGTATACAGTGGTATATATCGGTGTTGCTTTTGGTGTTGGCTCTCTACACCGACGTCTCGTTTCTGGCTTGGCTTCTCTCTCTCTCTCTCTCTCTCTCTCTCTCTCTCTCTCTCTTTCGTTCTCTCTCTCTCTGTCTTTCTTTCTCTCACGAGTCGACCTGGCTCCGGTGGTAATGCTCGTACCGCCAATAAATAACGCCCTGGCCCTGGAGATCCACTCCATACAATGGTACAGTGTACATCACGGAAAGGGGTTACCACACGAGTCTCCGCACTTACCACATACCAAGCTCTCCAGTATCAACTGGCACGCGAAGATATACCTGTACACGTGCACCACGTACACCTAAATATAAATACAGGTATGCGGAGCAGGAAAAAGTGGAGATTCTACATCGTGTGATATATACGATACGGTACCAAACACCGCCAGCAGATAATTGAGGAAAAACTTGCCGTTCTTCATGTATTCGTACAACGGAAACCTCATGACCAATGTGGCCATTTTCATGCGAGCCTCACATACTCAATTAACGAACTTGGAAATATTCAGCCACTTTTCGCAGGTGCCATTGCGAAATCTTCATCCATCGTGGCGTTTATTGCAGGCTTAAAACATCCGAAGGAATTTGAAGAACCCCAGGGACTTTTTGACGCCAGTTCTTTCATTCGTCGATCGATTTTTTTGCTCCAAATTGAGGCTGGGAGACCAGTAGGAAAAATAATAAATGGGGATGAAGAAATCGTTGGGAACGAAGACGAAAAATGGGTGAGGTGGAAGAATTCTTCAGAATAGTAGCGTTTAAGATCTGTTTGCTCTCATTAGTACTTGCTTCATGAGGCAAATGGTACCTCGATCACGTCACGGTGCTGTTTATTTTTCTACTCGCCTTCTACATCTATATCTCTACTATACAGCAATGAGAGATAAGATCGAAAGATATGTCGTGGGTATCAGAGAGCAAAGTAGAAGCACTATAGACTAGCGCACTGGGGCGTAGCGTATCTTTATTACCTTTGTGGTTACCGAGATGTCAACGACGGAAACAGCGGCCAATAGAGGGGCGAAGGGGCCAGACGGCTAGTGGTAGAAAGCAAGAGGGAAGCTGAGGTCTTCTTCAGTTCTGTTGCACGATACACGTGGATGTTAATTGCCATTTTATCATACTCAGACGTATGCTATAACTTGGAATGGCGTGTAATCTCTTATTCGCAAGCTTTTTATGGTCTCCGCTACGTCACGGAGCCTGTGCGGAGCGGTCATTACATCAAATTTCAGGTACACCTATGGATTCGTATATACTCACGTCCAATCAGTCTCCGCAATTTTAATTTTAGATAGTTACGCAAGGGAATTTTTTATTTTTGAATTTATACGACGTTTTATATCGTTGGGAAAGTTTCAATGCCACAGATCCTTTTATAAAGTTTAAACATAATCTGTAATCTTCACAAGCAGCGGGAGTTCAAGATTCAAAAAAGTATTACGATGAAGGTAGAGATTTCGACAATTGGAGCTTCTAGAGACGAGCCATTATTTTCCTAAGCTATCAATTATTCGATTACTTCGGTCAATTGATTAATGACTGTATGAATTATTTTCATATCAATTATATCAATTATTTTCATACAATAAGACTAATGAAAATACGGTTTAATTCATGAAAATTAATACAGTAGCTTAAATTTAATTTTTTACTTTCGGGTCTTTTTTTATGCTGAAACTGCGATGGTGGAGTCGAATAACTAATATGAACACGAGTAAAGTGAAAGTTATCAAATTATTTCGGTTTTTCGAATCGTTCGTTCCCGGGGTGGGAATACGCGGTGGATTACTTCAATCAATTGATTAATTACTATATCAATATTTGAGTGTCTTATGTTTATTCAAATAAAATAAGACTAATAAAAATTCAGTTTAGTTATTGAAAAATAAAATGACAGCTAAAATAAAAAATTGTAATCTTAACTTTATTTTGATACATCGATCCGGTTCTTTCTTAATGCTCCAGCGGTGGAAAAACGTTTTTTTTCGAAACGAAACACTGACGAAGGTGCGAATTTTCCAAATAAAAGGTTTTGTAGATCTTGAAGAGTACGGAGTCGAAAGCAATGTAGAAACCGAATGAGCTGTATTTCTTTTTCAAAGGTACGACGGAACTCAATTCGCCGGATATCTCGTTCAAGACTTATATTGGTTTGTTATTTCAACGATAATAAATTTTCTGTGTGATCAGGTGCCGATCGTGACCTCTTCCTCGTTGTCTAGCTCTGTACCCCGGAGTTTTGTATCGCTCTCGGGGTGGTCTTTTCAATTTTCTATTTCGCCACGCTCTCTCCTGCCACACGCCCTCTTCCTCTTTCTCGCTGACGCACACGGATGGCTCTCTATCTCTATCTCTCTCTTTCACTTCCTCTTTATTCTGTGATGCTGGATCCCTTCCATGGCTCAGATTAGCTTCACCGTTGCGGATCACGTTTTACTCACAGCCCTCCGATTGTAAATCACTCCTTCGACGGAAAACATCTTTAAAACGTATCGCTCCCGTGCTTGTGTACATTGGGAAGCTCGATGCTTGATCACATGTTCACCAAATCGGCTTTCCAGTGAAAATAAAGAAAAGCAAGGATAAAAATGAAAAACAAATATCCTCGGTTACGTTGATGCGGTTGAATGACGAATTCAGCGATTATTTATCGGGATTCGGCGATAATTTAGATTAAGGCCTTAGGCCTTAACGGGTATAAAATCATGTGCGAATTTAACAATTTTTTTCGTATGAAAAAGTGATTCACTCATAAAATTAATTACACAACTATTCAATATAAATATCAAGCCGTTAGAAAATATATATATATATTTTTTTTTCGATGTACAAAATGGCCGACTACGAAAATTTTCTTTTGTTATCTTTTTTTTAGGTGCTCCGCGGCGTGACCATTAGCATTCACAATTTTTGACCTAGAACAAAAAACCTAAAATTTTCGTCAATCTATATTAGAATACCTAGGGAAGTACGTACGGAATTTAAAAAATATTGTTTTATTCAAAAGTTGTAGGTATTTGTACTTAATAAATGAATTTTCAGTGAATAATTTCGTTATAACTGCTCATAAACTGCTCATAAAATGAAAAGTTTTCGATTCATCAGAAATTCCTTACGTACTTCTCTGCGAAATGCAATTAGGAACATAACTTTTAAATTTGAAGTAAATCGAGTGAAAATTGTTGAAGTTATTTGTCACGCCAATTGGAAAAAAGCTGTTTCGAGAAGCTTCGAGTAGTCGGCCATTATGTACATCGAAAAAAAAATCTAACAGTTTGATGTTCATACTAAATAGATGTGTAATTAATTTTATGAGTAAATCGCTTTTTCATACGAAAAAAAATTGTTAAATTCGCACATGATTTTATACCCGTTACTTCGGCCTAAGGCTTTAATACAAAATATCATCTGCGATTTGTGGAAATATCGAACTAGAAATTTCACGCAAGGGTACAAGATACAGCGATAACGCTTGGTATCTGCTGACAATCGATAGACAGGCATCAATGCTATTTTCAGTTGAATAAATAGAACTCCGAACATATGGTTTTATTTTTTTATCAGGTGTCAATCTAATGAGTTACAACTTGCTCCATTCATTGCACTGAAACATGGCAATACTGACATTTTAAACTTGAGAGCTCAGAAAGAGAAGGAAGGAATAGGAGAAAAATTGAAAATTTACGCGATCTTTTCATGAATTTCGCAGCTGAGTTTATGCACAAGGAACATCACTTTGGTGGACGCCTTCGATTTAGTCAAAACTCATGTATATGGTAGAGCATAAAAAAGTATTGGATATCGTTTTTTTTAACGGCGGAAAAACGGTTTTGAGGGGTGAAACCACCCCTCGGAGTGAATCATGCCAAGGGCTGATTTTGCAGTTTCACTCAAGCAGTCCACCGATTTCAGTGAAATAGAAACGAAAATTATTCTAACGCAAAATAAACGCAGTACACTATGAGTACACTGAAAAAAACGAGTTTAAGGGTTGAACCACCCCTTCAATTTTGTTTCTCTTACACCGCATTTGAAAGAAGTGCATTCCATTGAATGCGAAGGATACCACTTTAAGGAGAGGATAGAAAGCTTAAGGAGATCAACCACGTTCCTTAAATTTTCGACGATTTTTAATAACAATTAAGGGTTTTGAGGGGAAATGAATGGTAAATTCCCATTCAGAGTGTAAAAATACATCGATATGGACTTGTAAAAAAGATTCAAAATGTTAATTTTTGTCCCATGTTAGTGAAAAAAAGTGGCTTCACTGAATCGTCGATAATTTGTTTTCTCGCCCAACTCAGAACTCCATTCCATGCTCACTCTTTTCGTTATCATTTGCTCTTCAAAATGCTGTTTAATTTATTCAGTTCCGATTATTTTCATATTTTTGGCAGAATTTTAAAGAAAGACCGATTTTCACCAACATTCCCATACATACCTTACCCACCGTATACACGAGTCTCAAAAAAACCGAAGGCGGTCACTCATGCTGATAGAGAAACATTGTTTCGAACTGAAGAAGAAGTCGGGCCAACTGGCAGCTTCCCCATTGTCGAAAATTACAATCAATTCTAGGAAAGGGAAATTGAGGAGTCTCAATCTTAAGAAGGGCTCGCTCGCAAGGAAGACACAAAAGAAAAAAGAAAAGTAGCAAAAGCCCTGTCTCGAAACCAGTGTCATGACACATTCATGACACCTAGACGGATTTTATTCGCTGGGCAAATCCGAACGATCGGAGGGAGGGATCGTTGAGTAGGAATGACGCGTAGGACGAGCGAAATTGGCAGTGGGTGAGTTTCAAATAGCAAACAGTCGAGCGGCAGGAACGAGCAAATGGAGGGAAGAGGAAAGAAGCATGAGCTCGAACAACGTTTGTTTCTCCGCTCGATACGTTGCATATACAGGGTGTTTGGGGCATGGAGCGACATTTTTGGGGGGGGGGGGCGGAAGGCGGGTCCTTTGCTAATTTTTTCACCCTTACACCCTATGTCCTATGTGTCAGGGTAATTGAGATATGATTTTTTTGTTTTTTTTTTAATTGTCCGAAATTTCGTCTTCAAATCGTCATAACTTTTTGTTTGTGGTTGTAATAACACGAAATAACTTTTGTTGTATTCTGTAATCTATGTTTATTATAAACAAATCATTATTTGATACAATGGATTTCAAGAAAATTACCCTTGAGTTTCCAAAATCTTAAAAATGTGTGAACTTATAAAAAATTTCAACTTCTAAATTCATCATAAGAAAAACTTATCCTTTTTACTACACCTAATATTTTGACCACATAATGAATGATTTCTACGACATGTAGCATACCGTTGGAAACGGTATAAACTAGATAACTTTTTGAAACAAAGCTAAGTGCAAAACAGTTTTTCGTTTCTTTTTATAATGAATTTTGAAGTTGACATTTTTCATACATTTACGCATTTTTAAGCCTTCGGGAGTTCGTGAGTCATTTTCTTGAAACAACTTGTATCAAAATTTACGGTAAAAAAACGAAAATGAAATCATATCTCAATTACTGTGACACATAGGACATAGGGTCTAAGGGTGAAAGGACTAGCAAGGGACCTTTTTTAAGGAATGATTTCTTTATCTTTTTTTTGACTGTGGGTATATTTTATCACTACTTTCGGCTGTTGCGTGGTATTTTTCTATTATTAATCTTTAACAAAGAAGGAGGTACAGGACGGTCTTATAAACGCCTTGCGGATGGTGTCAGACGGCGTAATACGTAACGTCGGCGGAATTAATCTGAGGAAAACCAACAAAGATTTTTCATTTACTGACCACTCATTCGCAGAATATGAACCAAGAAAAAGCGAGAAATGTTGAAAATCGATGAATTGGTACGCACCGAAACAAATAAATTGAATTTTCCTTAAAAATGGCTACATTTAAAAAATAAAAAATACTCTTTTTTATTTTCGAAAACATTTAGGGTATTATTTGAGGCAATGAGGTTAAAAAGATTTATTCCAAATTTCATCACAATCGGTCGATTAGTTTTTTAGCTATGCGTCATGCCAGTTTTAAAAATGCAGTTTATAAGGCTGTGCCATACCTCCGCCATATTTGAAGATTAGTTTATTTTTAAACCATGTATGAGCAAGAAGTAGTGATAAAAAATACCCTTAATCTATCAAATGGTGGAGAAATATTTCCTTTTAAAAAAAGATCATGAAAATCAGCAAATTTTTTCCTCGCCTAAACGTATCTCTCTCCTTACGCTTCCATAATCGTGCATGCTGTGTACATCGATCAATAAAATACGATTTTCGATCAATGAATATAGCAATACGTCTTCCACGATTGTCCAGGTCCTCGACTTGCATGACATCATTGTTGAATCTGGTACAGCATTACCATGAGGCACATCATCCACAAAACACGTGCATGCGTCAAATGACATTTGTCAATTGAAAACAACTCGTCACGAAATCATTGAAATTGCACCTGCTTTCTTCTAATTCAACTTCAGACCACAACAACGTCTTGGGGAAAGTTATTTCTTGACAAGTGATGTCAATTTTGATTTTTCAAATGTCAGTTCGATTTTTTAAACCAATACCAAAATAGGTTCCAATTGACAGTGAATAACCGGAGCAAATAGTCTTCTGATAGCTTCACGAAGTTTCATTGCTGTACAAAGCGCAGAGTGGTCCAAAATGAGGGACTTTCCCCTGCTCGTGTATGATGCATACTTTCGTATGTATTGCTCTGTTTCGCCATAATGGCAAACATACGGACCGTAATAACTCGTAATAGTAATAACATTAACGTTGGGACGATATTGTAATGTATACGTCCTGTTTCAGGGGTTGGCCAGAAGGGAGGGAGGATTTTCCGTTGCTACATAGTGCGGGCTACCAGGGAATCGAAGCAGAAGGAACCCTCTTGTTTCTCTAGGATAGGGTGCATAATTTATCGTTACTCGCGACTCTCTCACTCTCTCTCTCCTTCCATAGCCGTATCCTTAGCTACGACCATGCTAACCGCGACGATACTCCTGTATGTATGGAGAAAAATGAGCGTGCATCATCGGCACTTGGCGTGCATGCAAATGTTTTAAGGTTCTGACGTCATTCCTGCGATCATTGCAAGTGGCGACGTGGATGAGGCGCGAGTCATTTGTCAAATTAAGGATGTTGAGTCCCAAATTGCAAATGATGATAAAATTCTGAAAATTTGGTATGTTTTTGTATGAAGTATTTCAGAGGTCGGGTAAAAATTTCACGACAATTAGGAAGCTCGTTATTGAACAATTAACATTCACAAATTGAATGCTGTCTTATGGAAACTGATGTAACTTTGCAATAAGTTTTTTTTGACCTCTCAATTTTGTAATATCTACAATATACTGAAAGGAACGGAAACAAAACGAAGTTGATTGATAATTTTTTTTTATTTCTTTTAAAAATTGTTCTTAACAAAATGTTAATTTTTTAATAACGAGCTTCCTAATCATCGTGAAATTTTAACACGACCTCTTAAATACTTCATACAAAAACATACCAAATTTTCAGAATTTTCTAACCATTTTTTATTTCAACCCTTAAGGAGGTTGAAGTAATAATGATAGAATTCTGAAAATTTTGTATGTTTTTACATGAAGTATTCAGGAGATCGTGTAAAAATTTCATGACGATTAAGAAGCCATTTATTGAACAATTAACATTAACATGTTTCGTAGGGACTCAACATCTTTAAGGGGTTACCCCCACTTGCGATTTTTAAAAAATCGATTTTTTATTGCATTTTTTTGAACTATAAGTATCTGAGAATATGTCCTGAAAATTTCAAGTCGATCCGAACAAAATTGACTGAGATATGAGCGTTGAAAGAGAAGAATCCGTGAATTGAAGAACTGAAATTTAAACTTTAAACGCGTTTTTCCCAAAATGGCATTTCTGAAGTCGGTGACCAAGATTACTCGAACACTAATGAACCGATCTTCTTAAAATTTTGCAGGCTTATTTAATACATAAAAATGTGGTCTTTAAACGTTAGATTTTTCTTTTCGAAAAAAAATTGCCGTTTTATACCCAAAAAACCACCGTTTTTTTCGTTAAAATCGAACTATTAACTTTGACTGCCCGCCATTTTGTGAAAAATGAATATTTTTTAAAATCCTTCGATTAAAGACTAGTTTATACTTATATTTGACTAAATCCATCCGCATTTTTTTTTCAGATGATCCACTTCGTCGCAATGTTGGTCACCGCAAACCGTGTATATAAAAACATCATTTCATTGACGGCCATTTGCCACTAAACAATGTAATATTTTTCAATAAAAAAATTACTGAAAGTTCTTCAAGATGTGTTCTTTAAGATGGTATATTGATCGATTAAAAAAGTTTTGTAGTTTTCTTTAAAAAAAATCATGAAAAAGGCCTTTTTTTTGCGCTACAAGTGGGGGTAACGCCTTAAGTATTCTCAACCAGCTCCACGGAAAGTTCTAGTCCTAGTACATCTATTACGAATTTTCAATGGAATTCTAATTTCCAACCAAAGTCTCGATTATTTTTCAAACGAGAGATTAGGCATTATATAATGTTTAAATAATGTTAAACAAAAGATTCTTCCAAACAATATATGTTGATTGAAAGGATATTTAAGTTAAGAGGGAAGACGTTTCCTGGTATCAGCTAAATGCCAATACAATTACAATATCTTTCCATTTTTTCCATTTGAATAAATTGTATATTTTAAGTGCAATTTTGTGTAAACACCCTTAACGGGTGTACCCTGGGAATAAAGACTACTACGCTATACGTGAGGTTGGACTCACCAATTTAAAGTGACTTTTCTCTTTTATCTATACAATTTTAAAGTCAACTTTTTTCAATAAATGCATATACTGACCGGTATACGCTAAATGTTCATACGCGTTTTTAGCAGTTGCAAAAAAACAATGTGAGTAAACAAGTATTAATATTTTCCGGATGCAACGCCAAATTCTGAGAAATGAACAATTGACCCAATCAACGTTACGTTTAAAAAAATAATAATCCATGGAATATAAACTTTTATAGAGAATTCATCGTGCCTGGTGTTTTTTTATTTATTATTTTTTACAGAAATATGCTTTCAAATATTGTTTTACAAAGTGCTTCATGAAATTGGACCATTTCTTTTTTGCCGGATCGAGTGATTTTTTTTTCACTGAGTCTTGCATACCATTCATCAGCAAATGTTACCTACAAATGTCAACTATGGCTTCGACCCCTATTGCCCTCGCCCAAATTTCTCCCTGCTAGTCAATCTTTTCCCAAACTAGTCCAAGCCACGAAGATACGGTTAAGATTTTTGCTAAACCATTTATCAATTCGTCTCACAATCAGCGAGCGATGCTAGGTTACATTTCCACCGTTTTGGATTCTCGACACGCCGGAAGTACGGAATGCAGTGACGGCAGCGCCACCCTTGAACGCCAGACAGCCATATCCGCGATTCCGTACTCGTAAAAGGGTTAGGACGCAACAGGAGGGTATGTTGAACAAACATTTTATATGCTTCGAGGTAGAATAGAATTGTTTTTTATTGTGACTAGATTACAAACGGTGCCTCTCGACGCGCGAGAATGCCGATTAGGAACGTGTACACATAAACGTGAATGACGAGATGGCGGCATTTTAAAGCGATAACGAGAAACACACTCGCGCTCTTATATACGCGTATACACAAGAGAGAGTTGTTCGTGCCTTTTTTTTTTCATTTAATCGAAAAGCTCTCGTCTCGTTTGTCGCATTTCTGTTAATTTTTTTACATTGGCTCTGCTTTTTGGTGTGGTTTCTTTCTCATTGCGTTGTAGTTTATATCGATATGTATGCATGTACACACATACATATATATTTCATTCCGACGTGTGAATCAAAGTTGACGTTTGTACGATATCGGAATTCATATAAAATAGCATTCGGGTTTCCTTAAATCGTTATTAGCTTAGTGACTATACAAATCTATTTTTTTCTGATACACTACATTCACGTCAGCTCTCTCGTGGATTTGGTGGATATTTATTTGAGGAAGGAGGGAAAAAAGCCGGATCGAACCAGCAAGATTTTCATTTTTTAAGTCGAGGGACTTGAATCACACTCCTCATTTCTAAAATGTTTATTTACGAAAACTCACGTCAAGTATCGTTTATTCTGTTATTTTTGTGTATATTTTCGGAGTTTTTTTTAAGGGCCCTTGATGGTGAGTACGGAACGCGTGGTTCCCTCGTGTATCTGTCCTCATATATTTATGTATACCGGGTATATATATATATATATATATAATATTTAAAAACTACGAACTAATATCGATAATATTTATAATCGTAACGTGGATACGCTAGTCGATATAACTGTGCTTGATACACTGTACAGAGCATACACACGCGCACTCATACACACGCTCACTCCGTTCGATCTTCCATACGTTCTTTGCCTACAATTTTTTTATTTTTCAACATTTTTTTGTTCGTTTTTGGTATAGGCTGAATAACTTCATTGTTTATTATTTTCGTCGTTAAAATGTAATAATTTTTTCGCCCTTATTTATTGGATTAGACTTGCGTTGTTTGTTCCGCTTAAATTAATCTCGACTATACAAATATCTACAGGGTAATGAGTACATTATCCGCTTATACAAGATCCTTATCGAACGTTTCGAAGATAAAAAAAAAATAGAACAACAAGCGTACGATGGCACTCGGTACGAATATTGCACGAAACTTTGGCAGATTGGCATGAGAAACATAATAATTCCTGGCGGGCATGGGTCAGATAATACGAGGAGTAAAGTAACTAAAAAGCCAATACCGTTAAGGATGTTGAGTCCCTATGAAACATGTTAATGTCAGTTGTTCAATAAATAGCTTCTTAATCGTCATGAAATTTTTACACGACCTCCTGAATACTTCATGTAAAAACATACCAAATTTTCAGAATTCTATCATCATTACTTCAACCTCCTTAAGGGTTGAAATAAAAAATGATAAGGAAATTCTGAAAATTTGGTATGTTTTTGTATGAAGTATTTATGAGGTCGTGTTAAAATTTCACGACGATTAGGACGCTCGTTATTAAAAAATTAACATTTTGTTAAGAACAATTTTTAAAAGAAATAAAAAAAATGTATCACTAAACTTCGTTTTGTTTACGTTGCTTTCAGTATATTGTAGATATTATAAAATTGAGAGGTAAAAAAAAAACTTATTGCAAAGTTAAATCAGTTTCCACAAAACAACATTTAATTTGTGAATGTTAATTGTTCAATAATGAGCTTCCTAATTGTCGTAAAATTTTTACACGACCTCTGAAATACTTCATACAAAAACATACGAAATTTTCAGAATTTTATCATCATTTGCGATTTGGGACTCAACATCCTTAAGAATATCCGAAAGGATGCGTCGTTGATGGAAATTCTTCGAATGAACCATTTTCGATTTGATTAATTAAGCGAAAAATGGCCTTACCAGGGAGGCTGGAAATTACATATAATTATTTCGATTTCTCCGACTTTTGGCTACACTTTGGACAATTATTATTTTAAAAAACTAAGCACACGGCATTTTCGATGTTTTGAACATCCGTCAAAGGATTCCGACAACTCTCCACGCTCATTGGAATTGGTGGATAACCATTTCGGTTCCCGTCCTTCTCCTCATTTTCGGACAACTCGTTCCACCGAAGATGTTTCCCAAACCAAACAGAAAACGAACAAAACCTCGATCGTTCAGGTAACGCGTCGATAGGGGATCCGTGAACGAAATTTTGTTACTTCGGTAATTCGGTGACGACGACGCTTTTGCGATAAAAACGATGTTTATTTATCGATCGGCGTTCGAGTATGACTGGCCCCGATTCTCGTCCCAGGCAGCGAGTGACAGCGACTGGGCCGATCCCGTTGCAATCGAATTCGTCGTCCACGGATCGAACAACGAGGACCAATAGCCGGCCGCTGTCGTAGGTCCGCGTTGCCAGTAGCCAGCGAGTCTTCCAGCAGCGGTTAGGGCGTTGTTGGAAGACGCGTTTGTAGCGTGTGATCCTCCGACGTTACCGGTCCCTCCTAAGCCACCACCAGACGCGCCGGCGAGATTATCACTGGCGTCAGTCGCGATGCCAGTGCCGAGAATCAATCTGGAATCTTCGTCGTTCAACTTTGGATCCGCCGCGGCCGATTCCTCGTCGTAAACGAGATAATTCGGTTGCGAGGCTGTCGAGGAGGGTGTCGACGACAGCATTGGCGACGCGGCGGACGTTGGCCTGGGTCACTCCGTCTGTTGTCCGCCGATTTGTTGTTGCTGTTGCGAGGTATCGGCGCTAGCCTGGTTGCTGTCGCAATTCGTGCCTTGCCCAGCCGAGCACACAGCCTGCTGTTGCTGCTGCTGCTGTTGTGGTTGTTGTTGTTGTTGGCCCGTCATGCCGCCGATCCCCGAAGCCGAAGCATTGCCCGAAGTAACCGTTTGATGGGGGCTGGAGGCAGCCCCCGCCTCGCTTCAAACTTGAGACCTCGCGGTCCCGTTGCCGTGCTGCTCGGATCCTGGTGAATGAGGATTACCGCTCGAGGATGTCAGGGCGTACTGGCAAGCGCTCAAACCACCCCCCGAGGAAGTCCGCGGGCTCACGGGACTTATACTTCCGGCTCCGCCTGTCGTCACTCCACCTCCGGTGCTGAAAGAACTCGAGGTGCCGTATTCGCTGCTGTGTTGCTTCGCCTTAAGACGCAACGACGCGATACTGCTGCTCATGACGGCGCAAGTTTCGGGCGGCCCGGTCGCACGATGATGCGTGCTATAAACCGGTGGCCCGTAAGGATGAGGCCCGGCCGGGGCCGCGTAAGGACACGTTGCACCCGAGGCCGTAACCGGTGAACCCGCCACACCGAGACCCGAACCCATACCCGGTAACATCGAGGTTGCCGCTTGTCCAACCGACATCGACATACCACCGACGTGACCACCGCCCACCGAACTTCCACCCGGATTGAAACAATTCACCGATGTGACCTGCGCGTGGTGATGGTGATGCGAGGCACTCGGCACCACCGAGCCCAACGGATTCACCCACGCGAAGTTCTTGCTGCTCAACGGCGACGGCACCTTCGCCGCCCAATTGTTGTACGAACTGTACGAACTGTACATCATGTCGACGTCCGCTCGACCGGTTATGAAACTGTTGAGGCCCGCTGTGCCGAAACCCGTCTTGAATTCGGCCGCTGCCGCTGCGGCTACGTTGGCCGCGTTGCGCTCCCGCTTTCGGAACTTTGCGCGCCTGTTCTTGAACCAAACCTGCAACACAAGAGCGAAGAGTTTTTGTTCTTGAGATCTCGTTGAATCGTTGGGAAACGGTATGCGGGCAGCGAAGGATCTGGGTGTGCGAATGGACGATCGTTGGAAGTCAATCGATCCCGAGTCGGAATTTAGAGCCTCCTTTAAACCTTCTTTCGATCCCAATTTGTCATTCAATGGAGGTTCAAGAGGTTCAAATGGAAATCTCAAAAACATGTATATCAGAACCTACCGAACCTCCAAAAGTGGCAGAAATTGGACTTTTTCACTCAAAGGAGGTTTAGTAGGTTCATCTGAACCTCCTTTAAACCCTAGTGAGCCTGATTTAATGCTTACGCAAACCTACAGACCCTCATTTAAATCTCCTTTCGCCCTACTAACTCTCCTTTGACTCCTTTCACCGCCCGAGTCGAAATTTAGGGCCTTCTTTAAACCTCCTTTCGATCCCAATTTGTCATTCAATGGAGCTTCAAGAGGTTCAAATGGAAATCTCAAAAACATGTATATCAGAACCTACTGAACCTCCAAAAGTGGCAGAAATTGGACTTTTTCACTCAAAGGAGGTTTAGTAGGTTCATCTGAACCTCCTTTAAACCCTAGTGAGCCTGATTTAATGCTTACGCAAACCTACAGACCCTCATTTAAACCTCCTTTCGCCCTACTAACTCTCCTTTGACTCCTTTCACCGCCCGAGTCGAAATTTAGACCCTCCTTTGAATGCTCGAGAACCTATTTCCTTTGTTACGCACAGACCGCCGCCCTCCTTTGAGTCCCCTTGAACCTATATGGAGAAATTTGCACCGTAGGCCAAAACGAGGTTGTGTAGGTTCACGCAAGCCGAGCCCATAGGCCTAAAGGAGGCTCAGGAGGTTGAATAGAAGGTTCAGTAGGACTAAAGGAGGGTCGCCAACGGTGCAAACTTCTCCATATAGGTTCAAGGGGAGTCAAAGGAGGGCGGCGGTCTGTGCGTTACAAAGGAAATAGGTGCCCGAGCATTCAAAGGAGGGTCCAAATTTCGACTCGGGATGACTGGACAATTGGTGGAGACACCTGGACCGCGAACTTTACTGGCAAGTTGAACACGATCCTTTTGTTTGACTTATCGTGGGGTTCGCGGATGCTAAGAGGGGCGATTAGAGTTCTTTGTACTTTGCGGAAAGGAAACGTCAACCTAAATAACTTCGCGCAACAGCAAGTGATTCGATAGTGATACAATCTGTCCAATTTGGATTTTTGGAGCTTCTTCGTCATCTCCGAATTCACGATATCGTTAGACCGTAGCGTGTATAAGATGCATAGCCGGGAAACTCATTCGCGGTTGAAGACAAATAGCAAGGGCAGCCCTTACGCTTGTCCCCGTATAGATATATTAGCTACTCCTGACAAGCTCCTTCGTTTTGAAATATGACGGCGTTAATTCAAAGCAGCATCGTTCCACGTTCGATAGTACGGCAAGTAAAGGCTGTAGCCCAAGACCCCGTCAGCCTTTTTCTTCAACCCTCCGCCCTTCGAGCTCGCCGAGCATCGCGAATCTACTCTCCTTTATTCCGTCGCAAATTTCCTCTGTATTTCTCGCAACTTTGGCTCGTTCTCTCACCCCTAATTTTCTCGGGAGTTTCGTTCTTCACTCCACTGCTCCCGTTCCTGGGCTTCGGCCTTCCTCCGTATCCACGGAGTTCTCAAGCCCGCAGAACCTACAGGAGCGACCCTCCCGTTGACAATTATACGGGTGGTTGCCCTCGGATATACACGTCACTCTGGCGTAACTGTAAGGGCAAGCAGCGGGAAAACGCTACGGCCCTAAATATATTTATATATAACCATCAGAAGCGAATTGTGCCTTTCTGTCCCGCTTCGGGGGTTGCTACCCCAAAGCTTCGAGAGCGCCGAATGAACGAAGGGTGGAAGAACGTGAGCGAGGGCTGCCAGCAAAGAGGAGGAGAAAGAGGATGGCTGACGGTTGGCAGGCGGGAAGGAAAAGAGGGAAAGCTCGTGCACGCCTAGCCTTCCACATTGATGGGCAGAGGGAGGGGGGAGCGAAGAAGGCTTGTGAACTCGGAAGCCTCTCCCAAGATGGATGGACCTTACGATCTCGCGTCGCAGGAACGCTAAGAGGCGCAACGAGTCATTGAAAGCAGGGAGCTGAGCAAGAAAGACGAAGCTAATGAAGAGTAATGCGACTCTTGGTTCTTCCTGACGTTCTCTGTTACCCTCTGTGCTCTACGACGTTTTACGTAACGCACCTTTTTCTTGCGACAAACGCGAACTTGCGTTTCTCTTTGCATGCCTAGATTCTCACTAGTAAGCAAAAACGGACGGCTAGCCTCCCAAAATACGAAAGGTAGCTACTATCAAAGCTCATTGATAGAAGCAACATCCGATTTCATCAGCTATGGTGGTGTATTATGGTCCGCTGGTGGCAAAGGCGATGCAATATTAACATTTACTGATCACTTTTGGAACCCTTTTGGAACAAACGTAACATTATGACTTGGCTCGGGCATGATGATTTTCCCAATAGAGCACAATTCAAAAGGCTTTTCCAAAAATACTAAAGTTCAAAGATCTTTGGGACTGCATATTTTGATTTTCGGTTAAGGATTTGAGGACGTTCGTTTGTATATGTGGGAGTTGCGGATTGTCATACATATTGCGGTCTAGTGTGGACTTCATACGAGAGAGGAGCGAGTATACGAAGGAAGATGCTGGGAGAGACTCGAGAATCAATAAACCCTCGGCACTGGAAGAGAGAGAGAGAGTGCCGTGAGGAGAGCGAAAACCGAAGAGAGACGAGGGGGCGGCGAATCCTTGTACACAAGGCCGCGCCCATAAACCTTAACAGCATCGCAAAATCTCACCGTCGTTGGCTCCTGTGGATGCTGCACAAGGAGAGGAGAACTCCGAGCGATGGCCGTCCGTAGGTCGTAAAGTTGATGAATGAACTTTCGAATCGATGCTACATCTCCGTATATACGAGAGAGTGCCTCAACCAGAGGATATTTTGGTTCTGTGTCTTCCGGTAAGAGAAGCTTCCGGTTTCGGCGTTAAGAGCTTAAGCTACAAGTTGAAAATGGACTCGCCGAGAAAACGAATGACTTTTACTTGGAGCTACTCCAATTCAGCGTTGTAAATCGTCTCAAGGCACAAGTCATGTCACGCATTCCTTGTTGCACTCTTCTAATACATTCCTACAAGATCAAAGCTACGAATGCACATGGCGACCATATAGAATCCGTGGCTCCACAATTCGATGAGGAATCGATGACACGCTCTCATTTCTAGAAGGGTCTTTCTTCTCGAGTGAAAATTGAGCGAAATTTTCATAATTGTCATTTCATTCAACTTAAGAAAACTTAAGAACTTAAGAAAATTCATTTCTTAAGTTCAAATACCTACAACTTTTGAATAAAACAATATTTTTCAAATTCCGTACGTACTTCTCTAGGTATTCTAATGTAGATTGACGAGAATTTTTGTTTTTTGTCGTAGGTAAAAAATTGTGGATACTAAATGTCACGCCGCGGAGAGCCTAAAAAAGATAACAAAAGAAAATATTAGTAGCCGGCCATTTTGTACATCGAAAAAAAAAATATATTTTTTCTAACAGCTTGATATTCATACTAAATAGATGTGTAATTAATTTTATGAGTGAATCACTTTTTCATACGAAAAAAATTGTTAAATTCGCACATGATTTTATACCCGTTACTGTGGCCTAAGGCCTTAACGCATTCTTTATACATCTGCTATACCTTTGCGCGTATGGAGAAAAATAACTGAGTAATGACTCATTTCCTCAAAACATGATGGTGTCGAAGTTTGCATCTTCGGAGTGCACCAAAATCTTTTTATATTTCTATTTCCATTTTTTGTTACACCTAATATTTTTCGCAGAGTTCAATTCTAGACCTTCAAAGAAGCATTGTGGAAAATCGTTGAGGGATTTTCATGGCGAAAGACAGGAAAAATAAATTCAGGCAATTAAAAAAAATCGTTGCCTTTCAACGATGCAAACTTCAGTTCAAAAGAAATAGCTACGAGATCAATTTCATCGAGGCGCGAATTATTTTTGAACGTGTTTTATGTTCGCTGTAAATTTAGTGAATTGACAGTCTTGTTACCATTTTCTGTAACATATTCAATCGAAATCATGTACACCTATTAACTCTCTTGCTTATTATTTCATGTCGGTTGTCAATCAATCTACTTGCTTGCAGTAGGGCAATCTAAAAGGTTTTTCTTAATCTTTTTTTCTATAAAAAAAATAAGTCTGCGATTTCCAGAATTGATACTTTTTCAAAGAGCACCTTAACGGGTTACCCCCACTTGTAGCGCAAAAAAGGCCTTTTTCATGAATTTTTTTAAAGAAAGCTACAAAAAATTTTTAACCGATCAATATACCATCTCAAAGAACACATGTTGTAGAACTTTCAGTAATTTTTTTATTGAAAAATATTACATTGTTTAGTGGCAAATGGCCGTCAATGAAATAAAGTTTTTATATACACGGTTTGCGGTGACCAAGATTGCGGCGAAGTGGTTCATCGGAAAAAAAAAATGCGGATGGATTTAGTCAAATATAAGTATAAACTAGTCTTTAATCGAAGGATTTTAAAAAATATTCATTTTTCACAAAATGGCGGACAGTCAAAGTTAATGGTTCGATTTTAACGAAAAAAAAACGGCCGGTTTTTGGCTATAAAACGGCCATTTTTTTCGAAAAAAAAAATCGAGGGATTAAAGACTACATTTTTATGTATTAAATAAGCCTGCAAAATGTCAAAAAGATCGGTTCATTAGTGTTCGAGTAATCTTGGTCACCGACTTCAGAAATGCCATTTTGAGAAAAACGCGTTTAAAGTTTCAATTTCAGTTTACACGAAGAACGGATTCTTCTCTTTCAACGCTCATATCTCAGTCAATTTTGTTCGGATCAACTTGAAATTTTCAGGACATATTCTCAGATACTTATACTTCAAAAAAATGCAATAAAAAAATCGATTTTTTCAAAATCGCAAGTGGGTGTAACCCGTTAAGAAAGTCGTTCAAATTCCTTCTTAATGCAAGACTGTGTTAGATCGAGACAAAGCATATGGCTATTGCCGGCATTAATCTAGTTGGATGTTGATGGTACGGAAAAAAAATAACCGCACGAACAAAGTAGAGATTGCGTGTGTGATATGTGGTAGCGAATGTCATGCGAGCAATAAAACCTCATCAAATCACGGTCCCCCACCCCAAAGGTAGCCGGTGGCATAAGCCTCTGCACGGCTCAATCTACGAAAGCTTATATAACTGTAATGAGACCCGTGGCCCGATGTCTCATCAATCACTCCACCCCCGCGCCCGCGAGCGCCCACGATCACGCTCACTCGGAGCATCCCCTGTTCGTACCAACATCACCACTACCAGCACTACCACCACCACCACCACGATCATTGTCCTGTTCCTACATGTATTGCCACAGTGCAAGATTGGTATAGATAGGTTGTTCCAAGATGGGTTGTTCCAAGCCCTCTGGTCCATCAGCCGTGATCCAGGGGCTTAACGTTATGTATATATGTATCTAAGACAGGCCGGACAATCGTACAACCATCAGACCCTATTTGATTCCCTATATTCTTCCTGCTTGATTCGCAGTAGCCTATCATGAAAAAATGACGTGCTTTTTTTCACGAAGCGCGTATTAATGTCTTGTTCAATCATAACGTCGATAATGGAAAATCTTCACCGCTCAAATTCTGTTCTTTTGCCTTCGATGTTTCCTACGACTACTTCATTCCCGCCGGATTGATTTCCATTTTATTTCCGGTCTTAGGTTCAATCTAACCTCTTAAATTCCTTCCTCTAGATATTGACATATAGTGAGCAATTTTATTTCCCACTCTATGCTGCATTCCCTGCACATCAACCATCCTCATTCCTGGATACTCTTGCGAAGACATTCACGAGCACGAAAACTAGAAAAGAAGGAACTGACACAGAGAGAATATTTCCACTAGTGAAAATGTCCGTGCGTATATCTTCGCACGAAGCTACCAAATATCGACGTGGTTGAAACAGCGTTCCCTTGCGGTCTGCGTGAGCACACACGTGCGAATGCCGAGGGCAACTTGGGACACTATAGAAGAATGAAGAAAAAGAAGACAAAAAGGAAGGAACCGAAGGGGACACGCTGCGGAGAGTACGTGGCAGAGGGGGAGACAAAAAGTGGATGGAGCACACGTACCGAAGAAGTAAGAAATTGGAAAAGGGCGCGAGGGTTGCAGAGAGCTAGAGAGAGAGAGAGAGAGAGAGAGAGGGGGAGGGGGAGAGAGGGAGAGAGGGGGGGGGGGAGCGAGATGGAGAAAATGTTATAGAGAGATGAAGACACACGTCGTCTTTGCCAAAGAGAGCAAGCTGGGCGAAAAGGAGGACAGGGAGAGACGGAGACAGCGAGAGAGGGAGAAACGGACGGGGACAGTAAGGGATGATAACGGGGTCCACGAGGGATGCGAGAGGGTCGCGGAACACTCGCGGTAGGCAACGCGCAGGAGGTGTAGGAGGATAATATTGATCCCCTCGTAGCCCCGCCCCTCCTCGCCTGGCGACGCCATCATTATATTATCCACCATCCCTCCTAGTGTCTATCCAACACACGTTGCTGTGTGTACACTTTGCCAAATATACATAGGCATGTGTAAGTCCTCGGTCGTCTCCTTTCGAGCTTCTTTACCCAGAACATGGCACTCCGTGAACGATATTTTTTCGACATGCCAACATTTTTCTCAAAATGTCCGGAAATTGATGACTTCTCAGAGCTCTTACATCCTGACACTCCGACTTCAAAGTTGCCTAATTCAAAACGACTCGAGAACATGTTGGTTGGAACAAAAATCAAGTGATTCAAATAATATTTGCTTCGTAGTGCATTTTCTGGCTTCACCTGTTTTTCTGTGACATCACCATTTGGTCCTACATGAAGGGCAATTCTCCTTAGACCGGCTACAATTTGAAGATTGATCGCTTGCTGCTTCGGTCATTTTTGTCTCAATGGATGCTCCCACTGTGCTGCTTGCGTTACAAGTGGATAAACATAAATTATCTGAAAATACTAAACTTGAAGGTCCAATTTCCATGGCCATGTGCTTTTGGAAATGAGGAATCGAACGCAATGATTGGAGATCAATGAATAATTAATCTTTGGGTTCAGCGATTCTTTCTTCGAACAGTAAAAATGCTAGACTCGAAGAAGTACGATATTTCTCGTAAGGACAGCCAAGAAGCATCGGTATGTCGTAACAGAGCTTACGTATAAAACGGACGATTCTCAAGAGCAGGATCTTGTTGAAGATGCACTAGTACACGCACCAGGGGATGTTATATCCGAGTAGTTCGCAGGTGTTGCGGCACATTATGTATATATACATAATGCAATATGTAATATATATATACACACAATATACATAACACACACACATATATATATGGGTGTGTGTGTATGTATATAATGTGTATAGCAATGGCTCGCAACAGCACTTCATTAAAAATAAATTTCACGAAGAAGGCACCGGATATCCGTGGCTTCAAAAGGATTTCAAGACGTCGACCCTCCTGTAGAGATCGCTTATGAGCGCGTATGCGAGAAAAAGAGAGACGCAGCGCTATCCATAACTCTGTAAGCTAACAACCCCCGCAGACCAGAAGGAAACACGCTCCCGCGTGTACGCTTTCTCGATGCTCCGTAGAGAGCAGCACTTTGGCTTCAACTCCTACAACATTTTTTTTTGCTCTTCCCTCATTTCCCACTCGGTCTGCCCATTTATCGTTATACCGATAAAATTTCTTCCTTGTTCGAACCAACGAGAAGCGAGTAAGGAGAAATTAAGCGTACACTTTCGTCGCGAGTAGTTATGGTACAATGTGAAAAAAGAATTGGCGTACGAGGTAACTCAAATTGACTCATGATGGCTGTAGGAAAGATACAGCGAAAACACCCTGAGGAATAATGGATTTCATTGAGCATATCGCTTGCATTTTCATAGAACCACTGGTCGAAACAGACAAGGAACATTTTCTTTTTCATAATAAAAAGAATAGGATTATTGGATTTTCTACATATATTTTCCCATATACGTTATTGGTAGCGAAGAACTTTTAATTGGACATTACTTCTCCGTACCGCTACGAATTATCATTGGGATTTATAACTTGGCCATTTACAAATAAGTCACTTATCATGGACGTACCTATTCAGTTTACAATGAGGCTTGTAGCAAGCTCTAACAGTACTTTTACTTGGTAAAAATCTTTGCTGCATTGCATTACATTTTTGGCGGCAGGCGTGTTGACGACGTGTCTCCATATGTCTCTCGGAACGTTTAAGAATAAAGGTTCTGCTACTTTTCCATCCAAGCTCATTTTATTCGCTGAATCCCGTGTGACTTCTTGCTCAACTCTTTCCACCTTTGCGTCTCTATCTGCCTATTCATCTCGTGCCACGTACTCGCGAATGCATTCTCGCGCATGGATGTAGCGAGATTATGTCTGAATTTTCAGCTCGCATATGAGATACAGCAGGAGAGAGAAAGAGAGAGAGAGAGAAAGAGAGAGAGTGAGAGAGAGAGAGAGGGAGGGAGGGAGAGACAAAAAACATAGATAAAAGGAGCAAGGAAAACGAAATAAAAGAAGAAGAAAAAGTGTGAGCAGAGACAGCAGAGAACCGCGCTCGGCGTCTCCATAAATCTCACTGTAGCGTCGAGATGGATCAGGCTGAAAGCGACCACGTTTCACGAGGGTATGCCAAGGAAACGTCAAGCCTTACTTCACTTTGTTCTTTTTTGTTTTTCTCCTTTTCGTTCCCTTACTCTTCACCCTTTATTCACAGTCTACGATGCATACATACAAATATCCACACACTCATGTATGTCCTTCTAGAGCGGAATGGAGTTACGGGATGAGCAATATGAGCGCAATGCGCATACACATCGATTATACGTTAACAAATACTTGCTTTATGTACATGCGCCATGTGCATAAATCTAAAGGGTGGCTCAAAATGACCTGAGGTTTTAAATCGCGCGCCATTTTTTTGTGGCGAACATAGAGTACTAATTGCATTATTACTGCATAGTTATTGATCGTGCGAGTTGATACCGATGGACTTCTTTCTCTGGGGTTTTCTGAAAGGAAAAGTGTATGCCAATGATGCACAGACCATTCCGGAGCTCAAGGAGCAATTGGGCGCACCATTAATGAAATTGGTCTGCAATTATGCCAAAATTTTATTGAAAATTTCGTCAAAAGAGTGAACGTTTGCAAACAGGGACGAGGCGGCCATTTATCGGGTATTGCGTTCCACACATAACCTCCATGTTTGTACCTTATATTAAAATACAAATATCCGTACTTATTAAATAAATAATACGTTTTATTAATCAATTTAAATGTCAGGTCTCTTTGAGACACCCTACATGTAGGTGAATCGTCTGGAAAGCGATATCATTGGGATTCTATTCGTAGTGGAAATTCGTCTCCCACGTGAACGATTGAGAGAGTCGGGAATATAGATATATATATACGAGGTATTCCATGTGAATCCGGTGGACTTTTTGTCTGAACCCCGCCAATTCGATTAATTTTTTATATCTGATTCCATTGACTTTAAAAGACACCCTGAATTTCTTTTCCATTTCTTGTAACAACCCTTAGTCAAAAAAAAATTTTTTCCAAAAAAAAACGACCCGATTTAAAAATCTGAAAAAATTCCCAAAAATGCGCGGTTATGTGTAAAAATGTTCAAGCTATCACCTGCAGTGGAACTATCAGGAAATCATACTTCCACTGCGGGTGATAGCTTGAAATTTTTTACATATAATCACGCATTTTTTGGAATTTTTTCAGATTTTTAAATCTGGGCGTTTTTTTTCCGAAAAAAAAGTTTTTGCCTACGGGTTGTTTCAAAAAATGTTAAAACAAATCAGCGTATCTTTAAGAGTCAATGGAATCAGATTAAAAAAAATCGAATTGGCGGAGTTCAGGGAAAAAGTCCACCGGATTCACGTGGAATACCTCATATACATACATATATATATATATATATATATATATATATATATATATATATATATATATATATTTATTTAGAGAGAGAGAGAGAGAGAGAGAGAGAGGCAGAGAAAAGAGTCCAATACAGTATCCCCGAAACGATGAAGCATTAAGGCGTTACAGCTGAGTAAAAAGAAAGGTTACCGTTTTTTATATGCTTCAATGATGTATAAACATCACAAGAATGGTAGACAAGAGAAATGATACGCCTCCAAGCGCTCTGACAATGAAACGCACGAAATAGCGTAGACGGTAAAAACGGTCATTGTTTGGATTGAGTCGATTGACTTTAAATTTTGACGGTGGTTTTTTTAGATAGATTCTCTAAAGAAGAACAAACGATTTTCACGTTTCATCAATAATTCTCGTTATTATAAACAAATGAAGGTCTATTTTATAGTGAACAATTAATCATTCAAAATGATAACATTTTGCGAGAACCATATTTTCCAATGATCGTGTTTACTTCCCTAGCAAACCTAATGTAGGTAAGTAAACGAAGATTTTTTGTAGTTCCTATAAGGGTTCTGCGACCTGCCTCAGAGGGCCCAAAAAATAATAGACTTTTAGTGTAGCTACGACTGAGCTGCCATTGTGTTTTTTTCCGTACAATTTTTTTTTTGTATAGCAATCACATGCCTTATAAACCCTCCAAACCTCATTTTAATTGCTTTCTTAGTATAATCAGGAAAAATTGCCGAAAAGTCACACCTTTCGATGAGCCACATAGATGTAACGCCTTAAAGATCCGTTTTGCGTGAAACACATCATCGATTCAATCAATCGCGATAATTTTTCAAAAGTTTTCCTTATATACTCTTTACATACTCGAGCACATTTTCGTGTACTCGAACACTTACAGCGTATCCCAAATGTCGCGCAACAATATGCGTAAACCGCGCAAATTAAATGTTGCGTGGAATTTGGGACAGCCTGAATATACGCGAGCATATTTTCATCTTATTTTTATTCCATATCTTATTTCACGCCTCCTTGTGGGTTCACACTAGAAAAATGTTCAACGGTCGTGTACGCAATTAGCTGTACCATATTTATGGTATTTATTTCTTATATCGTAGAAATGATATCTTTTCCCCGAGTGCCGACGTATACCCTTGCAAGTTTTTACGTATTTCCCTTCCCAATTGAACCCTCTCCGATCACTCCCTATGCGCACTTCGTTAATCTAACCTAGGCTTTGGTTGCGTCCACAGCCGTTTCAACCGGTTATGGCGAGTTGCAAAATTCGAAAAATGACTTTTTTCAAAATCAATATATTTTGATATTGCGTTTATAAGATGACAGTATGTCATCTTATAAATGCTCGCCAAAAATTCCATGGTGACCGGATCAAAGTTGACAGATTTATAGGCTGTTATGTTGACGCTCGTCGAAAGGCTCGGAGCGTCGTTCGAAACTTTAAACGCTATTTTAGTCGAAAGTACGTTTTCAAAGTCGGTGAGCAAAATATCTCAAAAACTATTGCATCGATCGTTCTGAAATTTTTGGGCTTCTTTTTAGATTAAAAATATATTATTAGATCGAACGATTTTTTTCCGAAGTATACTTTCGATTTGATGAACGAAAAATCTCCATTTTTTCGCAAAAATCAAGGCTCTCGTTTCGAACACGCACCATTTTTTTAAATTTGATATTTCGAAAACTCGTTTGATTTATCAAAGGATAAACTAATATACTAATGAAATCTGTTTGGTTTTCTGATATTAGATAACCTGGTTCAGAAGGGCGCTCACTAGTTTTTGTAGAAATTTATCGACATAGTTTTCTAAAAAAAAAAAAAATCCAAAAATGAGCTGTTTTCGACTGTTGTAACTAACAATAAGCATAACCCGTTAAGGTGGGAAACCAGTTTAAGAGTACGTTTTTTTTTGTGATTTTCATGATTTTTTTACAAGGAATGAATGAATAGAGTTTATTAAAACTTTGGGAATATATTATACATATTTTCAAAAAAATAGTTTAACTTTTGAAAGCATTCCCTCCGAAAATATGGTACATATAACCTGCCGCCCATCGAAGGTCGCCATTAGACTTTGTTGTTTGTGTACACTTCGGAGGCCACAGTTTTCATCGGAAATCAATGCGGTTTGAAGATTACTCTAAGAACATATTTCTCTTCTATATGAACCCAACTGTCACCAGAAAATTGAAAATTGCATTTTTTAAAAGTGCTTAAACAAAAGGCCTAATTTTTCCCATTATTTTATAACCTTTTTGCGATAAAAAATATACTTTAAACAATGATATTACCCCCAAATGTAGGTTCATACAGAGCATAATTATATAAAGAAACTAACTATCACTTTACAAAAAAATATAGGCTAGAAACTTTTTGAGCTAGAGTGTACACTAATAGAAAAGAAGTCGTTTCGAGAAAAAGGCGTGTGAAAGAAAAATACCGAAAACAAAAAATTCTAGGCAGTAATGAATTATTTATACTGCTTACCGTTTAATCAGCGATTAGTTTTACTGAGAATTTATGGAATTAAAAAAATCGACTTTTCGAGTCAGCTAAACTTATGTTCCGCCTTAAGTTAAACTGCGCCGCATTTGTCGAGGGTACGGGGAAACTGTAGAAAACCCCTGCCAGTATAGACGGCCCCATCTACTTCTGATTCTCTGATGCACATAAATGTTTACCGAAGTATCTGCACCAAGGTCTCAGAAGTATTGGCCTTTCGCTGACTGTTTGATGCACCGGTGCAGGGCTAAGCGGTCACCGCTCCGAGTATCAGCCATGGACGAGGCCACTGGCTCATCCACCAATGTGGGTTGATTTCGTTCGAAGTATTTGTTCTTCGGATGGTTCCCTCTCTCACAGTCTCGTGTCAACGTTCTAATACATTTCCCCTATCTTTCACGCTCCGACCTAGCCTGTGTCTCTCAGTGGGTCAGGTGACCGGTAAGCACGGAGCCTCTGATCCTGAATGATCCCATGGGATTTCCCGCAGGCGGCGTGCGTTCGGGTCACCCCTTATTCGTAATTGACCGTGAACACTGGCACGTGAGAACAGTTTACGGGCCGTGTATATATATAAACGACCTCGCACACAAAATTCTCTAGACCCGGCCGTGATTCTGATGGCGACAGGGAGGCCCTTCTTTTGGGCAAGCGGAAAACAGCATCCGATTGGCGAGAAAACGTGCCGTCATTGAATACTATACGATTATATCGGATTTGGATTAACTCAATTTGAATTCAGACGAAATTGAGTTTCTTCGTTACCGCTAGATAACAAAATGGCAGCCGTTTGAAAAAAAACCCAAATTTTTTGCCCATTTTTTTACTTAAACGGATGAAAAAGTAATTCTAAATCAATTTTTGACAAAAAGTCACTTGCTGATGGCCCTGCAAATTGAATTTCCCTCCAATTGCGCGAAGATTCGTGTGAATCGATTCTGGAAAAACGCTGTTTCCAGAAAAACACATTTAAAATTTAACGTTATAAAACATCGTATTTAACGTTTATTTTTGCCAACCCAAACAAACAAACCCACGTGATTTAAAACCTTCGAGGATGCAAATGATGTAAAATAAATCGAACCTTTCATCGTCGTGAACGGTAACCTGTTTAATTAGGTCCTTAATTCATTCGAATTTTCCGTTTTGCACCTCGCCTCAATAATACGATTACTCTTGCTCTCAGCACCAATGGAAAATAATCGAAAATCAAATGTCGATTCCAGCTTGACACCCATTTTCGAGTACTGCGTTTGCGTAATTACACGAACGCTCGGTGTACACGTGTAAGGACGTGAAAAAACACGTATACGAGTATTCGGTGTACGTACAACGTGTTCGCATGCCCTTCGCGATCTTCCCTGCATATGCATGCGGTGCATAGGAAAATGGCGAGGAGAGGTGGAACAACCCCACGCAAGGTGAGAGGGCGCGCGGTTTTATGGATTTTTTTTATCGTTGTGGTAGTTTCTCGGCGGCGAGGGGGAGGGGCGGAGGGGGAAGGGTTATATGGTGTCGTTCGCCGAGTATATTCGTATAACTATAATACGCACATGCACATGCACACATGTGAAAATCGACTCGGCTGTAGCCTGGCAGCGCCAGTGGGATTCGGATATTCAATGTTGGCGTACCTGTATGGATATTAAATTAACACCCGTAAGCCCCGCGAGTATTAACAACTTTGCAAAAGATTATACGAGATTATGAGCTCAAGCGAAACACGTGATTTTTAATGTTCCCTCTCTCGCGAGCGAGCTCGTCCCATTTTACTCTCTTTCTCTCTTTACCATCGCTAACAGGCCAACACACACGTCGTTTTGTTTCTCTTCTCTTTTTGGCTATTTGGTACTTCATTCGTTTCGGCAAACCTCAAATTTCTTCGGGTCTTCTCTCCATCGCCGGATCACTTTGTCTGTCGCTGCAATCGCGGCTCTCCCACGATAACAACCCGCACGAATTATTTCACCGGCCAGTTACGTTAGACTTTGCAGTCCACTTTTGACAAATATCGTTTGTATGTCGGCTGTTTCTTTGTTTCTCACTTGCTATTTGGAGTAATAGTCACGTATTTTTATAGTATGGAATTTTACAACAATTTTTAGAATATTATTCAGTCAAGTCTGGGTAATATTTTGGTTATTTTAGGAGTCGGATGAGTTGACTTAATCCGTCCGAGGTGCCGTTTATGACTCGCGTGAGTAGATTTCACAAGCACAGAGGCTGGTGAAATCCTAAAGGAAACATCTTCTGTCTTTTTACGCGTTAGACTGTGTGCGATATTACCCTACGACTTTCAGCAGTCAATATAAATGACTGTGGCATCGAACTTACGCTCGTGACAAGCCTCTTTTATAGTAATTCGAAGGTCCCCTATATATCGTCACCACGGGAGATTTTCATACCGATAGCAATGATAGGGTCCAACATCCCTTCACGATTGGATCTTTTGTCGCGCCCCTTTTCGGTCACGCGTTTGCACTATGATGACTATTTTTCACCTCACCCCTCTAGCACAAAGAGCACGGTCGTTTTTAAAGCTACACGTCTAATTGCGAAACAAGTGCTGATGACTCGGAAATAATATAGATACAAAGCTTGAGAAAGGTCACCGATATTACAAAAATTTCCATTCCACACGTTTCTAAGTGTCCAGAAGAGGACGTTTGATGCTTCCTCATCGTGGGTTGCGGATGAAATCTTTTCTGGAATATCATCGCTAGGAACTGTCAAATTTGATTGGTCAGTTTTTCGCAACTACATTCGAACAATCGCTTTTCGGCCTGCCCGGATTCACCGCCATTGGCAACCCTGACAATTGGAATCCTAGTGGTACAGCTTTGGACAGAATGGACTAACGATCATGCATAATCTGGTTGAATTTCTTTGCGCAACACACAACGGAGAGCAGTCAAGAGGTGGTCCAAATGAGCACGAATTTCTGTATTCACGAGAGCTTTTGCGAAGGACGACAAAAGCTTTGTGCATAGCGAGAGTTATGTATATATGGCGGGTACGCATTTCGAGCGTTGACAGCCGGGCTAGCCTGCCGAATACAAATGACATTCGGTAATCCTGATTCTCATATACGGAAGTGGGATATAGGTGTGTTTCAGCCTATATTCCACAGCCATTTCCCATTCTCTCGAATCATCCCTTTCACCGACTCGTTTCGATTACGTCGCTCTCTCTCTCTCTCTCTCTCTCTCTCTCTCTCTCTCTCTCTCTCTCTCTCTCTCTCAGCTCTCTTTCTCGTCTATTGTCTCTCTTTCTCCCTCCCGTTCAGCAGTGCCATCTATTCCATTTCCCTGTCGGTTCGCGGTGTCGCCATCGAATGCCGGATTCAGGTAACAGGATCTACATAGTATATGTTATACAGTGCATAAGCCGGAAAGGAGGAAGGACCACGTCGGTTTCGTCCTCCACATCGTACTATTGCCGTAAACGCGGAGAGGTTACCTATACCGGAGCTTCCTCTTCGTGGAGTGCCACGATACTGATTCAAGCTGGTGCCAGTGGCGGCGCTGCTGCTGCGACCATACTAATCCGCCGATGGATTTATGGTCTTAATCACCGACGGATTATCCCGGACAGCCGCACAGCGCGAGCGAGCAATTCTGTCCTTTCTCTCACGAACCGACGGAAACACACGGCTGCCTCTTTCCAGATAAACGCATGTATCTCACACACGGTGCGAATGTCCCTGGTTTCTTTTTTGCCGTTCTTTTTTTCATCCCCGTTCCAATGGATCGTGTTTCCAGACAATTAATGAAACGCTCGTGATCAAACGATCAAAACGATCAACGGGGAGACACTACATCCAGCGTACGTTCACCCAATTGATTGGACGATCATGTTTTGGGGGGAAGTCTTTCAGTGTCATCGTATAGAGCTGCTGAACTGGTCATTCAAAAGTTCTGATCTCTCGTCGACTCTAATAACCTCGTTGGTAAAACTTCCTCTATGTATGCGATGTCACCAACTTTGAGAACTGAAAGGCTCCGGATTCATCAAAATGGAAATAATACCGGTGATTTTTACTTGGACAGGTGGATTTCTCTGTATATCATGAAGCGAACGGGAGGTTACAGTCGAGATGGATGAAGAATGCATGAACGTCGGGAATGTTTTTTTATATGACATAAATACTTTCGGAAATGAGTTTCAACGTATTTTATTCTTCTTTTGATAGAGAGGAAATTCCAATTTAATTAATAAAATGAAATGCAAAATGACGGCTCCAGCTCCCGTCAAATGAAGCTAGGCTCGGCGTGTTTCATTTCATTTGCAACAAAAACGGATTATACATTATTAAACTAGTCTAAATGTGGGGGTCTTTATCGTTTTGTTTTCTGAAAAACCCTGCGATAACGAAATGGCCGTCGCGTGAAAAAAAACAAATTTTTTCTCCCTTTTTGTTTTGCTTCAACGGACGAAAAAATATTTCGAAATCCATTTTTGACAAAAACCGTGCTGATGGCTCCGGACATTGAATTTCCTTTCAATTGCGCACAGATCCATGTGAATCGGTTCCATTTACGGCTTCAATCCGTTGAAGCTATGGGGCGACCCGCGCGCTCGAAAATTCTGTTTCCGAAAAAACGCATTTAAAGATTAACGTTATGAAAAATCGCATTTAATGTTTGTTTTTGACAACCCACGTGTTCAAACCACTTTGAGGATGCGAATAATGTTTAAAAAATCGAAGTTTTATCGTCATGAACGGTAACTTGTTAGATATGGTAACCTGAGATCGCTGATTTACAGATTCCCAGTGTTCCCCTAAACGGTTGATGTTTTGGACAAAAGAAACGAAACTCCTTGCGCTCTGGTGAACGACGAACAACGTCTTTCTCTCCGTTCGCCCGAAATGTGATCCGTCTGAGAGAGAACTTGGCAGTAGGATGTTTAACGACCGGACGTGTGAGTCATGTCCTTAATGTCAAAGCGTTTATTCCAAGTGTTATTGAGCTACCTAGTTGAACGTCAGCCTGTCAGCTCAGTCATTGAAATCGTTGAAACGGTTTTTCCAAATGTATAGATCAAGATAATCATGCCTTGACACTTCGAATGTGATTCTTCCCTAGCTGCTTTCATCCAGTTAGGCGGCTTTTTGGAAATTCGTGCGAATGTTTAGTACGGAGCGAAACTTACTAGGCTCATTCTCCACGTTAACACAGCTCCACGATAACTTACGATGAAGATCCCTTGAAATACTCGAGACGTTCATTCTACTGCCAGCTCACGAGGTCACCGCGTGCTTTCATCCCGGTTGAGCTCAACCATCGAACGCTAGATCAAGTTTCACTGCGAACGGTAGGCCTGGTGGCGAACGTAAAGATCGCTTACCAGGGAATGAGTAGAGTTTTCGAGAGTTTGGATATTCCATACAACCAATGGCAATGGATGTATCCATATGTTCATATATACCGGAAGTGCATGTGGTGCGGACACCGGTAAGAGGTGGGTCGCACTGGCGAACTGCGTATAAATGGTACCTAATCCGTTGAACAGAGTGCAGGTCTCGGTAACGAAAGCCACCGGTAGAGCTTGTTGGAATGAAGAACGCTCCACCATCGGTTCGCTACAGTTCGCGGGCTTCAACGACGAGAAATGCGCTCTCGACCTGGAGGCTGCCCAACTCTCTTGCCAGGTCCACATGACCACCACATATCTCTCTCTCTCTCTCTCTCTCTCTCTCTCTACATATCTCTAGCCCTCCACATTCTACCTTTGAGTGTATAGAGGCTAGAATTTTGGTACATGGCGTATAACTCCGTGGTGGCCGACAGTGCGGTCGCGCCGTCGAGTTTACGTTGGACCGCGAATTGAACAGAGAAAGACGAGAAACGCGAGGGCGAGAGAGAGGGAGAGAATGACAGAGACCTAGAGATGGTGGAATGGCTCCACGATCCCGTTGTGTGTGCGGTTCTATAAATCCATGGGGGCTTACCGGCGCAAAGCCTCCCACGCGCAGCTTCCCTCTAACCCGCTCCTCTCGCTATCCTCCTCCTCTCCAACACTCCTACATAACCAACGCCTGTGCAAGCTGGTCACCATCGACTGGACAAACTGGCACGAATTCACCGCCGTTCTGCAATATTTCGCGTCGGCAAGCGCGGTCTAGTGGCTTTTGATCCATTTTCTTCGTGTTCGAATTTTTGGTTACGGTTTCGAGCTGGCACCATGTACAGAGTTTAATCGATGATGATGATGATGATGATGATGATGATGATGATGGTATACAGTAGCCCGTGCGGTTGAGCTTCGAAATTAGATGGATCGTGGAAATATTGGGATGTTGAATAAGTTCTCGCTGTTTTTTCGTGAAAATGAATGCCTTGTTGAAAAAAAAACAATTTCTAATGCTTTCAAATGTTTCCAAACTGTTGTCTCATCAACTCCTAATGACTGTGCAAGTCCAGCTAGCGCTTGGCCTGAGTCTTCATGAAGTAATGCCTCCAATTCAACATGTAGAAAGCATTGTTTTTGAAACGTCTATATCAATCTCTGTATGTTGTTTCTGACAGACCATGGTCGCCGTACTCTCAACAAGAATTCTGTGTGCTTTAGCTGTAGATTTTTTTTTAATAAAGTAGTGCAGCAAAATTCCCCGCAAAAGTACTCTTTGTTAGCCAAAAATTTGACACGTTTGACACTATGAAAAAAAGGGTGTTTGCACTTCAGTGAATTTCATACACTGAATTTCAAGCTTTCTTATAGTAGGTACTTCTTTATATTAGGTGTGGTAAAAAGAAATCCATTATTTTTGCACGAAATTGAGGGAAAAATAATGGATTTAGTTTTACTAGACCTATTATACCAGGTGTAGAAGTATGAAACCGGAATTTCCCTATAGATGGTGCTAGCCATCATCTCCCTCTAACAGCTGACGAAGATTTTCAGCACACAACAACCCAAGTTCCCTACACCGGCATATTTTAACCTTAAACATGTCGAGTTTTGTGCCTACGAACTACGATTTGCGGACAGCATTGGTTTTCTGTTATCATTTGAAGAAAACTGCTGCAGAATCGTATCGAATGCTTGTCAAAGCTTACGGTGAATATGCTCTTGGTAAAACACAGTGTTTCGAGTGGTTCAAAAAATTCAAAAGTGGTGATTTTGACGTGAGAAACAAAGAGCGTGGAAGACCACCGAAAAAGTTCGCAGACAACGAATTGCAAGCCTTATTGGATGAAGACGATACTCAAAGTCAACAAGAACTCGCGGATCAATTGAACGTGACGCAGAGAGTCGTCCCCATTCGTTTACAAGCCATGGGAAAGATTCAGAAAGTGTGAAAATGGGTATTTACAAAAATGTTTGCAAATAAATTCCGGTTTCACACCTCTACACATAGTATGCGTTACTATATTAAACTACACCCACGCAGTTCTGCTAACGCCATCTGTTGGAAAATAGCGAGAACTTATTCAACGTCCCAATACTTTGATATGCCAAAGCTTACGAATTGGCTGAGAGGTTGAGGCTGAGAAAATGTGTAATTTGGTTTGGCCAGTATGCCCATAAGCTTTTATGAAATCAACGTTCAATGCATCTTAGGATCTAGCTCCACGTCTGATTTATAAATCCGTAGCACACGTTGATCCTCATATGGAGCGTGTTTGTACTAAAAGTTCAACATTCGTAATTTGAGTAAACATCGTCTGACATTTCACTTTGCAAACACACCTCCTCCCTCGTTGACCCAAACGGACAACAGGTCGGCAGGTGCTTCCTTTCTACTTAGCCTGGCGATTTTTGAGGCGTCGATTCGGACGAATTTGGACCAATAGACAGTTGCCAAGTACAGTATATAAATGCCAGAGGCATAATCCTCGCGTTACTGAAAGTCTTTCGGCGTTCATTCGAGTTCATTCCACCGTGCAGTTGGAGAGTATACAAGGAGGTTCGTCATCCAAGCCCTCGGGATCAAAAGTCATAGAGTTTGTGAAAGGAATCTCGTGGTTATTCAGGAGACAGAAATGTTGATCTTGTAACGGATATGCCGTCAATGCCGGCATTGTGCGACGGAGACGACGCCACGCGGGGTTGTTATTCTTGAAGCTTATTGCCACCCACGCGTCCGTGTAGAACTCGTCAAGTCTCAAGATCCCAATGTACAAGTGCCCGAGAAACATCTTCATCGCAACGGTAATTGATTTTCACTTTGGATCATCCTCTTCCTACTCCAGTTTTTCATTGACGTCTTTCGTTGATAACCTTTTTTTTATTGCTGCGTTGGGTTTTTGCGAAATTCGATATCACCCGTATGGCATGCCTGCACGAGTGAGATATGGAAGACTTTTTTTGTTCCTTTGACTCTATAGCTGAGGAATCGCGGAGAGGTGGGTGAATCGAGTGCTCGATCGCTTCGACGAACAGCATCTCGAACGCTATCCGACACGTTATCGTATCGTTACAAGATGGCGGTCGCTTCTCCCAGAATGAATCATACCAGTACGATATTATACGTATAGATATGGAAGAGTTTGCCGAGTGGGGAACATCGATTATCGCGGACGATTCGAGATGTTTGTATATATCCATTTATCTACTGTACGATACTCTGATTGGACGAATGTACTCGCAGCACATATTTCACGCATACGTAGACTCGCCCGCAACCAAGTCGTTCTTTCATCCAGCCTTCTAATTATCCATTATTACGAATTCAGCGAGAAACGCAATACCAACATTTGTCGAGGTGTTTCAATTTCTTTTCAGCTAGTTCGAAAATTGCCCAGCAATGTTTTAGCTTTGAAAAATAATGCTAATTGTGGATCCCCATAAACATTATTCATCTGAAGGATTGGAGGAAAATTACGATGATGATTGATTTTGCGGTAATGAAAATTAAATTGAAAATAAATTGACCATTTTTTTTTGACTTGGGAAAGTGATGTGAAAAAATAATTAAATACACAAGCAAGATTCGCGATACTGAACGACGAATGTGATAATGTTTATACATTAATTACTATACAGCATGGATACCGGTTTTTCGATAATATCGGACCTAAAATCCGATATTGAAAAACCGATATTGGACTCGAAAAATACCGATGTTTCGATATCAGAGTTGACAACATTAAAATATCATTACAATTGTTATTATTTCCACTCAAGTTACTTTTACTTGTTTTTTTTAGTACGTTTAACAGCCTTAAAATAATATTACCTACATTAGATATTTCCGAAGTGTCAACTTATTTATCCACGAGTTTGGAATCAGAAAGGGCCTTTTTTGCAGCTCAAGTGCACTTGCAATAATATGAGGTCGTCTCTGAAAGACAAAACTTCAGATGCCCTCTATTTTTAGCGGTCACGGTTTCAACAATCTCAATCCCATTAATAAAAGTGACAATGCTGTTGCCTGTCTACCACAAGCTATGACATTTGTTTGCATTCTGGTAGCTACTACTGCGCTGAATTTCATAACACTTTCTAATTTTTATTTTTCTGGTTTACTACTTTTTTCATTTGCATAAAAGTTCCTATTTTTGTTTTTTGTTTGCTTATCTGCTTTGTTTTGGGTTGGATATATTTGAAGAGCTGGCGAACAGAACCGGACTTGTACACACTACGACAAATTTTTTTAATATTAATTTTTCGTGGTTTTTAAGCACACCTTTATTAGCTCCCGAAATACTTTGAATCAAATCCGGTCCTGAATCCCTCTAAAAATTCGTTAAAAACTGCCTTTTTAAGGCCTTAAGCGAAAAGGCAGTTTTTAGGTACAAGGAAAAATAAAATGAGAAAATAAAAAATGTATCGTCGTGTGGACAAGTCCGATTTTGTTCGCCAGCTCCTCCATTTGAGAACATAGCAGAGTATGTTGGCAGACGTATAATAAACAAATATCTTAATAAAAGACGGTATTTTTTAATAAATACTGTGGTTTTACTCAGCTCTACACTATTATTTTTACAACTTCCCGCTTCACTTTCAAGCTTCTAACGGTTTTAATCAAAGCTTCCCATAAATATCGGAAAATATCGAAATACCGGAATTCCGATATTACAACTTATTGATATCGAAATAATACCGGCAATATAAGAATCTCCGATAGTCCAAACTCAAGTTATTACATATTTTTTATTCGTAATACTATTTTTGTATACTAATTTGTATTCCTATAAATATACTAATTTCAGTATATATTCGTATATATATATATACACTAATTATATACTAATTTTATTCGCGCATATCTTCTGGTAAAATAAGTTTTCACGGTTGAGCAAAAAAATATCGTCTGGTAACGGGGTTATTATACTTAAGGGAAAAATAACTTTTTTGATACTCACCCTGACTCGTGGCTCGGTAAGCTGCGTCCACATGGCGATTTCCTCTCTTATCGTCATGTCGGGATAGCGATTTTTCGCGAAGGTAGCTTCCAATTCTTGAAGCTGCTGCGTCGTAAAATGCGTTCTCTGTCGCCGCTGCCTTTTGCTCTTCGGCTCGTCCTTTTCCGTCGCGTCGTTTACGCCGATCACATTGCTGGGTGAAACGACACCACCGCCACCGCGAAGCTCGTGCTTCACTTCCGTCGGCGACCTTGTGCCTGCAATCCATGCAAACCCATCGAATAGAGCAATTAGTCCGAAAGTCCACAGAAAATAGCGATTGCGATAGCAAAAGAAACAATCTTTTTTAATCTTTCCATGCAAATAAATTTCACACACGTATGCCTATTTTTTATTGTCTTGCCATTTTCATCAATCGAGTGATTATTCGAATGTCCAATATGTCGAATAAAAAAAACAGCATTACTTTATTCAGTTGGTAAACTCATGTCGTAGAATAAAAATAACTACAAATCTAGATCGTCAAATTGTAGAGTGTTCAATAGAAAAGTTTGCACGAGGAGTTTGAATACTTACGCTTTGGTTGTGCACAAAGCGCGTTGAGCAATAATTGCTCAAAATTCCAGAAAAGACAATAAATTTGTAATCGATGTGTAATTATAATTTATTATGATCTTTTAATTATGACAAATTGCAACTTTTACTGTAATTTGTTATAATAATAATTTTTCATTCATAAAAAATTATTATTATTACTAAGTATAAATTTAGTTATAAAAACAAGAATAATAATTCGTATGATGTAAATTTCCAATACATGTGTAATTGCCATTCATTATAATTAGTAATTGAAACACATTGGAACTATAATTGTAACAAAGTATAATGATTATAAAACAAATCTGTAATAAACTGTAACAAAATTGTAATAAATTCGTAATAAATTTATAATGAATTTGTAATAAATTCGTAATAAATTCATAATGAATTTGTAACAAATTCGTAATAAATTTATAATGAATTTGTAATAAATCTACAATAAATTTGCAACATATTTATAACACATGCTCTATTGAACTAAACGAACCAATAATGTTTCGTGTATCTGACAGGCGAAAAAAAAAAGTTCACATTTACATCATAACGGTAAGATAAGATATAATAAAAAACCAATTACCGCCGGCATTTTGGACAATAATGAAAAACGTACGTATGTAAAAAAATTGAAGAAATTATCTCTGCACATTTTAAAATTGCATCACGTTGTTCTTCTCGAATCAGAAACGGCCATCAGCCATTAAAATGGCAAAATAAAATAAAGAACCGATGATCGACGGCATTTTCGTCGATGATAAGAAAAACGTACGTTTTGTCAATAGTTCTCGTTTATCACGTATGGGCGGACTTTTGTGTGTGTTTTCGCGCGTTTGTAGATCAGACGGATCGTTTGATCGGTAATCTCAGTCCACGGTAGATTCGTATACCTTTTCCGGCAGTTTTTCACAAATACACGCACAAATCACACGCACACGTATATTTATATATTATTTGCCTGAACTGCGATAGTGACAGGTGAGCATATAGCGGGACGAGAGGGAATGCATCCTTCTCCCCGCGTGTCCTGTGTACATGCATCAGAACGTTCTTCCATATATGTATCGAATATATACGAATAAAACCTCCAACCGTTGCGTCGACTCGCTTCGATCGACAGCAGCTTGATTGATTGGCCGCTCTCAAAGGGTGCCGCTATCGCCGTCATATTCGCGCCGTACCAACGTTGCTATGCTACTTATATTTTTATGCAACGCGTATGTGCGCTATACAATTTTTTTGTAAGGGTAAACCCTCATTACTATCGATACCTATCAGCTACCGTGTGATACATATTTTCGTAATAAATAGCAGCGTTAAAAAAAAATTCTTCAACCTTTCCATCGATGCCGTTTGGATGGATATTTTATTCTATTTCCGGTTCCATTGTAAAGGTAACAAGCAACGCAAAAAATGTAAAAACGACTCTATATGCATTATTTTCCGTGTTAGATGTCATGTTTGTCTTGATGCATACATTATATCAAGTTTCTGCAGTTTTCGTATTATTTTTAAGTCATAAGTTACTATTAAGTATCAGATGTAAAAAAACTCATAATTGGATGTCATTGGGAGAAATTATTTTTAAAAATAGTCTGCATCGTGGCAACATTGGACCTAGATAGTTCTCAACGAACTGCTATCACCGCCATATTTGCACCGTACCAACGTTAATTTTTTTAAACTTTTCCGTTGATGCTTTTTGGATGACTGTTTTATTTCTGGTTCCAGATGAAAGCTAAAAATCAACGCAAAAAATGACCCGATATCGATTTTTTCTTGTGTCAGATATCATGTTTGTCATGATGCATACGTTTTGTAAAGTTTTTTAAGAGTAATAAATGATCTTTTACCATCCATTGTAAAAAAACTGTTAATTAAATGTAATTGGGAGAAGTATTATAATTTTTTTTATCAGGGTATCGGGTTTATCGTTCGGCCTAAATATTCTTCAGTGTACTGCTCATTTTTCGAAATAATTTCGTGAAATGTGCCGTTGAAAATAACGTTTTCGCGCGAGGCAATATAAAATTGTAATTTTGTCTGAAAAATAAAAATGTTCCGCAGGTAAATTTTCTACGTTCATTATTTTTCGTGAATTCGTAATTTTTTCGATAGATATATACATTTGCAGCTGTTATTTGTATATTCGGTTCATTTGAAAAATTAGAACCTCTCCGTTTTTCGGCTCGGGGCACGCCGACAATGTTACCGAAAACTTTGCGTACACGGAGAAAAATACGGCCTCAAATTATAGCACTCATTGCCAGAATTCTAATATTCAATGCTAGAAAATATAGCAGTTTACTGCCAGTTCGGAAATTCTAAGACTTGTTGTTATAGAAGTATAAAAATGATTCTTATACCGTATAGTAAAAATGATGCGTGCATATTACATTTGAAACTATTCTCGCATAGGCGCGAGTCCTATTCGCTGTATAGTAAAAATAATGCGTGCTTTGTAAAATACCAACCTTTATTACACGCTATATTTTCATATGGATTTTACTATACGTATAGCATGAATCTTCGTGTGTGTATAGATTTTACTATACGCATAGCATTAATCTTCGGCGTATAGCGAAAAATATTACGAAGCTGATTAGTAAAATGTGACTCTTTATACCGCGTACTTTTTGTACAATACTGGAAACTAATTGTTCCAATTACGTGGGCAAAATATTTTTTGAATACTACGAAAAATCACAATATGCCGAATAAAATGTATTATTTGTATCAGTTTACGTGCCATATCGTAGGTTAAAATTTAAATTTCTTCATTATTACTATACCATTATTACAATTTTTATCTTCCATTCAATACTTTTTGTTATTTAATGATATTTTCTTTTAGAAGCATAGTATTAATTCTTAACTCCGAGGCGCCTGTTTTCTCCGTGTATATTTTCACGTTGCATATGTATGTGTGTATAATGTAATATGCAATGTTATATAGGTGTTTATCACAGTTTCTCGGCGGGCGAGTGAGTCTTGAGGCGTTAGGAAAACGTGCCTCTGACTCGGCCAAGAAATTGCTAGACGACTTAGAGAGACCCTCATCCCCGCGTTGCGGGATTACCGGAGTGAAGTGAGATCTGTCCCGGTTGTTGTTAACCAGAGGAGCCTAAGACTACGGGGATATTTCAATTTGCGGGGATTTCGGACGGGACGCTCCTCTCTACTCTTCCCTCTTTCTCTCCCACAGTTTGTTAACACTATTTCGCGGACGAGAGAGAGAGGGAGAGAGAGAGAGAGAGAGAGAGAGAGAGAGAGATCGTGGGCAAGAGAAAAAGCCGAAGAGCTAATAAGTGCCGAGCAAATATGTAAACAAAGAAAAACGAAAGACTCCGAAGGCCTTGTATCATAGTTTGGGTTTGTTTGGGTTCGCGCCCCGTTCCCTTCCCGCGAAATACAATTTTAAAAAAATCCTACGACCACCCTCTCTCAATAACTCGAAATATGCACGCCATTTTCGCAATCTTCCGTTCGTCTTTGCGAACGTCACGGAAATAATTGTTTTTTCGGTATCCGTATCGTCTTTGATTTTTTTTCGGGATCAAATACCGCGGGGCCATTTCGAGATAAAAAATTACTCTAAACGCCCAACACGCGGTTCTATAAAAATATCAGACAACGAATTATAAACATGTTTTTTTCGTTATTAATTTTTATCAATTGTAAATTTCTCTTACGTTTTCGTATGTTCGACCTGTGGCCGTTGTTCGTGCAATTTCTCGGCTGGGCAGTGGAGAATCCTCCCGACGGTGTTGCCGGCGCAGCCCCCGGGGTGCTCGGTGTACTTCCCCCTGGTGTATGAGCCCCGTGACCGGACGAATCGAGGCGCCCCAGGCCACCGTTTGTTTCATCCCTGAAGTCGTTTTGTGCCCACACTGCAAGGAAACAATACGAGATCCTTGCATTTTCAGCATTTCCAGAAGCTACATTATTTCAGCGGCAGATTCATATTCAAATTATCTTTATTTATATATTTATATTCGGATAATTTGAATATACATTTTTCGTGGTAACGACGAGAGTCGTAAATTGAAAATTATGAAATTGGCAGGTGTTTCGGTATCGTTAAAAAAATGTATCAACGAATAATAGAAGATGAAGGATGCTATGTTACACGTGAACATTTGTTTATTTGGCCGAGTAACTAAGTCTTTGGAATAAGCAGTTGGCTAAATTTATCAATAACAATGGATCTAATTCCTTAATTCACAAATACTTCGTTCACTTTACTTAACCCAAATACTCAGTTTGTAAAAATTACGCCTACTCGAATTGATCTAAATACTAAGTATTTGGTCCTAAGTAGCAATAAATTGATCGAAATGCCATATACTTCGTAAAATACGGAATGCGGAATATAAATTAGCCCAAATATTTTGTCAATCAATTTAAGTAAACTATGTAGTATTATGCGGTATTTGGACCTAAGTATTAGTTAATTGATCCAAATACCAAGTATTTGGTCCTAAGTATTAGGCAATTGATCCAAATACTAAGTATTTGGCCCTAAGTATTAGGCAATTGATCCAAATACTAAGTATTTGGTCCTAAGTATTATGCAATTGCTCCAAATACTAAGTATTTGGTCCTAAGTATTAGGCAATTGATCCAAATACTAAGTATTTGGTCCTAAGTATTAATTAATTTACCCAAATACTGAGTATGTGTTCCTAAGTATTAGTTAATTGATCAAAATAGTAAATACTTAGCTAAGTAGTAAATACTAAATATAAATAGATCCAGTGACTTAGTTTATAGACATCTAGTTTACTGGCATTGATCCAAATACTTTCTCAATAATGATATTGAGAAAGTATTTGGATGATGAGAAAATGATGAATCCGAGAAAATGATGAATATAAATTCATCATTTTCTCGGCGGATAAAGTTAATTTCACGTAGGATATTTATTTAGTGCTTCTTTAATTGTTGTTTATTAAGTGGGTGTATTGGGTAGGTACTTAGTGCCCCGAATTCGGAAATCATGTACAAAGTGTGCATAATAATTATATTATTAACTCGGGTATGTTTATGTTATGTTATAAGGTCTTGATAGTCTCATCGGAAATCCTTAAATGCCAGTACATCTCTTACACACACATTCGTTCAAAGATTGACGAAGCTTTTGCATTTATGTTGGATGAAACGTCGGCGATAGCTTAAAAGCCTGTAGGACAATTTCATACACGTTGGCCCGAGGAATCACGATTATTTTCGTTAAATATGTATTTCCGTTCGATATTATGTACGCACCGTGGCGTGCCTGGTGCGAGTGCAATCGCGAGTATTCCATAGAGAATTCTCCGATGACACTGCATTTACGCAGCTAAATTTAAATGCATATTTCGGCTGTGGAAAAACAAACATACCTAATAGAGACGAATGAGGGTGCTAAGTGGGTCAGGGCCGAATTTAAAGGTGAATTTAAAGAAGGCCCTGTAGCCACGACGGAGTGGGAAGCCCTTAAATATTGTTCGATCAAGATGATATTTTTTTATAGCGTTTGAATAATTTATTGCAAATAAAAAAAGATCCTTTCAAACAACCTACGTTATATGAAGTTAAGGAAGGAGACTTGTTCTGACATCGGCTAAATTCAATTTCAATCACATTTTTCCAATTAGTTAATGAGAATGAATTCATTTTTAAGTGTGCAATTATATACTCCATAGTGTAATATTATTATTCACTATACGGTGAAAAATGAAAAAAAAACATATTTCAAACACTATGTATACCCGCTCTGAAATGTCATTAACAAAGGGCTTCATGCAAGTGTGATCATCTTTTTCTTCATCAGATTTCGGGAGTGATTTTCTTGGATACAATTCGTCAGCAAATTGTACCAAAAAAATTCGAATTGTAGAGGCCCCTCTCTTTTGGATGTCACCTGTTGCCCCCCTCCTCCACTCGCGAAAACCGGCCAGAAGTGGGTTGTGATCTTTTCTTCATTAGTAGCCAATTTATATATATATATAACACACACACACACACGCGCGCGCGCACACGCACACACTCACACACATATATATGGGTGTGTTTTTTTTTATTTGCCATTTCTAACTCCTCGCGAGAATACTCGAATTCGTGAACCGGAAATACCAAAAGCATGTCACGAGTGTGAATAACCGTGGAGGCTTTCCTTTTCTTTGTCTTATGCCAGTTTCTATTATTCGGGAAAGATAAATACGCCCACGAGGGCAACTTTACGATCTTCGGTCATCGTATTTTCTTCTCTCAAGCGTATACTACGAACGCAGTCGCGAGAGTGGAGCCGAGAAGAGTGATAACGCTACTAATATATTCTGGGTAATGTCGCCCCGCAGTTCCCATGTGTCAACGTTTCGTCTGTCAACAAACGTAATCGCCGCGCACCGCGAGTTCCACGATTATTCTGTAATTAGAGCAAAAAACGCGGCAACGAAAAGAAACGGAGAGTGTCAAAACACTGTTGATAACGAGAATATGTACGTACGCATCTTTAACGATGGCGGAAAATTACTAGTTTTCCCGGTGTTTTAACCCGTTGAAAAAATATGTTTCGTGATGGATACGAAGTCAATCTTAACGAAGGTTATTTAAAAAAAAGCCTTTGAAAAATACTATCATAAAGTAGTTTGTGGAGTTGGAAGAACAAGAAATAAAAAGTAGTTTGAAAAAAGGAATCGATTCCGTGAATGCACTTTTTTCAATGCAACTCTAATGAGTAGCAAGTACTCATTCGATTGTGTATTTGAAATAGAGTGCCTAAGTACTCATTTGATTGTGTATTTGAAATAGAGTGCCTAAGTACTCATTTGATTGTGTACTTGTAATGAGTACTTAGGTACTCATTTGATTATGGACTTCAAACAAGTATCTAAGTACTCATTTGATTGTGTACTTTCAAATGAGTACCTAAGTACTGATCTCATTGTGTACTTGAAATGAGGACCTACGTACTCATTTGATTACGTACTCGAAATGAGTCACTAAGTACTCATTTGATTGTGTACTCGAAGTGAGTACCTAAGTACTTTTAATATCAGTCGATTACTAAATTTTGTGTATCATACCTGCTGATTGAACGAACACCTGCAACCATTAACTATATCAGTTTACCGTAATTTCATCGAAATTCAAAAACACTCGATTTCCTTCGAGTTTAGCATAGGGTAATGTGAGTAGACATGGTGAGAGTGGCTTTATGTATGAGGAAGATATTAATCGACGCTCGTTCACCAGTGACTTACGGATATTTGTCAAGCTGTTAATACTAGTCGGGCGGCTCGTCGCGTGAAAAAAATGCCCTTTTTATTTTCTCGCGCGAGCGGTAGCTTGGAATAGCCGCTTAGTGATTGGCCAACCGAAAAAGAGACGAGAGGAAGAAGCACCAACGACCGTGTCACGCTATAAAAAGAAATGGTAATAATTTATGCGTCGCCAAATATTTTGAAATTATTCCAACATATTTGATAATTATTGTCGACAATCGGATAATTAGTAACAAACTCATCGTAATCGCTGTCGGATGATTTATAGTTCGAGTCAAACGATAAGATGGTCAATAACCAACATGTGTGTATCACCTCGAAACACTTAGTAAATAATTATCAAACGCGTTGTAATGATTGACAAATGTTTATTAAGGCCTTATGTACCTTTGAAAAAGAAAGTTATCGTTTTTTTCGCATTGCCTGAAATTGTGTATAAACCTCCCAAAAATGATATGGTTGATATAAATAAACATCCCAAGAATGATATGACTCGAAGAAAAATGGTTTCAAAAGTTCAAACGCCGTTTTTCTTATAACTATGTTTTTAAAAACCGACTCTTAGCTCCAACAATTTTCAGCCGAATGACTTCATATTTCATCTGTAGTTTCTTACATGGATTTGCTGGCAAATTACACACGATTTTCACGATCTACTAACAATTATGGTTTTTATAAACAGATCGAGGTCGTTCTTTGGTCAAAATTGCGGTTTTTTTTTCAAAATGGCACCAAGTATGAAAAAATAAATATTTTGTAATAAGCGCGTATACTTCGCTAGCAAAACAAATATGGATTAGGAGAAAAAATAAAAAAATTTCCTCTACGTGCTCATGTGCATCGCCGACGAGTCTGCCCGTGCAGGGCCCAAAGAAGGCGATCCCTTTCTACGGGCCATTGCTCCGGGATTTCGCATTTTTTGGAAAAATAAAAAATCGATCTGAGTACCTACAGATATGTGAATCAAACGCTCCAAATCTCATTTTGATTGGTCTGTTAGAATTGTCAAAAAAAAATTCAAAAAAGGCCTTGTTTTCCGACCATCCAAATGTCTATAATGCCTAAATTGCCATCAGGGTCGATTCGACTCTGGAGAAAAGTGAACAATTATTTCGTCCCATCGAATAACATCATGACGAAACTCCAATAAATTATTCGCTCCCTGCCCAAGGTGGCCAACGACTGTGCATTTTTTTTTCAATTTCGACGTCGTCACGTGTTTGTACAACGAAGAGAGTTTCGTTGCTCTTCGGTAAAGCTCGAGACGTCAAGAATAGGGCGCTGTGCCGCTCTTCTTGCTGCTCTGTCAAGCGCACACAGACACACACATATCGCGGTGGTTTGAGGGCTTAATCGGAACGGTCGTTTACTTTCGTTTCGTTTAGTTATATTTGGTCGGCGCGGGACCGCGACGTCTAACACCTCTTCCTCGTCTTTTTTTCCTCCGCCTCTCCTCTTATTCTTCTTTTTTTTTGCCCCCGTCTATATCGCGCTCTAGTGCTTATGGGATGGACAGAGACGTGGTTCACAATTAGTCGTCGCATAACTCCCTCTGATTTAGGGGCAAGACGTATCCACCGGCTTCGGGATAAGCTCGCTCGAGAGTTTTCTTAGCGCGTGTCACATCTCCGATACCACACAGAGAGGATACGAAATAGTATCTAATTTATTACACCTGCTCGCCAACACCAAAGATCCTCCAAATTTATACTCCACGCGAATTATATATTGCGGAAAAAAGAATAACGGAAAATATTTTTAAAGAACGACGCGACGTTGATAAATGGAAAAACGTACGTATTTTTTTTTCAATAGCAAGTATAATCGAGCCCTGCGGGAAAGGTTGAGAATTCTAGAATTTTTCTACAAAAAAAAACGGAATAAAGTATGGTATGAACATCGTTATTCCGATTGAAGACGGACATTACTGTGACGGCTGAAAAAGGGTTGTTTTTTTGCGATTTTTTTTGTCTAGTAGATCATCAATGTAGACTTTAAAAAATAGTATGTTATTAAGCATACATTGAGCTTAAGTCGTGTAAATTTTTATGAAAAAAAATAAAGTTTAATTATGTATGTCGTTGGGGTATAATAGAGCCTGTGGCCCAATCGAGAATGTGGTCCAGCGGCCAGATTGATAACTACAATCATTGACCCGAAAAATAAAAATAAAATAGTTTTTTAATTCATATAAATGTAGTTATCGTTGTACGTACCGTTTTTTGTGTAATTTAAGCGAAATTTTTACTTATATTTGAGGGCTTGAAAGAATACTAGATTTTGAAAAACGGCTACGTAGGACGATAGCTACTGCAATTGCGGAAATTACGATCTTTTTAAATTGAAAATCGAACAATTATAGCTAGAGTTATTATGCCAGCCAGGTTGAGAAAGTCGTTTCGAGAAAACACGCGGATGACAGTTTTAGTATACGTAAATCGTTGCGCTCTTGCTAATTGGATGTAACTTGGTAAATATTGTATATTTTAAGTTTAACATTTTTTCACATATTCCTGAATGTGTATACTTGAAGAAAATGCAAAAAAAATAATTTTTTCGCCGTCAAAGTAGTGTTCCGCTTTAAATTGATCTATCCCGATAAGTTTGTCGAATTATTTGTCAAATTATTAAATTTATTGGAACAAAATTATTAAATTTATTTATTTCAATAAGTTTGTTGAATTGTTAAATTCATTTGAATTGAACTATTAATCTTAATGACAAAATTATAAAATTTATTCATTTCGATAAATTTGCTGAATTATTTGTTGAATTATTAAATTCATTTGAATTAAATTTTAGAACTTATTTATTCCTATAAGTTTTTTCTCAATTGTTTTTTAAATATTTGTTCTCTTAAATTACGATATACACAAATTTTCCTTTCATCGAAGTTTTAGTCGAGTATTTACACGTAGTTTTTATTCGTTTTTTTTTTTATCACAATTATGGCAACTTTTTTTCGAGCAATGAAAGTCAATGCTTAGTCGTTACAAAAGCAATGGTAACGAAAGAATCGAACAACAAAGCTGCTGTACAGTCGTATCTGCAAAATACTCGTCGAGCCGATGGAATGTGTCTTTTCGGTGTTTCGTGTTATCGCTGCACGTGTATGGACACAAACCATCATGTCGAGGATCGTAAAAGAATCCTCGGACGTACGTGTGACATATCTGTAATCATTCGGGAACAAACAGATCGTTTTCTCGTATTTGCAGCCATTTTTCGGTACTTCAAGGGACACGAAAAGCACGTGTATAACCGCGTTCGGAGGAAGGAAGAAGCGAATATCGGAGCGTGAAACTTTCGAGGGGTAACATTTTCTGTTTAAACACGGACGATCGCGGTGTGTTTGTCAATGCGGTCACCCACCTACACACACACACACACACATCCGGAAAACTCGCACACTACGTTACATAAAGTTTTCTGTTCCACCGTTTTTCTGTCTCGCTCGGCGGGCCCTTATCGAAGGTTTTATGGCCGCCACGCCACGATTTTTACCTACCATGTTCCTGGACCTCGAATAAGAAGCGATAGAATTATTCTCAAATGTGCAACTTTTTGCGTACAAACGCAGGACGATCACGTAAAATGGTCAAAAATACTAAATGGTACCTTTTGTCATCATGTCTACTCACATTACCGTAAGCTAAAACGAAGGGAAATTAAGTTTTTTTAAATGGAAATTCGATAAAATTACGCAAACGGATATAATTAATAATTGCAAGTGTTCGTTTAATAAGCAGATATGATATACACAATTTAGTTATTGACTGCCATCAATAGATTCGTGTATCGAATCATAAATTTCATATGATAAATTTGGAATTGAGTAGCCGGAATGCACAAGTTTGAATGCAAATTAAAAAAATACCTAAGAATTTGAGGTATTCATGCTTTGTTTTTAAAGGCAATCAAGTGAGTACTTAGCTACTCATCTCAAATAGACTATCGAATGAACACTCAGGTACTTAAATGAGTACTAAGTACTAAGTACTCAAACGAGTACTTAGATACTCAAATGGGTACTTAGGTACTCATAATGCGTACTTAGATACTCAAATGAGCACGTAGGTACTCATCATGCGCACTTAGGTACTCGTTATGAGTACTTGGGTACTCATTTGTTACTCACGTTCGAATAGAATTACTAGGTACGCAGGTTCAAATAAACAATGGAACGAGTACCTAGATACTCATTTTAAATACACCATCAAATGAGTACTTAGGTACACAAATGACAACTAAGTACTAAGTGCGCAAATGAAAACTAAGTACTAAGTACGCAAATGAGTAATAAGTACTAAGTACTCAAATGAGGACTTAGGTACTCACTTGAGTACTCAAATGAGTACCTAAATTCTCATTTGAGTTGCATTTAAAAAAATGCATTCAACGGATTCATCCTTTTTTTTCACTGAAATACAATTTTTTTTACCAATCCAAGGAATTTACATTTGCTATTCTATTTCAAGTGATTATTGAAAGAAAATAACGATTTGCATAAAGTTCCATTATTTTCCCACCATGGTAACCCGCGGGGTTCCAAGAGTCCATACGGGCTGTGAAAGTCGTCTCAATTGACGATTATATTACTGCAAGCATTTCGAGGATTCTGATACCTTCCGGGGAAAGGAGAAAGGGCGAGCTCAACGGCAGAGAAAATGTTGGTCTTTAGGAAGGTCGTAGAACGCGGAGAAGGGAAGTGATGCGGTCGGACACTCTCCACCCTTCCTGACAAACATTTCACACTTCGGGAGACCCCCTGTAGCAGTGGACTGCATGATACATACAGGCCATAGGGTGCCTTGATATTCGAGGCGTTATTTCGGACTCCTGGGAGTACTTCGACGAACTGTCGCTATTGATTCGTTGGACACCCAACTCCACGTGAAAGGCGAAACAAAAGGAAACCGTGTGATTTTTTTCTCAATTTTACTTCGAGTTGCGAAAAAGTGGAGAAAAAATGAACTGCATCTCAGAATTCGATTAATAATTTTTAACTATTGATTTTTGTTCAGTTTTATTGTTTTTGTATTGGAATGCAATAAAAATACATAAATTCGTCAATTATTTTTTAAGTCGGTTATATAGAGCTCTATAATATGGATCAGCAAAAAATAATTTGTAAAATGATAGAAATAAGTAAATAAAAATATAAAAAAGATCTTTCGTTGCATTTCAACGATGCAAACTTCAGGACCATTGTTTTCGATGCCATCCCAAATATGAGTGGGCCACTGTCGTATTTCGCATGCACCCGAAGGTTAATTGGAATTTTTTTGGTCAAAATATCATCGATGACAAGTACAATGATAACAATATTATCAAAAGATGATCGTTCGATGAAGCAAGATCACTTGATGCATTGAGGAAACTTTCCGATACCCTCCACTTAGGGCAGAAGAAAAGAGAGTAACTTTGGGGGCTCTCGTTTTGCTCGTGGGTACACGATACGGGTCGGGAGTATCCGATTACGCTGTAGTTTGTCGTTGACACGTGTTTTCACGCTCTCTCGTTTCACTTTCCCGGCCTTTCGCCGAAGAAAATTGAAGGAACGAGAAATTCTACAAGATCTCCGTCAAGAACATACTTACGAAATCTCCGAAAAAACGAGCGGGAATTCACAAACCATTCATCAATGGGTACTTTGCTCGCCTTTCGACAGCTATCGTAATCAGCTTATTTTCCGTTTAAATACATGAAATACGCATGAGAAACGGATACCCGAGAAAAAGCGTTGAAAACGACCAAAAAATTAATCAGGAATCATTAATATAAATGATAGTCAGGAATTATTAATATAATTGATCATCAGGAATCATTAATGTAGTTGATAATCGGGACTTATTAATATAATTGCTTAATCAGGAATCATTAACGATTCAATCAGGACTTATTAATATAATTGAATAATAAGAATTTATTAATATAATTGATCGATCAAGAATCATTACTATAATCATACCCGATACTTAACAACAATTGCGGAAAGTTAAGAAGCAATAATATATTTTTATCAAAAAGAAGCGCGCTTGTAAAAAATAATTCAAAAATACTTCACTCGTGAAAAAGAAATAAAAACAAGACAAGAATAATTCGTAATCAGCAATTATTCATATAGTTAAATAGTCAGGAATTATTAATACAATCGAATAATCAGGAACTATTATTATAATTGAACAATCAGGAATTATTAATATGATTAAATAATTTGGAATGATTAATTTAGTTGATCAATCAGGAATCATTCCGATAATCATACTCTATACTTAATAACAATTGCAAAAAGTAAAGAAGCGATAATATATATTTATAAAAAATCGCGATTGTAAAAAAAACAATAAATACATGATCAACTTGTACAAAAATAATAAGAGAAGGACACAAGAATAATTCGAAACGGTATATTGTAATCACGAATATTGATTTTTCTTCAAAACGACATGACTATTTTTTTTCCTTAGTAGTGCAAGAAAGGTGGTGAAAGGGGGAGGCTAAGGGAACTACTGCGTTGTACGGCGGACGCTCTAACTCACCAATTTATGACTTTTCTTCTCACTACTTGAAGTTATTTTATGCCAAAGACAAATCGTAACGTCGCGCTGGTGCAGCAGCAGGAGAAAGAACGGGAGAGTGTGACAGAGAGGGAGAGAGAGGAGAGAGTCAAGTAGACGAACGAATACCTCAGCTGCTCGAAACGTTTTTACCCGCGGGATATATTAGCGCCCGCTAATCCCTACGGATTTTACGGGCGGCTGTGCATGCGACGCTTTATAACCGGCATCCACACTTCGATATATATATATATACACACACAAACGCATATATATACATCTATACACACACACATACACACATAATGTGATCCAAAACTCTCTGGCTTTTCTGACTCTCCACTTGCATAGTTATAATAATTTAGTCTCTTATTCCCTTGGTCTCAAACATGTTATTGGAAAAATCGGATTGTCCAATTCTTGCTTCTTTCTCTCCAAAAGTGGAACGTTATACTCCAAAGGTGGAACGATATACCTGATAAAAATGAGTCGAGAAAAATAGTTCTTAAGGATGTTGAGTCCCTATAAAACACGTTATTGTTAATTGTTCAATAAATAGCTTCTTAATCGTCATGAAATTTTTACACGACCTCCTGAATACTTCATGTAAAAACATACCAAATTTTCAGAATTCTATCATCATTACTTCAACCTCCTTAAGAGTTGAAATAAAAAATGATAAGAAAATTCTGAAAATTTGGTATGTTTTTGTATGAAGTATTTAAGAGGTCGTGTTAAAATTTCACGACGATTAGGAAGCTCGTTATTAAAAAATTAACATTTTGTTAAGAACAATTTTTAAACGAAATAAAAAAAAAATTTTCAATAAACTTCGTTTTGTTTCCGTTGCTTTTAGTATATTGTAGATATTATAAAATTGAGAGGTAAAAAAAAAAACTTATTGCAAAGTTACATCAGTTTCCATAAAACACCATTTAATTTGTGAATGTTAATTGTTCAATAACGAGCTTCCTAATTGTCGTGAAATTTTTACACGACCTCTGAAATACTTCATACAAAAACATACCAAATTTTCAGAATTTTATCATCATTTGCGATTTGGGACTCAACATCCTTAAGTCTCAAAATGCTTCCGGTGTGTATAAAATTAATTCAGGTATGATAAACTATTGTGGAAGCTATTATCAAAGCGTTTTATTAAGCTACTAATTATTAATATTTGTTATTTAAATATAGATATGCATATTAATCAATATATAAATATAAATATATATATATATATATATGTGTGTGTGTGTATATTAATAAATATTCATTAATATCTGTACCAATAAGTAATGTATTAGTATTTATTGTTATATATTATTGCTTTTATTATTGATTAGTTAATATTATGATGAAGAGAAATTATGGGAAATCTTCTCAATAGTTTTTCGCGTTAAATATTCATGTGTATGCAAAGTTTTATGAGCGCAAAAAGAAAGTTATAAGATTTGGGCCGGAGTATCGGGAGAGTCAGCCCCGCAATGAGAACTCGTCCATCATTCATGAATAAAATGACACGTGACGCAAAAATTTTTCGTGGGTGGTTAGTGGGGCGTATCCTTGTCGGCTCGTACTATACATCAATGATGGGGAGGTTTGTGTGGGGTTCGCTATGCATATGAATGGCTGGCTATGCACACACACACACACACACACACACACACACACACACACACACACACACACACACACACACACACACACACACACACACACACACACACACACACACACACACACACACACACACACACACACACACGCACACACGCACGCACACACGCACACGCACAGATACATATACATATACATATATGTATATATATATACACGCATATACGTATGTATATGTATAGCTTACCGTTACTAAAATGTATACGCAGTTATGTACTGCGAAGGAGCAGCTGCATCGGGCACGAGCAAGTCCCACCGTGATACGTCAGCCGTAAAAGTGCCGAAACGCGTGTTGAAGTCTCGAAATTCGACATAGACGAATCGAGAGGAGCGATAACATTTTTTTTACTCACCAAATCAAACGATAAGCCCGCACTATCGTCATCGATCGACGAAATTATTAAAACGTCATAAAAACTCAATGTTTCGTGTTTTAACGATGAGTCATTTGTCGGACTTATTGTACTTCGCGATCAATGACTTGTCGATGGTGACGATCACTTTGAGGCAGTTTTTTGGATATTGAATTTGACTCGACTTTATTGCCCGTTGACGTGTTTCAATCAGTAGGTGGGCGAAGTAACACGAGAATCCGCGGGTTTATTATTCCAAAAATATTTAATATGTACCAATCGGACGAAACGTGTGATGTAGAAGTCTGCGTCGTTGGAATGCAACGAAACTTGATTTTTCTTCTATGACTCACGTGTTTTTGCCGATGTAGGTAACGGAATGTGCCAAAACGGTTTTTTCTATCCTTATTAGAGATCCACGAAGTCAATGGATTTAAAAAATTATTGATTATAGTAACAATTAAGAAGTAAAGAACATTTTTGAAGAACTTTCGTTGCATACCAACGTTCCAAACTACAATGCCATCGAAATATTGATGAAAAATACCCGTGCAGGAATTGTCGCAGGGATCTAATTGGATTCGCATACTTGTCGCTACTTCCTGATAGGGATCCAATAAGTCATCGCACTGGATCCCTATACTAAAACGTCGAGCTCGTAAAGTGTACGAATCCAATTGGAATCCTAAAGGCTCCCCACATTATCGAACGAAATCCGATACGATTCTTGGTGGATCCCATCGTATTCCGCACGTTGAATATTCTAAACGAAATATGTAGATTGACAAAATGCGTAGATCTTAAACAAGTATAAATCGTATTTAAAAAAGTATTAATCGCTTAAAAAATACATTTTCGAAATCAATGCGAATCGCATCACTGAAAATCCTCTGTAATTATCGTTTGTTATTTATTTTACTGCAATATGGCATACTATCACCACACACGTATACGCTCACGAAGCTTGCAGGTTACGTTTCAACACGCCGAGTATTTTTCTCGTGACTTTTCACATATTTTCGATTCGAGCATGGTAAGAATTCTCTAACGACGTTCATCGGGCAACAGTGAAGAGTCCAATCGGAGTTCAATGAGGACTCCCTATATGCGGTGTCCCTGACAAACCCCTATAGCGGTGTGACGAAAGGATTATTTTACAGATCCACAAATTCGGTTTCCGAAGTTCAAATATAAATATCTGCACCGTCGTCACTCGGGAAATCGCGCGAAATCCACTTGGATTCCAATGTGGACTCCAAACATGCAGCATGCCTATCAAATCCCTATAGGGATGGGCTATGATCTGGGGAGTCGCCAACAAATGTCTGCTTCGTTACTGTGGCCAATGGGAAATGATTCTTCGCTACCCAAGGCAGTTGTGAAAGAATTCTTTTTTAAATTCGATTAAGCGTTCGACAGGGTTTTTTTACGTTCCAAAGTTTTTTTACACACGAGGATATGTCCCACTATGCCTAGGGGTGCATGAGCCGGTCGATGATTACTCGAAAAATAGTGTCCCGCCGAGTGAATGATGCGTATACGAGGGGTGTCGGGGGAAAAAAGAGAAGATCGAAGCAAAAAGAACGAGCGAGGCGAAGGCCAAGGGTGAAAATTACGGTGGCGCAGGGCTAGCACCTGTGCGACCCTAATGGTGCTTCTGTGTGCGCTATACATACGTGAATAATGTAAGTGTGATGCTGAGCACGAGAAGAGTGAAAGAAGAAAGTTGAGAAATCTCTCTCTCTCTCTCTCTCTCTCTCTCTCTCTCTCTCTCTCTCTCTTTCTTCTTTCCTTCTGCCTTCTTCTCGCTACAGAGACGTTCACCCTAATCTCCTAATCCTTGGCTTCCTTAGGAAGTCGTTTGTTAGTCAGAGCTTGAGAGCTGCCACTGTGAACTCGGGCTGTGTGTGTGCTTCACGTCGTTTTCGAGACGAGAGCCTACCGGTCTTCGGGAAACTCGTAACGCGAGAACGTCACCTCGCCTGCAAGCCCATTGAAAGCACGTACTTGATCACCCCCTCGAATAAGCGACGACGTCGAGAGGATCCCCACAAGATGGGTCGCGTGCGCACACGCACAATTACGGAATCAAACGCGCTCGAAATTTGACACGCATACGAAATTAAACGGGCAGAATGATTTTTCGAGATTCGAGACACGTTTTAACGGACGGCTCCCATTTTTCGGGCGCTTGCACATTTTTGTGGAGTCCATTGAAATAGAGGTCGTATTTGGAAGTGTCGAAAGATCGGAGATAAAAGCATTGTCGCATTTGTGGCCGAGATTCCCGGCGGGCGATGATTTTTCCATGCAGACGAATCTTGTTTCATTAGCGGCGGGGTGTAAAGTGTACCTTGGTGTTCGCCTTTGATTTTGTTGACACTCGAGTATACGGCAGGGTATGAAATCCATTTTTTTTTGCTTTTTGGTAAAAAGTGTGTGACTTTGTGGAATTTTTTATTGTTTTTCTGTTTTTATTTGCAAGCCCGGACTTACGGGCACTCCCGTCGCAATCGTTAGCTCAAAAAACTGCCGCTTGATTCATCGAGCTACGATTATTTTTCCAATTTTGGCATAATTTCAATGCCGGACCATCGATTTCCGCAAAGTTTATCATGCTCTAGACGTCAGTTTAGAAGTTGTCGATAACGAAGCAGCAGACATATTTGATATAGAGGAAAAAACAACTTTGACAAGGGGTTTGAAGTATGGGGTGGTTTGCACCCTTGCTTCCTATTCGGCAAGAGTGGAAAACTACGTAAACTTTAATTTTAACCCCCTTTTCAACGTGTTACCCGTTCGATTTCATACACCCCTTCCAAATGTGAGATAAGAGAAACAGAAATCAAGGGGTGGTTCATCCCTTAGCTTTTTCTTCAATGAACCTATAGGGGATTTTTGACCCTTTTTCATTGGAAGATTTTTCGTTTTTGTTTCAATTAAATCGGTGGACGGCTTGTGGGTGAAACGCAAAATGAGCCCTTGACACTCTTCAGTCAAAGGGGTAGTTTCATCCCTTAAACCGGTTTTCCGACAAAAAACCATATACATGAGTTCCAATAAAGTAGAATGCTAAATGATGTTTCTTACGAGAAAGTGAGGAAATGAAAAGGAGAGTTGTGAGATGCGAACCCCAACGAATAGGATTCGCAAGGGTGAGAAAACCCTCTCGTTTGTTGGCTCTCTTTTTTCGCCCTCCTGTTCATTCGTGTCTTTAAACCCGAAAAGAGCAATTTGTTTAGTTTCAACTTGACGCACGCCCGGACCACATGGATGCTTACAAGCAATATGCAATCCGAGAGGGGCACGTGTATCAGCTCGGATCCGGATGAGACGGTAAAATTTCTGACGAGGGTGTTCCGAACGTTCCCGAAAAAAAATCTACCATAGAAATCTCGGGAATTCAAGATCTTTTGTAGAATTTCGAGAAACAACGGAGTGCTAACATCTATAAATGAGGTTACACGCCAAAAACATTTTTTCACAAATGGCGCGCGTGTCAATCGTCGATTTATCATCAATTTTGACACTTCGGTTGATTGGGGATTATGGCAATTAGCATACACGTATATTGACAACTTATTATCTGCATTGAAAAGAGAGCTTGATACGAATATTAATCAATGTAATTCAAGTCATTCAAGTAAGCCACTCATTTCGTCGATTTTTAAATAATTAAAGTAATGACTTTAATAATTAAAAAATCGATTGAAAATAGGTAAATATCGAAAGAATCAAATACGTGTATTACGTCTTGAAATAAATAAGTAATGTGAGTAAAAGACTTCAATGAGTACAAAATAATTACTCTAATGAATAAAGAGGTCAAACATCGCAATGAAACTATATGAGTGAATCTGGCGTAGATTTAAAAAATGCAGACGTTAACAGCGTAATTTCCAGATTGTATAATCAATAGCTGAATATCCATTTACCTGATTGACAGGCGATGTAAATAACGACGCAACAATTTGCATCAGTATAAACGGAATTTGGATTAATCGGAAAAAATAATTACTTATTAAATTAATTATTACTGTCGCTCAACTAAAATTCATTTTGATTTATACATTCAATGTATAAAAGTAATTTAATGTATAAATGTATAAAAGTAATTTGATGTATAAATGTATAAAAGTAATTTAATGTGTAAATGTATAAAAGTAATTTAATGTGTAAATGTATAAAAGTAATTTAAAGTCTGCTTAATTAATAAATTCCATACATGTGACCTTACCGTCTTCTTCATCCTTCATCATTTGAGAATGTCTACCAGCCATCAAAGAGACGAGCAGAAAGAATTATATTAAATGCAGTTGAAAAATTCGTAGAAATTATTTTTTCTCCGGTATAAAGTTGCCGAATTTCGTCAAGTTGTTTGACACAGTATATTTTCCAAATCTATTACTTCATTAATCTAGTTGGTATTATTGCAGCTGAAATGTCTTTGGAAACTTGTGAATAGTCTCCGTTCAAAATATTCGAGGGAAGAAACCGAGATGCAAGTTCTCACAAAAGCCTGAGGCCTTCGTCATTTCCAGTTCACACAGATTGTCACGAACTTCTCGAGGTTAGAGGGGCGAAAAGTTGTGAGCCCCTTTTTCTCGAGTTCGGACGTTCCTGCGCCCATTTATCGACTGCTGGTAACCAAAAGGGCGTAATAACTGTATTACTCTCAGCTTCTTCCATCCGTCTTTACTTGAGCTAGCTCTTTCTACACGAACATAATGGGCAATAGCATACAATATACATATATTTGGGACGTGAACCTGCTGGCTATTTGGAGCGTACAGTGACACCAGAAGCAGCTGAGATAATGGGAAGGAAATCAGTTCATTTCTATGTTGATCCTGCGGACGACCCCGTGTGCCCCCATCAGTATCCCAGAACCGCATCTCGGTCTGGTTGCATATGCGAGGAAGAGAGATGTAACTCCCCGTCGATAAGCCGGTGATTGGATCTCGCGGCTCGCACCCTCCGATCGTGCCCCGACGAAAATCGAACCGGAAAATCGAACCTACCGTCCGGTGCACTTCTACTCCTGCGGCTTGACCGACCACCCGGTCACGGTAACTTTCTGACACTCCTCTCGCCTCGAACCCGGAAAAGAGTGATTAGGCGTGACAGGAAACGTAAAAAGAAAACTTTTTGGCTGTTTACCGGAAGAAGTATTTCGCCCACACAGGGCGGTGGCGCAATTTCAATACTGCATTGATCCTTCGCATTTTTTGTCCAACTGACCATGAATGTTTATTTCCAATATGCACGATAATAATTGACGAACCTTTTTCACAACACTCTCGTTATTGCGTTAATTTTTTCTCATTTACATGAATAAAATTCGTAAAAACTTGTAGTTGTTTCTGTTCCTGCATTAATAGAGATTTTGATTATTTCATTACTTTGCTCCGATCTGCTGTGTCGCATGAAATTGAAAAAAAGAAACTTGACAATCAATCAAGTACAATGGAAACAAGATCCACCAGATTTTAGGTGCTAAAGTGTTCTATTTTTAAAAAAATCCAAGCATAATGATGTCGTTGAGTCACTAGAAAAACTATAACGTGGCTTCCCCATGTCAAATACTCTCGTTTAATTATTATTGATTGTCTATAACGAAAAAACTACAACTCTGTGCGACAGAAAATTCAAATATTGAAATATCGTGTCTATGCGAACGCTTCCCCCACTTTCTCGTTTCGTTGGAGGGGGGTCTAATAAGTACAGCGTGTAGCAAAATGCCAGAACCGCAGGGATATTCCGTCCACGTGGAACGTGCTAAGAACAGACAATTGTACTGGTCGTACGAGGATCTGCACAAAAACTCGGCAGCTCGTGCCAGTTTTCCCCAGGGAGGTATGGCTAGCCGAGCAATTTGTCAACACCATTAGGATCGAATCTGGGATGCGCACAAGGGTTGACTTTCACGTCGCATCTGCCGGGACGCAGCGAGGTCTTCCTACATTCGATAATAAAGGGATAGGGTAAATGACTTTGCCGGTCTCGGGGGTTCGAACTAAAAATGTATTACTATCATTATATATATATATATATATATATATATATATATATATATATTGTATATGAAACACCCGGAGGTGCCGTATGTCACACTATTACATTGCTGGCACAATATTGGTATTCCATTTGACCGAATGGACAACCAGATTTCCAAAAGGGAGCGGAGATCCGTAAATCTCTTTTCTCCTGGTTGATTTTTTCATTTTTTGTTCGTTTATGCATGTGCTAAATAGAAAGCCCACGGATCATTGAAATTAAGCTGATAGTGACGTATCCAGAAGTAGAATATTCGCAACAAAATGGTCTTCGATCGGTAAATCCAAAAGCAACCATGTGATGATTTATTTTGGAAACTGAAACTCAACTTCATTTCTGTAAGGTTAGTTAAGGTATTCCTTTCGCGGAGGGCCGTATTTTGTGCGAGCATAAGGACGGTCCTTCTGAATTAATGGTAAACTATAGTGGCGCCCGATAAAAATAAGTCACAATCGATACTCAACGATAAACTGGAATTTGGCGCAAATTGAGTCGTTTTAGACACATACATTTTCTCTGAAAAGTCTCGACTACGGCGATTCTTCTGCTAGTCACATTTTTCTAAGTTTTATCATTAATGTTTTTTTTAACATTCTGCGACCCCCTGTTTTTATCGTCGTTACGGAATGTTCGGATTTATATCAGGCATCTAGAGTTATTTATGGTGTATACATTATCAGATAGAAATGTGTCCAGCGTGTCATCTCCATAAAGAACCGTACATATGAGACGATTTGTAGTCTCAATTTTTCATGAAAGTTTGGTCAATTGGCTTCACATTTTACCAGTACACTGTGATGTATTTTTACTTAATTATAAACGAAAATTAGTCAATGTTTAAACATTCGACTTCGTGGAAGAAATACCTTAACTTGATTAACTCATAAGTTTATTTATATAATTTAAATGGCACTTTTTTCCATAAAAGTATTACTGTAAGGAGTGATAAAAATGCATTTCTGGTCTAAAGTCTGAACGTTCGATGACCATCTCATCTATCACATTCGCGGTCCCTTTACTTTTCCAGAATCGTCCAGAGGATGGAAAAATATTGGTTAGTCGTCAAAAGTAAATGACGACGAATGGCATCTGCGGATTCTCGCGAGCACGATAGTTTGGAATGGAAATGGATGACACTCGCTGGAGATCGAAGACACGACGGGCCCTAGGAATCTATCTTTGGAGAAAGTAAGACGATAGCTGAGAGTAACAAGGAGAGTCCTTTCCAGGGTAGGTTTAACCGTGTTTTCCGCCCACTTTTAATCACAATTTTATCGGTCGGAAAATTCAATTCCTTGGAAAATTCAGCTCACGTCGTTGCCGAACCGGAGACATTCAATTTCACGCAGTCCTTATCGTTACTTTATGACATCGTCGCTGATCGCAAATAGCACAGAGAGAGAGAGAGAGAAAGAGAGAGTGAGAGAGAGAGAGAAAGATAGCGAGAGAAAGGGAGAGAAAACCCAGGATCGTTCACTACCTCAAAGCACTCAAAGCCCCAATTAATTACACGCTCCTCTACTAATTACCATTCCGCGGTCGGAATAAACGTTATCGAAAAAGATTTTTTTTAATTCCACCTGCGTGATTTTTTTTTCGCTGATAGACGAAAAGTGATTTTGTCATCACTCGCTGCTCGGAAAATATCTTTAGGCACCTTATCTAATTTTACGTGTTGACATAACATCGTACGAAAATTATTTATACGCTATGGCTCGATATAATTCCCAAAGTTCGTGTGAGCGATTATTTTCCGGGCATGGGATTCGTCCCATCTGGCGAAGCTATAAATTTCACAAGACTGTTGACTCATTCGATGCTCGAAGTTGCTTCGTTAGCCTCAAAGCCCACAAGACACGTAGACACAACGCATTTGTGTTAGAATCAATTGTTTGCAAACTCAACTATTGTGAAATGATGATAATAAATTTGCCAAGTTTAAATACGCCTTATGGGCCATGTGTACGCATAAATATGTTCTATTCGTTGAACATTGTCAGCCCGAATTGGTCCTGCCTCAATACGAGCCTGCTAGTAACGAAATGTACAGAGGGGCGCTGATACTGCATATTACCTCATCAAATGAGAATTCTCATCGCCGCTTTTTCAACGTCTTGAATGATTGGATACCGCGATAGCACACGACATCGAATAATTAGTAATCAACCATGATAACGGAGGGAAAGTATTAACAATTCTAGCAATACCGTGCAGCTTAAATTCTGTCGTACATAGGGCCGGATTTAAGGGGAGCAATACCAGAAGCCCCGGGGCCTCCGCGATTTAAATTTCTCGATAACATTTGCCGATAAATGCTATGCAACACTTAGTGGAAAAGATCACTCCAGAGATGTCACAGAGAAAAAAAAGTTATCAAACTTTCGCGAAGTACTTTTCGAAGTAATATTTCAAAGTGTATTTCTGTACAAATAATGATTTTTTTAAATTCGACGGTGTATACGGAAAAAAAGATTTGTTAACTCATATTGTTTTTTACAACTGCTGAAAAACGTATACGAACGTTTCAGTAGTTAGCGCTAGACGCTTACACCGGCCAGTATATTCTATTTATCTAAAGATAGCTCACTTCAAAATGGTATAAACAGAAAGAGAAGCAAACTTCCATACCGGTAAATCCAACTCACGTGTAGTGCATAGTACATAAGTACTCTATATTACGCCATAAGGTATAAAATTACACACCGAAAAATGAATTTATTCACATGGAAAAATGGGAAAATATTCAAATCGTAATCGAATTTAGCTGATATCAGGAAACATCTCCTCTCTGAAGGCGAAGTAGAAGATGTACCACGTGACATACGAGTGCGAGAGAGGTAGCTGAAATTTTCCGAACCAAAGTTTCTCAAAGAGGAATAATATTTACGGCAAAAGAAAATCGTTAACCTCCGCGTCAGGCAATTCTCTAGAATCTGAGGCTTTTCGTTTTTCAAAAAGACTTGACTATCATGAGAAAACTCGGTTCGAAAATTTGTGAGGTTATGTCGACTTTAGATATGCTCTTAATTTCACGTAACGTACGTTGTTTGAAAGGATCTTATTTTTCTCAATGAATTATGTGGAAATCATTTCTGTGGAAAAACTAACTAACTAACTAAAAAACTAAACTAAACTAAAAACTAAAGTAAACTAAAAACTAAAGTAAACTAAAAACTAAACTCAAAACTAAAGTAAACTAAAAACTAAACTAAACTAAACTAAAAACTAAACTAAACTAAACTAAAAACTAAACTAAACTAAAAACTAAACTAAACAAAAAACTAAACTAAATTAAAAAAACTAAACTAAAACGAACTAAAAACAAAAACTCAAAAACTAAAAACTAACTAACGCTGTGGAAAAACTTTCATCTTGTTTGAAAACTAATGAGAGGCCGCTCACTTCTTGGTTGCTCCAGGGCCGCCACACCTCTAAATTCGGCCCTGGGTTTACACAAAAATTGTCATTATTACAGTTTAAAACACAAAGACTCAAATGAAATGTAACAAAAACCGTGAATTTCATTTCTCATTCCATAGTACACGGATCTTTGAACATACAGCTTTATCGTCCGGATTATTATAATTGTGAATAAAAAGGTTATCAAATGCGCAAAATTCGTCGTTCCGTTGAGACAGATATGACCAAATTGGCACAAACTATTCAACAGCCGAGGATCGACGAACCGATTTTTCTCGATTAAACGTCGCGAAGAAGTCGCGAACAAAGTCACGAAATCGTTTGGATTTGGAAAATGTATTAGTTCAGCGGTTAAGAGGCAAATTGGGCGGGTATATGGAGAATGTGCCACATTGAACTGAAACGATTCGGGAACGGATTCCGCGCTATAATAATACGGTTGTGTGCGCGGTGTGAGCGCGCGGGCACCATTGGAATAAGATCGGGTTTAGCGGTGCGGTGTCGGGTTCGAGCCCCGGATAAGTCCGGGCCTTATCCCGATAAGCCGGTGAGTTAATGAATCACAAAACAGGTGGCAGGGCGTCCTCCTTTTCGTAACGTCTTTTCTCGTACAAGAAGAGAGAAAGAACTTGTTACGAGACTATATATATATATATATATTTCTGGACCGTCTGTTAAACGCGAGACGCGAAAACAAATAGATACCTTCCTTACGAGAAACACAATGAAAAGTATCTCGAAGAATGAGGCTATTAAGCAGTGTCCATTCTTCATCGTTGTAAATTTGATTTTTGATACTCGAATTGACAATACGATGTATATAAATATCTTTATCTTTTATTACTCAAATAAAAGCTGTACTGTTATTTTTTTATGTCTGCTTCCTGGTGATATTCACGAAATTGCATGGGCTTAAGGGGTCTGCATAAAGTAGACATTTTTTTAAATGTTCTTTTAATGGCAGAGTTTTATGGCATATGGTCTGAACTTAAATTTCCAACAGATATTTTGAAAAAATTGAGGAAATTGACCAAGCTATGACGATTTTTGAGAACGGTCAGATCGACCACTTCGCTGCGATTTACCCTTTTTCCTTTTAAGTTTTTCTCAAAGCTATCTCAAAATCGATTCGTCCAAATCGTTTCAAATTCCGACAGAGTATAGTTCATATCATTTCCTATCGTATGAACTGATGGGTTCATTCGATAGGCTCTTTAAAAAGCCTTAAAAAAGGTTTATCTACTTGTTAATAACGAATGATTGGAATTGTTTTTTCGCCGAAAATCAAACTTGTTTTTCAACAGTTTGCCATTTTCATGACTTTCAAAGTTTCAAAAAAGTATCCGGTTATACAATAGTTTTACTATTATAGTAAAAGTTCATTTTTTTATTTTTCATTTCAGATCATCCTTGCCAAACCCACCTACGCCGATTTCCCACGCAGCAACGGCGGCACTTTGTTTGAACAATAATAACTTTACTTTATATTAATATTTTTCGATAAAAGAAAACGCTCAAACTACGTGAGAGTATGTGTAAAAACCCGATCTTGTTGCTCAATACTCTCATCATAATAAAAAGTTTAAAATTAACCTGCTGACCGTCAGACCGTTAAGGGCGGCGATACTTTTAGGTGAGGAAATTTTTTTCTGATTTTTATGTTTTTTTTTAAACGGAAGATTTCTTCACTATTTTTTTAGACTTAGGGTATGTTTTAGTAATATTTTTGGCTGTCACATGGTATATTCAATTTTTATTAATCTTCAAAAAATAGCGGGTCTATAGCATAGTCTTGTATACTGCATTTTCAAAACTGGCGTAACGTTTAGCTAAAAAAGTAATCAGATGAAATTTAGTGTAAATCTACCTAATTTTCTTTTCTAAAATATGACCCTGAATGTTCTTGAAACTAAAAAAACGTATTTTTTTTATTGCAAAATGTAGCCATTTTTTTCGGAAAAATCAATCTTTTTACTTCAAAGCGTACCATTTCATCGATTTTCTACATTCCTCACTTCTTTTTGGCTCATTTTCTGCGTATGAGTGTTAATGAAAAAAAAAATCTTTAAGTTTTCGAAAAATCGCATTCCTCCTTGTGAGTTTTCTTGAATGACGGTATCCTTTTTATTTTCCATACAACCGCGTTCGAGAAGCAACAACATTTTTTTATCCCAATGTATTCTCAAGTCCACGTGTCTAATAGCATTCATCTACTTTTTCCACGATCTATTTACAAACGGAATTTTTGTTCCGCTACCGAACATTTTTCGTTATATATCCACCACGACAATGACTCGAAATCACTTGTGTCACTTATTACATTAGCTAGTGCAGCAGCTTTCGGAAAACGTATGATTCCAAAGGCGTGTCAGACAGCGCGTTAAAAAAAGTACTACGCAGCGTACAAAAAATATGCCACGTTGGTAGTTGCAGATTACGATCTGTATCGTCCTTCGACGTTTTGACATGTATGTCCGTCTATTTCTGGCTGTCGAACAATGCAAGCGCGTCACCGCGTGACGTTTTCTTTTTTTTCGGACCCTGCAAGACCGACGAGGCACGGGTGGAGCTGGAATCTGTGACGTGCCGTTAAATTCAAAGTTTTATCTGCGTGGCTCGTTTGTGAGTAAGCGCGATGGGAAGCAGAGCAAGCGAGGCGAATGAAGGAACGTAATAAAACTGATGGTCGCAGCGGTGGTGCTTATCTCGGAACTTTATCGGTACCTGCCCGGGCACCTGACAAAAACATCTTGCTCTTTGGTTTCACAGCGAGACTCGACACAATACCACTTTCCACCACTGTCTTTCCCGCCTCGGAAAAACGAAGTCTGAGTGAATTTTGGGCGATCGCGGCCACTTATTTTCCTCCATCAGCCTCATTGCTCTGCTCGACAACGATGGCGACTCACGGCGAGCTTGAATCGTGGCCCGGGGTGTTGAGGATAAAAAACGAAAAAAGCCCAGTCAAACGGATAACTCCGAGTCACATGCCCGCATTTATTTCCAGACTGATGCACCGCATGAAAGATAATCCACGTGCAATAAATGGCAAAGCTTCAACACCGGCGGTTTTGAGTAATGCCATCATCGCCGTTCGAAAAAGATAACGCGCAATGTCTCTTCTACGGGAATGAAATGTTATGCTTAGCGATAAGAAGCCCGACGGCATGAGAACTCTTGCCTGCTGCACCGTCTACTCTATCGAATTATCTCGTCGTCGTAGATGCCTGAAACTCCCTTACGAGCGACAACTCCAACTATGGCACATTGAGTGACGTTTAAAAATGCACCGAGGCGAATAAACACTTTAAACAGAGCGAAAAGGCATCCAGTGGATGGTACAGAATCGCTGCTGTATTCGAAAATGGTATGATTCATCACGGAATCGTCCATCGGCAGCTGTGACAGCCTCCAGGTGAGAAGCAAGATTGGAATTGGAAAAAAAGAGAGTGGAGAGTACCATTGCTGCTGGTTTTTTGGATATACATGAGAAGAGCTTCGAGGTATATGATTTCGTATTCTATAATTCTTACGATGTACTTTGGGTCCGCCATTACTGAAACGTGCAAACCTTCGGGAGCTTAGTCTCTTCGAGACTTATCAAAATTACTAATTTTAGTCAGCAGCAACATAGGTGATGAGGTTAATGTAGTTCTCGGGTAAAACTAACGTGGAAAACTTTTCCTCGCTACATGGAAAAATATAGAGCCATTGAGGGTCGAATTTTTTATTAAGTTTCCACTCGAATCGCTATCACACACAAGGGAATCTCCTATGAGGACGGACGTAGAGGACTGTGAAGTATTCTTTCAAATAGGGATCGTAGAACTTCATGCAGCTGACTGTGGTCAACATTTTGTCTTCTGCGTGATTGTGTTTCGAAAACGACGGAATTCTATACCAAAAGGAGGCTCAGCATTTGGTAAATTTGCCTTAGGTGATAAGCGAGCAGTTGCTAGCTCGATATTAAATATCCTGAATTGGAAGCCGTGAAACTTCATGAAATATCTCCCCAGTTTATTCCTACAGTTTTTTTTCACTAGCTAGAAAGTTTAAAAAATCTGTCGCTAGAGGCAAGCAGGAACTAGCCCAATGTTTTTTGTAGTTGGGACAACCCAAGTCGAAATTTTCAGCCTATTTTGGATGCCTTTGACTTTATTTCAGCCAATTTTAAAGGTATTTGACTCTATTTGAGCCTCACTTGAAGTTATTTGATGCTAGAACTCTTACTATGAGCCTCAAAGTGTCACCCAAATTGACTGTTGTAGTATAAGCAGAATATAGGCAGGTAGGTTGTAGGTTCGAACCAAAGTGCAGGCCAAATAACTTCCTCGAAATAACTCATTTCAGGAGGTCAGGGAATAATGAATTATAATAAAAAATAATTGAGTATTCTAATTTATTTTGGATGTATGCAATATTCTATGCATTGAGCAGACGGACTGTGATGCCTTGTATGTCATCAGTATATGTCTGTATGCATAGTAGTATGTAAGTGCGTGTGTATGTACGCGTGGCAGTAGGGTTTAGTTTTTCTAATTCAATTTTTCTAACCCATAAGTGGGTTTAAAAATTGCATTTCCCAAAAATATTTTTATTCGATAGTTTCACTTTTTAGCTATATTCTTTTTGAAATACTGTTTTCAAAGTCGCTGGACATGATATCTCGAGAACCACTTGATGGATTGTTTCCAAATTTACAGTAGATACGATGAGAAACATTTAAAGGTTGTTGGAAATCTCACTTATCTAAAAATCGATCTTCATTTTTTAATAGTTACGTAAAAATGACGACTTTTTCATAGATTTTGTACGCTCGAGTTTCAATTCGTCGCCACCTTGTTATAAAAAATTATATAAAAAATCGACGTTCACCGACTGGTATTAATTTTGAACATGAATAACCCGTTTGGTTTTGAGATTTTGGATGGACCGACAAAGCTGGAGAGTGTCCACCGTCAAACGTCAGGAAAAATTTCATCATCTGCCGGCGGCCATGTTATTGTTGTTTTTCTGTATTTTTTGGTGTTTTTTAAGGCTCTCGAGATATGTACCTGTGTCTTAACAAAAAATGCGTTTCTTTTTCACCAACGGTTTGCCAGAAAAAAATCGGGATTTAGCCATTTTTTTCGGACTTCTAAGTATACGTAGCCCCTACCTAACTACCTTTATCTCCCACCACTGTAAATAACAGAATCGACTGAAAACTTCGACTCGTGAATGTGTCTCAAATACCCAGGGCGTTTGAGGACCCAAGGAATTGTCAAAAAAGTTGAAATGTTTTCAACTACCTTGATTCCCATTGATTTGCTACCTGATGCATAATCAATATCGCACGGGCCTATGATGCAGCTAAGATTAAGGATATGACGAAGCCTGATCGTGAAAAGGAAATATATGGCTAGATATAAAAAAGAATGTACTCTTCGCACAGCTGCTGCATACCAATTGTACTCGCCATATTATCTATCCCACAACCTAGATTACACTCCAAAACGTTATTTGGACCATCTCAGCTGAGAGCAATGGTAAATTTTTCTCGACACTAAAAAAAATTGATCTCCCGTATGATGTACATTGATAACGACTCACTACGTTTAAGTTTCTCGAGTGGTTCGTGGTGCAGTTGATGGCTTGGATTGTGAAGCATCGAGGTGTCGTGATGTGAATTTCCGTGCATATCGTGATGATGCATTGCACCCTGAAAATGGTCACTGGCGTGAAGACCAGCCATCGAGGCGGCAGCGGCGGCATGTTGATAATGCTGTACGGACAAACCGGTTGTCGAACCGGTCACGAGATCTTGCAGACAAAGCTCCGAATTACCGCTGCCTCCTCCGCCGCCGGCGAGTTCGAGGCCGCCCCCGCCCCCGCCGCGCTCCATGCTGTAGAAGGTTAACGTCGTGCTGATTGTTTATAGCACCTTCGGAGCAACGAAACTCACTTCCGTCAGCTCCGCCTCCTCCTCCGCCACCACCCGATTATTCACGTTTTCTTCCTCACAGTTCACTCGATTTTTATTTATTCTCGAGGAGAGAGACACTTCGCGTTCGATCAACCAATTGGAAACGGTTTCGTCGTAGCACCCACTTGTGGCGATAATTGAGAGTTGACGGAGCTTCGCTTAAGCGAATTTATCGGATCCACGATTTCACATCCGATCCAACAGTCTATAGAGTATCGATGGATAGTGCTTTGCCAACCAAAAATCGTTTCGCCGATGCTGGAGGCTGATCCTCGCGTGCACCTTACTCACAAAAGCACCGAAAGAGCTTTCGAAAGGTTTGAACAACCTTTTGCTGCAAATGTCTTCAGTCACCCTCCCTTGTGTCCCGTAAAAAAACGTTGGAGAGTCGGCAACCCACGTCCCATAACTCCTCGATACAAAAATACGAAATTCGTCGTTGAATTTGAGCAGAGATATCTGCGGAGAGCCTCACGAACGAGAACAGCGACGTTCAATGAACAGCAATGTGCGGTTACATTCCGACGGAAGGTGTTCAACGGCAAGTGGCACTTTCGTTTCAAACAACTTTCGACTGTTCGCGAGGTGTTCGATGAATTTCGGCAGCTTCATGAACTCATTACTGGGATGTTTTCAACGTGTAAAGATTCAAAACTCCCCTGTAGTCCACTTGTTTACCGATCTTCTCTTCGTTTCCTAAAGTGATGCATCTCCCGTTGCCGAAATATGCGCGACGGAATGCAAGAGATCCACAAATGATTGCCGGCTAAAAGATTCGCAATGAGACGCAATTGGTGACTGACAAAATCGACCGGAAAATCTCTGCCTAGTCGTTTTATAGTTTTTTTTCTGTTTCGACACTTTCCTCCTACCTCCGGTTCTCAGAGTATCGTCGCATCTCGAAAGCTCTTTTTTCCTCTTGCCCAAGGTATCGCAGGCTCGCTGGCTTCCACAGATTTCACCGACAGGTAACGTATATTCGTATAGTACAATGTATTTCTAGTTATTCGGGCTTATTTCTCCTGTGACGAAGTGTAACGAATAGGCAGAAACTGGAAGCGGCGACCATCGTCGATTCCACCACGTCAGAGCAACACTTTTCCTCGAAGTTCTCGCGGACCTTCAGCGCAAACGTCAAGTTCACTATACGGCACACTGATTATCACTATTTTTCGGCTCTCCGCCGTGACCTTGATTACTGTAACTATTTCGGACGTCATCGATGACACGTCCCGAGCACAAACTGTGGCATGTCACATCCGAAATCGCTCGTAGCCCGAGTTGCACGCACCAGCGATCGGAAAACGCAAAACCAAACGTCTCGGTAGTAGCTAAGATGTGAAGAGCAAGCCACTGCCGAGTAAGGTCCAGATCGGCGAGGCGCGGTAACTGGTTGGCCGGTATGTACTTTTAGCGACGTTGAAGCCGTGGGTGTCGCTTTAACTGCGATATCATGCGAAAGCTCGTTTTCGGACGGTATTGTCCACAGGGCGCGAGTGAGAAGACCGAAATCCAAGAGATCGACGTAGGAGGAAGGGAAAAAAGTGCGAAATCGAGCCTCGAATGTTTCGCATAGCAGTCTTGTACTTGTACGTGCGAATGCTGCGCTTCGTGTTTGAGTATAGGTGGGTGTACTGTCGGAGGTGCGGGCGCGCGTGGGTCCAAGGCTTAGCCGGTTGAGCCTTTTGGACTGGCTGGCCGGCTTAAGTCTCTAAGTCGGGTAAGCCGCCACGGATCTAGTGGTCTTGGCTGCTTGCTGCTGCTTGCTCGCTCCACACACACTGGCCTCTATCTACCTACTCCTCGGATTCCTCTCGGCTTGTGCCAGACTCTCATGGGCTCGCTCTTTCGTGCCTTGTGGCCCCCCTCTGGGCTCCAATGTGTTGTTCCGTGCCTTGCGCTCTAGGTTTGACGGGCGGCCCTGGCTAGCTTGACTGTCTGACTGCGCCACCACTCTCCGGTCCCCGGGCCCATCGGATCTCTGGTCTCACTTCTCGGATCTCTTTCTCTCTCTCTCTCTCTCTCTCTTTCTCTCTCTCTCTCTCTCTCTCTCTCTCTCTTGCCTTCTCTCGCTCTCACCCCCGATCCTGCCTGTTCGCATGCTTTTCAGCCCCCTCGCAAACTTGTGCTTTCACCCCACCCTTCGCCACGTCGAGTCGCGTGTGCTCTGTACGCCTCTCTCCTGACTACACTACGAACCCCAGGGCTCTTCGCGCTGACCCACACACGCGCTCGAACACCGACACCCCTCTTTTCAGACCCTACAGGCACGCACTCGACCTCGGAGATGTGTGAAACGAGAGAAAGAGAGAGCGCGCGCGGCTGGTCCACACGAACGTGGAAGATGTACTCGGGAATCCGTGGAAAATGCTCCAGGCGATCAGAAGCTGGCTGGATGTGTGCGACAGTGGAGGAGATAGCGACATTCCCACTCCTCCGCTCCCAGTGCTCCTCCCACAAACGAGACTACGGAGGCTTCCACATTCATCCAATGACCCCGTCCAAAGCTCTGTTCCCCCCCCCCCCCACTTGCGTTGTAGGATACCCCCCGCCCTCGAACACCAATGCCACTCCTGCTGCGATAATCATCCCCACCCGATCCTTTGCGGCTGACTCTTTCAACCGATACTACTAATACAAACCACCGTGCCCAACTATGCCGTACCGTGTGCTGCACTATACGGTCATGCTGACGCGCCGTTACTACTGCCAGCCAACTTCCAGTCGTGCATACACCTATATATGGTCCACCAGCCCGAGCTTTCGCTGTTTGCTAAGTTTATTTTCCTTCGGTTTTCCATCACTTCGGTCTTCTGTGTAATTCTTGCGTGAACAACGAAAATGGACGAAAATGACGGATCTGCGCCTTCCGAAGGGATCTTGCCGATGTCTGTGAGAGCCAGGGGAAAGAGCTGGTGAAGAGGCCTATGCCTGCACCCTCGTGGGAGGATTAGATTACCGATATGTGCGTTGAGCCTAATTGCACAATGAAAGCCTTGTCTTTGGTAACGTTAACTTTGCGCCTTCACAGAATCTTTGTCGTCGTGTTGTGCTTTAGGGTACTGCAGACTGCGAGGATGCATTGAACGAAGATCCGTTGGAGGGATGATCCCTCGCACCAAAGCCGTACGGGTGCGATTGTAGGAATCAAGGGATCGTGAAATTACCCATCTTGAAAGCTGCAACGGTAACTCGTCAACGGGAATGAGCCCTAACAAAGAAGCATACCCGTCATTGCCCGGAATCCCAAAAGCTCCAGTCGTTAGTAAAGCTAAAATATGGGAGCGAGCGATTCACAACGAGGCTTTCATGTCTTCGCCTCACCCTTTCTTCCGTCTCTGTTCTACTGATGATCCTCTTTGATAGCTGTCACTTTCCTTCGGAGATGCGGCAATCGAATCATCGCTGAGCCGTCATAGAGAACTTTTCCGTACGTCCCGGACAGCTCGACAGCAGCTGTCCATGAATGAAGCAGCGGAATGAAAAAAAAACCGAGAGTGGAGGATCCTGGACGATCGCGGCAAGTCCACTAGCTCGGATGAGGGTCATTGGAGTACGCCTACTCCTAACAAGTGGGGGATAGAGTGTTCTAGCCTCGAAAGCGACGAAGTGAGAGCGAGATGCGCTGAGAGTGAAGGAAAAAAGGGTATAGCTTTCGTCCTTCGTGCTCGAAGTCCTTCGTGCTGAGAAGAAGCAAAGTACTCTCATGGTGAGACCGGCGGATGGCAGAAGAGAGCCGGATAGTACATACGTCAAGCCTGCTGCTGTTTTCGGAAGTGAGTGAGCGGAGGGCACAGCCTCTCCGAGAAGAGCAGTGGCAAATGTGAAGGATAAAAAGAGATGGGAGAGGGATGACGAGAGTGCCCGGCGGGAGGAAAGGAGGAACGAAGAGGAAAAGAGACAGAGAATGCTATAGCACTCTCGCAAACACAGGCAAGCAGACAAATGACGTTTCGGCCACGCCCACGAAGTCGAGGGCGTTTTCAGCCAAGGCGAACGTGGCGACGCTTCGCTGTGGCGTCGGTGAAGCTCTCGTGTGGGTGACACCCGTATCTGCCGGGTGAGGCGCTTCCTGACCCAAGCATGGGATGGAATTGAGGGGAAACGTTGATTTTTGAGAGCGAACGAGGAACGTGCTCGTCAGCGATGAACGTCGAGAGTACATATAACACTCTCGGTGGTTCTTGTAGAGGGAGACGGTAACAGACAAAGCTAGAATGGATTGTTACAGTATGCTGGAAGGTGTGTGAACTTTTGAGTGTGTGCGAGAGGATTCTGCTTGCGAATGTTCACCGTTCCTTTTGGCTGTGTGTCCCAATGTCCTATCCACGTACGTATTCGAGTATTGTAATTTGATAATTGAAGGATTATGGATTACCTATGGCTATCGGCTTTTCGCGGTCACTGATTATTATTGGCTCTTTGATTGCCACTACTACTCTCGGGTAAAAGAGACAGCGAGAGACGGATAGAGGGATAGAGGGAGAGAGGATACCAATACGCTCCGCATACCATTATAATCGCCGACTGCATACATGGTTGCCCCACACTCTGAACTCATGAATTCCTAGGGATCGATCGTTAATGCGACCTCTGCGAGCAATGAATGTTTGATGTTCAATAAACGTAATAGCTCGCCCGTCGAAACAGAGTAGATGAACGCAGTCCATTCAAAAATTGTTAGAGGATCTACCGTCTAGGGTTTTTTCAGCGCGACCGGCCATTCGTTGAATGATGAATATTTCTAATGAATGTTTTGATGTAGGCGGTAAGGGTGACGTATCGATGTTATTTCATGATGCGATAACTATGGATCACCCCGATGGAACGGAAATTAAAAGCCTTTCGCGTTATAGGAAATTGCTTAATATTTATCTGGAATTAGTTCATGTTTAGCTGGAATTAGTTCATATTTAGCTGGATTTAACTAGCATTCAGCTGGAATTACTTTATACTTAGCTGGAATTAGATCATATTTAGCTGGATTTAACTAACATCAGCTGGAATTACTTTATACATAGCTGGAACTATTTAAGATTTAGCTGGAATTGACTAATATTTAGCTGGAACTGCTTAATATTTATCTCGAATTATTCCTTATTTAGCTGCTATTATTTAATGTTTACTAAATTTCGAAATTCTTTCGATATGTTCATGCTTAATTCATTATAAAGTCACGACTCCATCAAGCCGTTTACGTCTGATTCGGATTCTTCGATTTGAGTTTCTGTGATCTTAAATTCGCAGGCACCGATTTGCATCTCTTCATAACGCGTTTTATCGGAAAATGCTGCACAAGATGCACGAAGTTAGGCCGACTCCGTGTTCGAAGAATTCTAATTGGTTACATACTGCGACAGGCATATACGATTATTATTTATGGGACGCCATTTGCTCGAAGAGAAGGAGGGGGGAGGGAGAGAGGTATCGAACAAGAAACAACCCATAAAGAAAGTTATTGCCAGCTCGCTTGGTACGCTATAAAAGTAAAAGATAGACATTTATCAGCTACAAACGTTAACGCATTTAACGACGAGCCCGAGACTCTGCGTTAATGCAAAGTTAGAGGCAGGGCGCTTGGCAGATATACACTGACATAAAATGGACCATCGTATCAGGGCTCACTGTCGTGTGTTCTATAAGTTTTCAAAAGTCGCAACGTTACGCGTCAAAAATTTGATCGACCGGGCAATAGCAATAATCACCGATTTTTTTCCGATCATTGCAATAGAAGAAAAAGAGTAGATGAGTTATTAGTTCTCAATTCAAATGAGAAACAAACCATGCCAACATGTGCAGAAACATGATGTACGTATCTCGCGATAACGCAACGTAATAAGATACTATTTATAAACCGGGAATGGTACTTCGAGTTAAGCAACAGTGGGCACGACCGATACTCGGAGCGGTGACCGCTTAGCGGTGAATCAGACTGCCGTCAACAAACCCATTACCAGAGTAATAGGAAAGGGTTCGATTTGGAAGGGTAACACGTAAAATAAAATTCAATCAAATTAAAAATATTGTTTTATAAAAAAATGGGCCACGATAGTTGCTGTGCAGTAATAACGTGCAAAAATACCGGAAGGGATAGTAAACGCTAATTTTATCGATTCTCTATGGCAAATTGGAAGTCAGAACAACGCAACAAATGGATAGCTACAGTTTTACCTTCAAAGAAGTTTTGTGCGACGTCACAATAGAGGTTTGCCTCATGACACAAGCTTGAATTAATAAACTTGGATCATGTTTGATCGTTGACTCTTCTACGTCCCTGACGTGTTCAGCAGATACCAACAGTTTTCCCATAGATTGATTTTGAGGTGGGAAATTAATATTGTAAGTTCTGCTCTCGAAGCCGGTCGATAAATTTGTGCTCATTTTAGTCCGATAATAAAATGTTATTTATTATATTATAAAGTAGTGCAGCGACAATAGATGATCGATAAATTTCAATAAAAGCAATTACATAGCCTCATTTTTCTCGTCTTATAACAAAATTACAAGTGAACAAAAATATCACTTTTGAGAAACATTTACTCACTTTTTTCACTTTACTGATAGGAAAAGCTTCTTGCCTTCTTTGGCCAGACAAATTGGTGTAAAGCAAAAAATTAAGTGCAATTGAGGCGCGATTTTATTTTTTATAGTTTATCGCAATATTATACCGACAATCACGGAGCTTTCGACAGACCCGACAGAAATTCGAACCCTACGCGGCGCTAGTGTTGAGCACGGAGCCATTACGTTGGAACTCAGGAAATAAAAAGTACTATTCGATATATGGTGATTATCGTGACAACTGGAGATGAAGTGTACATACAAACTCGAAAGAGATTTGTTTATTCCCACACATTATAACCCTTCTCCCTGCGTCGAATCCAACTCCTCTGTCTTCTATGAACTTCATTGAAATTAATAATTCTATAAACTTATGAAACGTGTTATTCCATTATTTTTCATTTTATGAACGTTCTAAGAAAAATTATATTTGACCATGAAAATTTTACGACGACGAAGTTGAGTAGTTCAATTTCTATATGAATTTGAAAGTCTCCGAAAAGTGGAGAAAGTATAACCCATTAGGGAACCCACTGAATATGTTCTGAACGTTCCATCAATCAGTGAATTTCTCGTTGTGGAACGCCAATGGATAAAATCAATTACTTAGTCTCAAATGATACAAAGATGTCGTCAGAAGAAACGACTTGGATATTACATACAGAAGCTGAATTTGATGGCACAATTCTTCTACTCCCACGACGCAATACACAAGTAAAAGCTTTTCTCGACGACTACCCCACGATTTCATCGATGTCGCCGAATTCTTACTCGTCACATTGCACTATTTGTTTTTCAGCTTTTTTCTTCGCCCGTTCGTTTTTTTCTTCTTTTTTTCTTTCGAGACAGAACAAACGAGACAAGCAAGCGCGGCAATTGTCATAAAGGATATCTATCAGCTATATCGTGCTCGTCGCCGGTTGTATACCTGAACATCAATTGCCGCCGACAAGCGCGTGGTGTTGTCGCTCGATCGAGTTTTATTAGCGATAGTACATATTGTACAATGACGATGAAGAACGGTACAAACGCAATTTTATTTTTTCTCCGAGATTCGTATCTTACACGCTGTTTGAGATAAGCAGCTTTCCGTCTTGACTTCGCTCTCGTTACAAGCATGGGGAACTGTCACGAACGTTCTAGGCTCGCTCGCTGAAGTCGTTTAGATTTTCTAGGCATCTGTGACTTGAGTGGGAATTTTTTTTTAAATGAAGTATCTGGGATCATTGGTTGAATGTGGCATTTCGATGTGTTGCCCTTGTGCTGTATTTTGAAGGGACAGACTTTAAATTGCAATTTCGCAAACGTTTGAAATCTGCCCTACACGAATTGGCTTAGTTAATTAGTTCTTAAGTTCCTTAGGCGCGTCCTCCTTAAGGCGGCACAGCAATATGATGATGGAACATCGATTTTCTTGCATTTTCTCTAAGTATGCATGTTCAAGAATAAGTGGAAGTGTTAAAGTTAAAACGTCGAGAATCGACCAAGTTATAGGGGCTTCAGTGAGAGCAGGTAGCACAACTATTTACGTATACTAAAACTTTCAATTGCGTTTTTCTCGGCCCGGCCGGAATCGTAACTGTAGCTATAGTTGACCAATTTTCAATTAAAAAAAAACAACATTTTCGTATTTTCACTGGCTATTGTTCTACGCAGACATTTTTTCTTTTTGAAATTCAGTATTTTTTAAGCCCCCAAATATGAGTAAAAATCTCCCCAAAATTAGACTTTTTTTTTAGCAACCCCTCACTTCGTAAAAAATTTTCTCGAAAAAACCGTTCAACGAGAACTACATTTCTATAGATTATAACACATTCTTATTTTTCAGGACCAAACTTTTTTATACGGAGGCTCCATTATACCTCTAACGTTGTTAAGTTTTTACTTTTTAAGATAAACATTCACACGAAGTAAGTTAAAATGTACGCTTAATAACATATCCGTTTTTCGAAATCCCCAATCAATAATCAAGTAGACAAAAAAATCGGAAAAAACGACGTTTATTTCGACCCGTCACGGCGGTGTCCTCCCTTGAATTCCTGAGTTGCTAAGGAATAGGAGGACAGGAGGAAAGGAGTAGCGCAAAGGAAGGCTAAGGCCTAACCTAATCTTCCTTTGCGTCCACAGCGTCTCAAGGGCGGAGATTCCTTTAGGCGAGGAAAAAATCGCTGATTTTCATGATTTTTTTTAAGGTAAGATTTTTTTCACCTTTTTGAGACTTAAGCTATGTTTTATTACTACTTTGAGCTGTCGCATGATATTTTTTAAATCAATTTGCAAAATTGGTGGAGGTATGGCACGGTCTTTTAAACGGGTTGCTGAGATTAATCTCGGAAAGCCAACGAAGGTTTTCCTTTCATTGACATTCATACGCAAAATATGAATCAGGAAAAAGTGAGAAATGTTGAAAATCCATGAAATCGTACGCTTTGAAACGAAATGATTGAATTTTTCGAAAAACATGGCTGCAATAAAAAAAAACTTATTTTCCTAATTTTCAAAAATATTAAGGGTCATGGCCTAAACCATAAGTTTAGGAAGATTTATACTAAATTTCATCAGAATCGGTCGATTCGTTTTTTAGCTATACGTCACGCCAGTTTTGAAAATCACGAAAACCATCAAATTTCTTCCTCGAGTAAAGGTAAATGTAGCGGTCACCGCTCCGGGTACCGGCCATGCCCAACGCCGCTTAACTTGAAGTACCGCCGAAGTCGAACGCGGACCGTCCAATCCACCAGTCTCGGTTCCATAAGAATATTATTTTCCATCACGGTATAAACATATCTGTATAGTCGCTTTTTTTATCCCGTCAATAAAGAATATCTCCCGTTTTTTATTTCGTTATTGACAATCGCTGCTTATCGATTTCGACCTTGTCGCAATGAATAATTCATTATTTTACACCTCAGCAGTAAAGGCAAGATCATTTTTCCGCCTATAAGTTATCTTCTTGCAAATTCCTCGCCGCGACTCATCGATCTACGATATGAAATCGGTATGAAATCGGAAAAGGTAATAACACGTGGCATATACATAAAAATCACGTTCGTTCGGTAATTCAAAATTCGAAAGTGCGATGGGAGATATTTCTCGTGATCTTTACGATCAGACACGACGATAAAGCACATAACGCGTTTGAATAAAAATACCCTTCTCCAGCTCTTAGCGACAAAAACGTATAGTACAAGACATTTACCACCAAAGGGATCCACATATAGATATAAATTCGTGACAGTCCCACATTTTACAGCCTCCCTCTCTATTCCCAAAGAATTCCGTGAGAACTGTACGTACTTTATCTTCGTGCGAGAATCCTATTGACTACCCTACCGTCGCACGTGAAGAAAAAAAACATTTTGCTGAGACAGAGCGAGCAAAAGGATAGGAAGGAAACTTTCTCTTGGATATTTCTGTCGTGCGATGCTTTTTTAAATATATTTTTGGCATTCTCATCACCTTTTTATTTGCATTTTTCTTTTAAGCCTTTTTTCTTTTTTTCGAAACACACACACATATGCATATATGTATATGTGTGTGCGCGCGCGCGCGCGCGTGTGTGTGTGTGTGTGTGTGTGTGCGTGTGTGTGTGTGTGCACATGTGTCGTCGATGTTCGCTCCATTTTCTCAATCCGCTGGAGAGCCTAAAACTCTCATTTCCTATACACACTCTATACGGCGAAGCCGTTGGGTCGTTACGAGGCTACGTCTTTACAAATTTTATATCATTTTTATGAGGCATAAAGTCGTCACGAAACCCTCCCCTCTGCCTTGCTATATAGAAAGGAAAAAAGAGGCATCAAAGAGTGGAGGAGGAGGACGAAGGTAGTAAGACAAGGTAGGGAAGAGCGGCGAGAGAAAAGGAGGAGACAGATCTCGTTGTGACAGTACAGTAAATATATATAGGGTGGTGGTAAAAAGGTAGGAAAAAAATGGCAAAAGGCAAATAGAGAGTCAAAGGGGGAGAGACAAAGCGAGAGACAGTTTCTCTCTTGCTTTTGAAATGGTGAGTGGGGAAAGGGAAAGAGTGGAGACGAAATATAAGACCGAGAAGAGAAAAAGGAGAAGCTGAAATTTGAGGGGTTGAATGTGTTAGTTCCCGGTCACGTCGGTGGGCGGGGCACGTTTTCAACCCCCGAGAAAGAGAAAGAGGTGGTAGGGAACGCGCGCGCGAGGGAGGACGGTGGTGAATCCGATGGGGATGCTAGTTCACGCGTTGGTGTAAGTTCCGTTGTCCTGGAGGGGTTGCGCACACTTACAGCCCCTTCTCTTTCCTAGCGGGGACCATCAAAAAACGCTCGGGTTTGATTAAAAAATTTGGTAGTCAGCAGAAAAAAATCGAGTATCCGAGAGGGCTTTACTGTTATTTTCAATCCAATTTCTTCTTTGTCTCGATACTCCAATCTTTGGAGGTCTACGGACATGGAATTTCGTCCCAAATATGTATTCCATGCTGTGCATTTCATGAATTAAGATAGCTATACTTTTTCCATCAAATTGGGTCTGTGCAGTCATAAAGTCTCATTTTGCAAAAATTGGTTGATCATTTCGTTTCTAATGCATCTTAATGGTTAAAAAAAATCGCACAGCTGTGTTGCGGATTTCATGCATGAATAGCTATGCTTTTTCCATCAGCTTTGGTCTGTGCAGTTGGAAAGTCTCATTTTGCGAAACTTGGCTGGTCATTTCGGTTGCCATCCACCTTAATGGTAAAAAAGATCGCCCAGTCGCCAGCTTCGAATATCATTGCTGCTCTCTTGGTTTTTCTTTTTGGAAATTCAAAACTTTGAAGCTTAGAAAATAGAATTCCAACCCAGAAATGTCAACTTACATCTCCAAGGGCCTCACTATTCGGCGCATTCCAATTTCTCCAGCGTATCCAAGCATCTTCAATGAAATTCCAAATGGGAATCGTGGAAGGGATGAAGTATGCAATGGCAATCGCCAATGCCAATGGCATTCCTCTTCGTACTATAATGCGTGATACAGATACGACTAGTTAGAGTGCCTTATGGTGACAAATGGAATTGATACTAATACCATGCAAGGGTCGAGGTCGTGCAGGTTTATCCGCGCAGTCCGTGGAATAAGCGCAGCAGCTCCGCAAAGTCGATAGTGTCTCCTTACGAGAAGAGCAAACCGGCGCGACCTCATCCGAGATTATTCTCAGTTTAACGCTAATCCTATTTAAGATGGACCACCCGGGTAAGGATAGAGAGACATAGAGAGGGTAACGGACGAAAACTTGGCCTGTTACACTATAGCAGTACTCGCCGGTCGGCTCGTGCGGTGATATCGCGGTGGCTTAGCAAGGCATTAGAGTTAACGATGTCAACGAGTCTTCGACTCGCTTGAGATTTATTCGTGTCGTACGTTGTGTTTCCGGTGATTATACGCATTCCGTACAATACGCTGGACAAACCCAGCTTTTGTGTCCATAGATGATGTAAGTACGTGTGTAATTCGTAATCTTCTGCGGGGGTGTAGAAAAAATGCACGTGACATTTCGTGCGAGTCTAAACATCAGCTCGATTGAATTGGTTTTTGCGAATGTTCTGTTTCCCTCCGAACACGTAGGTATTTACCTTTCGTGTTATCCGCACTGATTGTTCTCCGTTGTCACTTTCTATTGGAGCCCAAAAAGTGCATCAGCAGGCTACTTTTTATAAATTTGCGATGCTACATTCGTTTCACGTTTAGCCCACGCTTATCGCTGTTATATTTCGAGTCACTGAGAAGACCCCCTTAAAGTGTGGCCCACTGGCAACTTTTCCCTGATGAACTTAGCGTTTGTGCGAGGGTACAAGGAAACTGTGTAAAACCTCTGCTGATAAATGCGGCGTCAGCCATTGTATTGACATCGATAACTCGGTAAAACTACCTCCTGCTCGGTAGTGGGCACGCAAATCGATGAGGCTAACAAGGAACATCTCTTTGGTGTTCACTTTCGATTTTGTTGAAACTCATGTATATGGTAGAACATCAAAAACTGGTAGATACGTGTTTTTTTTTATCGGTGGAAAAACGGTTTCAAGGAGCGTAACCACCCCCTTGAGTGAAGCATGCCAAGGGCTGACTTTGAAGTTTCACCTGCAAGCTCTTCACTGATTGCAGTGAAACAGAAACGAAGATTCTTCTAGTGCGAAATGATCATAAATCCATTATGGGCACCTTCATTGAAAAAAAAAAAAAAAATTGATGAATGAACCACCCCTTCATTTTTGCTTTCTCTAAACCCATATTTAAAGAGGGTGCATTGCATTGACCGTAACGGGTAGCACTTTTAAGGGGATACGAAATTAAAGTTTGCGTATTTTTCACTCTTGCTGCATAGCAAACTTAAGGAGGTAAACCACATTCCATACATTTTCAACGATCTTTAATGAAAATTCAGAATTTTAGGGTAAAGGAATGACAAATTCGTATGCAAATGGTAAATGTACTAGGATATGGACATGGAAAAAAAGACAATGCAATCCAAATTTTTCTCCTATCTCAGCTAAAAATAAGTGGCTTCACTGAATCGTAGACAATTTCTTGTCTGCGTCGATGTGGAATTCCACTCGATGCTCATTGACCACTGCCGCAAAGAATGAAAAAAAAAGGATTTTTCAAAACTTTTATAATTTTCTATACCTACGATTATTTTTCTTCCTCCCTTCTGTTCTCTTCATCCCGAACAATAAATTCATGCATCATTACGGTTGTAAAATAAGGATGTGTATAAGTTAAAGAAAAAAGTGAGGCATAAGCGATATTTATGTACGTATAAAGTAAGAAACGTTGAGTCGAGAAAAATCCTTTCCACGTGTATATTTTCCTTTCGGTATCTCCGACGGCATGTCAAACCACCCCTTATGCGGCAGGCGGTGGCATAGTACGCAGTTTTTGGTATATACTTGTATAGCGTTGCGAAGAATAATACTGTGTATGCGCGTCGGAGACCGCCCTTTCGCGTGTTTTTTGATAAATGAGACTCGGAGAGCTCCATCGGGCAAGATCTGCTCTCGCGCAGCCGAGCTCGGGATGCTATTGCCGGAGGAGGAAAAGCATCAGACGCGGGTACTCCTCCTATTTTCCGGGACCCCTCTGTGATTCCAGTCCATCAATTTTCAATCACAAAGAAGTCTCTACTCCGCGTTACAACGTTATAGGTCTTTCCCAGGTATTTACGTTCTATACATAAACACACGTCTATGTATGGCCTATTTCATGGCAAATCGATCAGTTTTTGATCACCCTCGTTTTTCATGCCATTCATAATACTTTCGTCTAGTTTGTCGAAAATAGTGTTTTTTTTGCTAATATGTTTTTGCTATTTTTCCTTCGGAATACTGCGGAATTTGTCGTATGATTTGATTCTAAATTGCTTTTTTAAATATGTACGTTTTAAGGAGTTTTGAGACTAAAGACAAAATATCCAGAGTCGATTGAAATTTCAATCACCAAGAGATTAATTAGTGATGCATTAACTGCCTAAAAATCAATCAATTTCACAGTATAGTTTCGGAGATTTTTAATGTTCAAGTTGGACCTTTATTTATACGCATGACACCTCGTAAGCACTAGTTATAGGCCTGCAGGGACTACGATGGTATTGAGATTTTGACAAAAATACTTTAGCAAATCGTGGTTCTAGTGTTACTCTTTCGAGTGAGTCACTCGGAGTCAAGCATCAACTAGCGGGTATTTGAAAATCCATAATGGTGTAAAAGACGTACATAGTGAAGGGTGTCTCAAGATGATCTGACATTTTAAATTGCGCGCCATTTTTTGTGTGGCGAACATAGAGTACTAATCTTTGACAGCTGGCATCATGGGAAGTATTGAGGTTTAATCATGAAGAATTACACGACCGAGAAACGCATAGAAATTGTTATTTGCTGCATTGTTAGTGCATTATTATTGCAGACGAAGTTGCAATGTCAGGTCATTTTGTGCCACCCTCTATTACAGCCGACGGTACTTTAGCGATGGCCTCAGTCGCGCCACTGACAGAAGCTGCTGCTGTCAAATCTTTCGGTTAGTTTCTCTTCAATAAAATTTCGATATATGCATATTTAGTTGCAAAAATGATAACAATCAACATAATTTTCTAGCTAAGGATTTTTTTAACAATATTGTGTGTTGGAAATTGCCCAATAATAATTTTATCCGCACGAGCTTGGCATCCTGCCGAACACTTATCGTGTTTTTATACCCACTCTCGTAGCCAAGGAACGGCCCCGAAACTCCGAAAAAAGGGGTCAATCTATTCCCGACACCGGGGCTGCTAGGTTTAGCATACATTTTTCAATACTTCTATTATCCAATCATTCTCTTTAAATTCCTGACACACGTGAGCATTGGGAAAGGAATTCTCTGGAACTGAGAAAAGCTAATCTACTTTGTTGTTTATTTTTTCAAAATGTTTCCTTGCATGCACTTGCAAGCTGCATTTTACACCTGCCTTATTTCAGTGCACACAACAAAAGAGTTCACAAAAGTGATTCCACGTGAATGATTTGTTTTTTCACTGACAAGCCCGATGTTCTCCGCCGGGACAAAATGAAATTTGTCGCATTCAAGAAAAGTGGACACACCTGGAAATTTTACAGCGTCTATGCTGGTTGATCGGGAATGGAACGACTCGTACATTTACGTGTAGAATATGTACGCGTGTGATTCTTCTCTGTTATTCCCATCGAAGAATTCCTCCACTATTCCATCGAAAATTCTCGCCCGTTTGACTTGCGGGAGAATCCCGCGAACGCCCACGCACGCGCGTATAAACGAAACGATACACACATTCGTGTCCTGACAGATCAATTGTGTGCTCCAAGCTCCACGGCATGAGGAGTTGCTTCGGGGATGTGCGATTTTGCGAGCGAAAGAATGGTAGAAAGAGCAAGGGAGAGGAAGAAATAATCGAAATACACATGTGTGTGCGTGACTTTTTTATTTCAACAGGCAAACGCAAAATATCTCGGAGTTTTGCGATGATATGCTCAAGAGAAACAAAGTGGAGAAAACAAGAGCATACATTTCGCATCTGAAGAATAACATTTGTTCTTCCATTCGCTTTCAAAATAAAAAGTCAAAGAGAGAATGAAAAGTGAAGATCAAAAAGTACGACACAAGGAATAGATGAAGAAAATTATTGCTACCTATGTTGATATTGTTTTTCAAAATAATGACATCTATTAGAAAAAGAAGGATCTCACAGCTAAAGTGTCTCAAAATGACCTGACATTTTAATTAATTGATAAAACGGATTCTTTATTTACAAACTACGAATACTTTTTTTTCAATATAAGGCACAAACATGGAGGTTATGTGAGGAACACAATATCCGATAAATGGCATAAACGGCATGGACTTGAAAAATATATTATTTCAACAAGATGGCGCAGCCTGCCACACTGCGGGCGAAACAATACAGTTATTGCAGACGAAGTTGCATCGTCGTGTCATCTCGCGCCACGGCGATGTTAATTGGCCACCAAGATCGTGCCATTTGACGCCATTAGACTTCTTTCTTTGGGGTTTCCTGAAAGGAAAAGTGTATGCCAATGATCTACAGACCATTCCGGAGCTCAAGGAAGCCATTGAAAGCACCATTAATGAAATTAGCCCGCAATTATGCCAAAGTGTTATTGGAAATTTCGGCAAAAGAGTGAACGTTTGTAAACAGGAACGAGGTGGTCATTTATGAGATCTCGTGTTTCATATAATCTCCATTTGTACCTTATATTAAAATAAAAATGTTCATACTTCTGAAATAAATTATACGTTTTATTAATAAATGAAAATGGCAGCTCAGTTTGAGACACCCTTTACTAACAAAAATCTCCGAATACTCGCTTTACATTTACACATCCTTGATGTATTCAAATTGAATGACTTCCACGTACATTTTTTTTCAGTAAATTGTTTTTTTTTCATTCAAGTTTGATGTAACGCGACTTGGAATCAATAATACGAATTATTTGGTATTATTGTAATAACAAAATAATATTCTATTATTTGTGGAGGCCTGTTTACTTCTCATGCATTTTCTGCGTTTTCAATGCGTTTTGCCTAGTAATATATTAATAATATACATTAAAATTAAATATTTATTATAGAGTAATTACTAACACATTGGGATGAGTTTGGAAAGTATCTAGAACCCAAACAAATTCGAGTTTTTCGCTAGGTAAAAGTAGTTCTAGCGAAGGCGCTAATGAGAACAAGGTAAATCGTGTTCAGAGCTGACGTATGTCAGCTCTGAACTCATTGTCAGTCTTAAGAAGGACTCTGCAGCCTTCACTTTCGTGCTCTCGTTGCCCGCCAAAAGACGAAGGAGTGTGTGTGTGTGTGTGTGTGTGTGTGTGTGTGTGTGTGTGTGTGTGTGTGTGTGTGTGTGTGTGTGTGTGTGAGAGAGAGAGAGAGAGAGAGAGAGAGAGAGAGAGAGAGAGAGAGAGAGAGAGAGAGAGAGAGAGAGAGAGAGAGAGAGAGAGAGAGAGAAGGAGAGAGAGAGAGAGAGAAAGAGAGAGAGAGAGAGAGAAAGAGAGAGAGACATAGAGGAAACATCGACGTGCGTGCAGCTGGATAATACGGATTAAGGATATAAACCCGCGAGGTGATAAGCATTTTTATGGCTGATAAATGCTGCATGTGTACGTAGAGGACTCTCTTCGAGAGATTAATTCTAATAAATATATACGTAAAAGCAACAGCATACGAGCGTGTATGCGACGATAATCGCGATACGGTTACGGAATCGAAAAAAAAAAATATGAGATAAACAGAATTTTTAAAAAGTGCTCAAAAGAGCCATTATTATGATCACCGTACTCAAGGACTTGTATAAAAACAAGCTTCAAGTCATCAATTTTCCGTCGGTTATGTCCAATTTGACAATTCAGTCCGATATTGAACGAAAATACAATTCTGGTAAAATTACCAGCGAACATTTGGTTGATATCTTTAATATGAAGGTGCGTCATAAATTAGTTAGAATCTAAGATATGTTTTTGACAGCTTTGTTGTTGTACGATCTTACGAACGCTATTGTTGGCAAGATAATTCCACCAAAAGCTTTTTTCATCGAAATTTGGCCTGTGGGGGAATAACAGCGGCTGCTTGAGAAATCGATGCTTTTACCTCACCTGTTAAAAATATGCAATACTTTTCGAGTTATGAACGGTCTGGGTATTTGAGTATCTTGAGGATCTTCTACATCTTCATTGTATTGAGTGTCTTATAACTATTTGAGTATCTCATGACGATTTGAGTATATTCTGTTTCTCGAAAATCTTGAGTATCTTCTGTATCTCAAGTATCTTGAGCATCTTTTGTAACTTGAGTATCTTCGATATCTTCAGCATCTTCTAGATCTTGAGCGTCTTCTTTATCTTGAGTATCTCCGGTATTTTGAGTATCATCTTTATCTTGAGTATCAAGAGGATCATCTATACCCTAAATATCCTATGTATCTAGAGTTTCTTGAGCATCTTTTGTATGCTGAGTATCTTCGGTATCTTCAGCATCATCTGTACCTTGAGTGTCTTCTGTACCTTGAGTATCTGGAGTAAATTTCAGTAATCTGAGAGATATTTTCCGTCATATTCTGAAGTGGCAGGATGGAAAGTCATTTTAGTACAACCTGCATACTTCGAATAATTGTCGACAAAGTTTTGACGAAAAGAGGAAAAATATAAAGAGAGCGGGAGAAAATTTTTGCTCTTGAATTCTGTGATGACGTAATTGCCAATGGAGGCGCCACTACGGGGCGGCGCCTTCAACTTTGCGCCCAACATGGCAACCCTCCAAGCAACGCCGACGTCGTCAACGTCACTATCGTTTTCTCGCGGATTCCCTTTCTCCCTCTCTCTCTCTCTCTCTCTCTCTCTCTCCCGCGCTCATTGTATGATCTGCTCTCTGCTTTGTTGTCGCTTCTCATGATCACTTCCTCCGAACTTCCTCGAGAAACGACAAAGAAGAGCAAACTCCAAAGGACCCGACAACGTGTCTTCCTCACTTCTCACTCTCTCTTTCTCTCTCTATCCCTCCCACGCTATTTCGGCCTATCTGCCTCTCACTCGCTCCGCGATACTGATCTTAGGGTGTCCACAAGCCCCGAGTACAGCGTAAACGTCTTTTTCTCCATATCTCCGTTTTCATCGCACTTTTCGAGTATCATGCTTGTTCGGCCCTGCTGGGAATCCTATTTTCTCATCTCGCGGAGAAATAAATGAGAGCCCGAGCAATCTTGCTTGAAAATATTTGATTCTTTGATCATCACAATGGAGATGAATTGATGGACGGAGCGCTGAATCCAGAATTAAAAAAAAAATGGGGCCGGCCTGAAATTTCGAACTTTGAATCATCAGAACGCTCAAAACTACCGAAGAATACTACGCCGAAAGATCAAAGCTCCGAACGAATTTTACACGAAAGGCCAAAACTACGAAAACGTGAACACCGTCAAAACAATTCGGCTATGGCAGTTTTATAAGTTCCAAAACCTTCAATAAATCAACGAATTGTTTCAAGAATTTTTTTTATCAACAAGTGATTTCACGTCAGTTTTGAAATTTGTCTAGACAATGTTATACGTTCTACATCATTTACAGTCAACTGTGTAGATTTTCGCTGGCATGATCCTGACGAAACTGGTAATTTCGGAACATGAAAATTAGGAATTTTAAACCGTCGGAGCGTTCAAAGTTCGGAATTTCTACCCGGCCCCAAAAAACTCTGAGTTCATTTGTTAGTTTGTAATTTTTATAACAATTTTATAGTTTGTAATTTTTATAACAATTTAATATTTATATCAATACATCTGGCCGTTTGGAGGACAGTTATTGAATTGAACAAGAAACGAATTGTTATTTTTGGGGACAGAGAAAAGCAATTCCAAAATCATGCATACGCTACATAAAGTAGCGATTCCAAATTTCAATGGCTTGAAAATAATTTTTACCTCATCAACCGTTTCAAGGCTGGCACAAAGATAATCTTTTTATTGCACACTTGCATGCTTAATACCGCATACGTACAGGTACACACGCGGTATAACGGTAGCGAATAATATTAACTAAAGCGTCGGTTGAAAAATATAAATTCAGGCGTACATCCTATACCGAGAGGTACCGCAAACCCTGAAAGTGCTCAAGCATAAGTAATGACTTTTTTTTTGCTTTCTTCGTTCCCATTTGCCGAACGGAGTAGGTAAAAAATGAAGATCCACGAAGAACCGCGCGAACGAGGGTATGAAGAGGTTTGGGTTCATGGTATATGAAAATGTCCGCGCCGTTTCCGCATGGCAATGGAGTGATAAATGGTCCGAATCTTTTGGCGATTACCACATCCTCGTATAATATATGATTGGAGCTCCTTGAGCTTTGCTTCCGCTCAAAAATGTGCAGTGGCTATGAACGAGCCACCCTCCAACGTTGAAGAAAAGCCACACGGTCCGGAGGGGTTCGTACAAATTTCGATCGGCGGGTCAAATTACCCGGAGATGTTCTTAACGAGCGAAAGCGCGTCTAATTACATTTTTGAGAGTTTAATTATATTGTTTTACACGATGATGAATTTTTTCGATTTCGCCGCTTCATCTAAACCAACCTTTCATTGTAGGCGCAGAGAATTATTTCCGTTTTCGAAAAATACGAAAAATACTCCACATACCGTCGTCATAAAATAAAATAATTGCCGAATCAGTTTCGTAATTAATTGAATTTTATGATTTTTGCACGCCCAGCCATCTTTGTCAATAGAGACGAGGATTGCTTGCGGATGGGATTCCGCAAAAAACAAGATTTTTCTTTATCAGTCACGTGCGTTTTGCGAAAGATTATACCCGAGCGCGCATTTCACTGAAAACATTTTTATCTCAATTTTACTGATATTCACGCAAATTATGATTTTTTTTATCAGACGCGAGAGGTTTCCTTGTAACGAGCTCGGAAACAATAAAGCAAAGTAATTGCGACGGCGTATCGAATTTATAAAGAAAGAAATTATGAAATCGGGTTTCGGCAATATTTTGGAAAATTGAACAATTTTTGCCATGTCCTGGTAAAAGATTTCATTTAATGTTTATTGATATTCTTTCATTATTATAGTTATTATTCCGTTATTGTTATTGAATTATGATTATTATTCCATTATTGTTATCATCCTATTTTTAATATTCCATTATTATTATTATCATTGTTCTGTAAATCGTAAAATTCGTACAAGTAAAAGATCTGTGAATTTTGACAGATTCGAAGTCGGTGCTCGTTAAGTGATATTGCGAGTTGAGTACGCACGTTGCAGAGGACCATGAAAGAGCGCGAAGAACATCCGAGGGCATGGCGCGGACTCCACGGAGAGGACCCGTGACTGGCGGGCCATAAAACCTTATCGTACACGTATATTTTTTTCCTCCTTTTTCGAGTGTTCAGACGACGAGACGAGCAAACGGTCCGCTCCTATCTTTTTCATTTTTTCGCTCGTATACGACTCCGTGCGTTCTATAGGCCACGCAAATACAAGAAATGATTATGTGTCTGATGGCAGTTTCCGACAGTCGCGTCTTTATGATCACGTTCGGCATTGGCAATTTTCGACGTTATACCTTCTGCGTAATATCACTTGATATATAGTACCGGTGAGGATGCTTTTCCACTTTCGTACTGTGCGTGAAAAACATTCTACGGTCTTCAGTTATGTACTATCAATAACCTGAAGAAAATGGGACTATTCTATTTTTTCCTAATTTTTATGACATTATGTGCGGTACTTTTTTAAATGACATAGTATTCTTCTAAATAAATAATAAGCTTTGGCGAAAATGTTTTCAGTGAGTTTTAGAAATTCACTGCTTCAGGGGAAAATTTATAAGTACAACTCGAATATATATTTTATTGTTTGATTTATAACGTTTTATTATAATTAACACTTCAATCGATTTCGAATCAGTAGCTTGAAGGAAGGGACACTCTGCTATTTGTTTTTCCCTAACTTTTCCGAAATTATGTGTGGTTTTGTAGATGACTACAGTATTCTTATAAATAAAGTATAAGGTTCAGCAAAAATGTTTTCAGCGAATTTTATAAATACATTTCAGTGGTAATTTCATAAGTACAATTCAATTATGTATTTTACTATTAAATTTATGACGGTTTATTATAATTAAGATTTCAATCGGTTTTAAGTCAATAACCCGAAGAAAGGGGTACTATTCTATTGCTTTTTTTCCATTTTTGGGAGATTATGTGCGGTAAATTCGAAAATGACTACAATATTCGTTTAAATTTCAAACGAGTAATAAGCTTCAGTGAATTTCAAAAATTCATTTCCGTGGAACTTTTGTAAGTACACTTGAAATATATATTTTATAATTTTATTCATATCGTGTTATGATAATGAAAGCTTGATAAATAAAATCCAATGAAAATTCTATCATCATTTTTGGAATTCAATTATTAAGATTTATTTTTTCGTCAAAATGTTCAACGAAAAAGTGTCATGTGGATAATAAATTTACTCTTGAGTGCAACGGTTATGGTTTCTTAAATGAATTGCATTCAATTAAGAATTTTTTAAATAACGAGCAGGCCAAATATTTTTTCTCATTGAATAATACTAATCATTTGTTATTCATAAAACTGTTACGACTAATTAAAGTTGATGGAAAAAATATTCTATATTATAAAAAACAATAAATATACATAATACATTTATTGTCATATACATTTATTATATTTAATAAATTTATGATAAAATATAATAAAGTTAGTGAAAAATATATATGTTTCTGTAAAAATTTCGTTGCGTTCAGAGATTTTGGAAAAAAGAAGTCTCGCTCCGTTGTCGTTTTAAAAAAAGCGCAAAATGAAACGTTTTTTTCGAATATTCGTCTGCTCGGAGACAAGTGAAAAACGAATTCGCAGCTGTCTCTCTCGTAGTCGTACGTCACGCGGTAGATCTTTCAATTTGCCCTAATACAGCAATGAGGCCTCACTTTGCTTGGCACGAACGTTTCGCATTCAACGAAGCGGGCAATCGTCGGGCAACGCCCAAGCATGCGTTTTGTCGGGCCTGCTCCCTCACACAACGTCAGACATTCGTCAAATTCGTGCGTAACGCGTTCCCTTCATAATTGTGACGTATGGCTCGGGAGCGATATCGAAGCGAAATTTCACGGCTGACCGGAACACAGAACTCCTATCGGATCTTCACGTGTCCAAATACTTCGCTACATACGGCGAATTTAACTATAAATCGGCAGACCACCATTCTTTCATTTTCTCTTCATAAATAATGAATTACATATTGTTAATAAAAAAAAATCGACTCAACCGACTATAGCGAACATAATTCCGAAAATTAAAGTAGTTAAGGATGTTGAGTCCCAAATCGCAAATGATGATAAAATTCTGAAAATTTCGTTTGTTTTTGTATGAAGTATTTCAGAGGTCGCGTAAAAATTTCACGACAATTAGGAAGCTCGTTATTGAACAATTAACATTCACAAATTAAATGCTGTCTTATGAAAACTGATGTAACTTTGCAATAAGTTTTTTTTTGACCTCTCAATTTTGTAATATCTACAATATACTGAAAGCAACGGAAACAAAACGAAGTTTATTGATAAATTTTTTTTTATTTCTTTTAAAAGTTGTTCTTAACAAAATGTTAATTTTTTAATAACGAGCTTCCTAATCGTCGTGAAATTTTAACACGATCTCTTAAATACTGCATACAAAAACATACCAAATTTTCAGAATTTTCTCATCATTTTTTATTTCAACCCGTAAGGAGGTTGAAGTAATGATGATAGAATTCTGAAAATTTTGTATGTTTTAACATGAAGTATTCAGGAGGTCGTGCAAAAATTTCATGACGATTAAGAAGCTATTTATTGAACAATTAACATTAACATGTTTCATAGGGGCTCAACATCCTTAATAGTCGGCATTATTCGATTAAAAAGCTACGTAGTTATTTGGAACAATAATTTGTTTTGTTACTGTCTTCGAACATTTGATGGTAAATCAAACAAATGTTACAATCAATACAAAGATTGCAGATACGATAAATATGGAGTTTACGATCCTCGTCAAGCTTTCGAGGGTGAAGATTTGTGCCTCAGTGCCCCATGGGTGTTCATACACAGGCCCTATGCTTTCCGCCACATCTCACCGTAAGGAGTAAGGCGATGGATACTCCAATGCAACAGCATCGAGTAGCAATGATCACGTCACGGAAAAGTACGAGCCGCGTGCCAAAGTTCCCACGTAAAGGGACTAATATTATCCAGGTCAAGGACAATATTATATGAAATGGGCCTTTCTGTTTAAGTTTTTTTAAATTCAATATATTATAGATTCGATTCATTTCCATGCCGACCCATATTTATTATTAGTGGTACCAATAAAAATCGTAACTTTATTATGGTAAATGTCCGTTCATTGTGGGGTTCATTATGGGGTCCATTATGGTTCATGATTCGTTACGTCTCACGGTTCATTATGGTTCATTACAGTTCATGGTTCATTATGACAAACATTTATGGGCAGGCCGTTGCAGAATAAAGGGCAAAAAATTGGTTGCATGTTTGGATTTTTAAAATTTTGGGGATCGACAGAGAGTGAAATAGCTTTCAAAATCCTAAATAATTGGACATTATTCATTTTATTTTGAGAGCCTTCTTGAATCAAAAGCTTGTTATTGTGCTCCATTATTAATTGTTTAGTTTTTTTTACCACCCTTTTAGTGATTTTCGACCAATGGAGTCTCACTATCAATGCTTGTCATGCATTACTTTTTCTTTAATTTAATATTTTTGTTGCTTATTTCTGCAGTTCCGAAGTATACCCTTGCGGGTTTGTACAATCAGTCTTCCTAATTTGAGTCTTTACTACCCGCACATCGCTGAAACTAACGTAAAGTTCCGTTGCATCCACAGCTGTCTTAAGGGGCATCCCTTTAAGCAAGGAAAAAATTGCCGATTTCCATGATTTTTTATAAAGGAAACCACCACATAAAAGCACCAGACTAGGGACTTTATCTTAACTCATGTATTAATCTGTTCGGATGTCTACTTTCATTTCCTTTTTCATTGAGTGCCGTCTCCAATTTTTGTACGAATCTAATCCGGAGAGATTTTTACTTCCTCATCCCGACGCAATTTAACCTCGGGAGGGAAAATTTATTTTGCCGTCTCGGGCGACAGTTGTTGTCGCACATCAGTAAATTATTCTCTACCTACGGAAGCATAATCAAAATAGAAATACGAATTTTCGGTGGATTACCGGAGCAGCAAACAGGGATTAGAGCCACGTTCACCAGAAATACTTCGGCGGTTCTGTAAATTTGGATGACGGAAAATCTTTTGCCACGGGGATGGTATAGATTCGAGGAGAAGCGAGAGAGAGAGAGAGAGAGAGAGAGAGAGAGAGAGAGAGAGAGAGAGAGAGAGAGAGAGAGAGAGAGAGAGAGAGAGAGAGAGAGAGAGAAGGATCCCTGTGTTATTTTAAGTGATGTTCAAAGGAAGGTGGGGAGGGAAAGGAGCGATGGTACGGTAGGGCGTCGAGGGCCCTCGACGGTAATCTCGGTTCTTTCTCGAGCTCCGGGAGGGTTGCATTTTGATCCTCCGAGCTTCCGTCGTGGCACGCTCGGAATCGAGCGTGACATCGGACATCGTGCATTTTGTTATAATTAGATGAGCGTAATTAACGACCCCAGACACCGAGGAAACGAAAAAAAAAATTAACTTCGATTCGGAAAGTCGAATAGCTTAAATCCACGAGGGAGGCATTCAGGGTCGATATAAAAATTGAATTTCAATAACCGCGAGTCAAGTTCCTCGGGGAAAGCGAAATGTCACTCGCCTTACGAAAAACATTGGGAAAAAAAATCATTTTCGATACCTTCCAACGATGCAAAATTCAACGTCATAATCAAATGGGGTTGAATTTTGTATCGTTGGATTGAAATTTTTACAATTTTTTATTTTCGTTATTACGAAAAATTATATTTTGCAGTTTCAGGTTGCAAATCGATTAATCAAATTTCTAAAAGAATGTTTGCGTGATTTTCGTACGTCAAGTTTGCGAAAGAAAATTTGGGAAAAAATCATTTTCGTTGCTTTCCAACGATGCAAACTTCAACGTTATGAAATCAATGCGTTGCAAACTCTTTCCCGTTCCTGTGACTGAGCTCCGCGAAACCCGTCCCCGTTCACCATCGTGGGAGAAATCAAATAGGAGGTTCGAATTGAAGAATAAATATTTATCGTGCATCAAATTTTTAACTGCGATGGTAAGAGCTGTGGTCATTTCGCGGGAAAAGGGTTGTGCAAATAAGTACCACTGGTTGAAAAAACAACTCGTGCAACAGTGATTGGTTCGATGGTGGTGATATATGCATCAACCTCGATTCACAATCGAAAGATAAATAACGCGGTTTGCTTTTTCTTCGTTCTCTCACGCTCTCCGTCGCAACCCCTCTTTCGACACTTCGCGCGTGCACACTGCCGTTCGGTGGCGCTCTCGTTTTTCACATTGCATTCTCGTGTCCTCTTCCGCAATTGCAAAAGATTTCGTCACGGGTGACCACTTGAAAAAGGCCTGCGGTTTGTTTTAAAACAACTTTGAAAAGTGTCGTACAAACACTCGAGAATGAAATCAGGGGTGCGCGAACGTATTGCCGGGGAGCTTGATGTGCTCTCAAGGGGAGGCGTACGTGCCTATGAATCGTGGGTGAAGAAAGAAATCGAAAATTATCCATAAGAAGTTTGAGGGAAAAAGCGATAGAGTGCGTCATGTGCCGAAGATCCAAGTAAGCTAATGACTTTTCTGGTCTCACTTTTCTTCGTTCTCACTTTTATCGATGTGTATGTTTACAGGCTGCATATTCAGTGAACGTCTCAATTAATAAATATAATATTTTTAAAAACCTATTCGTATGTTTTTATTATTTATTTTATTTATCAATATTTTTTAATAATATAATAGCTTTTATTCACTTTTGACAGTCAACGTGTCATGCATTTTATCCCAATGTGAGGACATTTTTTTCACATTTTATTTTTTATTATTATATTTGTTTCATATCCATTTTATGCTTTATTAGCACATTCACATGTTATAATAAAGCACATATGAATAAAAAACACGATAGAGAAAGAAAATTCTTCGTGGAAAAAATTATGCGCAATGTTTAAGTTGACTTAGGCGGGACACCATCACTGTGAAGGATTTGATAAATCGATTATTTCGCAATTTTTCAATATATACGCCTTAAAGCGTATGTGAAAAAATGTTCAAGTTAAAATATCAAAAAATGACCAAGTTACAGACGATTTAGTGAGAACAAGTAGCGCAACGATTTACATATACTTACATTTTCGAACGCGTTTTTCTCGAAACGACTTTTCGCGACCTGGCCGGAAACATAACTCTAGCTATAATTGTCCGGTTTTCAAAAAACCGACTTTTTCGGTTCGAAACGACTTTTCGCGACCTGGCCGGAAACATAACTCTTAGCTATAATTGTCCGATTTTCAAAAAACCGAAATTTTCGTGATTGCAGTAGGTATCGTTGTACGAAGGCGGTTTTTTAATTTAGGATTTTTTGAGCCCCCGAATATAAGTAAAAATTGCGACAAAATTACACTTTTTAAACACCCGCCATTTTGTGATTTTTTTTTCGAAAAATGGCTACGTCCAACGACAACTACGTTTATATAGATTTAATACTTCTTTATTTTCATTCTCTAGACCAACCATTGTCGAGTTATCAATTTGACCGTTGAACCACATTTTTTATCAAGACGCTCTTATATTACCTTAATAACCATGTTAATTTTTAGTTTTTTTTTGTATATGTATTCACACGAAATAAGACCAATATATAGGTGATAATTTACCTTTTTTCCATACCCCACATAAATAATCTAGTGGACCAAATAAATTCTGAACAACTACCTTTTTTCGGCCCGTCACAGTGGTGCCCTGCCTTACTAAATTTCAAAATTAAAATGTTTAAAATGCGTTTGTTGATCCACAAAGCTCAACGTGAAATTTCATTGTTTTTTAATAATAACCAAATATGATTCTTTTCTCATTGAAAAAACAAATTGTCATAAATCGATGTTACTATCAAAAGCTGAGGGCATTCTAAACGGGCGAACGCTAAAAACGCCGAACCTATTTTCAAACTACTCACTATAAAAATAATATTGTGTGAGTGTACATTTTGAATAATTGCTTGGCCCTGTGTGAATCGGAAACGGATGACAATGGAGTACTCGAACATCTTTCACGATTTTTATAAATCTATTGACCTTGCAAACCCCTCAATGTTAATTTTTTTCTCTCGATTTAACGAGTGCCTTGTCGGAGTTTGAGATAATTTTATCGAGGCTTGTGAAATTGCACTTACCATTACAATATATTCCATCATCATTGCAACATTTTTTAATTATAATTTGTGTCCATACTTAAATTTCACGAAATATTAAATTCAGGTAAGAAAATAAATATTTGCACACCAGTATGATCAATTTATTTCCAATACCATTTTGAGACAAGATTGTGGAAATGATAGGCATTATTTCTTATATCCGGCAGAAGGCCGTATATAGTGTTATCTGATGACGAGCAATTCCATCTCAACCATTGCCGCTGATACATCGCGTCATATTCGCAAGTAAACTTTTTCAATCAAATTAGGTTTCATTTTTGGCATCGCCAGGCGAAATTGTGAAGAAACGTTCGAACAAGTGACCCATGGTTAAGGCGTTAGCCCCACTTGTAGCGCAAAAAAAGGCCTTTTTCATGAATTTTTTTAAAGAAAACTACAAAACTTTTTTAATCGATCAATATACCATCTTAAAGAACACATCTTGAAGAACTTTCAGTAATTTTTTTATTGACAAATATTACATTGTTTAGTGGCAAATGGCCGTCAATGAAAGAATGTTTTTATATACACGGTTTGCGGTGAGCAACATTGCGGCGAAGTGGATCATCTGAAAAAAAATGCGGATGGTTTTAGTCAAATATAAGTATAAACTAGTCTTTAATCGAAGGATTTTAAAAAATATTAATTTTTCACAAAATGGCGGACAGTCAAAGTTGATGGTTCGATTTTAACGAAAAAAAACGGCCATTTTTTGGCTATAAAACGGCCATTTTTTTCGAAAAAAAAATCGAACGATTAAAGACTACATTTTTATGTATTAAATAAGCCTGCAAAATTTCAAGAAGATCGGTTCATTAGTGTTCGAGTAATCTTGGTCACCGACTTCAGAAATGCCATTTTGAGAAAAACGCGTTTAAAGTTTCAATTTCAGTTTACACGAAGAACGGATTCTTCTCTTTCAACGCTCATATCTCGGTCAATTTTGTTCGGATCGACTTGACATTTTCAGGACATATTCTCAGATACTTACACTTCAAAAAAATGCAATGAAAAAAACGATTTTTTCAAAATCGCAAGTGGCGGTCACCCCTTAAAGGACTTGGATGAGGTCAGCTCAGTAAGCGTCGATGTTGTCTTCGTGGAAGACATACTTGTCGTGTTCGTCGTCATCGGGCGACTCTGTTTGATCCGCGTCATCGTCGTTTTGGTTGTCCGGATAAACGTACTCTTCAGATGGACTGAGGTCCCTTCGGGCGATGCTCGCCTTTGGATGATGTCCTTTTTCGCCTGGAGCACCGTGAAGATCATTCGCAGTCGGGTAGGCGTACGTCGATTGAACAACGATACCAATTATCGCTAACGACACGAGAGCCAAGACAGCGCGCATCTTTTCCTCTTTTATATTTTCTTTTCTGTATCGAGCAACGAAACTTCAACGATCGAGAAAGTGTCTGCGATGATCGGTGTGCCCGAGCTTCCTCTTATATATACCCATGGCGCCAATTGCGCGTAATAAGAATACTGACGAATTGTACAAACATTGGAGATTAGTCTATTATAAAAATACTTTAAATTTCGAAGATGATGCATCACATCAAACACAAGTGGTGCGATAAAGTAAAACGTGTGTCCGACGGTACGTGTTTCAATAGGGCCAAGGCCACTTCTGGAATTTGCGCGTGCTCATTTAACGATTACGTAAGCTTCAATTTTTGGCTTTTCAGCCTCTCGTTCGATTTTATTATTTTAAACCTCGATTTCTATTCGTTGTTTTTTTGTAGATAACACTCGTTGAAAAGTCACATTTTTCCAACTGTACACTGCGAGATAAGTTCATAATATTTACTAAAAACGCCCATGGTAACAGTGGGAATAGTAAATAAAATTCCCTAAAGTTTATTGACATCGCAATCATAAAATGGTTGACGCAACTATAAGCGAAAAGTACATCTAAAGGTGCGATTTGGGTGGCGTATTTGCGACTATCTATTATGAAATAGTCATTAACAGCTATTCGGGGAGGTCAGGGAATGAAGAATTGTAATAAACGGTCATCGAGGTGAAACTGACTGAAGTCAGTAGCGTATTTTATTTTATTTTGGATTTATAAAATATTCTATCCAATTAACAGACGAGCGATGATGCCTCGAACCGACGGTTGAATAACCGCATTTAGCAGGTTGTATCTAATTATATGGTGCAAGTCACTGTAAACGCCGTCGCAAATCACAGGCAAGATTTTTAATCGATGTTTATATATATTTGATTTCTGTTCACTTCTTCATAGTGTCAGGGAATATCCATTTTGTGAAAGCCCACTATATTATATAGCATTGAACAATAAACGTATGCTGGTGGGGTAGGTGGTTGCAGTTGACACATGTGCATCGTTTATTGCAACTGAAAAATATAAATCACCAGTACTATACTTTTCGCAGTAACTATGGCTATAAAATATTATTGTCCCCCCAGGGAAATGTAAAATATAGTTGAAACATGGTTGAAAACCATGTTGCACCACGGTTGAAAACCATGTTGCACCCCGGTTGAAAACACATTATATTTCTCTCAGTGTAAGCGTGATGATAAAAATAAAAACATAGTTCAAAATACAAAAAGTACCATGTCTTGAGGAATGGAATATTTTCGTTATTTGTTCAATTGGTTATTTGTGTGAATTCAGTTTTTTTTCGAGTACCCTCTCTTACGATAACAATAACGACCGATGGGAACGAAGACCATACATGTGTTCACTGAATCAATTAGTCCACCACCTGTGAGTACCAATGCCATGGATAAAAACTTTCCGTAGGCAATGAATCAGTTTCAGCAATATTTTATATCCATATCACGAACAGATATTACATTTTTTTAATTCCTCAAATATTGACGCCTTTGAGAAGAAAATAAAGCGATTGTTTTACATTACATATCCTCATTGGTGATCCCGAGACTCGTGGAAAGTCGTGCCGAAAAATAGTTGCAAAACTGCCAAACGGTCATTGACTACGAAAAATAATACCCATTATTATAAACAATCGATTGTTATACATAAAAACTTCATCGCGACATTCTTTCCAAAGCTTAATTAATTTAGTATACCTATGGAACTGAATGTGAACCTAACCTACAATTATAAGGTAAAAGTATGAACAGTGAGCCATTGGTTGACCCAACACATGTGACTTCACAACTCATTGATAAAAAAAGCATCTATTATAGAACAATATTTACTGCTATATTTCCAAACGAAAAAAAACGTTTTTTCAAGCTTGAAAAATAATGCAAAGTTTTCACGAACGTATTAATTCTCAACGAAATAGTCTCGAAATACATAATCGTTTAGACGAATAGAAATAGTCATAACTAGGCTTGTCCGGTTTATATTAGTATTCGCAGATATATCTACAAGAAAAGTGTATAGTATTTCAGGCGAAATATTTTCTTCGATAGGAATCATTTCAGGAGGTCAGGGAATGACAAATTATGATAAACAATCATACAGGTCTCTCAGTTAATGATTTTTGAATTTATGAAATATTATATGCATTTAGTAGACATACCATTCAATATGGTAAAACTCACTATTTTTTGATACTGTAAGGAAATACCCATTTTATGAAAACGTACTATGTTATATAGCATTGAACGATCAACGTATGCTTGTAAGATTGTTGGTTGCGGTTAACATATGAGCATAGTTACGACAACTGCTAAAATGTCGTAGGCAGTAGTATATTTTAGGCAGTCACCATGACTGTAAAATATTGTTGTCCCCTCAGGGTGATATAAAATATCGTTGCAATATGGTTGAAGTTACCATACATTTTTCTCGAGGTAGATATACCGGTGCCTTGTAGCAAATTTTACCGAAGGTGAAGACCACAAAACGTTTTTCATTTTTACTATCGATTTCCAGTCGAACGTATCAGCCGAAAATACATAAAAATTCACAGTGAAAATATACGAATATCCCCGGAATGGACAAAAATGACTTCATCATCCAAATCCTTAGTTGAATTGAAAATATCAATTTTTCAAAGCACTCATCAAGGAAGTCCAAGTTATTTAATTGCGACAGAATTAAAAAAAAGAAGAATAATCTCCATACATCGTTTTAGCAAGCAAAAATATGCAAATATTATATTTTCCAGCCTTTCACAAAGACAAAACGGAGAAACTTCACTAAACATTTGTATCTTCGTATCTTCCGACGAGAAAATGCGAAAGCCCATTCCCGAGTAGGAGCAATTGGAAACCCTGGCCCGAATAAAGAAAAAAAGTTGTAAAAAATCTCGAAATCGGCGACAGAGCGAAAGGATCAAATCCAACTTTAATTTCACTATAATTCTTCTGCGTAAGAGAAAAACTGTTTGTTCGTGCAAAACCAGGTTTTGATATGCGGCGAATTATCAATGATTTGCAATGTTGGGTGTAATTTGTGGATACGAAAGGGAGATTTCGTAGCTCCGGGGCCACCACAACCCCCTGATATACAGTAAATGCAGGGTGCAGCGATGCGAAATGTGCGAGCACACGTTGCCGGAGCATCTCTTCGTCGAGACCCGCGGAGCCGGAAAGGCAAGCCCTCCGGGTGAACGGTCGTCGGCATGCTGCTCCGCACTGATAAATATAACGTAACAAGTTCAGTGGAATAGCAACTTCATCCCGCAGGGATCAACGCGTCTTTTCTCTACGAGCTTCGTCGCCCTTTTCCCTCCTCCCCCGCATTTCCCTTCGCGGCTCTCGCCCTCCCACATTCTCGTATATAGTATTTTCTCGCTTTTCTCTCCTCGCTGGTTTCCTTCTTTTCCCCTCCGTTTCTTCTGCCTCCGTTGCGGCGCAATACACTACGAAATATACGTTCAGGAATCAGGAATTTTCTCGTTCTCCGACGTCCCGAGTCATTTCGTCGTTGTCAGTTGCCACGAGACCTAACGCAAGGACGCGGAAATATTCTCGTATTTTGAACGAATGGGACTAAAAAGAACGCAAAGCCGACCGAATCGTATCAGGGCTGAATTCGAAAGGTGTGGAGGCCCTGGGGCAGCGAAGAAATGCCAGGCTCCGAATTATTTTTCAAACAAGGTGAAAGTTTTATTTATAGGGTTTAAATAATCTATTGGGGAAAACGAGATCTTTTCAAACAACATACGCCGTTTGAAGTTAGGGAAGGAGACGTTTCGTGACGTCAGCTAAATTCGATTCAATTGTCATGTTTTTCCATTTTCTTTCGTGTGAATAAATTCAGTTTTTTTTATTTATTATATACTCTATAGTGGAACGTAGAGTAATTATATACTAAACGCTCGACATGGGTTGGAGTTACCATTTAAGGATTTTGAGTCCCTATGAAACATGTACATGTTAATTGTTCAATAAATAGCTTCTTAATCGTCATAACATTTTTACACGACCTCCTGAATACTTCATGTAAAAACATACCAAATTTTCAGAATTCTATCATCATTACTTCAACCTCCTTAAGGGTTAAAATAAAAAATGATAAGAAAATTCTGAAAATTTGGTATGTTTTTGTATGAAGTATTTAAGAGGTTGTGTTAAAATTTCACGACGATTAGGAAGCTCGTTATTAAAAAATTAACATTTTGTTAAGAACAATTTTTAAAAGAAATAAAAAAAATGTATCAATAAACTTCGTTTTGTTTCCGTTGCTTTCTGTACATTGTAGATATTATAAAATTAAGAGGTCAAAAAAAAACTTATTGCAAAGTTACATCAGTTTCTATAAAACAACATTTAATTTGTGAATGTTAATTGTTCAATAACGAGCTTCCTAATTGTCGTGAAATTTTTACACGACCTCTGAAATACTTCATGCAAAAACATACGAAATTTTCAGAATTTTATCATCATTTGCGATTTGGGACTCAACATCCTTAAAACGTTTTTTTTTCTCTTTACATTTATACAATTTTGAAGTAATCTATTTTTAGACAAATAGCATATATTGGCCGGTGTAGGCGTCTGGCGCTAAGTACTGAAACTTTCATATGCGTTTTTGAGCCGTTGTAAAAAACAACACGAGTAGACAGGTATTTCTTGTTTCCGGAAAGCCCGTCAAATTTTGAGACATAAAAGGTTGGTCCAATGCCTGTTACACTTGAAAAATTATAATCCATAGAATGTCTTTTATGGAGAATTTTTTGAGAAATTTTTAGCAGTTATAAAAAACAATATGAGTCGACAAATATTTATTTTTTTCGGATACATCGTCAATTTTTAAGAAATGAATGGTTGGTCCAATGCCTGCGACATTTGAGATATTACAATCCATGAAATGTATTCCGTTATAGAGAATTCATCGTAATTGGTGTTCCTATTATTTTTTTTACAGAAATGCGCTTTAAAATATGATTTTAAGGAAGTGCTTTCTGTAACTGTGAACATTTTTTTCCTTGTCAGATTTCTGAAGTGATTTTTTTCACTAAGCCTTGCATGCCATTCGTCAGTAAATTTAACCTTAAAATTTGAATTGTGGAATCTCCTCTCTTGTGGAGGTCCCGGGGCTTCAGCCCTTGTCGCCTCCTCGCCTCAACCCGGCCCTGAGCACTACTCCTCTATACCTTCGATCATTTCTAGCCATCTATTAAAATGCAAATAAATATTTTCACCAGAATTCTCAAAGGCAGCCAAAACTTGGAGGATTTTTATAGGGTAACAAAAGTTAGTATCGACAAATTCAGAAAGCAGGGCGTTGCCATGATTGAAACAACGAACATGTGAACAAATAAACAAAGGATCATATTCCTATGCAAATCTTACCATTCGTCAGTACGATTCCTTTCTTGAAAATGTACGTGACAAATTCAGCAAAATTCCTAACATATTCAAAAAAACGTAAACGACGTATGCGATTTGTATTCACAATCGACATCTACGTTACCCAATAGAATTTTCTCGTTTTGCGCGACAGTCAATTTTTATTCGCTTGAGTCGTTGGGAGACTTCTAGAATGATAATATGCTGATGAGCTAGATTTCGAGAAAGGCAAACGATCCACGAGCCATTTGCTAATTCGTTCTGTCGTTATCCGTGGATCCAATTTTCCCGCATCTCACTCGCGGCCTCGTTTAATCGGGTTAAAGTGACGGGGCTTATTTCTCTCTCCGAGCATTTTCTGTATATATATATATATATATAAGGGTGCGTGTGTATGTGTATAGAATGGATAGCTTGTACATATCTGTGCTGAGACGAAGAAATCTGGCTCGATTTCGTTAACGCTACCAAGAGCTAGGCCGGTCGAAAGCGCCGGTGATCGTAAAAAAGTAAATGAAATAAGAATTAAATATAAATAAAATCGGTCGGCCAAGTAATTGGCTTGGAGCTTGTTACTCTCTGCGAAAGAGAATTCACGTTTTTCTTCATCGTCGTCTTCGTCAATTTCTACCTTCTTCCCTCAGTCGTTTGGCTTGTATCCATTCCGTTCCTCAAGAAATGGTAAACGGATTTTTTTTTTACGAGCCAGCAGCCGTATAATTGCCAATCGTACTGAACAATCGTGAGATTTCACACAATACAATCATCGAGGTGGGAGCTTTTCTCCAGAAGCCGAGTATGATGTCAAACAGCATATAACATCGATACACTTTCCACGACAGAATGCTTCATTTTTATATCACAACGTTTTGTTGTTATTGACAAAACTTGGCAGCTTTTTTGCCAATTGCCAACAACTTGCACAAAATGATTTCAGCCGATTGCTCCGAACGATATTACTTGACCCATTCAGTTTTAATAAACTATAGTTCAGTGCGAGTAGCCTAATGTGGCCACTCGCATTAAATTATAGTTCTTGAATTATGGCACCCAAGTGCTTTAAATTGTACCGACATTGGCGCGTTCTGTACTAATCTCCATTAAAAAAAAAACCTGACGATGATGACACGAGCGAACTCGTCAAAGAAAAACTTGAAGATCCGTATACTAACAACATACGCGTGCATCTACACACGAGGGGGAGAAAAAGTGTGCAAAAGGGGTTGTTGAGCATAGGCCGAAAAAGTGGAGCGAAGATTCGTGACTGAGATGGCGGAGCTTTCGCCTCTGACACCCCGCGCAATCATGGACGGATTAAGGGGGTACGAGGATGGGACGTGGTTAGGTAGGGTGCGAGGGTATTTTTCTGTGGAAGGGGGTCGAACGAAGCAGAGAAGAGTGAGTTTACCCTATACGCGCATACATACGTATATACATACAGGCATGAATGCACTGAAACCCAGAACAGCGCCCTCATGATTATTCAACTTCTAAATAATACGTGAAATACGCCCTTTTGATTGTTACAGGGTGATATATAGCTATAGATTGTAGGGTGCGAAGACATAAATGATATTCCATGAGGAGCATATGCGACAGTGATGGGCCTTGCTTCGGGGTGGTTAAAGGGAACGACGGCTCTTTTGTACATGCTCACAAACGCAAATATACGTGTATGTGTAAACTTGTGTGCGCTCTGACATAGCGGGATGCTGGTTTATTACGAACACGGATTACCGGGTAATGGGATGTTTTCTGTCGGCTCGCTGAGACAGAACTGTATATATATATATATATATATATATATATATATATATATATATATATATATATATTAGAGTGGTTACAAAAAAAATCGATTTTTTTTCTCAACGAAAAATCGAAGTATGTTAAGAAAAAGAAAGTTTTGGAAACTGAGGGTTCTAAACAATTTTTTTGTTAGTCCTCTAACGCCTTTTTCGTGTTTTTTTCATTATTATCGGGGTATTAATTTCTTTAAATCTCTATGCAGAAAATGTTAGTGCGTGATCCAATGCAAGCCTTGATTTTATTTTTTCTGTAACAAGACACAATTTTTATTTAAATATTTTTTTTTACCATTTTGTATTTGCAGATTAAGAATCAATATATTTAATTCGGTTGTGAAAATTATATCAACCACTTGATGAACAAGAACACCCTGTTTACATCACTGACCGACTAACAAGTATGCATGTTTTTTGGAGTAATATGTTGTTTTGGAGTAAGAAAACAAATAAAGAAAAAAAATTGCCAAAAAAAATTAAAGGTCCTTTAAGCACTACGTAAAAAAATGTTTAGACCTTTCAAATTTTATGTGAATTACTTTTTCATAACGTAGTAACATTTTCCGTTGAGTACCGCGAAATTTTTTTTAAATTTGAACCACCCAAATATATATATATATATATGTTTTTTACTTCAATTTGGAATTTATAGTCAAATGTGCACGAATTGGACATGACGATGCCACCGTCGCATACTGAATGCCCTTTTTTTTACATAATATGTTGCGATGAGAATTTTTCATTAATTTAATCAAAAGGGCACTTAATAGCGATCTTAAGGAGTTTCGGGATCGGCCCTTGGCTGTGAGAGTAGGTATGCAAATATTTTCAACGAGTTTTCGGCAAGATGCCAACCTCTTGCGGATGAACATTCACGTAAAAATAAATTTTTATTAGGCAATTTCCATTTTATTAATATATTATTGACAAATATGTCTAGGCCGGGTATAATAATTGATAGTTATAATTTTTGCAATTGAATATAGATCCATTAAATTTTTCTACGAAATAATAAGCAGTAGACGGTAGATAGGCGAAAATCGTTATTCTGTCCTCAATAAGGCGTGGACGAAGTTGGGACTAGAACATTTATAACCATCAAGCGATTTGCATTGAACATGAGTCTGCTGAATCGATTTTAGCGAGAAATGAAAAATGCCACATTTTCAGGTTTTGTGTCGCACCAACTAGGACCATGGATCGTCCCAGTTGAGTCAGATGACGGTTTGTAAAATTTTTTTTCACTGAACCACTAATAAGTGCATACGAGGTATAGATTTATTCTGTAGATGCTAATTTTCCATAAAATGTATAATTAAGGGGCAATATCATATATTTTTATATATTTTTTTACGTGAATAAGAAAAACTTGTGTGTAACTACCAACTTGACAAGTATAAAATTATCGATGATTATTGTGAAAACATTGCGTTAGCGAATGTTTTACACAACTCCGAAAAAACCTCTGTCATTTAAAATCATACATATTTATATTTATGTCACGCGATTATTTTTTATTACCATTAATTAATATTAAGTGTCGCCGGAATGCGGCAACTTCGCGGACATTGAGGCAATGTTCTCCATTCCCCCGCCAAGGCGTAATCTTTCATCAAGCCTCGATGGTTCAATATCGAATATGTACGGTTTACGATGGGCAAGACACGTTTTTTTCTCGAAATGTTCACAAAGGTTTAGTTTGCGTTAATCCATTGTTAGAAGTGATTTATCTTCGTGCCAAATAGCCAAAAAAAATTACATCACCTGCAACGTGAACGTCTTGCCCACCTAACTGCACGTAAAAGTGCATACATTAAACGGTTATTTAACGCTGATGTTTTGTGGCGAAAAATTTTAAAAAAATTTCTGAAGCCTCGGTATAGTGTAGACAATAACATATATTAAAAAAATTTAATCTTGAATTGTGGCTAACGTTCTAACCTCCTTAATAAAGCGCCATGCGATTATTCTAGACTAAATATTAAATTTCAAAATTACTGTTGAAGTCCCGTGTTCGCGTTTGCTCAATCATTATACATGCATCGCTGAAATAACAAAAAAAAACTTTATCACGATGATGGAACTCAATTTTTTCCTTCACATCGTAACAAAAACCGTTATTTTGGCCGCTGATTTTCAGGAGTGGATTAAATCAAACCCAAACATTTTTACCGATGCGATTTTCTCTTTCCTAATCGGCGACGTTTACTGACTCAGCATGTTTCTTTCTCGTGGGACGTCGAGCGGCACATTATCGCTCGAGATCTCATCCCAAAGGACTCCCGGGACATATTCCCCGGCGATGATCACCCTTCCCCGTTGGTGTATCATCACACATATCGCGAGTGCCGAGAGTTCTGTATGCTCTCGGGGCTTCGTTCCCAATTGTGAGATAACATCGTCCAGGCCAATTTGTCAACAAGATCAGATATAACAATGCTGCATGAACGGATCCGCGAGCGGGTATCGCCCGATGCCACACTCGCTGGCTGTGCACTTGGGTAGGCACCAGCCAATAATTCAATAGATCTCTCTATCTCTATTTATCGTTTTCTCTCTCTCTCTCTCTCTCTCTCTCTCTCTCTCTCTCTCGCTCTCTCTCTCTTTCTCTCCCTCTCTCTATCGTGTTCGTCTCACCACACGTTTGTTGACAGGATTCTGGACTCGGATATACGTTAGCTTCGATTTACATCTCTCGTAAATTATACGTGACACGAGTTCAGCCAGGAGCAACAATGCGCCGGCTGCATCAGTAACTCTCGATAACATTTATTTGCGAGAGAGGTGGGGAGGCAGAGAGAGAGAGAGAGAAAGAGAGACAGGGAGAGCAGACATGGCTAATACGAAGAGCGAGCAAGGCAAAAATGTTAATGTCGCTTAATCCGCTCGACAGATCGCGAATGTGATATATCGAATAAAATTTTGTGGATGGACGGAGAGTGAAAAAACTGCAAAAATCATAAACAATTTGGCATAATTTAATTTATTTTAAGAGGCTTCTTATTCATCAAAAGCTTATAAATTGCGTATTGCGAAAAAAGGGTATAAATTTATTTCACATCCGTCTCAGAATTACTAGAATTCGGGGAAAAAAAACGCTTCGAGTTCCCAGACCACGCGCCGATCAGCTGGCTGCAGCGTACACTGTTGCCATTCCATTACAGATGGTTGGGCCCGAGTTCAGGTGTGGAATAATTTTTTCTAAATTCTAAAATTTTTTCTAAAATCATTTTTTCTAAAATCAATCCAACAGTACTGCGTACACGTGCGTTTTTATTTTGAAATCCTAAGATCCGTTTAGAAACTATATCGAGAAGTGCGAGCAAACTCCTATCGGTTTACTCGTTAGGTATAGGGATCGCGTACAAAAATATCCATGTTCAATTGCAATTATCTCATGAACTGAACGGTGAATCGAATTGAATTTTTGGGCATCAGTCCACGAAGGTCATATCTACACCATACTTAGATTTCAGCCAATTCCTAAGATTTGACCGAAACGTTACCTTAAGGGGTTACCCCCACTTGCGATTTTGAAATAATCGATCTTTTTTATTGCATTTTTTTGAAGTATAAGTATCTGAGAATATGTCCTGAAAAATTCAAGTCGATCCGAACAAAATTGACTGAGATATGAGCGTTGAAAGAGAAGAATCCGTGAATTGAAGAACTGAAATTGAAACTTTAAACGCGTTTTTCTCAAAATGGCATTTCTGAAGTCGGTGACCAAGATTACTCGACCACTAATGAACCGATCTTCTTGAAATTTTGCAGGCTTATTTAATACATAAAAATGTAGTCTTTAATCGTTCAATTTTTTTTTCGAAAAAAATGGCCGTTTTATAGCCAAAAAATGGCCGTTTTTTTCGTTAAAATCGAACCATTAACTTTGACTGTCCGCCATTTTGTGAAAAATGAATATTTTTTAAAATCCTTCGATTAAAGACTAGTTTATACTTATATTTGACTAAATCCATCCGCATTTTTTTTTTCAGATGATCCACTTCGCCGCAATGTTGGTCACCGCAAACCGTGTATATAAAAACATTATTTCATTGACGGCCATTTGCCACTAAACAGTGTAATATTTTTCAATAAAAAAATTACTGAAAGTTCTTCAAGATGTGTTCTTTAAGATGGTATATTGATCGATTAAAAAGGTTTTGTAGTTTTCTTTAAAAAAATTCATGAAAAAGGCCTTTTTTTGCGCTACGAGTGGGGGTAACGCCTTAATGCATTATAGTTAATGTGTTATAGTAAATGTGAAAATTATGTTACGCAGCGCAACTAAATGGAATACGAATGTAAAATAAGCGTCCGAATAGTTACATATTGTAACTTCAACACATCCGCGGGAAGTTTCCGGAAATATCTGCGCCGCGTCTGTATTTTAATTCTTATGCAATCGATTTTCGTATCAAGCGCCCAATGATTAGTGCTCAATGACAATCTTGACGTCTCTGTATACTTACCTTCAAATTCATCTGTTCCGCACCTATGCTGATTGTGAGTGATGCTGACAAATGAAAAATACAGCATGTTTTTATTTTTTTCTCTAAATTATCGTGTTTAAAAATCAATTGTACATGTAATATACATAAGAAGCCTGTAGGGAGAGAAATAAAGGAATATATTCAAAATATAACAACTAAGAAATAGATCGTGCTCTAATGATGTCTTCGGACTCGGTTCCATACCGACTGATGTTTCCGATATCACAGACTCATCCGATCTCCAATCTCCAGACGGTAATAATCGCGACGAATTAAATATTGCACGTGTACTGTCATACGCCGTAAAAAGTTCCATCCTCCTTCCGACTGTAGCCGGCTTTTGTTTGATCCGAGTGGGGACCGTCGATTGCTAACTTCAGGCTGCTCGGATGAATTCGCTCGACTCTATCGGGAATTCCATCGTGGCGCCCTCCATCGGCATACTGGTGGAGGTTTGTGGTTTTAGTTGCCCGAAGAGATCCAGGGGGCGCTGATATCGCCCTGGAGGCCATTTGGTATTCGGTCGCCATTTTGGTACGGGCTGCTGTTTTAGTACCGGCTGGAGATTTAGCACCAACCGGCGATTTAGCAACAACCGGCGATTTAGTACCAGGCGGCAATTTAGTACCAGCCGCTGATTTAATTCTCGCCGCCATTTTAGCTCGTGCCGCCATTTTAATAGCCGGGGCCATTTTGGAAGTGTAAATACGATTTTCCTCATTCGCTCCCTGTTCGATCCCTCGCTGAGATTCTCCATTTGAATCAATGATATTTTCGATCCCGAATTCGGGCGAAAATGTCTAAAAAAATGCATTTTTTTAATACTACTGGTGCTGCATTCTGTGGAAATGCGTCGAGGTGAAACATTGGATTTCCGAAAAAATGGTCAGCTTTCTTTTCAGCGCTTATGGTGCGTGTGAAATCTAAAATTTTAATTTGACAAAAGCTATTGTGTGCGTACGAAAAACACCCCCGCGGATACCGACGCGCGCGCATATACATGTACATACAACATATTTACACGATGTAAAGACGGTATGGAATGTCCGTGAGAGCGTGACTATACAAGTGAGAACACAAACAGCTGTTACATAGCTGATGTAAATCACTATGTACTATGCAAAGTTTCTCTCTCTCTCTCTCTCTCTCTCTCTCTTTCTCTCTCTCTCCCTCTCTCCCTCGATTTATTCGAAAATTCCTGTTCCCGCCCGGTCTTTTCTTTCGGAAGTAAACTTAATCCGAGTAAGTAAACGAACGAGACGCGAATACAGATCGGCTCGTATATAACGACGTTCCCACTGTCATGAGCAGTATTTTGCAATTTAGATGGATGTACATGCAATGGATAAGTATGATATAAATTGCGAAATACGTGAGTATATAAATTATGAAGAAAAATAGCACTTTGTAAACAAAACTGCACCAGATTTGCAATACATGGACTGAAATAAATAGAGCAAAACGTTTGATGGCTTCATGCCTTGATAATAGGTAAGTAAAGAATGTCGCAAAAATGACAGAATGCTAGTGGTTGTTTCCTTTCAGAAAGTCAGTTTCCACAAGATCATTGTAAGCAAAATCGGAATATGCATCGCAAGAAAAATGAGAATTTGGGACGCTCATGGAGGTTTGAGCGATCTAGTTGAGTCAAATGACGGTTTATGAATTTTTTTTTCAATGAATCTCAAAAAATGCATCCGTTGTATAGATTCTGTAGAGCCTAATTTTTCATGAAATATATAAATAAAGAGCAAAATTATGCATCCTTATATTTTTATGACGTGAATAAGAAAAACTTTTATGTTACTACCAGCTTGTAAAAGTGAAACGTTTGCGATGATTATTATGAAAAACATGCGTCAGCCAATGTTTTATGCAACTCAGTTTGATACCGTTTGATACTCAGTTTTATACAACGCAAAATTTTGAATCATTCATAGTTATGCCTATTTTCATTTATCCCGCGAGATTTTTATTATTGGCATTTATTAATATTAAGTGTCGCAGAAATACGGCAACTTCGCGAACATGCACGTTGGCAGCTATATACTCCAGTCGCCAGTCAAGGTTCATGATCTTTTATCAAACCTTGATGGTTCAATATTGAATATATATGGTTTACGATAGGCAGAATGGGTTTTTTCTACATGCGTACAAAGCTTTACCATCATGCCATAAACTATTTTTTATCTCTGGTTCTTACAGTGAGAAATTTTTTTTTAATTCGTAAAGACTAAGTGTAATTTACAAATAAGATATATATAATTGTTTTTTTTTTATTCTTGGATTATGGCTAACGCTCCAACCTCTTTGAAATACGGAAGAAAATTGAAATTCGTAGGTGAATCGTACCTTGAGTTCATTACGAAGTACTCGCCAAGTCTCAACCCCCAATGACTCGGGCTGCATGCTGACGTACATTTTCGGTACGAGGGTGTCCTCGTTGTGCACATAGACTGAGGTGAGGGCAAGATCGAGAGCATCGTCCGGAGCCTTCGTTTGATTAATTACAAAAACACACATTATGCTGGGCCGGACCGTGACTTTCATTGGATTTGATAACACGTCTCAATTTGATTGATAAAAATCGTGGTTATCACTTTCAGCCAATCACATTGATTGCTGCTAATACAAATTTTTGTACGCACTAACAGCATATTTGATTACTGTCTGGACATAGATATAAATATACGTATATATATATATATAACAAATGTTTATCTACTTTCGTTCGAACGAGCCGTTGATCTTTTCGTATGCTATTGAGAGTATGATGAGCAAAAAGACGTTCATGGGGGTCCACTTTCGTATACCAACGTCGGTCGGTGATCGTAACTTTGTCACCGAGTACCGGGCCCGGTGGTATCCAAAAACCCTCGGTCGAGACATCCGGTATCGGGTAGGGATTACGGAACGGCACTTTTGACGGCATCCAATCACGATTATTCGTATGTCAGCGCAATTCTTCACAGATAATAAGTGCAATACAACCGTCAGTACTCGAGACATAACCAAAAAAAGTTCATCAAAGTGACGGTCTGAAATGAACGCTCGAACGTGCACTATCGAGATGTCAATTTGATGCATGGTACTTGAAAAACGTAAATAATTAGTGTACCTGAGAATTACGGCAAAAAATCTTTGTATGCTGACTAATGTATAAGGTTGTGCGAAGTATTAGGGCTTCAGTTTTGGTAAGATTATATATTTTTTATCCTAGTACCGATGTTGGCCGGAAACAGAAACTTCGAAAAAAAATCGGGAAAAGTGCAGCCAACCAAATTGTGCTGCCCTAGGCTTCAGCCTAGGTTAGCCTAGGCGGTAATGCATCATTGCCTGTGTGTAGGCCCATTCAGCATCCTTTGCTGGTCAATTTGTACGTTCGATCATTTATTTTATCTGCCGTTGTACGAAAGGGTAGTGAAATTGAATTGTTTCAAATGCGCATCATCCCAAAGCTGTTCTTTTTTTTTATTTTCTGATTCATTAAAAGACATTCATCTGGAGAAGAAATGCTTTCATTGAAAACATGAGAAGACTTTAGTGCAAAGTCTTTTTAAATCGTTCAAATGAATAAAAGTAGAGTTGGCAGTAATCAACGTTGAATAAAGTCCACAAAGAAGGACGATAGGTATATAGCGTCAGGGTTTTGATTGCAATTGTTCAACGATAAGAGCGACGTTTTCCTGGTACACGCGTTCACTAAATAATTGCGTAACGTCCTTATATCCTACAAATATATATATATATTAACGAGTCTGTCTCTCGGAGACCAACGCCATTTGATATTTCGCGTCTTCCCAAGCCACACTGATTTATGACTGTAATTGTATGCTTGACTTTACCGAGACAGTGTTTGTTTGCTCTAAATTATGTTCTCGAATTCTCATGTCAGTTGGACCTCGCTTTTTCCCTCGTTAATACGACCAGTCTTTCAAAGCCAGCGCGTACAAAATGTAAACAAAAATACGCAACGTTGGCAGTTGATTATTTTTACGAAATTCTTAAACGAAGCCTGCAATAATTTGAAAGAATTGCAAACACTTCGACTTTTCGGAAATAGAATGCAAATTTTTGCGGAGGTTCATTTGTTCAAAGGCGACGATAAAGTTTTTCTTATGTTACCACCCGGAACTGAACGTTTTAATTATTTTAATCCAGACTTTTTGGTATAATTCATTCAGATTTCATTTCGATCAATTTTAATTCCATTACGTTTTCCGTACGTTTTCGTAAATTCGCTCCAACGAATCGCAGTCGATTGAAATTCGATTTGAAAACATTGTCTGGAAAAAATATTTATCGGAGATAAACTTTAAAAAGTTTATCTCAAAAAAACCAATATCTGAAAAAAATTACAATTAAACTTGAAAGCACAAAATAATTTGGGTGTGGTTACGAAAAGAGCATACCTCCGATTAATTTGGAATTTCGTGTACCCGTGTGTTTTGACTCGCTAATAACGAATAGGAAAGTGAAAATCCCCGCAAATTTGATTGTCAAGGTTAAAACTCACAAAAACTGCTTTTTGAAGTTTTTCTACGTTATTTTAATAAATGTTGATCTTAGAGAAAAATGTTCCTCACAAACGTCGTAACCTATAAAAAGATTGGTATTTGATGTTTTAAACAGTTTTTGTCTAAAACCATTCTATTTCGAGAAAAATGGCGTAACGCTCCAATAAGTACATTTGTCTAAACTCCATTAGTTTCGATATGATCTACTTACTTCACCGAGGGAAGATTGGAGTTTGTTTGGGTTTTTGTTGGTTGTGTTGTGTATTATTTGGGGTTTTTTGGTTTGTTTATTGTTTAAGTGTGCGTATAGTATTGAAGACCAAACTGCAACCTTCCCGCGGTAAAGTGCGTAGGTAGATAATATCGAAACTAATGGAGTTTAGGAAAATGTACTTTTCGGAGCATTATCCCATTTTTCTCGAAACAGATTGGTTCCAGACAAAACGTGTATAGAACATAAAAGATCAATCTTTTTATAGACTCCAACTTTTTTAGGAAACATATTTCTCTGAAATCAGCATTTAGGTAAATATTCGGAAGTAGGGCTCCTGCTAGAATCAGGCTAATTTTTGTTGGGGTTTGTTTGGGGTTGTTTGGGGTTGGTCGAGGTTGTTTAGGGTTGTTTGGGTTCGTTTGTGTTTGTTTGAACCCTTGAAGAAAATTAGCCTGATTGTAGCAGGAGCCCCACTTCCGAATATTTACCAACGTTTATTCCAGGAAAATAGAAAAACTAAAAAAATCGATTTCTTGAGACCTTGAAAATTGAAAATTGAAAATTAAATTTGCGTGTATTCTTCCTATCATATTCGTGATCAGCGAGTAAGAGTACACGGCTAAACAACATTCCAAATTAATCGGAGGTATGTCTTTCTCGGAACTTTATTCAATACTTTAATCCTCGATGGTCAGATTTTCCATTGCAATAATTTTGGATTACCATTTAAACTCTTCATACTTTATTCAAACGTCGATTCCAAAATATTTTATTAAAACCTACAGACCTTTAACCTAAAGCACTAGTAATTAGAAAGCGTAATGAATTTTTCAAATAATTGATACCAGCAACGAGTCGAGCTAGTATAATTGTTTCCATATTACGCATTGATCTTTTTATTTTTCAAATTGTAAACATAAATTATCCAAAAGCTTGGGGGGATTGCATCGCGGGCGTATAAACCTGGCAGCTCGAATCCGCAGTTATAGCCCGAGCCGAGAGACGATTTAACTGCCCGAATTGTATATATACAACCACCGGCATCAGTAGTAAAACATATAGTGCGAGCGTGCGAGCCGGCATAATTAACACGTTAACCGACAAACTACAATGGCTCGCTGTATAATCGCTAAACCGTAATGAGGCGAACCGGCTCGCGCAGTCGTATATCAAGAGGTTGTATCCGGGTTAACCGTACGCGTAGTTTGGTACATACCTCCCTCGAAATATAAAATCTAAGGGAATTAAGGAACTACTACCAGTAGCCTCGTGACCAAAAAAGTTACGGATTTTTCTTTTTTTGTTTTTATAAGAGAAAGGATTAACATGATAACATGCCCAGCGTTAGTTCAATTTATCAATATTCTGTAGCAACGATAAATCATTGTTTTTTTTGCTCTAAAGAGGTATTACAATATCGAAGTTCTCTGTACACCTGCTGCTTATTTATTTAGTTCGACAATTAGTACGAAAATTTCGTACAGTTTAATTTGCAAATAATCGCCACAAAACGTTGACCGCATCCGCTCTTTGATTTTGATTTTTTATCGCGGAACTTTTGCTTCTCACTCGGCATTGTGAAATTACAACAATTTTCCACCTGAGCACAGTAATGAATGACTCATCAATTTAAAAGTCGACGTTAATTGCTCATGATTTTATTTTGTTTTTCTCCGTTTCATTTCATTTCATTTCATTTCATTTCATTTCATTTCATTTCATTTCATTTCATTTCATTTCATTTCATTTCATTTCATTTCATTTCATTTCATTTCATTTTATTTCATTTTATTTTATTTTATTTTATTTTGTGAACGCTACTCTCGAGAGGCATGTATCTTGGCTCAAGTAAAACCCCCATTGAGTACGTTTCCTTAAATTTGACCAATCTTCACCGCACGTGCTCTACGCGTTCTTTTATAATCCCCCGCTACCGATATTCACTACACCACATTGCGTTTCATTCATAGAATTTTCGTTTACGAAAGAAGGGGCCGAGAGAGAAGAAGATAGGTTTGTACACCGGATGCCGAAGCGCTCCAATCTCTCTAGGGTTTCTTCTCGTTTACGGTATAACGCTAATGTATAGATATAGTCACTTCATCACAACCGCAAAGCCCATAACGCTTCATTATAAAAACCCTCACTATCTCCGTTTTTTAAAACTATTCTATTCATTCGTAGGGGACCAGAGAAAATTATGAATGAAACATTGATTCTCCCAGAACGTCTGGTCTCTCAATGAGAAGCAAAATTCACCTCTAAATCGACTCGGTGAAAATCTCTCGACTCTTGAATCTGTCAAGATCAACTCACGAGATTTTACTGCAGTGTCTCATACTCTGCGTTTCCTCACGAAGTTGCATCCCACACTTTAATTCGACGTACAATTCCTACGAGAAATATAATGCAAAGGGAAAAAAAATTATGGCCAACTGACGGATTTATTGAGTTATTTTTCTCTCCCACACGACATATTATCGAAGAAAAGTTTTTAAAACATTAAAATGACAGTATGTTGGAATAATAGTTAGAATTAAAATAATTAAGTAAAGCTCACCTCATGCGAAACAATTTAAAAATAAGAATAATTAGAATTATTCGTTAGAAATGTTAGAATTAGAATAATTAAAACTAGAAGACACAAATTCCGCGATAATTCCAACTGCATTTCTCCATTTCGAAAGTCTCCAAAGAACAATTACACAATGTTAGAGTTAAAATAACAAAAATAAAAATAGTTACGCAAATTTCCAGTCGTGCAAAAACAATGTTAGAATTAGAATAATTAGAATTAATTCCTAGGAATATTAGAAATAGAATTAGAATAAATTCCCAGGAATGTTAGAAATAAAATAATTAGAATTAATTCCTAGGAATGTTAGAATTAGAATAATTAGAATTAATTCCGAGGAATGTTAGAATTAGAATGCATTGTTAGAAATGTTATAATTAGAATAATTAGAATTAGATTTTGAAAATGTTACAATTAGAGTAGATAGAATTAGTTGTTCAAAATATTATAATAAGAATAATTAGAATTAGTAGTTAGAAATATGAGAATTATAATAATGAGAATAAGTTGTTAGAAATCTTAGAATTAGAATAATTAGAATAATACAAAAAATCTTCAGTCCTAACCCCAACTGCGTTCCTCCACTCCCAAATTCTCTAACCAATAATTATACGTTCGAATTAAAACGATAAAAACAATAATTAGCATTAGAATAATGACACACAGTTTAACTCGTGCGAAAACGCGCAATCTTCACGACTTGGCTATACCATCTTAAAAACGAAAAAAAGTCGTCTACTAAATATTTAAAAAAATAATGCAACGTTATCAATAATACAGTCTCACTTGAAAGTTACATCTCCAATATTCTTCATTCGACACCACGATCCACTGTAGTTTTATGATCTTTCCGATCGAACTGTGATACCGCCTACTGGGTCTATACTCCATGTGGAGGGTTGGTTGCCACCACACGCAAGAAAACATAGAGGTAATGCGATTTGAAGCGAGGAGTGACGGAATAACAACGATGTAACGTTCGATATTAAACCCGCAGTAATTTATGTTAGCACGGTCGTGCATAATGCTGTTTGTACAAAAGCGTCGGTGTCACGTGGCGGCACGTGGCTAGCCGATCGCCCTGAAATTCGGACCGTCGCTTCTCACTGCTGGTGCTTTACCGGCAGCATATATTGGCCTCTGCACTACGGGTATAGATACATACGGAAAGCTTGTGGTGTCCCTCGATCTGTTCCTTTCCAACGCAATATATATATATATATATATAACTGTATATCGTAACTACCTTGTGTGTGTATGTGTGTACATATATATATATATATCTATATATACACGTGTGTGTGTGTGTGTGTGTGTGTGCGGTAAATCGCGCGTGGGAGATTTTTGGCACAACGCCCTAGTTTCTAGTCGCCTATATTTAACGCACACGCTTAGCAATTCCGTCGCGCCTCTAACTACTTTTCGATAGCGAGGTATACCAACGAGGGAATGATGTACGAGCTATCTGACGTCTCACGGCCTAGAATAATTCAATAAGACATGAGAAAGTTGAGCAAATATACGAGAATACATATGTAAAGACGAGGCCCTGAAAACGTTGAACATCGCGAGTTGGTCCGATTTGAATGCGATTAAGGAAATGGTGGTAATACCGGCGTTTGAACACTTTTGCTGGCAACGAAAGCATGGGTTATTCGCTGAAGACAGATCATAAGTGTTGGATAGATTTTGAATTCCTTTGCTCCGATGGTTTGTAGGACTACCGCTGCATAGGTAAGAAACTTAAATAAGGTAAATTGAATATTTAAGGTAAGGTAAGAATATTTAAATTGAATTATTGAATGGAATTGAATTATTAATGGATGTTATTGGCGTTGGTTGATACGGTGCTGAAGTTTGCATCGCTAAAATGCAACGAAATTTTTTTTGAATATTTTTATTTCCTTATATTCTTATTATACGTATTTTTTTGTCCTGCATTTCAATTGCACACCTTCGAAGAAGCATCGTGAAAAATCATTGACGGATTCTCATAGAGGGAAATAGGGAAAAGAAATTCAAGCAATTGAACAAAAAATCATTTGCACTTAACGATGCAAATTCCAGTCTTATTCGGGCGGTAACGGAATAGAGAGGACATAAAATGTTCACCTAAAAGTTTCAAAACGCAAAACTCCTATTTATTAAATATATAACATATTTATATATACTATTAAAATATTTAATATTATATATTTAAATTTTATAACATTATATATAATACAAACGTATAATATTAAAATGTTCCGGATTTATTAAAATTTATTTTATTTGATAAAACATCAAATCTAAAAACTTTTTCGAAAAGCGAACTGCTAACTTTAAATTTGAGAATTTTCTACAGAACTTATTCAATTTTGAATATATGATAAAAAATTTATAAATAAATATTCAAAGCTTATTACTTTTATTATATACATAACATTATATAAGTTTTATAAAAAATACCTAAATATTTATATTAAAGTATTCTAAACTCGTTAATATTTTATTATATATTCAGAAAATAGAAATTACGCTTTTCAAAACTTGTAGGTTGAATATTTTATTGCGGAATATTAGAAATCTCAGGTTACTTCTTTTAAACAGTCCGATGTCTTCTCTTATTCGTTACCAACCAACGCCAATGATATCTACTAATAATTTGATTTAATTTCAAAATTTTATATATATATGTATATGTGTGTATATGCACATGTGTGTTTGTAGGTATCATACGAATGTCGTAAGGGCGAACATTTTCCGTGTCATTGCTCCCTCTCGGTGGAATCATCATAGAGCAAAAAGACGGGGGCTCCTTCTCGATGTGCTCCCTCCGTGGGTTTTGCCTGAACAGAATGACAGGAGCCAGCCCCCGTTTCCCTCGGCTATATAATACCGCCACGTTGAAGCAGCCAGCGCCAGAGATGACACGCGTAATCGCGTAATCGTGGCGCGTGCTGGAGTTCCGATCGAGGGAGCTTTGGGCCTCCGTGCACACACGTGATGTGCTCTCCTGTGCGTTGCACGCCCTAAATCAACAGCTCGATCGTACACCGATCTCCGACATCACTTCCCACCTCCCTTCCCCCTCCCCGCGCCTAAGATCGCACTCTGCATCTGTATATATTCGTTATAATATCGTCGATCAGCTATTATGGATGATTGCGATCAGATCTGTCGGCAAGTGGACGATTAAATCAAGGATCTCCGAGGTGGAACCTCAAGAGGATGTTTGCACGATTTGATTATTAACTCCTTGAAATCACGTGATCCACATATTCCTGTACATATGTGTACGCGATAGATTGAACCGAGGATAAGAATCATCATCCAAAGACGAGGTTAGGGGCTGGCGGTTCCTAAACACGAGGAGCAAAGTCTGGCAAGAGATTTCGAGGGACACTGAAGTGAGGTTGAATTTGTATCGAAGAAGACTCATCAATCTGTCTCGTCCCAACGTTATCAATAAACAGGTCATTGAGGCAGCCTGATTATGACAGCAAGTGACAGCAGTCACTGTCAAGTGACTGTCGAGTCACTTGCTGCCAAGTGTTCAAGTCAGTCGAGTGTCAATCGATTCAAACGAACTGATATTCTGCATTGCAATGAGGTCCTACCAATGGAGTGAGTAACGTCAAGCAAGACCAAAAGTATCCAGCATCAAGATCCAAGCGAATTTAAAGAAAAACGTTAATCAACGATTTCCACTGAATGGCGATAATTTGGAGGATCCCCACTTTAATAGTTCCAGGCCCGAGCCACCAAAGCGAGAGGCCTCACGTGGACTCCTCCACTCAATCACGTACTTCGGGTCATCCCATTTGCTCGCCGTTGATATCCGCAGAGTACTCGAATTACTTGAGCGAAGCTCGAGTGATTCCGATTACACTCGTTCGGTATTGATGCCCCGGTAAGCCACACACAGCTCCGATACATCGACTCGTACGGTGGACAGTCGACGGGGTGGAAGCCTTTCGAGGGATGCACACACTTATCCTCAGGCGAGAAGAGATAGCACGAGAGGGAAAGAGAGAGTCAGAGGAACAGCGCAGATCACGAACAGAGAGGCATATTGAGCTCTGATTCCGGTTGCCTTTGTTGGCGTTCGCGGCCGGGATAAGCCCTCTCAAACCTAATCCCATAATATCCTGGCGCCTGTATATGTGGGCATTGACACCGAAATCGGGCGGGAGCATTCAAATGGACATCGTTCTCATGCCCGAAAAGCGGCTGGTATATGCGTAGGCGACTAGCATATGTATGACGAAGAGTGCGCGCAGAGCTGACGCTCAACCCCAACGTGTACCTTCGGGAGGCAGCATTCTCATACAGGGCGGAGCATTGGGTATGTTTAGTGGACAGAGGAGTGGAGGAAAGAAGGGAAACTGGCAGGTCTTGTATAGCGAACAATGCGGGGGATGATATTGCCAATATTTGGTTTCATTCTCGCAAACCCAATGTGTGTGAAAGTGTGTAGTAAAACCATCATGTGGGTGTCATACATGTCCGGGAGGGATGTTCGCTCCGCGATGCGCCGTACCATCTATGTGGTCACTGCTACACTGACTACGCTGCTTTATGTGCCAAACTGTAGCTTGCTGCACGGGAGACTGAGCTCCATCAAACTTTCCGTGCAGTGGTTACATACCCGTGTGCGTGTGTAAGTCACGACGTGGGTGCCTCGTGTATATTAGACGGCGTTCTCATTACCATTTGAATGCCGGCAAATGGACGCTGCCTTTTGTCAGCCCTATATACCTTCTTGCTGCCTGTGCTGACCGCACGTATCTTCCTGGGTCTTATACTTCACCCCTGTCGCTCCAGCTCACAAAGCCCGTATGTCATCGTACGTGATGCGCGGTTACTAGGTTAACATGGTCACGAAAATCGAGATATGCTCGCCGAAAAAATTAATCGCGGCTATAGTCCCGTTTCATATACTTTTTTCGTTCTTTGTTCGTATGTTTGTCACATTGGCACTGGGGAAATGAAATCCCGTGATTATTTTTCGACCCGAGAAATCGGTAAATACGTTTCCAAGTGGTAGGTCTGACTCCTTAGGAATCTAGTTACCTTATGATGAAAAGCCACGATTTCGATTGATACATTTGAATTGTTGACCTTGTCGATCACCAAACACATCGATGCGCGGGCTCAATGGAACAAGGATCCGTGAAAATAGTCCAACAAAATCAAGTAAGATATGCCCAGCGATGAACGTACGTAGAATTTGATTAACCAGGTGAAATTATTAGCAAAGTCTATAACGAAGAAGTAAATGAACGGAGATTTCGTTAAATCGACTAATCATCGTGGTTTATCAATTAAACGCCCACTGTTATCAGCTCGTGTTTTATTGTCAGTATAACGCCCGTATATAACTTGGCAGTGTCTCAATGGCCGCTTCAAGAGATTCTATTTCATCACATTCCCTCCTTTCCGTCAGGAGAGTTGTAACGCTGAAAAGAAGACCAGAAATGGGCCAACATTTCGACGTTGTGGTGTAGTACAATAAAATCTTGTTTGCCGGAGATGTCCGGAGTTGTATGGCGAGATTTGGACGCGTGCCGTGGTTGCTTTCATTGGGAACGATCCTCATTGTGGTCGAACGGGGCACAAAGCCACGAGAGTTCATTGACAATGGATGGAAATATTGGCTCAGCTTTGCGGAAAAACGACGATACAGGGAAACATAAAATAGCCATGTGCAGCTCCCTATGTACGAGTGTGTATGTTTGGATCATTGTAGATGGTAAATCGTTTACCGAGTGACATTTGCTATGGCGGGTGATGGCGAAGAAGAAGAGTATTGGGATATCGACGAAATTCTTCCCAATGTGACACGAGAGACCAATGGTTACCAGGTGATGGAAACGGAAAAGTTCGTAGCTACCTACGATGCCATCACCCAATAGCACTCTTCTGAGGTACGGAAATTACTCCGGGATTCTCACCTAGGTTGATCATTTGATGACATCCAGTTCGATAAAACAAATAAATCAAGAACTCGAACATATTGAGGACAGATTTTCGGATGAAAATCGTGGAGTCTCCATCGGAGGGGGAGGTGGGGGGCTCAATGATCAATGAGTAAAATGAAGATTGAGAGGACATCGATGCGAGGGAACGAGGACCATAAAATCTCGCTTGTTATCTTGCCTAATGAATTCGAACTAATCGTCGAATTGGCTGGTGCTCGCGCGTGTAAAATGTACGGTGCTTCTGACCCTCGATGTAAAATAATGTGTCTTGCACCCTGCGTGTCCAATTTTCGAACCGAGACAAAACGAGCGTGGAGGGTTGTCTTCGGCGCATAGGCAGTTCTCTCGCTTTTACAGTGCGACAGGTGGCCCGTGAAATCACTACAAGACTTTTTCTCTCTGGTAACTGATCGAGCGGCACCACCCTCGACCGATGTGGTTCATTACGTAATTAAGTGTATAATAATATGGGAGCGACTGAGGCTGTTGTCGTCATTCCGGGGCGTAGGAAATCGAGGTCGGCGAGATATTTTTTTTTTCGCTCCTCACGACTCGTCATCGATATAACCAAACACCAATTTTTCAAAATACACACACGTTCCTTTCGAAATTATTTCACCGCGTAATTACACGAACGATTGATTTCTTCTCTTTAAATCTGTTGTTTCATAAATACGGAATCTACAAATTTCCATACTGTTGATAAATCAAACGAAATAAAAAGAAAATAAATAAAAAATGTTTGTTTCTTGCTGTGTAAACCAACATTATCCGTCGTTTAAAATCATGTGTCCGAGATTTTGCAAAAAGGCGTTTTAGGGAAACGAATCTGGCTTTTATTAATCGTTGGGGGTTCGATCTGGACGTGTGAAAAAGAATAGACAGTGCGAACCCTCTTGACGATAAATAAAGTGGTAATATAAACGTTAGATTAACGCGATAGATGTGCGATTCTTCATGACCAAAATGGCCGCATCAGCACCCACGAAGAAGGCATGTGGTTGGTCTATTTTAGCATTTCCCGTTTGTTTCCATTTAAATGGTAATCGAGTTCACGAGATATAATTGTATTTGCACGTAAGCCGGGTTTGGCCCCGGCGCCAGATATTTCTCTCTCTCTCTCTCTCTCTCTCTCTCTCTCTTTCTCTCTTTCTCTCTCTTCCTCCCCCCTCCCTCTCTTCCAAAGAGCAGAGATCGCACTATTGTTCGCCATTGTTCTCTCAGTCCTAGCCCAGTTCGAATAAAATCCTCTCGACAGCATTTCAGCATACTTTTGTGTTGTCGATGGTTACGAAAATGTGAAGATTCGAGCTCCATAGAACACATTAATTCATACTGTGCACGATCCTGCAAGTGTACCTTATGAATTATTGACGATTTTACGTCTTTTTCCCTCGATTAATTATAACGACGAATGTGAAGTTTGTTTAATGACGTTCAAAAAGTATCATTACGCAGTACTGATTATATTTGCCATTATCGGAACCTAAACACCAAGAGTAAAAACAAGCATCGACGTCGATTAATAAAGACAATTTTGAGAATAAATTTAAATAGCTATAGCGTTTAGGTGCGTACTAGCTTGCTGGCCGACTACTAAGTGGGTGTCAATTTTACAACGCCTTCGGTAGTAACGTTACAGAAACTCAGCCTTCATAGGTACAGGTTTTTGTCAGTTTCCCTGTGCCGTCATGCAAATTCGATACTATATGAATATATCTTAGGACAGATAGGACTATGAATATTCGATACTATGATGGATAGAACTATAACATTCGGTACTATGAATATATATTATGATAGATAGAACATTAATTAATACATTTCACATATATTATTTGAAAACTATTCACAATCTGAGACGTATCCACCGACACTGGTGGATCCGGTGGTACTTCGAGTTAAGCAGCATATGGGTGGCCGATACTCGGAGCAGTGACCGCTAATACGTCTGAGATCTTGATGTAGATATTTGAGTAAAACGAAAATTAGAAGAATAGTAGCTAATATAACCTAACGAAAGTTAGGTATATATATAATATAACCTAACGAATGTTAGGTTATATTAGCGAAGTGCGGGAAAGGAGTGGTAACAAAGAATTCAATCGGGAACGGGCAATACGTAAAACCCCGCAAAGATATATTTTGAAATTCATGAACTAGACGATTTAAGGATGTTGAGTCCCAAATCGCAAATGATGATAAAATTCTGAAAATTTAGTACGTTTTTGTATGAAGTATTTCAGAGGTCGTGTAAAAATTTCACGACAATTAGGAAGCTCGTTATTGAACAATTAACATTCACAAATTAAATGTTGTTTTATGGAAACTGATGTAACTTTGCAATAAGTTTTTTTTTTACCTCTCAATTTTATAATATCTACAATATACTGAAAGCAACGGAAACGAAACGAAGTTTATTGATAAATTTTTTTTTATTTCTTTTAAAAATTGTTCTTAACAAAATGTTAATTTTTTAATAACGAGCGTCCTAATCGTCGTGAAATTTTAACACGACCTCTTAAATACTTCATACAAAAACATACCAAATTTTCAGAATTTTCTTATCATTTTTTATTTCAACCCTTAAGGAGGTTGAAGTAATGATGATAGAATTCTGAAAATTTGGTATGTTTTTACATGAAGTATTCAGGAGGTCGTGTAAAAATTTCATGGCGATTAAGAAGCTATTTATTGAACAATTAACATTAACATGTTTCATAGGGATTCAACATCCTTAAGGAGGTACGATCACTTCCACGCGGTCAAAAAAGAGTCTAAATTTATTTTACCCACAACTGCTCTGATTGATGTTGCCTTATGTTGATTATTCGTGTTATCGATTATAGTGTGCCAAATGATGTGGTGAATGATGAATTTCTTACACGTGAACAAATAAAAACTGAAAAATTAGATTGTCAACGACTCGGTAGTAATCTTTGTAATAATAATATTAATCAGCCGGAACCCTATTAAAATAGGCTTGAATGACCTCAGCGGAGTTAACACAGTAGGCAGAATATAATTATACATATTATTGATACGTGATAAATGATAAAACCCCATAAATTGTTGTTTGCATATTTTGTGACGACTTCTATTCAAATTAATTTCAAAACAAAGCTGGCTTATGTTCGCCAAACGCATCAGCTGTTACTCACGACGTTGCTAAGTCTGTGGGTGCTAATTCGTCGTTCTGACAATTTTCAACCGGAAATTGAAACTTTCTTGTAATGTAGTGCTTTAAGGGGTTACCCCCACTTGCGATTTTGAAAAAATCGATTTTTTTTATTGCATTTTTTTTAAGTATGAGTATCTGAAAATATGTCCTGAAAATTTCAAGTCGAACCGAACAAAATTGACTGAGATATGAGCGTTGAAAGAGAAGAATCCGTGAATTGAAGAACTGAAATTGAAACTTTAAACGCGTTTTTCTCAAAATGGCATTTCTGAAGTCGGTGACCAAGATTACTCGAACACTAATGAACCGATCTTCTTGAAATTTTGCAGGCTTATTTAATACATAAAAATGTAGTCTTTAATCGTTCGATTTTTTTTCGCAAAAAATGGCAGTTTAATAGCCAAAAAACTGCCGTTTTTCGTTAAAATCGGACCATTAACTTTGACTGTCCGCCATTTTGTGAAAAATGAATATTTTTTAAAATCCTTCGAGTAAAGACTAGTTTATACTTATATTTTACTAAATCCATCCGCATTTTTTTTTTCAGATGATCCACTTCGCCGCAATGTTGGTCACCGCAAACCGTGTATATTAAAACATTATTTCATCGACGGCCATTTGCCACTAAACAATGTAATATTTTTCAATAAAAAAATTACTGAAAGTTCTTCAAGATGTGTTCTTTAAGATGGTATATTGATCGATTAAAAAAGTTTTGTAGTTTTCTTTAAAAAAAATAATGAAAAAGGCCTTTTTTTGCGCTACAAGTGGGGGTAACGCCTTAACTACACGGTGAAGATCGATTTTCTTTTTTCTTACAATATCTATTATATCTAACCTATCGAATTTCAGTTTTCCAACGGGTTTAGTTGGATACGTGAGCAGAAAAACCACGATCACCGCACTTCCGGTTGACCGTCTCCATAAGACGACGTGCTTCGGTAACTCAAAGTGCTCGACTCTGCAGTTTTATTGCGAAAAAACTGAACGGTCAAAATAGCCAAAATTTTGGCAATAGGCGCATAAAGTATTCGTCAAAATCATATAAAAATTTCAAATCCGAAAGTTGGATTCGTAGTAATGATCGTACCTCCTTAAAGTTCACATTGTTGGAAAGCAATCAATCCTTTTTCGTTTCCAATTGCAAAGTCTATTTGCCAGATCAAAGTTACGATAAACTTCTTTTTAAGGTCATCATTAGATATCTACAGCCTAACTCCATCGAAAACTGTTTTGCATAACAATAAAATGGAAAACAAAATAAAATACAATTTCCGTTGCATTCCAACGTCGCAAACATCAGCAACATGAAAACAGAATCTAAAAGGTATCAAAAGGTTTTCTCGGCCATATCCACTCTCCTTCAAACAATTTTCTTTACCGTTCATTCCAATGAACCGAATTGCCATTCCGTCTTCAGGCTTCTTCGAAAATGGCCGAGGCAGCGAGAACCAACGAAATTGCGCTATACGTCGCATTTCGAGCACAATAATTCATTAGAGAACGAAACCCCTAAGTCGCGGGGGTAATTATAGGTCGGAAATTTAGCGAAGGGTGAGCGACTTTTCCCCGAGAGTTCAGTGTTCGGTTCGTGAAACACATTGTTAAACATTACGCGGTGCTGAGGAGAGTCGTTCAGTCGAGCTGAAATACCGCCCGAGCGGACTTGTGGCCGTTCGCGTTTTCTCGTGGGGTCGTACAGAGGCGTTTGGCATTGGGCTTTCAGTCGATACCCCATACAGCAGACGGAATGATTTTCATGCGCGCCAACTATAAATTTCACACGTACATCGGCAATCCCTCGCGAAATTGCGCCAACCTTTAATTCAGCTGCAGTTCCACGTTACGCGAACGTACGAAAAGAGCAATGATGCATGGGAGCTGCGTTAGTTCGGAACAATTTACGATCAACGCAGTACGGTCGATCAATTCATACGACTGCAAAAACTTCGAGATCGAACTCCATTGAACGCGATGGTAAATTCAGCTAGCTAGCTCTTTAAAAACAATTTCCTTTTTAGTAACAATTTCCTGATCCAAAGTAACCTCCAATTTCAATTGAATGAAATAGTACATGTAGTTCGCACAGTAGGAGTAATGACCAATTTCAAAAATATGACGGATCAAGCCAGTAGCTTGATCCACTGAAAAAATAACAGCCCTGAATTGTCGCTACTGCCCTTAAAAACCAAAGCTCAACCCGGTACTAAAGAGTCGTTTTGTATCAACTTGAAAAGCCTTTGTATAAATATACATAAGTGAACTACACGCCTAATACCGTCCAGTTGGGTGCGCGTCAGTAGCAAACGAGAAGGCGCTCAACAGAGACCATGGACCATATAAAGTCACGTTGGTTGTGTCCCTTTACTGCGCAGTACTTAATATACGACTGCTGTATATGGCTGTATACATATGGCATGTGAATGTACACGTATATATATATATATATATATACACACACACACACACATATATATATATATATATTGTGTTGCTATACTGTAGAATTTTGGCTGCCTCGCCAGACTAACTCCGCATGCAGCCAATGTTGCTCGCCCACCCCCAGTCGAGGTCTTTCCCTCATACATATTCATCAAACGCTAATTAATCATCGCCAGCCAACCCATAGAGGAGAGAGCTCCACCCTCTAGGAAAAGCAGCAGGGCACACAGAGCTCTCTCTCTCTGTCTCTCCCTCTCTCCCTCACTCTCTCTCTCTCTCCCTCGCACGCATTGTCGCGACCACCCAAAAGAATATTCGAGCTCACCCCACAGCATCCGGACCCAGAATCCCCGCCACACCTCTGCGCCAAGTCGAACCACAGTGGCCCGGAACACCTCCACTGAGATTTCCTGTTTCATCGCGAGCGTTTGAGTTATGCGTAACCTTCGTTTTACAAAATTTTATTTTCATCCCTATGCCCGAAAAAAAATCCAAGTCTCGATCTAGCTCGATCTCGGGCTGCCCTGAAGAGTCACTTTCAACGGATGTCCTTATCATTGGATGCACTACGACACGTCCGTGGTAATACGAGATGAAGGAAAAGCGGAAGTACTGACGAACGAGCAAGGGATGTATGTTCGTAGCGTTGATCCTGTAAGCGGACCTGAGGATTTTGAGGGCTGGTTCCACCGTTTTTCGAATGGGAGTAATCAACGAGGCTACTGATGTTGATTTTCGGGAAACTCGTTCACGCGATGTTGAAATTTGCATACGTTTGTGATACGTTTAGGGTAAAAGGGAAAGCGATGGAATCGGTAAAAGCTTGCAGAAGTATACGAAAATATGGCGATGAAGTTTGCATCGTTGGAATGCAACAAAAATTAATTCTCCTTGAATACTCGAATTTTTTAGCCGATTTAGACTGTAAAAATCCATCAAACGTTTCTACATACCCTTATTACAGATTTACGACCTCAATTGGCAAGAAGAGGATTTTCAAGAATGAAAAAAATACAAATGGACGAAAAAATTGACGTTGCACGACTACGATGCAAACTTCAACGTCATAGAAACATCAATCAAAAATCTAATCATGCTAAAACCGATTATTCTTATATTACTAATAATGATTTTTACCCATTAGTATAATTATTGGGACTGAGGTAGCAAAATATACAGTTTTGTATGCCCTGTCTTCATATACCGAGATTACGTTGAAATTTCCATCATTCGTGTGCAACAAGAATTAATTTTGATATATTTTCCATTTTTGTGACCCTTACTAAACGATCTTCAACCTCACTCTGCAAAACACGATTTCGGATAATAAAAAAAAACGAAAAAATATTTAATTAGAAAAATAAACAAGGAAATATATTTTTTTAATATTAAAAAAAAAACAAGAAAGTACAGTTAAAAAAATGGTTTTCGCTGCATTTCATTGATTCAAACTTAAAAGCCATTATCGAGCATGGGCCTTCGCGGTACGTTGAATTATATTAAATGAATACTCGATATATCAATGACTTTGATCCGTTAGACCTCCACGTGCAAAGTTGGCCAATATAAATTGTAATTTGGTAATCCGATTTGCAGTGCGAAAGGAATAGTGAGTTCGGTGTATCGCACCTTCATGCACAGCGGCACACAAAAGAGATCGAAGCACTTGTTCGCCCTCGGACTTTCACACATGCAAACGCACACATACACGCAGACACGAAAGAAGCGTATAATTAGGTATCGTTTATTTTACACCCAAGCCGCTTAGGGGTAAAGCGAGAATCGGCCAGCCTCGTAATGTTCACCATGGGGGTTTGTTTGTCTCTCTCTCTCTCTCTCTCTCTCCCTTTCTCTCTCTCTCTCTTTGTCTCTCCATCTAGCTATCTCCGTCTCGTCTCATCCCCCACCAAGTCAAGGCTGTATCTTTTTCCTGGCACCCTAAATCGAAGTTCTCCCCCCCTCTCTCTCTCTCTCTCGCTCACTCCTTCTGTCTCTTTTTCTTTTTTTCGCCGCAGCGGTAAGAGCTCAGAATACCCACAGTGGTGGCAAACACTCGCTCATAGAACGCTTCACTGGTAATGCGATGCGATCATCGCCACCCCATCGTCCATTGATATTACACAACGATGAGATGGGGTAGAAATGGAAGAAGAGGTGGGTTCCCTACGCCACAGTCATTTTGCATTCGCGCCTCCGCGACACCGGAGCAGAATAATGCTATTTTCCATTGACCTTTTTATCGCACCGCACCGTCAATTATTATCGTGTTGAAGTTTGCATTGTTGGAACGCAACGAAAATTCTTTCTTATATTTTTATTTGCTTATTTTCATCATTATACCTAACTTTTTCGCAGATTTCAATTGTAGGCCTTCGAGGAAATATGGTAAAAAATTGTTGACGGATTTTCATATCGGAAAGTTAATCGTTATAGTGTGGTAGTTTGCATGGTTGGAGTACAGCAATATTTTTTAAATTTATTTATTTTTAATTAATTTCTATTAATACCCAATTTCTTCGCAGTTTTCAATTGTTAGCCTTCAAGGAAGTATCGTTTAAAATCGTTAAGAGATTTTCATAGTGAAAATTAGAAAAAAAAACAAACCCAATTAAAAAAAGATATGCATTGCATTCCAGCTATACAAACTTCAGTGTCAACAATTATTACATGACAGTCAAAGTATTGTGCATACTTGTATTCGCACATCTAAAGTCAATTTCCGACTATTGTTTCGGAAAACGGGGAAACGTGGAGGACATTGTACAATGGAAGAGCTCGTAGAATTGTAATGGAAAATCAATTATGCCAACAAGTATGAAGTTTCGAAATACTTTTGTAGGCATAAGAAATGGGGTAGCCTACAGTCAATTTTCGGAAATATGGACCATCTTATTTGCTTTGAGCATGAGAATAAAAAAAATGTTAACGATAAAAAGTTTTTCTTATATGAAGATTTCTGTGAATTATCTTTGCGACGAGTTTCGGCCACAAATATAGACAGTGAACATAAAAATTCTGTAATCTATGACGAAGTTTGCGTCTTTCCAACGCAACGAAAACTAATTCTTTTTGAATGCTCACATTTTTTTTCGTCAATTTTGGCTGCGAAAATCGCTTAAACGTTGTTACATATTTTCATTGGAAATTTTCGACCGCAATTTGCAAAAAAAGGGTTTGAACAATGACAAAAATTAAGAAATAAAAAACGAACCCAAAAAAATGTTGCATTCCAACAACGCAAACGTCACCTGTCAGACTACGATGCAACGATCGTTCTTCATTCTGTATTCCTCCGTATTTTTATTATTCTCCAAAGCCTTTTATTTAAACAAACCGATATCATATTCTCTGATAAGTATACGTGAAAACATTCGAGCGTTCTCCATTCTCCGAATCGCTCAATTTTGAGCAAACAAAAAAAGTTAATTTCCGTTGCATTTCAACGGTGGAAACTTCAGTGTCATTCTGCCTCCACATGCGGAAGTTTTCAAGGCGCGGAAATATTTTCGGTCAGCTGGGGCCGTCGAATATTTTTCGTCATTTTACGTTTTGAGCATTGAAGAATACTTTCCAAAGCCGACGTCCGGGAGAATCGGGAGAGACGTATAAAAGACAATATACGAAAGGAGAGAGAGATAGAGAGGAAAAAGAGCAACCCTAATATGGGCCAGGAAGAGACAGATGCGGGGGGGGGTCCAGTCGCGGGTCTTTATAGTCGCGGCGACTCGACTCACCCTTCGCGTCAACACAGTAGGTGTCGGCAAACCGTCTAAATGCCCCCAGAGGGGCTCTTGGCTGTCTCTTTTTTTTTATCTGCACCTCGGATACATACATTACCCTTGTGGGGGTAAACTCGACTTTTCTATATGCCGCGCAACGTCGCGTTTATTTTTTATTTATTTTTATCTCGTATTGTACCGTCGAGACGCAAACTGACGTTCGGCTGTCGTAAAGAAAATGTTTCGAGTCGAGTCATGCGTAAAATAAGTCCGTACTGAGTTTATGAGGTGTGGTAATAAATTTAGTCATTATCTCGTTCCCGCGAGCGCGAGCTTCGAGTTTTGATACGACGATCTGGGCGTTGCGATAAAATAACGAAACTTTTTCGATACATTTTCGTTATTAAGTAACTCGTAATAGATGTACGATTCAACCGGAAGATGATTTATGCGTGCGGGGCAATAGGCATTAGGAGATAACACCTTGTTTCTTGAACTTGGCAAGAATTTTATTGAATTATAATGAATCGCGCAAGTTGTCCAAATTTGTTCTACGAAGATAAGAAAAATCGGGCGGCAGTGGAATCGAGTACTTCGTTCGACAGAAAAATCTTTCGGGTATCGTAACTCCGTTGAAAAATAATTCAAGATTACAAAAAAAAAAACATCGTCAGCTGTTTTTTTCGTATTGACGGATTGAAGATAGCAGATAGTGTTATAATTGTGGTTTTTAGTGAGGGAATTCTGGAATCTACCGATGCACGACGAATTATTTATGTGACAGCACCTTATCAATCTACGATGTTGAAGTTTGCACTGTTGGAATGCAACGAAAGTTCATTTCTCTTCTATGGCTCGCATTTTTTTCGCCGATTCGGGATACAAAAATCGACCAAATTGTTCTCATTCTCTTCATTGGAGATCCAGGACCTTAAGGGGCCTTCTCACTTTATACGCTGAAAAGGGTATTTTCATGCATTTTTTTGATAGATTTATATTATATAGATATTGATATAGAAGTTGTTACACTTAATAAATACACTTTTGGAATACATAAAAAACATTTTTTTAATGTATTTATGTAACCCAAACAAACTTCAAACGCGTTTTCCTCGAAACAACGTTTTTCGACGTCGTGTCGATAAAATCATCGAAACTACTGAATCGATCCTTCTGAAATTTTCACCACATATTCTTTAGCGCGTATCAAGGATTTTTTTAAATTTTGCGATTTACTATTTTTTTGCCAAAAACGGTGAAAAAGCACGTTTTTTTGTTTTTTTTAAATGTCCGTCACTTTGTTACTTTTGCATATATAAAAAATCGTACGATATGCGCTATAGCCATTAACATACTGAATCTAAATCCGTTTGATTTTCTTATTTCGGATGATCCATCTCCGAGATTTTATCAACAGCGCAAACGTACTATTTTTTAGAACATTTTTTTAACTACCATTTTCATTTATAAATAGTGACTTAAATAAATAATAATTTTAATGTATTTCGAAAGTGTATTCATTGAGTGTAACAATTTTTATATCAATATCTATAATATAAACCCATCAAAAAAGTTCATGATAATTCATGATACATGAAGATAGAAATAAATAAATATATTATACAAAAATCAAATGAAAGAACCTTCGTTGCGTTCCAACGATGCAAACTTCAACCCCATAAAAAAGTGATAGGAAAATATGGGAAAAATCGCAGCGTTTCTCACTAAAAAAAGAAAGAAGAAAAGAAAAAGAAAGAAAAAAAAGAAAAAACTTCGCGATTGCGCTACCCACAGTTTGGCCAATTGCCTCAATAATTAGATTAATTTTTTTCTTACAACAACGAAGTAGCCTAGATGCGAAAAAGTTCAAAAGAAAGTCTTTTATCGACCATATTGACGTTAAAAAATAATCAGTATAAAACATTAATCAGCAAAACGGGGTGCACCCTCCTAAAGCGTTGAGTCCCGATAAAAAGTTCATGTATACCGATGTCACAGGTATATCGGGGCGAATGCTCCATGTGTTTTGACTGCGAGCCATCAAATCGCAACACCGGCAGATTGCGGGTTGACAAATGAGCGGCTAGCGCCCGCGGGGATAAAGCGCATAGGAGAGGTATCGCGCGTGCGATGCAACGCATCGAAAGACATATGGCCCCATAAAAAAGAGATACAAGAGAGTACGACCCCCGAGGCTACTGCAGTACACCATCCCGTCGATCCGATATTAATGGAGACCAAACACCGCACATTTCGTGCCCAGCACGCAGGCTTGTCCCCACAGTGTGTACACACCCGGACAGTCCTACGTACAACATTTCGCCTAGCATAATGCCCGATGAGATCATATAATGTGTGTACACTCCCTCTTTCGCACAATGCGATGATGTATAGCCCCGAGGAAGATCCATGGATCCTACCGAACTAGAATATTGGCCTTCCTCCCCACGTTTTTTATTTCGCCAAATTTTTTCAACTCTGCCTCGGTTCATCCTTATCGGGCCACACCTACCGAGGTGGATCAAAAAGTGCCATTTTCCAAAAATATTTTTATTCGATAGTATCGCTTTTTGGCTTTAGTATAAGATTTAGGTATATTTTGTATACCTATATTTCATTTTAGCTCTAGTATAAAATATTTTATTTACATACTATATTTTAGCTACCTTATAAAGTAAAGGAATTATATATATTTTTTATATAAGGCTATATAAATCCATTATATATATATATATATATATATATATATATATCTACAGAATATTTTTCTCAAAAAATATTGTATTGTATTGTAAAATTGTAAAAGTATTGTAAAATTTCGTAAGGATGGGCTCAGTAGTTCCGGAGAAAAAATGTCTACAGAATATTTTTCTTAAAAAATATTTATATATATATATTTATATATATATAGGATATACAATAAAAAAAATATTTTTTAAGAAAAATATTCTGTATATTACAGTTATGTACTGTATAATACAGAAGTAACTGTAATATACAGAATATTTTTCTTAAAAAATATTCTATTCTTTTAGTTTTAAGGCTTTCACGGCTCTTTATGTAATTTGAAGAGTATGTGGCTTCCGGATGGAGGCCGTGTTGAGAATCAGCGTTGTGCCGACGTTTCGCAAACGTTACAGTCTGCATCATCAGGGCTGAGAGCTCCGATACTGAAGCTCCCGTGTCTCAGGCATTCCTTATATACTTGCAGTCATCGCCAACATCTTTATGGAGAATTTCGAGAACAGAATTCTGCAAGAAGCACCTCTCAAACCCTCAACCTGGTTCCGATATGTCGATGACACCTTCGTCATTTGGAGTCACGGCAAAGAAAGCCTCAATCATTTCTTAACCTTCCTCAACTCCCAGCACCCCAATATACAATTCACCATGGAGATAGAACAGGACAATCAAATTCCTTTTCTGGATGTACTGGTTCAACGGAAAAACGATGGCACTTTGGGCCACAAAGTTTACCGGAAACCAACGCACACGGATAGATATCTCCACGCTACGTCCCATCACCACCCCTCCCAAAAACAATCGGTCATAAGCTCTCTGGTCTACAGAGCTCTAGCGATCTCCGAACCGAACTCTCTCGAGGATGAACTAGAACACCTACGCAAAGCTTTAGGAGATGATGGCTACAAGCCAGGCAACATCGAAAGAACGATCAAACAACTAAGAAGAAAAATGGCCGATCCGAAAACGGTAACAGAACCTGAAGGGGAGAATGAAGGACAAATAATAGCAACAACTTCCCTTCCATACCTTCAGGGCATAACCGATCGCATAGGCAGGGTCCTTGGGAAACATAACGTGCGAGTCATCTTCAAACCTCAGAAGAAGCTAGCACAAGTGGTTCCGAGTGCAAGAGACCAAAGACCACCATTAAGTGCACCAGGAGTGTACAAGATACCCTGCTCATGCGGTAAAGTGTACATAGGAGAAACCGGGAGGAAGATCAGTACACGGATCAAAGAACATCAACGGTGTATCAAATATGGCCACATTGGACAATCAGCCCTGGCCGAGCATTGGATGGAAACTGGTCATGCCATTCAGTTCGATAAAGCCCAAAGTCTGGCCCCATCAAACAGCTATTTTTCTAGGAAACACCGAGAAGGCTTGGAAATCCGAAAACATCCGGACAATCTAAACAGAGATGGTGGATATCCCGTCAATCCCATTTGGCACACCGTCCTCCCGGTTTTTTAATTGACCGGCCGATCAATTAAAACATCTGATTGGCTGGTGCAGTGATCTGGAACGATGACTGCAAGTATATAAGGAATGCCTGAGACACGGGAGCTTCAGTATCGGAGCTCTCAGCCCTGATGATGCAGACTGTAACGTTTGCGAAACGTCGGCACAACGCTGATTCTCAACACGGCCTCCATCCGGAAGCCACATACTCTTCAAAATATTCTATTCTACTTCTTCTTCTTAAAAAAATGTCTACAGAATATTTTTCTTAAAAAATATTCTGTAGACATTTTTTCTCCGGAACTACTGATGAGTCCATCCTTACGAAATTTTAACTACATATTCGTCACTTATATGGCTACTGCTGGAACCAGAATTATTCGAAAATTCTGATTTCAAGTACTTTTCTTACCGCAATATCACTCAAAAAGTCTCATTGTTGGAGACTTTTGTTTTCAACAGCCGCCATTTTGTTATTTTTGCATAAAAAGTATTAATTCTAGTTCGGACAGTAGCCACAAACATTCTGAACTCTAATCTTTTTGGTTTTTGTGTTTCAAATAAATCTACTGAGAAATGACATCAACGAAGCTGACATCGCTTTTTTCGAGGGGCTCTGCGGATGCTGCTACCAGGGATGGATGAATGATGTAAAATGAATTGTAAAAAAAAATGCATATATTTCCAGAGTTATTTGATCAAGCCCAAAAAGTTTTACATCAATATCTTTTGCAAGAAATGTACAAAAAAATTTCCAAAAATACCTAATTTTTCAGCCGTCTAAAGTGGGATGGTCCCTTAAATGAATCTTTATTTTTTAATAATTACGTAAAAATAACTTTTTTCGATGCTCGAGGTTCAATACGTCGCCACGTCGTTAAAAGAAAAGTTATTTTGAAAATCGACTATCGTCAACGACTGATAAATTATCGTTAACTTGAATAACCCGTTTGGTTTTCAAATTTCGGATGGACCGTTTAAGCTGGAGAGTGCCGTCCAAACGTCGCGGAAAAAAATTGGCACGTTTTTGTTGTTTTGATGTATTTTAAGGTGGTTTATTTTTAACAGCTCTCAATATACAGGGCGTCCGGTTACGAATGAATAATCCTGCAGCTGTCGATAGGTCAGATCATGTCGTACTATATGCTGGAACTTCAGTTTAGTAAAAGCCCCAGTTTACGAAATTTCGGGATTTATGTTATTTGAAAAAAATCATCTACTTTTGGTTTTTCGCATGCCATTTCTACAAATGATATGAATCGACAATAGCTAAGCAACTTTTCAAAGTAATTGACACGATGTACGAAGTACATTTTTCTACATCGCAGGCTATCAAAGTCGGATGTTCGAATTGGTTTGCATGAACATTCTCCATAAAATGTTTTTTCATAGTTTCCTTAACATTTAAGGTTAAAAAGAAGACTTCTTGATGCAAGAAATAATCAAGAGTATTATTTTTAAAGGCCGGGTCAAAAAAAGTTATCATTCGTAAAAATAGCACGTGAAAAACCAAAAGCAGATTATTTTCATCTCGAAAACCGTGGGACTTTTACTAAACTGAAATTCCAGCATACAGTAGGTCATGATCTGACCTATCGACAGTTGCTTTCAGTTGAACAGCAACGAATAAAAACATCGTGTATGTATCTTGGTGATAAAAACAATACGATTCTTTTTCACCAACCGTTTCCCAAAAACGAAATCATAATTTGGCAATTTTTTTCCTGCCTCCAGGTAGACGTAACCCTTTAACAATAATGATGTCATTTTTTTCCCAAAAAAAGTCGAAGAAAAATCTAAAAACCATTTTTCATTATTAAAACACGACAACAAAAAAGAGCTCGGTCACGTATTGGCAAATTTTATCTATCTCAAGACAAAAGGCCCTTTTCTTTTGTTTCAGATCAACCGTGTGCCCAAAATCAAGTACACCGTTGAGCCCTTCACGTTAAAATGTCCTGCACAAGATTGTTTATAACTTCTTTGGTTATTGACATTTTTCAATGAAATGTGGTAAACAACATTCTTAACCCTTAATGGTCACACCGGGTGAACTATAGCCCAGCCGTTTTTTGACCTGCAATACCTTCCAAAAAATTCGGGAAAATGGGACATATTTTTTGCATATTTAAAATCACACTTTTTGAAAATAATCGGTAACAGTCGTGTAGAAAAGAGTTGAAAGTACATAGCAGCATTTTTTGTTGTTGAATTTTTCAATAATTGCTAGCATTGCAAAATGTTTGGGGTGAATTTCATCCACAATGACATTTACGTAATTTTTTCGAGGTCCGAATAGCAAGGGTTAATGTACATACAAAAAAAAGTCCAAACGATTTTTCCATCATGCTACTTTTTCTTTGAAAATTATTTTTCGTAGAAAACTCTGATTTTCGGATCATGACAGTAGCCTAACCCCTTAAGGATGTCAAGTCCCTATGAAACATGTTAATGTTAATTGTTCAATAAATAGCTCCTTAATCGCCATGAAATTTTTACACGACCTTCTGAATACTTCATGTAAAAACATACCAAATTTTCAGAATTCTATCATCATTACTTCAACCTCCTGAAGGGTTGAAATAAAAAATGATAAGAAAATTCTAAAAATTTGGTATGTTTTTGTATGAAGTATTTAAGAGGTCGTGTTAAAATTTCACGACGATTAGGAAGCTCGTTATTAAAAAATTAACATTTTGTTAAGAACAATTTTTAAAAGAAATTAAAAACATATATATCAATAAACTTCGTTTTGTTTCCGTTGCTTTCAGTATATTGTAGATATTATAAAATTGAGAGGTCAAAAAAAAAACTTATTGCAAAGTTACATCAGTTTCCATAAAACAACATTTAATTTGTGAATGTTAATTGTTCAATAACGGGCTTCCTAATTGTCGTGAAATTTTTACACGACCTCTGAAATACTTCATACAAAAACATACCAAATTTTCAGAATTTTATCATCATTTGCGATTTGGGACTCAGCATCCTTAAGAAATCTCTACAAGCAACATGAATATTCAATTCTCGTTGCTTCAGACCCCAAAGAAGGTAAGTTCATCACCAATCCTTTTTTTCCTGCCGATCCTTGAAAGCGTGACACACACGTTTCTCACCTAGTTGACGGTTGTCAATAGTTTTTTTTTTTTAACAAGCGAACTGTAAGATAAAAACGGCTGTAACGCTTATTGGGAAGACCGAAGTACAAAATGTGGAAAACGACACGATCGTTCGTTCTGCAGGCAGTCTACACGTGATTATAATCAGGGCGTGAGGGCAGAGAATCGGATTTGCCTCACCCTCGCGAGAGTCCGTTGGGACGTCCACGTCGTCGCTCGGCCACCGTGTATTGCGCGTGCAAGGAAGAGAGAGAATTTTTGGAAAAGTTCGCGGATGGGGTGAGAGCGAGAACGTGAAATTTGTAGGATCAAAGACGAGGTGACGGTGGCTGTCTACCTCTGGGCGCGTATTGACATATTAGCCGGAAATCTAAATCGACAGCGAGCACGAGGCAATACGGAGGCTTGCCCAAGAGTTCTGATCCTTTTATCGTACATTGGGGATCGACGAGACGTTTCTCCTCACTCGTACACAAAATATAATACGATGTGTCCGTTAGGTGCAATCCGCGAAGCATAGACACGCGGATAAACGAACAACGCGACAGGCCTGTTTCTTGCAATCGAATAAAATATTGTGCTATTCTTAATAGAGGTGTGCTCGTTTTGTAGGACTTGAAACCACGAGAAGCCACTTTTTACGGTGAACTTACCTGAATTCGACAATGTCCCGTTGAAATCCGAACGCGAAGGGATTGGCGATCGTCTGGATGTTCGGATTCATGTGAGACCCTGAAACTCGGAGGGTAGTTTCGTCTCCTTGGCAACCGGAGGAGACATTGGGTGTTCGTGTCTAAACAGAGGTCAGGACCGCGTTATGTCAATATTACACGGCTGTGTATTTGGAAGGAGGAACAGGGCTGCGATTAACGCCCTCTGTATTTCAGTCTGGAAGAATTTTTTCTTTTACCGATCGTCGGCAAGAGTTTACCAGGCGTTGGTAATGTCGGTAGGAGCATTAATTTATTACCGACAGTTGCTAAGCATGTCAGAGTAGTGAAATTAGACGGGTGAACTTTAAACGCGTCGAAGAAGCATTCGTTGATGTTATCATACGAACATGATACTTACCAACTGTCGGTAATATAGTTTACTCCTAATGCCGGTGCTGGATTTCTATTCACCCGGTAAATGAATACCTGTAGGCGAGGAAAAAATATGCCGATTTTCATAATTTTTTTACAAGGAAAGATTTCTTCAGCATTTTTTAAACACGGGAGGCTTTACTACTCTTGGCTGTTAGATGGTATTTTTTTTATGAATCTTTTTAAATGGCGGTGATATGGCATAGTCTTCTAAACTGCATTTTTAAAACTGACGTGGCGTATAGCTTAAAATCTAATAGACCGATTCTTATGAAATTTTGTATAAATCCTTCTAACCTTATTGTCTATAACATAACTCGAATTGTTTTTGAAATTTAAAAAACTATTTTTATTCCTAAATGCAGCCATTTTTTCGGAAAATTCAATTTGTTTGTTTTACAGCGTAGCATTTCGTCAATTTCCTACATTTCTCACTTTTTCTTGGTTCGTATTCTGCGTATGAGTGTCAATAAAAGAAAAAACTTGGTTGATTTTTTTAATCCGATTAATCGTGCCGACGCTACGTGTCACGCTGTCTGATAACACCAACCCGTTTGGAATACTGTGCCATACCTCCACTATTTTTTAAGATGATTATTTTTTCAATACCATGGAATAGCCAAAAGCCGTAATAAAACATAACCTAAGTCTCAAAAATAGTCAAGAAATCTTTTGGTTCCTCGCCTAAAGGCATCTCCCCCCTTAAATGCATAATTAAAAAAGTATTTCCTAATAGACAATAATACGATAGCATTAACAAAGTATTTTTGAAGCGCGCCTTCGAAAGGATTTTTCCTTTCGAAGATTGTCGATTTTTCAGCTAAATAAAAATCACCGAGTATTACGGTTTTACAATATTTATTGGAATAAATCAGGAGTCTGAATTGTCTTATCTGTGATCTTTGCTGGACACCTTATACGAGGAGATAATTTTTAAACATTGCTGTTTTTTGTTTAAATAACAAGACCATAATCACGAGAAAATATCAATTATCCAGCACGTACACTATGTTTACATTGCCGTCGAAAATTCGACAGGTGGGGCGGAGTCAGAGGAGATATATTTTTGACAGATGATATCTCATGTCTCAGTTTCGAACGAACGCAGCGCGATTTAAGGCTGCTATTATCGATCTCTCTCTTTCATTGCTGTAAACTGATTTTTTGTTCACTTGGTCCGTGACAAATTTTGATATAATATCGGTGCTGAAGAACAATATGATTACGCGCATTTTACAAAAATGGAGTGCATGGAACGGAACAATTTCCGAGCCAACGAATTTTCTCTTATTTGTCCTTTCAAACGTAGTCTTTTGGTCGTTACTGCGATGGTGGCGAACGAAGAGACAATATTGGAAGTATTTTGAGAAAATACCTGGACCTCTGGGCTTACCGTTAGTCGGTAACATGATCGAGCTGAACGTTGATCATGACGGTAAGTTTAGTTTTTGTACATCGCTTTCTTGCTCGTTTATTTCGAATGACAAAATCAATAACTTATTAACAAATAATTAATACGTTATACAATAATCAAGAATTTCGTTGACATGAGCTTGCGTAAATGCAATGCATAGATGGTAATAATAATAATATCTTGCACGAATAAAAATCAAAATAACACCTTATTCGTACAAATAATACCTATGAAAAATACATTTATTAATAGAATTGATACATATGAACAACATTAATGTGTGATCTATTATTAATAAATATGAATAACAATTGTATATCGCATAAGAATCGTAGAAACAATGATCATCCGGAATAAAATATAAATTGACAAATTTTATGTGCATTGAGAGAAATACACAGAAACATTGTCAAAAAGGATTTTTTAAAGTGTGATTGAGTTTGCATGGACGCAATGCTATTAAAAAGAATTGATAATGATAATGATAAAAATGATAAACACTGGAGCGATAAAGTCTACGTAGAGTTTTCAGTGTGTCAAATTACTTCAAAATATTGCAAAAAAATGTACGAATACTCTTGAATCCAAAAGTTATTATATTTGTTGCTATAGGTTGCAAATAATTTCCAGGAATTTTGGAGTGAAATTATGAAATTGAAGCTGGCAATTGGAATGCAACGAAAATGAATTCTTTTCAATTTTTTCATTTTTCGCTCGTTTCAAGCTGTGAAAGTCACTACAGCGTTTTTACGAATTCTTATTAAAGATTGAACTCAACTTAAAAAAAAATCCTTGAATAATGATAAAAGTAAAGGAATTTAAAAATGAGAAAAAATTCGTTCCATTCCAACGATGCAAGCTTCAACGTCTTGTGAAATTTCACTTGAGACGAAACCGTCTCAGTTCGACCGCACAGGGCTAAATATAAATATTATATCTTCCTTACTCTCCATGAATATCGATAACAATAATAGTATAACAAATGAAAATTTAACTACAAACAATAATATCTCCCCCTAATATGTGAAGATAACGATAAAGAAAGTAATAAACTATCAAATTTGAGTCACGAAAAATATGCACAAATATAATGCAGCGTCATAAATAACAATGTGATAAAATATCAAGAGCGTAACATAATGTAAAAAAAAGAAAAACTAAAAATATGTTTCCGCCCGGGATCGAACCGGGGACCTTCCGCGTGTTAGGCGGATGTGATAACCACTACACCACGGAAACCATTTGTGAAAGTATAGTATTGATATTGACATATATGTTTTCGGACATGCGCTCCGCGAAGAAAAAAATGTATACGATTTAAAAAAAACATCTTCATTGTTCTTGAATATTATATGAAAAAAAAACTCAAAATCACAGAAATTTCCTTTTTCCTTCCAAATGAATTTGTTTTTTTTACATTAATATAAATAAATATATTTTCTAAGGAATTGAGCAAAAATAAGTAAATTCCTTATAAACATTGTTATTTATATTCCAAGTTTTGTTCCCTTATTCAACGAATTCGGTTTTTTTCGATATTTTTTTGAATTATTTGCCTCACTTAAAATTTGCATTTTTCGAAAGCCATTCCACGTCTCCAAGCGCATATGACTCGAGAATTTTCGATTCGGTAAAGCGATTTAATATCGAGATTGCGTGCGACGTTTGTACCGTTAAAATATAATAATAAACAAACGTAGCGTATGTCACGTTTCGTTGCTGTTGGCCACAATTTGTCGGCGAACGTGTCGTATCATCTTCGTGCGTTGATAATTCACGTGTAGCGGACACTTTCCAGAACTTTACCAACGTATAGTCGGCTTGCGAATGCTCTGGGGATATCGCGAAGGAATAAACAAAGCCTGGGGCGGCTGGACACCTTATGTATTTTTGAGTAAAGCACGTACAGTAGAGGTCGTACTCAACAACAGTCGCCACGTCGATAAAAGTTCGGATTACAATTTTCTTCATCCGTGGCTGGGCACAGGACTTCTCACTTCTTCCGGTAAGCAGCGTGTAAAAAAAAAGTACAAACTAGAAACTGGCACGTTGCTTCCTCGATTTATTTCGCCCGTGTAGTTTTCCCGATGAACAAGCTGTTTTTTTTCAACGTTGGCTTCCTCAGAAAGTTTCGTGAGCGAAAAAAAATCGTCAAGAAACAATGTGTGAAGTTTGGATTGTTTAACGGGCTACATCTACCTAGGCGGGCCAAAAATTGCATTTTCCAAAAATATTTTTATCGGATAGTATAGGGTGGCTCAAAATGACGTGACATTTTAATTTTTTAATAACATGTATTATTTTTTTGAACAGTGCGAATATTTTGATTTTAATATGAGGTACAAACATTGAGGTTATGCGTGGAACACCGTATCCCATAAATGGCCACCTCCTCCCTGTTTGCAAACGTTCGCTCTTCTGACGAAATTTTTGATAACATTTTGGCATAATTTCGGATTAATTTCGTTAATGGTGAGTCCAATTACTTCCTTGAGGCCCGTTGTGGCAGGTTGCGCCATCTTGGTGAAAGAATATGTCTTCCAAGTCCATGCCGTTTATGCTTTATCGGATATTGTGTTCCACACATAACCTTCATGTTTGTACCTTATATTAAAATGAAAATATTCGTACTTTTCAAATAACTAATACGTTTTACAAATGAATTAGAATGTCTTATCATTTTGAGACACCTTTTATCACCTTTTAGCTATATTCCCTGACAATTTCATTGAAATATTCCCTGAAAATTTCATTGAAATATTCCCAACCCTTCATCATATGGGCCATTTTGTCTAGCACTCATATCTCACTTATTCAGAGAGGAAAAAATCTGAAAAAATTCTGGAATATTCTTTATTGATTCTACTTTGAGTTCTGATCATTTTTATAGACGTTGCATTTTTATTTTTTTAATAAATTGCTTAAATAAAACATAGCTTCAGAAAAAAGTAGTTTGACGAAAAAAATCGCCATTTTTTTCTATTCAACATTGAGCAAACATTTTTCTGCCTATTTGTAGTTGAAACTATACTTTTTTAAACAAAAAATATATGTATATTTATTTATAGTTGTACATTTATTATGTATATTTATTTATGTAAGTATATTTATTTCGACATCTGAAATTAGAATCTTTTTCGGGTATCAAAACTACTATAAAATAACCTTTTCGTGACTTTTTTCAAGGCTCTCAATATATTTATCCTAGTGTGAAATTTTTTTTTGTTTTTCATCAACCGTTTGCCAGAAAAAAAACTCGGTACTGGGAAATTTTTTTAGGGCCTCTACGTAGATGTAACCCTTTAAGTTTTTTTTTTCAGAATCCATATCGATGTATCCCCCCCCCCCCCCGTGAATATTATTTAAAAGTCAGCAAAAAAGTGTTTAAAAAACGTGTAAATTTCAACGCAAATCTGCATTCTCCCGCGTATGAACGATTTTTGGCAATTTCTACACAGGAAAGAAATGGCACAATCGCCGAAAAATTCTAACGCCAAGTTTTCACTTCAACATACTCGAAGATTTTCTCGATGTATTTGCCGAGCAGAGCGATATATTGGTCGATAGATTGGCAGCGGAGGCTGGTTGTGGCGCCTTCAATATTTTCCCTTACGTGACGCTATGCACTCTCGATATAATCTGCGGTAAGGATCACCATCGCAGTGTCCTCGTTTGCTACTTACAATACGGAAGAATCCCGAGACACGTATCCCATTAATACGATTATTATCTGTGTGTTCAGAAACGGCGATGGGAAGACCGATTCACGCACAGAAGCACAGCGACAGCGAATATGTACAAGCAGTTTACGAGTAAGTCGATATTTCGAAAAACAAAAAACCAAATTATTGTCGACTGTTCTTCCTCGCAACAAAGTCGCAAAATTCGGATACTCCGATATTGTTGTCCCGTAATATCGGCAATTCGTGAACAATTGAATTTTTTTTTTCACCGTGAACTTGTTTATTCCATTATAATGAGTGATATTCCGTCGGGGGAGGCTGACATTTTCCATTAACGCGTTACCCCCACTTGTAGCGCAAAAAAAAGGCCTTTTTCATGAATTTTTTAAAAGAAAACTACAAAACTTTTTTAATCGATCAATATACCATCTTAAAGAACACATCTTGAAGAACTTTCAGTAATTTTTTTATTGAAAAATATTACATTGTTTAGTGGCCAATGGCCGTCAATGAAATAATGTTTTTATATACACGGTTTGCGGTGACCAACATTGCGGAGAAGTGGATCATCTGAAAAAAAATGCGGATGGATTTAGTCAAATATAAGTATAAACTAGTCTTTAATCGAAGGATTTTAAAAAATATTCATTTTTCACAAAATGGCGGACAGTCAAAGCTAATGGTTCGATTTTAACGAAAAAAAACGGCCGTTTTTTGGCTATAAAACGGCCATTTTTTTCGAAAAAAAAAATCGAACGGTTAAAGACTACATTTTTATGTATTAAATAAACCTGCAAAATTTCAAGAAGATCGGTTCATTAGTGTTCGAGTAATCTTGGTCACCGACTTCAGAAATGCCATTTTGAGAAAAACGCGTTTAAAGTTTCAATTTCAGTATTTCAATTCACGGATTCTTCTCTTTCAATGCTCATATCTCAGTCAATTTTGTTCGGATCGACTTGAAATTTTCAGGACATATTCTCAGATACTTATACTTCAAAAAAATGCAATAAAAAAAATCGATTTTTTCAAAATCGCACGTGGGGGTAACCCCTTAATTGAAATTAACATTTTTCTTAACAAAACAGGATATGCCATTGCATTCAAGTGTACTTCCCGACTTGTAGAAAGCCAGAATTACATAACATGTGACTTTATTTTGACCTCAACGTAATTTCATTAAGGGACCACATCTACCTCGAGGCCCGAAAAAATCGCCAAATTCCGAATGTTTTTTGAGAAACGGTTATTTAAAAAGAAACGCGTTTCTTTGACACAAGCGCACACATTTTGAGAGCCCTAAAAAAAGTCCCAACAAAATACAGAAAAACGAGAACAACATGGCAGCCGGTAGATGATGAAATGTTTTTATCGCCATTTAAACGAATATCTTTAAGCAAAATCACTTTTTTAAATGCGTAAATCCCTCGACAGAATCGGCAACATAATTCACACGAGACAAGCTAATTTCTTCTATCGTTCGGACTTTCTGTTTCGCCTGACGTCCCTTTACCAAAAGCACCAAAAATGCGTCCAAGTTTTGCACAACTTTTCTTATAAGGTAAGTGCACAAGCTGGATTTCGTCAACGGAAAAATGCTAGCCACACGAGTCAGACGTTATAACGAAAATTGCATATTTGTTTTCGTCGTTGCGTAAGGTCATTGCTGAGAGACGAATGGAAATAGAAAGGGAACGAGCAAACTTGAACCACGACGGACGTAAGTATGCCATATGCCGTAACGGCGAACCAGAAACCAAATTACTTTGTTTGAATCACATTTCGCCTTCGCGTTCAACCGCAATGCGAATACACGAATGATTCTCCAGTTTCGGTTGCTAACATTTATGTCTGACGTTTTGCTGTGCGTTTTGTTGATTTCATTTAAATTCATTCGACCGGAATGAAAATTCCATTCGTTTAAACCATTTTTTACTGTTGAAAAAAAATACCAATTTCCTTTGCAGCTGATTCATTTTATATTGAATAATGAATAATAAATTATCGCCTAGCCTTTTGAACTGATGGTACAAATATAATTATACATGTATAAACTCAACTGAATATTAATATGTGTGCGTGTAGATGAATATGCATGCACGATAAATACACAAATTTCAATTTATATTTTCATTATTTGTATTAAGTCGAAAAACCAATTTGAGAGTACGTTTTTTTACTGATCATCGTGATTTTTTTGCCAAGGTATGAACGAACAGAATTTGTTCAAACTTTGGGAATATTTTATACGTATTATCCAACAAATATTTCAATTTTTACGAAGCATTTCCTCTGTAAATATAGAACATATAACTTGCCGCCCATCAAAGGTCGCCATCAGGCTTTTCATCGGAAATCAATACGGTTTGAAGATTACTTCAGAAACATTTTCCTTCTGTGTGAACCTAAATCTGACCAAAATATTGAAAATTGCATTTTTTAGAAGTGTTTAAACGCAAGGATATATTTCTTGCCATTATTTTATTACCTTCTTTGCTATAAAAAACATTCTTTAAACAATGATATAACCTCAAATTTCAGTTCAAATAGAGCGTAATAATGGAAAGACACTATATATCACTATAAAATTATAGGTTAGAAACATTCTGAGCTAGAGTGTACACAAAATGAAGAAAAGTCGTTTCGAGAATAACACGTCTGAAAAAATGACCGAAAACAAAAAATTTAAAGAAGTAATGTATTATTTATACTACTTTGGGAACATATATTCGAACAGTTTCACTGACAATTTATGGAATAAAAAAAATCGATTTTTTTTTGTCATCCACACTGGTTTCCCGCCTTAATTTAATATATAATATTATTATAAATTTAATTTCAATAGGAGTGGAATGTTTTTTATTCCTTGGATACCCTTTTAAGGGTGTTTAAATGTATATCCTTGACTTTTCGATTGCATATATTATTTTACAGTGGTTTACTTATATCTACCCTAGTTTCTCAAATTGACTGATGTAATCGTATAGTTGCTTTGCCGCTTGCATTTTTACTTTTCCTTCTATTCCCCAGTCAATTTCTAAGCTCCTGTTTATTTACTATTTCTTAGTTAAGTTTTCCTTTAATTTCCGTACACTCGTCAAATATGTCAAAAATGTTCAATCGCCTGCTTGAATTACGCTTACGATTGAATTAATTCAATTAACTCAATCAATTGATCGATTCTAATTTGAATTATCATATTACTTTAATCTTAAAATTTATTCGCGTGAATTCGATATTTGTCGAACGATGTATTTGTTTTCGGAACAATCGCATTTGCGCGAATGAGTAGAAGAAAAATCGTCGCAAGCACTGCGTGATTAAAATAGAAGATTTTTTCGTCAGAACTGACCGACGAGAGTACAGGAAAGAAAAGTCGTTTAGCATTTTTGGATCTTCTCATCGAAGCGTCGAAAGATGGTGTCTCACTGTCGAACGACGACATACGGGAGGAAGTTGACACCTTTATGTTCGAGGTAATTGAATGCACTTGCAGCGACTAAGTAACCATTAGACGTTCCAAAATAAGTTCTCAAATCATTTCGACGAAATAACAATAATGATGCACAGGGACACGACACAACGTCATCGGCAGTCTCTTGGACGCTATATCTACTCGGATGTCATCCGGAGTATCAGGTACGTGACAATAAAAATCGGATCACTCTCCTGTGTGGAGACTAACGAGCGTTTCGTCGCTTTTTTTTCCGCAGGAAATCATTTTCAATGAGCTGGACGAAATTTTCGAGGATGATCGCGATCGCCGTCCCACGATGAAAGATTTGAAGAACATGAAATACCTCGAGAAGTGCATCAAAGAAGCCCTTCGCCTGTACCCCAGTGTGCCGTTTATCGCACGAAGGATCTCCGAGGAATTAACGATAGGTCATTAACTTACTAAACAAAAAAGTCACATGGTTTTTTTTCTAAACAAAAAATTGCTGATTTTCATGATTTTTTTTTAAGGAAAGATTTATTCACCATTTTTGAGAATTAGGATAAGTTTTATTACTATTTTTGGCTGTTACGTGGTATTTTTTTTTATTAACCTTTAAAAGTGGCTGAGGTATGGCACGGTCTTTTCTTTCATTAACGCTCATACGCAGAATATGAACCAAAGAAAGTGAGAAATGTTGAAAATCGAAGAAATGGTACGCTTTGAAAGAAAAAGATTGAATTTCCCGAGCGAAAAATGGCTACATGCAATACAAAAAATTTCTTTCCTTTAAAAATCTTTTCTTTAAAAAGAAAATCATGAAAATCAGCATATTTTTTTCCTCGCCTAAAGATATCTCCCCCCTTAATATAAAAAATAGCTTTCGAATATCGATTTGGTAATGATGCGTAAAAAAAATTCCCGACCAAAGATGGTATTGATCGGGCATTTTGATGTTTCGACTTGAGTCATGTATATGGCTACCGGAATATTGAAATTTCACTTTCGGTATGAATCATTGATTGTTTTCTCATTTTATCGCAGTCCGCAATAACACCGAGCGCGTCTTTAATAATAAATTGCCAGCAGGTAGACACAAAGTGCCCGAAGGTACGACGGCCATTATAGCCGTGCCCGTATTGCATCGGGACCCCGAAGTTTTTCGGAACCCCGATAAGTTCGATCCCGAGCGATTTGCACCGGAAAACTCGACAGGCCGACATCCCTACGCTTATATACCCTTCAGCGCTGGACCGCGAAATTGCATCGGTGAATATTGCCCGTCTTTCAAGGTCGATTCGTTTGGAGAAAGAAAAAAAAGCAAATAAAAACATTGTCAATAATCGTCAATTGCAGGTCAAAAGTTTGCTATGATGGAGGAGAAAGCCATGATATCCGGAGTCCTTCGAAAGTACAAAATAGAAGCTGGCGAGCGTCGCGAGGACGTAGCGATCGCAGCGGAGCTCGTTATAAGAGCAATGAACGGCCTGAAACTGAAACTCACTCGGCGAAACTGATGTTTTTCGTACGCGAATGTTTTTCTTTCTTTGCGCCCCCCCCCCCCCCCCCCCCGTATCCTCGTGTCATCGTGCGTGAACTTGTGTTTATCGAAAAATGGTTGTGTATGTGAGACTCGGCGACTAACGTCTGCGGTGACGATATTGGCTTGCACACACCGCAAGAATTCTTCTCAATCGTATATTTTATCGTTCCTTTCACTACTGCTCTCGGCTAGCCAGTATCCGGCAGTCGCAATTAATGCACGAACATTTTCGAAACTAGATTTATTTTTGGAGCGACACGTTGAAGGAAGAATTCATTCACGACCGATTCAAATGCGTAATTAGAATCAATATTAAGTTAAGTTCAGGGGTTTTCCCACTCTAGACGCTACATAAGGCTATTTTCATGAATTTTTGATAGGTTTATATTGTAGATTTTGATATAAAACTTGTTACACTTAATAAATATACGGTCGAACCCCTTCGTCTATGAAAGGTTGTAGCAACGAGACTAATTCGAATCGCGCACGAAAAATTGAACAGCATGTTTGTAACCGTCTAGACTATCGGAAAACGCACAAAAAAAATCGATTTTTTGCTAATTTTACACTGTGATGATCCTTCACGTATGCCAGCAACGAACTGTTCAGCTAAGCGTTCATTTTCGGTATTACGCAGAGTTGAAAGCTAACTAAGATCGACCTATCGCGAGAGCGCCTCGATGCTCTTGCTTTCTTGTGTATCGAAGCGGAAGTAACAAGGAACGTCAAGTTCAACACGCTTACACTAGAATTCGCGCGGTCGAAATCTCGTAGAGGTTATTTCGGTTAAATGATTGTAGAAATAAACCATTTTTACCAGATTGTTTTATTATTATTCGTCGCATGCTCCCTTACTTGTATTTCGCTGTGATTACGTCTCTTGGCTAACGAGTAAAGGCGGGAGGAAGGAGAGGGGCGGCGAAAAAAAATGTTATCCGGGGGCGCCACAGACCGTAATTCGGCCCTGCTGCTGGGTATCATTTTTAGCCAAGTACGCAAAATGAGAGTCGATTGTACGATATAAATCGCACACTAAATGAATTTGAAAAACGATGTTTTTTTTAATTGTCTACGAGAATGATTAATTCGTGCAAAAAACGATAGAAATATTGTGTTCATCGACTTTTTTAGGGCAGTTTGTATGAAAAAGTTTTTCATACTTGATTGGTCGTTGTGAGCTGAATTTCAAATTCATCCTGAAGTAGTCCGAGCTAAAAACATATTGCCTCTGTAGGAGCGAATTATTCCTCCCGTTCTTGCGCATAGTCGGCTATGAATAATTATCCAAACATGATTTGAGCACGTTTACGCATTGTACTTTGGGATGAAAACGTAGGCGAGAAACATTTGTACAAATAACACATATGTAAATTATCTTCGGGAATAGCGACGTTTGTTTCTCTTTTTCGTGCTCCGCAGTCGTCGTCACGTAACAATAAATAAAGCTTTTCCCTTTATCGTCACTGCTGAAGATTCGAAACGTTGGTCGCATCTTTAGTGCGGCGTACCGCCGCAAGAATGCACAAGCGTCGCAAGGCGCTCTTACGCTAGACGATATCACTTTTAACATTGAATTTTCCATATCCGTCGCTCGGTCCATCCAATTTTATTTAAGAGGCTACGTTTACCTAGGCGTTCGAAAAAAATGGCCAAAGTCCGAAAACAATTCTGGGAAATGATTGGCGAAAAAGAAACGCCTTTTTTCAATACAAAGGTTGAGAGCTTTAAAAAATCACAAAAAATACAGAAAAACAATAAAAGCATGACTGCCGGCAGATGATGCAATTTTTTCGCGACGTTCGGGGGTGGATCCTCTCCAGATCAAACGGTCTATCCAAAATCTAAAAACCCAACGGGTTATTCAAGTTAACAATAAATACGAGTCATTGACGATCGTCGATTTTCAAAATAATTTTTTTAAACAACATGGCGATGAATTTAACCTTGAGCTTACAACATCTTGTGTTTTGTGCCTCTATTATCAAAGATAGGGGATTGGACGTCACATAACTTTATACGTATTTTATTATTCCAAACAACTTTTGTTTGAAACATCTTTCGATCGGGCTACTAATTATCGAGATATGGCGATTTTTAAGTTTTCAACCCCTATTTCTTAGGGTTGAGGCGAATTGAGAGGTAAAGTTTGATTGGAATTAGTTTCAGTATGCAAGCATCTATCTTCAGTCAAAAATTCATATTCTACGCTAAAAAGTGCTGGGTGTTCGTCTCTTTTACTGGACTATAACGCCGTATGTTGCGATCGAGGTTAAGTGTGAACCGTCCTCGAATACTTGACGCGAGAAAGTTCGAGTCACGTGACGCCATTTGAGAGTTCCGATTGGCCGTTGGGGGACGGCTGACGACGAGTGTAAATCGCGTATGCTGCATTCGTTATGATCGCTATGATGCACACAGAGCCCCAAGTGAGACCGCTCAGAGTGTGATTGAGCGAATGACAGTCAGTGCCTGATCACTCACGCTTTGAGAACGCGGTCCTCCTTTTACTGTGAACTTCGTCATCGTTCTACGTCACGGTTGGCGTGCTAACGCCTTGAAAAAAAAACACTTTTTTTAAAAACAAGGAAATTAAGAATATTTCAAGTTCAACGAGTACAAAACTGCGCGCGTAGACACAAGGAGAGCGAGTCGAAAAGCCCATCCGCGTGGCTTCACGAGAAACGTGAACAATGAGGGAGGTATTGTTCGCGCTTTGCGCTATTCTCGCTGGTGAGTAAAATTCTCATTATTATTATCGTCACGAGCTTCCGATATTTGACGCGTGTGATGTTCGACAATTTTCTTTGTGTCGCGGGGCGCCCTTTCGACTCGGGGAATTCGTCGCCTCGTACAGCGACGTACAATTCTCCGTTAGACGCCACATTTTCGTTCGCAATCCAACTCACGCGTACATATGTATTCACGTACATGTATATACGACGAAACTGCGTCGAAATTCAATAAAGACGTGACGCATCCAATTTCTTCCCAATTTTATGTCCAGTCGCAAATTATACGTCTCAGGTTTGTCTTTTTTTTCGTTCCCTTTGTTCCCGAGGTGATTCGTGACGGTCATGACGCGGATGACGGTCAATTTACATTTTTTTTTTCGTTTTCCTAGAATTTGTCAGGTTTGAGTGCGACATTCCTGGATCGCTGGTAGTCATGACGTTACCGTTATTTGTCCCCCCCTGTGCCTCTAGGTCGGATGAGACTCGACCGGTCAATTTGTGGGCAATCAACGGTTTACCCGGTAGATGTCCCCTTAAGGCCAAACAAGTTTAGTCACTGAATATCCTGTTTTCACGTTTTCCTAGAAACAATTCCACTCGGCTGCGAATTCTAGATTTTCTCTTCTTTTTAATACGGTTTTCAGCCTGCCTCGACCAGGATTGGTTTGCTGTTTCACTTTGAATACATTCTTCTAAACGTGCCTTTTTTGCTCCGAGCTTCCGTGTCGTTGGACACTACACGAATCCTGCAACAGACCCTGTAGCCTTCTGCCTCGCGAAGACGCATGTTGAAAAAACAGTCGTTGGCTTCCATTCCTAGCATGCTCATCTGTGTTATCATTTACGGTTGCAAACGGCGCTCTTGTACAACTATACAGACATTTGTGAGGAAAGAAGATTGTCCGGCTTGGCTATGCACAGGGCGACGATGCCTACGCGAGACACGACTACGGGCCGTTTCGATGAGGAAGATGAACCTTGCTCTCCGTGTGGATACAAAGAAAAAAAAAACGAAAAACAAAAACTAATCTTATCGCTCCCTCTTCGTGGCTCCCTGTTGCTTCACGAGTAATGTAATTCGAGAGATTTCTGATGAGTAATCATCTGCCTGCGAGTTGAGAATTGCTGTTGATACAACCTCCGACTAACTAAGCGAATTCATTGCTAGGAGAATTATTTGTTTGAGGACTGGGGAGCTCAACTTGGGCTCCACTTTTCGAAAAGATTTTCGGCCCTTTGCCGTTTTTTAATACCTCTTTTATACGAAAGGCACAGAGTTGCGGAGATTTGCTGCAAAACCGGTTTTGGACATGACAAATTTATGATGCCGCAGACTTTATATATATATATTTTTATTTATTTTTTTCTAAGGTACACGGTGCTTGCGTTTGATACCTATTACCTCAGACTTTATAATTGAATGTATTAACGAAGTTGAAGCTTGCATGGAATGCAACAAAAATTAATTCTTTTTAGTTACTGAGATTTTTTTTTGCCGCTTTAGGCCTCTACAATCCCGCGAACGTTTCTACGTTTTCTATGTAGAGAAATTTACAATCTAAATGTGCAAAAAAGCCTTTGAATAATGATAAGAATGAAGAAAAAAAATCGTTGCATTTCAGCGATGCAAGCTTCGTCATATCCATTGGCGCTACCGTATACAATATTTCCAAAAGTGACACTGCACGAGTATACGGAGGTGCGACCTTGTCTTTGAAGAATCAAAATCATTGCCAAAAATTCATTGCAATTGTGGGCTTAATGGTTTTTGTATCGCAGCTGTGTTGGAGTATTTTCACGAGACTTTGAAGTTTGTTTGGGTTTGCATAGTTAAGAAGCAATGATCTTTTTTCCATTCGATATTTCTGTATTTTTGCATCATCCAAAGCCTTGTTTTTAACTAATTTGAGGGCGTGAATTTCTAGTAAGGCTACGTAAGAAGTGTGTATCTTGGTATGAATCGAGCAGAAGAAAATTTGAGCATCCGAAGAGAATGAATCTCCGGTGCCTTCCGACGATGCAAACTTCAGCATCGTTTTTCCGCACAATGAGCTTTCGTAGCGACTACCCAAAGCTGGAAAACTTACAAACCTTGACAACCTATTACGTTTATCTCCATTAAACCTTAATCTCATTTATTTGAACGCGTTAGTGCTTAAACAAACAAGATTGAAGCTTGGATCGTTGGAATGCAATGAAAATAAATTTTGAAACATCCTTTCGCAGATTTAAGCCACAACAATCGCTTGAATATTTTTAAAATGCTCATTCAGCTATCTACAACCTAAATCTGCAAAAACGATCCTGTACAATAATAAAAACAAAGGAATAAAAATAGAAAAGAGAATTTTCGTTGCATCCCAATGATGAAAACATCAACATCGTTTGAATCAATCAAACCTAACTTTACCCGACAGTGGTACTGATGAAAATACATGATAGTTGCGCAAAGACCTGATCTTCTGCGTCTGAATATCGGAGTGTCGGCAACTCCGACTAAGGTGGGATTGAAAATTGCGTCGTTCGATTGTGATGAAAGCTTCCTTTTTTTCAACGCTGAAATTTCTTTCGGCGAATCTTAGCCAGGCAAAATTCTCAACCACTCTTCGGAATGCTGATTTTGAAATCTAGAACGTAAACCCTCAACAAGTTTCCATATAATAATAAAAATAAGTAAATAAAAATATAGAAAAGAATTTTCCTGGCATTCCAGTGATGCAAACTTCAACAGTAGGCAATGAAGATTAAAGCGAATCCTGAAAACTTCAACCGTATTTGCACGTTTCATTTTCAGTTACTTCGGCCAGATACGTAATCGATTCGGAACATCATGCTCCTCACTTGTTGGGATCGAAGGAGTGCACGTGGGGCCCGTCCTTTTGGTGCCAGAACATAACGTAAGAATTGTTGTACTTCTATCGAAAATTACTTATCAATAAATACGTTTTTTTTATCAATAATAAAATTACTTATCACATTTATAGAGAATCTTCTACCCTGCAGAGACATTTAGTTTATTTATTTTAAAATCGCTTTATTTTCATAGTTCCGGCTAAGTGTATGATATGTAGTTACAAAGATCCCTGTCAAAAAAGGTCATCGTGAAAATTTGAGACAAAAATACTGAAAATTACAAATGGACGAGTGTTTGCACGAAAAAAGAGTGAAAAAAGCGAAAGTGTTAAGGGATCATCACAGTGTTACGGTTCGAATAATAGCTGACTTTCGCGACTCTTTTTTCGATGGTTAACATACGCTAATCAGTCTGACCTTTTTTTATGTCAAATCAAAACACTCATGAAGAACAGAAAATATTTAGATTTAGATTTCAAAATATTGAGATTTCAAAAGAAAGCGAGATTTTAAAAATATTTAAAAAATGTTAACATTTAGAATTTGATTTGTTATTTATTATTAATTAATTTATATTATTTAAAATAATAAAAAATTTTAAAATATTTCGATTTCAAAAGAAAGCGCTTTCCATAGCGAGACAAAGAATGGCGTGAAGAATGTTGCATCCAAATTTGAGGATAGCTTGAAAACTCTTCCGGCGAGAGTCCACATCGTTTTAAAAAACATCTCGAGAAAAACGCGTTAAAAGTTTTTAGTGGGGAATTTTCATATAAATTGTCTACTTACGATCAATCGGCGATGCGATGTCGATGTTTATAACCGTGTATACCATCGGATAACTCAAAGACGAAAAAATCAATATTTCGAAACCTTCACACCGATGATCCCTTGATAATTCCGTTTCGAGTGCTCGGCCGTCACTGCAGGACGTTATCGTGAAAACTTCTTAAAATTGGACAGAAATGCAGCGAAATGCCGAAGCACGCAGCACTGCATCAAGAAAGTTTGGGAGAGCATGAAGGTGGAAAACGATACGGACAGCGTTTGCGCGATTTGCAAGGACATGGTACGCCAGGCCCGTGACCAATTGGAGAGTAATCAGACGCAGGAAGACCTGAAGGCCGTCTTCGAGGGAAGTTGCGCACTGATGCAGGTCAAGCCGATCGTTCGGGAATGCGACAGGCTCGTGGACGAGTTCGTTCCGGAGCTCGTTGAGACTCTAGCCTCGCAGATGGAGCCGTCGGTCGTGTGCTCGGTTGCTGGTCTCTGCAATTCGGCTCGGATAGATCGCCTGATCAAGGAACACCATGAACTTCTGCGCGAGGTAAATACTTCTACGTCTCGTAAAAAGTTCACGCAATGGAAGTAGGAGCAAGATGAAAACGCTAAAGTCATGTTCAAATATAACAAATCCTTATGAATCAGTAAACTTCAATTATTCTTTTAAACTAATCAACATTTATAAATCTTTTAATTTTGGAAACAAAAAATCAGTCCCTGTTTGTTAGCATACAATATATATATTTTTAATTAAACCTTTATTTTTCCCATCTTACCTCATATGCGAGGCAAGATGAAACAGCACTGGCATTAATCTATCCCATGTTAGGTTTTTTCCACCCATCCGACTAAACCCATTACAGTGAAACGTCGTTCATACGTTTCTCAATCATACGTCAAATTTCTCTAGCCTCGGCAGATTCCGTTCGTAAAGATAGTACATTGACTTCTACGCTATTCTCATTTGTACCTGTGAGGCTGAAGTTTGCATTGTTGTAGGGCAACGAAAATGAATGTTTCTGAATTCCTTCAATTTCTTTTGGTGAATTAGGCCTGAATAATCTTTCAACCAATTTTTAAGATATTCGTTTAGCGATCTACAATATAAATCTATGAAAAAAGATCTTCTGTATTAATAAAAATATAGAAAATAAAATGTGAAGAAAAACGTTCGTTGCGTTCCAACGATGCAAACTTCAACACCATTTGTACCTCATTTTCGATGTAGGGCTTGCAAAACGTATAACTGAAGTTTTCACTGTATATGGGATGATTTCACGATTGATTCAACACATTGGCGCCATTCTCTTATGTTTTTGTCTGGTCTCTCAGAATTCCGGCAAACCAGCTCCATCGTTGGAGCACGATGAGGTCGAGCCCGACGAATGTTCGAAGTGTTACACGATCGCTTCCCACATGGAGGGTAAATTGAATGCAGCGTCGCGGGATCAGGTACTGGATTCAATGCTGACAATGTGTAGCCACATGAGCACCTTCTCCGACGCCTGCGGATCGATCGTTATCGAATATTTCGAGACCATTTATTCTCACCTCCGAGAGAACTTCCGAGCCAAGAACATCTGCCATCTGTCGGGCCAGTGCAGCGGAAAATTCCACAAACACGAAAACTCCACCAAGGTACGAACGACTGCTGAAAAAAACGAAGAATGAGTGTATAAAATCTGTCAGGACGTTGAATAAGGTCTCGCTGTTTTGCAACAGATGACGTTACCAAAACTGCGTGCGTGCAGTTTAAGGGGTAACACCGCTGTGAACGTTTAAAATTAAGCGATTTTTTTTTTTGGTGGAAGGACAAGAGGATAATAATATTCAAGATTGTTGCTAGCCATATCTTCGAGTGAAAAACAAAAATCATGTCAAAAAATTATACAAAATGGCGACGCTGGAGTTATTCTCGCGAGCATTTGGATTTTGAGACGCTCTGCAAATTTGAACGGGGACTTTCTTTTTTATTCTATCAATTTACACGAGTATGGCTAAAGAAATACGTCGGGGATTTTGAAAATATTTACTTTTGTGTAATTGGGAAGCCTTTAAAGTGAAAACTCAATTTTCGACAGAAAAAAGACAATCATTTGTTAATAAATCATAATCATTTGTTAATGACAATAATTTGGTAATGACGATGTGATAGTTAACTCATGGAAAATCCCGTACGAATTCCTCTTCGGAATGTTATTTTAAAGATGTGATTAATTCTTTAGATAAGTGACTTTTCCGAAAAGTCAAATTGGGTTGACCCAAAAATTTGAGCACATCTTGGTAATTCTTTAGTTAAGTGGCTTAGACTTCATTCATTCTTCACTTACACTTCAAAGTCACTCATCTGAAGAATTAGATCAGAGTTCAACCCGAACAAACTAATTTTTTGGAAAAGTCACTTATCTAAAGAATAAGCAAGAAGCGCTTAAAATTCGGAGTGGATATAATGAAAATTAATGGAATTATACTGCGTGCCGTTTTGAAAAATTATTTGACATTGGTCGACGCCACTGTCACTGCAGACCTACACGGGTCTGCGGGCCTTTCTTTTTACAGGCACCAAATTTTTTTCCCATTATTCTAGATGGTCCAAAGCATCTCTTAAGCCGCTACAACAAAATCAATTTTTTAAAAATTCTACAGTAGTGCTACCCCTTAAGATGGTAACGCATCGATAAAAAAAGTACTATAAGCAGTGCAAACAACTTTTTTTTTCACAGTGTTGAACATGTCAAATTTCGTGGTGAAAAAATAATAGTTGCGGGGAATTTTTCCTCCACTACTTTATTGAAAAGAAATTCTCCAGCTGAAACACACAGAATTCTTGTTGACACTTATGCCGATCATGGAAGCAACATGCTGGGATTTCTTTAGACGCTTTAAAAATAATGATTTTGAGGTGTAGAACTGGTGGCATTACTTCATGAAGACTTCATGTCAGACGCTAGCTGAAATTGAAGATCAATTAGAATTTGATCACACAACAGTTTCGAAACGTTTGAAAGCATTAGGAATGATTTATTCAAACGAAAAGCATTCATTTTCACAAAAAAAAAAACAGCGATAACTTATTCAACATCCCAATGGATAGAAAAGTATCGATTTATCATGGATTTGCAATACCGCAGGATATTGATGTCGAAATCCGTCCATTGTCGAGCGTCGGAATGGTTGAGGTCAGCGACGAATTGCCTTGCAAACTGTGCGAACAGCTGGTCGGACATCTCCGCGACTTATTGGTTGCCAATACGACGGAAAACGAATTCGAGCACGTCCTCGAGGGCATGTGCAAGCAAACGAAATCATTCGCTCCTCAAGTACGTATTGAATGGAAAAACCGAGCGAAGCTCGGCTATCGCCATCGCATGCATCGGTGGAATGTTTTTTTAAATTTAAGTAGGTACGATCATTACTACGAATCCAAGCTCCGGATTTGAAATTTTTATATGATTTTAACGAATACTTTTTGCGCCTATTGCCAAAATTTGAGCTATTTTGACAGTTTAGTTTTTTCGCAATAAGACTGCAAAGTCGAGCACTTTGAGTTACCGAAGCACGTCGTCTTATGGAGACGGTCAACCGGAAGTGCGGTTATCGTGGTTTTTCTGCTCACGTATCCAATTAAACCCGTTGGAAAACTGAAATTCGAAAGATTAGATATAATAAATATTGTAAAAAATAAGAAAATCAATCTTCACCGTGTAGTTAAAGCACTACATTACAAGAAAGTTTCAATTTCCGGTTGAAAATTGTCAGAACGACGAAATAGCACCCACAGACTTAGCAACGTCGCGAGTGACAGCTGACGCGTTTGGCGAACATAACCCAGCTTTATTTTGAAATTAATTTGAATAGAAGCCGCCACAAAGTATGCAAACAACAATTTATGGAGTTTTATCGTTTATCACGTATCAATAATATGTATAATTATATTCTGCCTATCGTGTTAATTCCGTTGAGGTAATTCAAGCCTATTTTAATGGGCTTGAATTTGATTACGTTAATATTATTACGAAGATTACTACCGAGTCGTTGACAATCTAATTTTTCAGTTTTTATTTGTTCACGTGCAATAAATTCATCATTTACCACAACATTTGGCGCACTATAACCGATAATACGAATAATCAACGTAAGTAAACATCGATCAGAGCAGCTGTGGGTAAAATAAATTTAGACTCTTTTTTGACCCCGTGGAAGTGATCGTACCTCCTTACCAAATTTCTTTAGGCAAATTTGAGCTTCGAAAATCACGCGAACATTTATTAGGATACTTGGTTAGTGATCTAGAGTCTAAATATGCCAAATATGATTTTGGATAATAATGAAAGTAATAAATTGTACAGATTTTTCGTTGCATTCCAACGATGCAACATTTGTTCGATCAGATTGTTTGGAATTTTATTTACAAAAACATCAAATGATAAGCTTGTATCGAGATCATTTTTATCCTCATTATCGAGACTATAATTAATTAACGACTTTTTGTATATCAATTCAACATAGCAACAAGATTTAACGTCCTAGCACCGAGAGATTTGATCGTATTTATTTACAGTTATTATAACCCTTTAAAATCATTATTCGTGTACATGAGCAAAAACATTGATCGCAGTGTAAGTCCATCGTTGACGAGTACTATCCGGAAATTTACGAATACCTGGTGAACGGATTGAACAGCAACGGCGTCTGCGTGTTGGCAGGCATATGTCCTAGCCCCGGCAAAAAAGTTTACGTGAGTAGAATGTATTAATTATCGGCGGTTCATTGCGACAAAATGGACCATGGAAATCAAACTGTAATGACATTTGTTCAGAACGGACCGATCTGGCCTCTGCTCCCCGAGAAACCGCTGAAGACAGGAATGGAAATAATGAAGCAGCGAAAGAAGGTTGGTGAGCACGGCGGCGGAATACAACACGAGACGAAGCTAACCGAGGCTGACGAGATGCAGTTGCCGATCGAGAGATTCATGGGACCGTCCGTCATCATGGGAGCACCCCAGATGGACCTCAAAGGCCAAAAAACATGCGCATTCTGCGAGTATTTGTTGCACTACTTGCAACAGGTCATCACGAATCCAACCACAGAAGTACGTGGCGTTTTCATAGCTGTTAAGCATATGGACAACAGAGAAAACTCGCGGAATTTCTTTCCTCCTGAAATAATCCGGGACGTCAGGAAACTTTGAAAATTCTCTGGTATTTTTCCCGTATTTACTTGTCGCAAGAATTACGAAAAATGAAACCGACTTGAAAAAAAAAACTGAAAAGTATACAAATAAATATTTTCGTATATTTCTAATATTTATATTATTCTTTGTTATATACAAAAAAAGTTACGTCGGTGCCAAATATTGGAAACTTCAAAAGCCAACAACTAATTTACTCTAAAGCTCTATCCTTTTGCATTCGATTTGTCGATACACAACCTACAATTAATACTGTAAGTGTTTATATTTATTAACACCAACATAAAAATTTATGTTTATAGTAAAGAACAGGTTCTGTATTTAAGTTTTATATATTTTTTACTTTACACTGTTTAAATTATTTTTCGAATTTTTGTTTTATTTCAGTTCCATTTTAATATTTCACATTTCCATATATTTTATATTAGGAAATTATGTTCTTTAAATAAAGATTTTTTAAGATCAAATATATAGAAATGTAAAATATTAAATTAAAATGAAGAAAAAAAAACGAAATTCGAAAAATAATTTGAACACTGAAGTAAAAAAAGATAGAAGCAAATACAGAACCGGTTCGTGATTATCCTTGGGGTCGAATGACCCCAATTCCCTGAAATATCTGCAAAACCTGTGTGGAAAAGCTGGAAAAGTCGTGAAATTTCTGAGTCAATAATGCGCAACAACCATGGTTTCGTGGCAACATGAATGGACCGCGCAATCGAAATCACCCAGATCTACAATTAAATGTGACTGTTGTGCGGTTTTCTTTTCCAGGAGGAGGTGAAAGACGTTTTGGACAAAGTGTGCAAAAAATTGCCAGAGAGCGTGAGAGGCACATGTGACGAATTTATCAGCAGTTATGGCGATGCGCTAGTCGCTCTCATTGCGCAGGAAATTGATCCATCCGTCGTAAGTACATTTTCTTAAAATTTCGTCATATTTTCACTGCGCCGGAGAAATGATCAAGGAAAGTGGTTCATTCTTTAAAAAATACCAACGTCGAGTTCCAATTTGATCGTTCCATTCCTTTTTATTACTATTTTGACTCGGCTTTTACCGAGTCGAATTTGAAGGGACCATCGGGGTGTAACGGATCGAAAAATAGCTGATTTTCGCGTTTTTTTCTTCGTTGGTTGAAATAAGCTAGACTAATATTTTTCATGTCAAATCAAAGCACTCATGAAGAACAGAAAATAAATTTTCACCCGTTTATTTTCATTTTCACATTTTTTAACGGTTGAAAATGTCTTCGAAAAAATTTGTAAAAAGATTATTAATCAGTAGGAAAGCCGCTATCTTGCTATGAACGTTTTTTCTAATCATAATTGACAAAATGATGATGTTTTGAAAAAAAAGTATCGAACTTAGCTTATCTTTTCGACAGTTTTTCCATAAAAAAAATATGAATATTTAAGAAAAGCTTCCATAGGAAGATAAAGAATGGCGTGAAGAATGCTGTGTCAGAAATTGAGACGGATAAACCGTCTATACTATCGGATAATACGAGAGAAAAATCGATTTGTTGAAAATTTTACACTGTGCTGACCCCTTAGGGGCTAGAATTGATGTCTCGAAGCAAAGCTGAGGCATCGTCAAACGTAAGATCCTTTGCAGATGTGCCCGATGATGTACGCGTGTCCGTCTGACGAGTTTTTGAAAGCTTGGGGACAAATTCCCAAGGACATGACGATCAAGAGCGAAGTCGAGGACAAGCCGAGCTGCCCTCTTTGTCTGTTCGCTATCAGTCAATTGGACAACATCATTAAGGAGAACAAAACTGAGGTAATCAAATAAGAATCTTCAACGTGTTGCTGCCTTATGCCACGAAATGATTTTCTTTCATTTGTGCACGGTTCGGCTTCTCGTCGCCAACTAATTTTGACAGTAGGATCCATCGACGCTACGCGGATGAAATGATAAGGGGAGGAAACGGATTTCCAAGCGCGACCGGATTAAATTCATTTTTATTCCACCTGTTTCAGGCTAGCATCGAGAATGCGTTGGGAAAGTTGTGCACACATTTGCCAAATGATCTCCAAGTCGAGTGCAATGCCCTGGTGAAAGGATACAGCAGGGAGCTCGTTGAAATGTTGATAGCCGATCTAACGCCGCAGGAGGTTTGCGTGTACATAAAGCTCTGCAATCCCGATGACAATCCCGGACCGAAACATCTCACTCCGATTGGCAAACATCACGAAATACGTAAATACATAGAAATCGTTTTTATCCTACCAGGCAGGTAGCGCGTTTGAGCGGTTCCGAAATTTCACTTAAGGGCGGAAATCCCTTTACATGCCCGAAAATGAGTCATTTTTCGTGAATTTTTTTGAAGGTGATAAAATAATCGCATCATTTTTTAATTTTGACACTATCTTATTGAAACTTTCAAGTGTTAAAATGTTTATTTTATTTTTTAAACAAAACAAAATGGCGGCGTCACGAGGTATTAGGCGTCTTTTGAAAAAGTGCTCATGTTATAAAAATTATTGATCGATCTGGCTAAAATGTTTCATTATATATAACAATTCTCTAATAATCCATTTATCATGAAAATGGTGGAGCTGTGATTAAAAAAGTAGTTTTTTTATTCTTTTTTTTTCAAAAACAATTCTCTTCTTAACGTTTGAAGCTTTTCGAATTTTGCTTTGAAACTGGAAAAATATTCTACATGTATAGTAGTTCTATCGTTGAGAGGAAAAAAATTAATCGATTTTTTTATCGCTGTAAACGTATATTCCGTCTTAATAGATACACTCATCGATACTTTCATGCCCCGCAGTGTCGAACGAGATTCCGAGTTACGCGACCGCGACTAAGCCCGTAGGAGACGACACGGAGTGCACCGTGTGCGAATTTATCATGAAGTACATCGACAAAGCGATAAGGAAGGAATCGACCAAGAACGAAATCGAAAAAATCGTTCACGGTGTATGCAATCATCTCCCGAACAAGATGTCAAAGAAGTGCAACGACTTCATCGACGAGTATGCCGATTTCGTGATCGAACTGCTCTCGCAGGAAGTTAGCCCCCAGGAAGTTTGCACGATCCTTGGCCTGTGCAAGGAAAACATGCAACGTTTGCACGGTATTGCCTTTTTTTTCTTCGTTTTTATCGTGGAATCGAAGGTATTGTGGGCAGCGAGGCCCGATAGGCTAAACCGACCAGTGAACGAACGAATAACGACATTATAGGACTCGGATGGACTGTAAAATGGAGATACAGTAGAACCTCGATTATCCGAACTAATTGGGACAGGACGTTGTTCGCATAATAAAAAAATCGGATAATCGAACATTTATCTCGGTTTGCCGGAGAAAATCAACTCATATAATATCAATAGTATCGAAAATTCTCTTCATTAATCCAACAACCCGCAATTCTTTATTTGATAGCAGTTGCCAATGAATAAAGTTTCAATTTTTATACCACCACTACTTATGCAATTAAATCATAATTGCGACTTAAAATAATGATCAATTTTTGGCTGTTTCATAGTAGTTGCGCGTTTCGTGTTCGCTAAGTCTCGAATGCGTCTTTAGAACAGCAGCTGTGTGGGACTATTTTCTGGTTGGGGTCCAAACCATTCCAGGGCCGTTTTGTCGTATATAGATACAATGTATATGTATATCTCATGTACAACGCCGCATATAGGCAATAATGTATTTTGATAAATCTCCAAGTGTTGGGAAACAGCTCTATTGGAGAAAAAAAGCGGATACCTTAGGGCGATACCTTAACTGAGAAAAAGAGACCATCATTGAGTTCGGATAAGGCGCCGAAGCGTTCGAATAATCGAGATTCTACTGTATCATCAAAACGAATTTTTCAGTGGCCATAGCTACCGCAAGATATGATTCTGATAGTGGAAGAACATATACGAATTGCGACAAATAATATTGAAGGAATTGATAAATAAATAGTAGTAGTAATGAATAGTAGTAGTGTAGACGAACGCCGTCCGGCAACGCGATTAATTTTCATTAAATGCTAGATTCGGAGATTAGCGTGTTGCACAATAATTATAATATTCTTTTAGGTATGAGTAGGATATTCGTTATCACGATTTCGTAGAAAATACACAAAGCTTTTTTGCATCACAATTCTCACAAAAACTACCAAACTTTGTTTCGACAGGGAAATAGAAAATTAAGTTTTGCCAAAAGGAAAAAAATACGAATGAATTGCTTTTATGGAAACGTTTAATGTCATTGTACATTGTCATATCTTAATCATTAATTAGCAATTGTCAGCAGATGAGCTAAATTTTTACTCTGCTTTGGGAATTATCAGAACAGAGCCTATATGTCCATTCACGGGAAAGAGGTTAGAATACAGCACCAGTGAATAAACATGTCTAATTCTGACCGATTATGACGAATTTATTCACAAATTCTGCAAAAAATAAACGATTATTTCTCAAGTAATGAAAGTAATACTTACCTTCAAAACTTGTAAAAACGATTGTTTTCGCGTTTTGAACATCTACTGTGTACAGCCGTATCGAAACTAAGTTGCGCGGTATGTAAAAAGCTGGTCCGGTCTCAAGATTGCTTGTCGTGAAGGAACCAAGCGATTTCACGCGAAGATAAGATTTTCACAGTGAAAACCTCCTTCGACTATCCGTTGCGAAGTACCTCAACGAAAAGCAATCGCAGTTCCGAATTTTTGTATTTCCAGACTCCGTAGCCGAGTGTGCTCTCTGTCAGGGCGTCATCGCGACGATCGACGATCTTCTGTCGAACCCCAAAGTGGACCAGGAGCTCGAGCAGGTTGTTTCTCAAGCCTGCCAGTACATAGCGCCCGCCAAACACGGCAAGGTGAACATTTGCCCTTTCTTCGCTCGGAATTCGCAGAAAAAAAAATTCATTCCGAAAGTGATGCGACGCGATTTGTGCTTTATGTCGGCAGTGCGTCATGATGATGGAGGTTTACGAGCAAAGTATCATCAACATTTTGCGCGAACACGGCGACCGAACGAAGACTTGTACTCGGCTAGCTTTGTGCTCGCCCGGCGATTATTTCGCAATGATGTCGCGACACAGAAGCATGGTCAATTCGCAGGATAGCCTCGTGTCCACCGAGAAAAAGCATCACGCCAAGACAATCTCCCGCTACTGATGCCTTGGCGAAGGATTCTCCACATTCGAATGTAATTATTCTCATGACGTTTTAAAAGAGAGACGACGGAAAACAAAAGCAGCAATGATCCCTATCGATATCGAACACTTTACTTTTCGTCGCGGTGATTGTGGACAAAACTGCGATGAATAATGCGCCATAACTACGATTCACACGCTATTTCGTTTTTTTTCTTCACAGATTCGAGCTAAATGCAAGAAGAACGCATGAAGAGCAAATTGCGCATCGTTCCTTCACGAATCGAGTAACCTCTTATCGAAAGAATTGCCGAAAAAAAAATTATCGTTTCGCAAGGAGAATAAGTAACTAGATTTTTCCAAACGCCGATCATTATAATATTCACTAACATGACAACGTTAATTATAATAAACACGATGTAGCCATATTAACCAGTTACATTATGATTCATCGTGATAGCGCTGCGATTTTATCGTTGCATCTTCCGTAGCAATGATTTGCCACGAAATTGTACAAGATGTTGCGCCGTTTGAGTGAAATCTACCAAATTGCTACGAGAATAAAAATGGTACGCGTACGATCCGTTCGGACACACGCGAGCAATTTACGGCAAGATCTTTTCTTTTTTTAGTTTAAAATTGTACGTAACCTGTGAAAAAGGAAAAATAAAGTTGCGACACTACGAAAAATGGTAGAGTTTTTCTGTACCACGCAATGAAACTTTACACGTGCATCGATCTATGTTAAAGTTTAACTTTTTTTTATTGAGCGGCTTGGCTAATGTGAAGAGCCGGAAATCAGCGTTTTTAAAACAAATTGAAGGGATAAGGTGATTGAAAAAATCGTTTGGACATTTATTTGTATGAACATTGATAAAGTTGTGCACCAAATTTCGTAAAAAAGGATTATTGATTCAAGAAGTTATAAACAATTTCATGAAAGACCTTTGAACGTGAGGGGCTTGGTTTTGGCCACTTGGTACTTGATTGGTACCCAGTTGATCTGAAACAAAAAGAGTTTCTTTTCTCAAAATATTGGCTAAGACTTGACGAAACTTTTTTGTTTTCATGTGTCAATCATAAATTTAAAAAAATACTTTTACCGCTTTTTCGAGATAAAATGACATTATTTTCGATAACTGATGAAGAAAAATGTTAAAAAAAAACGTTCGTCAGGATTAAACTACTTAAATTGTATCCCTCCGTCAAAATGTTACCCGTTTCATTCAGTTTAATGCACCCCTTTCCAATGTGGGGTGAGCGGAAGAAAAATGAAGGGATGAATCATCCCTTCATTTTTGTTTTTTTCCACATTGACTCATAGTGGATTTCTGATTCTTTAGCATGAGAATTTTTGTTTTTGTTTCACTGAAATCGTTTTACTGCTTGCGGGTGAAACGGCAAAATCAACCCTTAAGGGGGGAAATACATATACACGATGAAAAAGTAGCAAATTTTGTCTTTCTTTCTCTAAAGGAATATAACGTTTTACATTTATGGAACTGTGGGTACACTTGATTACGTAATACAATCGTTTAAATAAGGTTGTTCATTCGAACATTTTTTTCAAGATGGCGACGTCATGGCGTGGTCTTTCAAGGGTTTGGCGGCAGTTTTCCGTTTGTGGGAAATCCAACGACGTCAATATTAATCGGAAAAATATGAGCCAAAAATTTTTAGTATTTTAACATCCAAATACTAAATTTATACCTAAAAACATTTAGAAAGTTGAAAAAAAATTGTAAATGGGTCACTTAAGAAAAAAAAATAATCTCTTTACAAAATGTTCGTCTTTGTAATAAAAAAGTACTTTTCAAAAGTGATTGCCATAAACGAGTAGGTATAAGTTCAAGGTAATATTATTATTGAGTCGTGTGTACAATTTTAGCACGATCGGTCGACTTGTTTTGAAGTTGTTTCCCACAAGTTTAAAAATGGAGTTTTGAGAAAAACGCGTTTAAAGTTCGCGATGAGGTAAGTCACGCTCACAAGCAATATCTTCCGAATTAATTGCTACGAATTTCGCCAAGGCATTTTATCACCGTACCCTTGGGATGTTTAGTGAACATCTTGCGCAAAAAAAATATGCCCATACATGTATTTTCCTCCTCACTATTCTTCACTCTAACAATAAGGGGTGGTTGCACCCCTTCAGAAAGTTTCTTCGCCGAAAAAAAAACAAAAAGATATATTTAATAGTGCAAGGGGGAACTGGGGTGCTGGTCTAATGGTTAGCGTGCTTGCCTCTGAACCAGAACATCGGAAGGTCGCGGCTCCGAATCCCAGTCTCGTAGTCCCGGAGAAAAATAAATACGGGCGTGACGTAGCTCCAGTTCTACAAGGGTGTCGCGCGCAAGGACTGGTACGTGTGTGTGTTGCGTGCAGCCTGATAGCCTGTGATTTATCTCTTGACGAAACGCGACTAGCTCCGAACCCAGGGCCGGCTGTTATTGGTGGTATACAATGGGTAGAAAAAAGTATTTCTACACGTCGTCTTTTTCCAATTATCCGACGAAAAAAATTAAATGCTTTATTCAGATTCTGTGTTGGATAGCTTAACCTAAATATACATGGTTTACAAAAATCTTGGGAAAACACGAACAAACAAATTAAGCCAAATTAACAACAGTTTCGTGTGAGATTTGCAAATACTTGTTTTACCCACTGTAGGATTCCCGCAGTTTCCCCATCCTCGTGGCAGAAATGTTATAGCGAATGCGATACAGAGGGGGAAGTCGGCCTCGGCCGCAAGGAGGGGATGAGGAAGTGGAATATGGCGGGGAATGGAATGAGGGGGAAGATCGTACAATGGAATTTACGATCGTATTTAGGGCGGGAGGAGCGAGGGGGTTTCCGCACCTTTAGGTGCGGAAAAAATGTTGATTTTCATGATTTTTTTTAAAAGAAAGATTCTTCACCATTTTTTAACTTAGGGTATGTTTTCTTACTACTTTTGGCCGTTACATGGTATTTTTTTATGTACTAATCTTTTAAAATGGCGGAGGTATAGCACGGACTTTTGAAAGGGATGTTTAAAATCGATGGAACGTTACGCTTTGAAACCAAAAGATTGAATTTTCCGAAAAATAGCTATATTTCGAACTAAAACAGACTTTTTTGTTCAATTTTTCAAGAACATTTAGGATCATGTTTTAGGCAATTAGGTTAGAAGGATTTGAACCAAATATCATCGGAATCGGTCGATTAGTTTGTTAACTATATGTCATCCCAGATTTGAAAATGCAGTTTAGAAAATCGTACCATGTTTAAGGATTGAAAAAAATACCGTGTAACCGCCAAAAGTAATGATAAAGCATACCCTAAGTTTCAAAACTAGTGAAGAAATCTTTTTTTTCATCATGAAAATCAGCAAATTTTTTCCTCGACTAAAAGCATCTCCCGAATGCTCGACCATATACGTGGAGTTTTAACAAAATCGAAGGGCACCATTGCGACGTTCCTTCATAGATCAATCGCTATATCGCTTTCTCTCTCTGCTTTATCGACAGCCACGTGGCTCCGTAGTTCCAGTCAGCCAGATGACGCTGCACATGGACTATTCCAAGTCTAATAATCTTTCATCTTCGTTTCAATTGTTTTCCCTTCTCGAGGCAGTCTCACGACATCGCTTGAATAAATATGTCGTTCGATCGCGAGCGTTCAGATTCACGCGCAAAGTGCGAGTGAGATCGCGTGCTCGCGCTACGTCGGGTGGCACGAGCGTCGACGCGGTAGTGGGAGGGGGCAATAGGATCGAGGGCCGCGCGAGGTGCGACGATTCGCGTTGAAGCGTATCGTCTGCTACGGGGAGTCAGAGTGGACGTCGGGCTCTAGGCGGTGTGTGGCCTGGACATTCATCTCTCTGGCGGCTCTCCTCGCGGAGACGCGCGCCCAATTCACTCCAATCTCTCATCGTATGAACGAAACACCAGAACACAACTGCAAAAAAACTTTATCTCCGTCTCGCGTACACGCGTTCGCGTCAACGAGTTCGCCCGAACAATTTGGAAAAACTGAGTGAAAATATTCACAAGAAAAAAAAAAATCATTACAATCACGCGCGCCGTCGAGATTGCTCGGTGTGTGTCCGTGTGCGCGCGTTTACCGGGACGTCAATGCGAGCGCGATCATATCCGAAAAATTAACGCTCGCGTTCATCGCGAACTGTCAACAATCGGTGGGAGGCGCCGCGTTCCGGTCGAACCTCGAAATTTTTCTTCACACTCCGCGAGCACGAGAGACCAATTCGAAACTGCAATTTTTTCTTTCGTTGCTTTTTTCCTCACAATTCCAAGTTACAATCGACATATCACAATGTGTATGCGCCAGTGATAAAAACATCGTTCACATCGAAACACCCGAAAGACCGAGGTTTTCCTTTTTTTTCTTTCATTTTTGGCCCTTCCTTATCGTTTGTTTATTTGCCTTGTTGATTTTTCGTTCTTGTACATTTTCCGATTACTTTTGCTCCCGACGTGAAAAGGTCGTATCCGCCGCGAATCATGGCTAATAACAAAGCGGCTGGTAACACCGTTCAGACCAAGGCCGTAGAAGTGTCCCAGCAGGTCCAGGATGGAGAAAAGTTCGTCAAGTGGGACGAGGTCAGTATCCGAATAGACAGTCTCGTTTAGTTCTAACGATCTTATCGGCTCACCTTTGCAAACATACGATTTTATCTACCCGGCTCGGCCTTCGTCGACTCCCTATCTCGTATCGCGCCTATCTTCAAAGTTGCGCTTTCAGATTTTCATTCTCGTTCAACGTCCGCTCTTTTAGGCCACGCTGGATGCCAAAGGTCAGAGATGTATTAGTAGCGGTTTCCTGAAACCTCATGTTTATGGATCGCAGCTAACCTTTTGGGCCTTCGAAGAACTGCGGTTCGAGAACGAGCCGGAGCTAGGCTTTCTTATTATTTTTAGACAATTGTTGATGCGAAGCGAGCAAACGTTTATTGTTGATGCAGACCAATGGGTGCGTGGCTTTGAGAAATATACCCTGCCGACGGTCGTGGAGTTTGTTCAAACATCGAGCGGGAGAATTATTGCCTCGATCGTGGAGAAAAATGTGAAAGAATGTATTTTGAAGCAGCCGAGATATTTATGACTTATTTATTATTGTGAGGCATTAAGAAGTCTCAATTGGGAGAAAAGGTGACTCGAGAAATTGAAGTTTGCATGGTTGGGATGCAACAATGATTTTTTTCCTTTTATTTCTGTATTTTTATTATTGTCCAGAGGGTTTCCTTTTAAAGCGAATTGGAGCTGTAAATCTTCAATAAGAGTACGTAAAAACGTTAGAGTGTTTTTTATGGTCTCAAATGGCTAAAACAAATTTGAGCAACCAAGAAGAATGGATTTCTGTTGCTTTCCAATGATGTTGACTTGAACATCGTAAGAAAATTTCATTCATTTTCAGATGTAAATGTAAAGATAGAAAATATAATACTAAGTAGTGAAAATAAACATGACGGTGAAGTTCGCAGTGTTGGAATGCAATGGAAGTTAAATTTTTTTTCAATTACTCTATCTTTTTTGGCCTATCTGGGCTGTGAAAATTGCTCAAACGTTTCCGCATATTCTTATTAGCAGTTTACGACCTCGCGTATCAAAAAGACACTTTGATTAATGGTAAAAGTAAAGAAATAGAAAATATGGAGAAAAAATAGCGTTTCAGTCCAACTATGCAAACTCCAACGTCATAAATAACAGCACAGAATACACTTTTGTGTATTTGCCTTTGGAGCGTATGCTGAGAATGGCCTCAGGGAAATTTTACTGAGAAATTCTTCCTGCGACCGCATACTGGCCTGACAATAATTCGTCATTAAGGTCTAATGTCGCTATTTTTTAAAACTGATACATACACCGGGCGACCTGGTGTTCTGAATGGTGTTGAAGTTTGCATTGTTGGAACGCAAGGAAGATTTAATTTTATATTTTCAATTACTTTATTATCATACAAAATCATTTTATGCAGATTTGTATTGTGATTTGTTTTTTGTAGACAAACCCCATCAAAAGAAATTGAAGGCATTCGAAAATATAAATTTTTATCGGATCCTAACGATATCAATCTCGTGTGTAACGATCTAGCGAACAAATAAGTTAAAATGACACAATGAAACTTGATCACTCCGTGTTCAACTGATAAAATGTCTGGTTTTTCTCACGTATTTTTTAAGGAGGTCAGAGGATTAGCCACAATCCAAGGTTAAATTATATATATATATATATATATATATATTCATTATTGTCCAGACTATACCGAGTGTTGACAAATTTTTTGAATTTTTTTTACCACGAAACACCAGATATAAAAACTAGTTTAATGTATCTAATTTTACGTGCGGTTAGATAGTCGTCTAGCCCATTAACACAAACTAAACCTTTGTGAACGTTTAGAGAAAAATACCCCACATTGCCCATCGTAAACCATATATATTGAATACCGAACTGTCAAGGTTTGATGAAATTACCATTAATTATCGGTAATAATAAATAATTATTATAAATAAAATATATAAATACAATAAATAAAATAAATAATAATAAATAAAAAATAATCCCGTGACAAATATAAATAGGCATAATTAAAAATCGCATTTCTTTTCACAAGAACCATCTATAATTTTGTACTTTTTCAAGCTGATAGTAACACAAAAGTTTTTCTTATTTACGTAACAAAAATATAAAAATGCATAACTTTGCCCTTAGATAAGAAATTTTATGAAAAATCAGCATCTAGAAAATAACTCTATACCCCGTATGCACTTTTTTGAGGTCCATTGAAAAAAAATGTACAGAACCGTTGTATGACAACTGGATCGCTCCAGCCTTCTCAATTGAAAGAAAAACAAAGCGAGTTTTTTCATTCATAAAAATATTATCAACGAATTATTTGGTCTTGGGATATTGAAGTTTGCGTAGTTTGAACCCAATGTACGTTTCGTAGTCTAAATATTTCTTTGGCGAAACTCCAACACAAACATCGCTCAAACGCTTTTTACTGATCTTTCTTGGAGATCTGCAGCCCAAAAATCCACGCCAAAAGAAAATGGATAACGAAGACAACGAAATAAAAAATTGAACCAAATATTCGTTGCAGTCCAACAATGGAAACTTCAAAGTCGTCAAATATTTGTACTAAATCCGACAGATGTGTCATTCAATTTCTGCTGATAATTTCATTGTGCTTTTTCTATGATATTCAAGTTTGCATCGTTGGAATGGAAACGAAATTAATTTTTTTTGCGCCCATTTATTGGCTCACAGACTACGAAAATCACTCGAACGTTTTTTCGGATCCTTATCCTTGACCTTAGACCTTAGTCTACAAAAAAATTGAACAGTAACAAAAATAAAGAAATTTAAATAATTCAAAATCGTTGTGTTACAACGATGCGAACTTTAAGGCCATCTTTTTCTTTATGAATTAAAAAGTCTTCATTCAACAGAAAATAAGAGCAATATTCAGCATTTTACAAATGAATTTTCCAAACGAATTCCTGGAAAGAATTATGGAAATCGAATATTTTCATGACTTTGCACACAAATAACGAAAGAATTTCGCAATTTCGTACAAAGCTCGCGAAAGCGGAATTCTTCGATGATCGTTGTGAAATAAACAAGGGGACTGAAAAATGCACATAATTTTGATGAATTTGCGTTCCTTTTTTTTGCAGGACTCGGGTGTAGCGACCCCCGTCACGCTGAGGGTTGATAAATACGGTTTTTATCTACACTGGATAGATCAGAATAACGAAGTCGACATGCTCGACATAGCCATCATAAGGGACACGAGGACTGGGAAACATGCCAAAATACCAAAGGTATGCAGAACCGAGCATGGTGGAATCGTCACGCTGTTACGCATATGGAAAACCGGGAAAACTCGGGGAATTTCTTTCCTCCTGGAATAATCAGGAAAAAGTCAATGAATGTTCAAAATGCTCTGGAAATTTTACCAGAATTTACCTTTTCCAAGAAAAATGAAACCGAATCGAGAAAAGAAAAACTGAAAAGTGAAAATAAATATTTTCGTATATTTTTAATATTTATATTATTCTTCATTATATGCGAAAGAAGTTATGTCAGTGCCGAACGGTGAAAAGTTCAAAAACTAAAAACTAATTCACTCTAAAGCTTATTTGAATTCGATTTGTATATGCACAACCACACTTATTGTAGATAAGTGCAGTAGTAGTAAGAAGTTTTATGTGCATCGCCTTCTTAGCTTTTTACAAAGTTCTTACACCGTTTCAGTTCATCCTCTTACTTTCCATTAAGTACCACCGTTTTTCAATCAATCAAATCGAGTTCTATTTGGACAACTTTTCAAATCATTTTTTTCACAAAATGCTATTTTTTCTTATACATCCCCTTGTCACTAACATTTTGCTCTTTTTCTTAATTTAATCCTCCCCTCCATTTATTTCTCCTCCCCTCCATTTATTTCTCCTCCCCCTTTCTCCTTGCACATCTAACTGCACACTTCCTCTAGTTCCGTAAAATACTCGTATATCCTTTTTCGTATCTTCCCACCCAACATATTTACAATGTCTCCCTTTATCGCCATATCACCGTTCTCTTTTCCTACACTCTCTTTCTATTTCCCTAAAAAAAATTGCACACGCTTACATCTCCCCTCTCGGCAACCCTATTAATTTATCTTCTACTTCCATCTCATTCCTTTCTCCCTATATCCACCCTTCCATACAGGGTGAGGCACATAAAGTGTTACAGAGCAATGGCACTCAAACTATTGATCATATCGAAAAATGTTTCAGACAAAAGTTTCAGTGTTCGAGAAGGTCGTCATACTGGACCGACGTGTTTTTTTTCGGTGGAGGCGCTGAAGCCACGTCAAGGTCAACTCCACTTTTCAACATGCAACAATATATATATTTTTTTCGATGACATTATTGCCGATATTAATACGAATTCAGCGACCTACAATACAAGGTCATCGACAAAAAATACATGGTTTCATTTTAAAAAGTGGAGTTGACCTTGACGTAGCTTCAGCACCTCCACCGATAAAAAAAAATTAGGGTGGTCCAGTATGACGGCCTTCTCGAACACTGAAACTTTTGTCTGAAACATTTTTGGATATGATCAATAGTTTGAGTGCTATTGCCCTGTAACACTTTATGTGCCTCACCCTATGTTCGTTTTCGCCTCCTTAGATAACACCCCTCTGCCTTGTTCACACGTAATCAGGTGCTCCATTGTTTCTCTTTTTCGTTTACATATCCTACAAGTCCAGCCCACTTGCCCCTTCTTTCCATCCCTCCCTATAATTTCACACCTTATTCTCGCCCATGTTTCCTTATCCTTTGCTTTAATATCTTTTGCCGCCCAATACTTCCACGGTGCTTCGTCGTTTTCTATCATGGCATTGTATGCATTTTTGAATCTGTTCTTTTTCGCTCACTATGGTCTTTTTCTTTAGTTTTTCAATTCCTTGTCTATCAAATTCTTTATTATCTTAATTTTTTTAACTCTTTTATCATATCCATTATTACCTCAATTTATAGTTCCCTCGATATTTCCATATAGTCTTTTTCCCATTTCGAAGGCCTCCCGTTCGAGATTCCTCTCGTTCCCTTTCGCAAACAATTTTTGGCCATCCGTCACTTTCCATTCTTATGACTAATTTGACATACCTCAGCACTCATTCCCTAATTTTGGTCTCGAATGTTGGTCTTCCTAACTTTGGTGTCCACACGTGGCTGGGGCTTCTTCTGTTGATTTCCAACGCCATTTTGCAATGCCTATTTTGTACTGTCTCGAACTGAGTTATATTATCGAAGCCCCATATCATTTTTATTCATTGGCACCCACGTGAAAAATTCTGTTTATGATAATGAACCGGTTCTGTATTTGAGGAGCCGGCGAACAGACCCGGACTTTTCCTGGAATTACTTTTTTACAGGAGAGGTTAAAAACCAAAGTAACCAAGTGGAGATGAGTTAGAATTTTTAACCTTTGACATATGAAGGCTCTATCACAATGTAAGTCTGGACCTGGCTTTATTTTGATAAAAACACCAACTACCACGTGTTCATTTTTACTTCTATTTTGGACAAGTCCGATTTTGAATGAGAATGGTGGACATATCCGGTTATTAAATAAAACCTACTCTTTGAATTGAATATAAATTTGTTTTTTTTTATACATTTTTTAATCCTGCACGAATGCTTCCATGTTAGGCTCACAACAATCGCATTCAATGTCATCGTCGTCTTCGCTGTGGTCATTGTTGGTAATCTTTCATCCAGCCAACCATGAACAAGTCCGTTTCTGTTTGGAAAGGCAACTTTTAACAAATTTTGAGATGTTTAGAGCCGGATTTGCTGCAAAATACTTTTGGAGCTAATAAAGGTGTGCTTGAAGAACAGGAAAGCACAGATGATTTTTCAGATAAGTGACTTTTCGGAAAAATGAGCCTCAAATTATTTTGCTTGGCTTATTTCTCATTTATTAGGTTATAAATAGTAATATTCAGTCAGGGAAAGCTGAAATCCCCCCCCCCATAACATTTTATGGGGTTTTGAAGTTCACAGAAACACCTGATAAAATAGGGCATTTTTGAACATTTCGATGCATATATTCGGGATGGAGGGTGGGCGATTTTTAAAAGAAACCTTCCTGAATCCAAACAAACTCAAACCCCTCCGGCGTGGAGGTTTCAATACAAGAGTTTTTGAAAAATTCGAAATTATTGTTAACGATGTTCGGCTCGTAAAAAATGTGGAAAAATTTTTGCTACCCTTGACTGAATATCATTATTTATAACACAATAAATGAGAAAAAAAAGCCAAAAAAGTTTACTCATTTTTTCGGAAAAGTCATTTATCTAGAGAATAACAAAAAAAAAATTTGCCGTAATTTGGACAAGTGCGGTTTTGTTCACCAGCTACGCACGTACTTCTTTAAATTTTACAGTGTTTAAATTATTATTCGAATGTCAGTTTTGAAAATTTTCAGTTTGATATTTAACATTTTCATATATTTGATCTGAAAAAATTATTCGAATGTCAGTTTTGAAAGTTTTCATTTTTATATTTAACATTTTCATATATTTGATCTTAAAAAATTATTCGAATGTCTGTGCTGAAAATTTTCATTTTGATATTTAACACTTTCATATATTTGATCTTAAAAAATTATTCGAATGTCAGTTTTGAAAATTTCCATTTTGATATTTAACATTTTCATATATTTGATCTGAAAAAATTATTCGAATGTCAGTTTTGAAAATTTTCATTTTGATATTTAACATTTTCATATATTCGATCTTAAATAAATGACTTTCTTCATTTGACCCCAATATCCCTGGAATATTTGCAAAATCTGTGTGGAAGACTTGGAAAATTCAGAAAATTTCTGAGTTAATAATGCGTAACAACCTTCTTTAGGTATTACTTCCTTTCAATGCTTCCCCTCCAAAAAGAACGAAAGAAAAAGGATCAGATGATCCAAGGCTTCTCCCTATTTCTCTGGCTCTCAGCTCTGTAATCTTTACAGTGACACGCTGAGGCAATTGCAACATCTTTTTTTCCCTTTCGATGCATCGTCTATCATTGGCTTCTATTCAAGATCGGACGGTTCCCTATAATTCGCCTTTGCGTTTTATACACTCGTGACGCGCGTCTTCGGCCATTTAATAATTATTGACAAAATTATTAATAGAACATATTCACCTACTTCGCTTATAGATAGAGCTTGGCTCTTTATTAATATTATCTTCTTTTTTTTTATAAATACGATATGCGTTGTGTATATAGTGAACTTCCCCCTCTGGCTCGCGCACACGATGTGTAATAATCGCATGTACACGGAAGAAAAACGAATGGCTTTTTTTTTCTTTCGTTTCCTCATACCGTTAATGTTTCCCGATAAATCGATGCAAAACAAGTTTTCTAAGGTACATCCGACACGCTCTCATTGTGGACTTTGCGAAGTTTCAATATCTCGGAGTTTCTCGTATCCATTCAGAGTCCTTGCGGTCTCGTATTTTTAGAGACAATGCCACGTGTTACGGAATCTCGACGTTTACGACTACGTGTCCCGGCGCACAATGAAACTTTGGATTATGTGGAGCAGGCAGTTTGCTATTATACATATATATATGTATTTGGAAAAAAAAATTGAAACTACGACTTGAAATATCGCGTTATGTGAAGGATATTATTTTTTATTTTATTTTATTTTATTTTATCTTATTTTATCTTATTTTATTTTATTTTATTTTATTTTGTTTTATTTTATTTTATGTTATTTCATTTTATTTTGTATTGAAAGGTCGTGTCGTCGCTTGAAAAGAAGATGATAAAAAAACGTTGTGTTCGCGTTGGAGATAGAAACGCGATCTTTTACGATAAGCGTACTTGTTTGTACGTGAAGTTCAAAGATGCACTACGCATATGTTACCAGCCATCCCAGTACTTCGCTATCGAACAAAAATATGAAAAAAATCATCGTGTTGAGGTTTGCATCGTTGGAAGCAACGAAGATCGCTTTTTTTCATTTCTCGAGTTTCCTCAGGCAGACTAGAGCTGCGAGAATAACGCAATGATTTTTGAGGATTTCTATTTAGCGATCTGCGAATGAAATATGTGATAAATTTGGATGCTAATGAAAATAAGAATATTAAGGCGTTACCCCCACTGGTAGCGCAAAAAAAGGCCTTTTTCATGAATTTTTTTAAAGAAAACTACAAAACTTTTTTAATCTATCAATATACCATCTTAAAGAACACATCTTGAAGAACTTTCAGTAATTTTTTTATTGAAAAATATTACATTGTTTAGTGGCAAATGGCCGTCAATGAAATAATGTTTTTATATACACGGTTTGCGGTGACCAACATTGCGGCGAAGTGGATCATCTGAAAAAAAAATGCGGATGGATTTAGTCAAATATAAGTATAAACTAGTCTTTAATCGAAGGATTTTAAAAAATATTCATTTTTCACAAAATGGCGGACAGTCAAAGTTAATGGTTCGATTTTAACGAAAAAAACGGCCGTTTTTTGGCTATAAAACGGCCATTTTTTTTCGAAAAAAAAAATCGAACGATTAAAGACTACATTTTTATGTATTAAATAAGCCTGCAAAATTTCAAGAAGATCGGTTCATTAGTGTTCGAGTAATCTTGGTCACCGACTTCAGAAATGCCATTTTGAGAAAAACGCGTTTAAAGTTTCAATTTCAGTTCTTCAATTCACGGATTCTTCTCTTTCAACGCTCATATCTCAGTCAATTTTGTTCGGATCGACTTGAAATTTTCAGGACATATTCTCAGATACTTATACTTCAAAAAAATGCAATAAAAAAATCGATTTTTTCAAAATCGCAAGTGGGGGTAACCCCTTAAAAGGAATTTTCGTTGTGTACCAACGATGCAAACTTCAACATCGTAAAAATTCTTATATGTTTACTTAAAATTTGTTCAACAATTCTTCGTATTATCGAGCGAAGTCAAGTGAAAACTTCGCTCGATAATACGAAGAATTGTTGAACAAATTTTTAGTACACAAAATGCATATACGAAATAGCATAATTGATTTTTTTAAATGGGCATTCTATCAGAATTATCGTTTTCAAAGCTGCTCGTTAGGGGGGTAGGCTACTGTCACGAGGCGAAAATGAGGGTTATTTGCAGGAATTCATTTTGTAGGAATGAGTAAGGAATGCGGGAATTCATTTTGCAGGAATTCATTTTGTAGGAATAAGTAAGATTTTGTAGGAATAAGTAAGATTGAAAGATCGTTTGGACATTTATTTGTATGTACATTAACAAAGTTGTGCCCAACATTTTTATAAAAAAATATTGATAATCAAAGAAGCTATAAACAATCTCGTAAAGGAAGTTTGAAAATGAGGGTGCCAATGGTGTACTTGATTTTGGCTACCCAGTTGATCTGCAACAAAGAAACTCGTTTTTTCCCCTTAAAATAGATCGTATTCGCTAAGATCTGACCGAACTTTTTTTATCACCGCGTTTCAATCGTCCCAAAAGGTTTTATTTTTTCTCATTTTTCGAGGAAAAATGACACGAGTAGGCGAGAAACAAATCGCAGTTCGCAACAGAAAGAATATAAAAAATTACATTTGAAAAAAAAACTACATATGGCGTTACGTTGAAATAAAAATGTGTTTATTTTCCTTTTTTCTCTTCAGGATCCGAAGCTGAAGTCACTGGTGACATTGGGCTCTCAAGACAGTCTCGAAGACAAGACCGTGTCGATATGTTACGGCTCGGACTTTGTGAACGTAACGTTTATAAATTTCTGCGCGACACGAGCCGAAATAGCTCGACACTGGACCGATCAGCTGTTTCAGCTTGCTTACAATTTGACCCAGCTGAACACGAGTACGATGTTGTTTTTGCAAAAAGCTCACACAAAACTGACGCTAACGGCCGACAAGTCGGGTAAAGTGCCAGCGAAGAAGTAAGTACGGCGGCTGATGATGTCGAAGTTTGCATCGTTCGAGTGTAATGAAAATTAACTCTCTCGAGGCATTTCTTTCGCGGAGGTATTTTGTGGGGGCGTGCGCAGGGCACTTCTGAACCATTGGTAAATGGTAAGACAGTGGCGCTCAATAATAAATCACAATCAATTACCTAATCCGAGCAGTTTCGTCTTCTAACCCAAACAAACCCAAACACAAAAAGAAATAATTGAGATATGAGAAACGAAAAATAAAATCACAAACAAAAGAAGGAAAACACGAGCGTGCACTTCGGAGACAAAACGCCAACCTTTTCGCGGTAAAGTACATAAGTAGATAATATCGAAACTAATGGAGCTTAGCAGGATTTAGTTATTGGAGCATTACTCCATTTTTCTCGAAACGGAATGGTTTTAAACGAAAACAGTATAGAACATGAAACATCAATCCTCTTATAGATTACGACTTTTGTAGGAAACATTTTTCTTTAAGATCAACATTTATTTAAATAAAATAGAAATACTTTGTAAAAAATCAGTTTTTGTGAGTTTTGACCGTGGAAATCAAATTTGCGGGTATTTTTAATATCATACTCGCGACCAGCGAGTCAAAATACATGGGTACAGGCAGTTCCCAATTGAGGCCTTAGGCTACAGTAAAATTAATTACACATCTATTTAGTATGAATGTCAAGCTGTTGGAAAATATATCTTTTTTTTCGATGTACAAAATCGCCAACTACTAATATTTTCTTTTATCTTTTTTTAGGCGCTCCGCGGCGTGACATTTAGCATCCACAATTTTTTTACCTAGAACAAAAAACAAAAATTCTCGTCAATCTACATTGGAATACCTAGAGAAGTACGTACGGAATTTAAAAAATATTGTTTTATTCAAAAGTTCCAGGTATTTGAACTTAAGAAATGAATTTTCAGTGAAAAATTTCGTTATAACTGCTCATAAAATGAAAAGTTTTCGATTAATCAGAATTTCCGTACGTACTTCTCTGCGAAATGCAATTAGGAACATAACTTTTGAATTTGAAGTAAATCGAGTGAAAATTGTCGAAGTTATTCGTCACGCCAATTGGAAAAAAGCTGTTTCGAGAAGTTTCGAGTAGTCGACTATGTTGTACATCGAGGAAAAAACATATTTTCTCACAGCTTGATATTCATACTAAATAGATGCGTAATTAATTTGAAGAGTGAACCACTTTTTCATGCGAAAAAAACTTGTTAAATTCGCACATGATTTTATACCCGTCACTGTGGTCTAAGGTCTTAATCAGGTGTATGGGCTTTTCATAACTACACCGTTTTACCAGTATACCGGGATGTATTTTTTTCTTCACTATAGACGAAAAATCAGTTGTCAAATATTCGGGTTCGTTGAAGGAATACCTTCATCATTTCGTTTTTGTCGATTTCGGCTGTGAAGGTAACTAAAACGTTTTTACGAATTCTCATTAGAGATCTAAGACTCCAATCTGCAAAGAAAAGGCTTTGGATAATGATAAAAATGAAGGAACGAGAACGAAAAAAATTCGCTGCATTCCAACGATGCAAACTTCATCGTCACGATTGAGAGAAAGGAATACACAAAAATAAAAAAAAAAACGAACCACGTGTACCGAGGAAAGAGCTTTGTATGCATTGAGTTTTTTTTTCTTATTCCAGCATTATAAAGATGTTCACTCAGAACAAGGAGGATCGTAAGCGGGTCGAGAAAGCTCTCGACATTGCCTCACTACCATCGGGAAAGGTAACGTCATCGTTCGACCGAACGAAACAACACTTTTTCTTCCAACCCCCCCCCCCCCCCCCTTAAAAAAAATTCTTTCACGGATTTTCTATTTGCTCCATTGCGTATTACGATGGCATTCGGCCAAAATGCCCATTAAGTCGTACAGCATCCGTTCTGACCATAATTGCTCGGCCACGGTCGCGCGATGCATGGAAAAATTGTGTTTCGCACCCACGCGTGCTCTCGATGTATGCGTGAAAATTTACGAGCGTTTCGCACATTTCACTTGGAGATAATGGCGAAAAATTAAATAAAAGTAAAAGGTCATTTAATAACAGAGCTATTGGAAAAATCACGAAGCAGCGATAACGTTGTGTAACTCTCGAGTCACGAATTACGAGTAACCTTCGTGAAACATGGCATCGTTTCGCGAAGCCTGGACAATAAATGCAACTCGTAAATTATATCCTGCGGTGCTACTGTCACGTATCCTCAGAAGCTAACCTTTTTTGTCGTTGCGAAACGGCGAGTTGTTTTTTTCTTTCGCATAGTTGAAAATACATCACGATTTTGGGAGATGCATATGCGTTTGGGATTCCGTGGCACTTTTTCTCATCGTCATCCCTTCGTCTATCCGGGTGGCGGAGTCTGGGTGGCGGAGCCCTTTCGTTATTCAGCCCGTTGGATAAATATGCTAAAGTTATTCGTAAGATACGAATTCAGAGGGTACTCGCGAGCAAAATGGTAGAGGTCACTAGCATAATAGGTTTGAGAAGAAAAATGATGAAAATTGTTTGCAATTCGGTCACGTTTACCGGGTTATTTGTATTATTTAGAAATTATGTACATTATTTATATTATTATTCACGTATGACCGTCAACAGGGTTATTTGAGGTATCATCACAGTGTAACGAGTTGAAAAACAGCTGATTTTAGCGATTTTTTTTTTTCGATCAATTCATTTTAAGGTATAAGATGATTGAAAAATCGTTTGGACATTTATTGGGTGTACATTAACAAAGTTGTGTACTGGATTTCATTGCAAATATTCATAAAGAAGTTATAAGCAATCACGTGATGGACCTATGAGCGTGAGGGGCCCAGCGGTGTATGATTGGTCTTGATTTTGGCCACCCGGTTGACCGAAAATAAAAATAGTCTTTTCTTAAAATATACCTATAATACTGGTTAAGACTTGTCTGAGCTTTTTTTCATCACGTTTCAATTATCAAAAAAGTTATGGAATTTTTCTGTCGACGTTTCGAGGAAAAATGATATTGTTAATAATCAATGAAAAAAAAATGTTGGGAAGTCGTCCTTCAAGATGAAACTACTATTACACTGAACAAGTGTACGAAATTTCCGTTTGGAAAAACAGTTTCGACAAACACGCGTTTGAAGTATTAATAGCAGTTCTATCGTTGTAATCAAAAGTTCACTTTCAATTTGCGTCATTTTCACAGTAGCCTAACCCCTTCAATAAGCGACAGATTGAATCATGGGTTTCCATTCAATGTTACAGTTATAGGCATCTCCTGACGAGCTGCAACCACTTTGTTTCGAAAATGATTATATCCTTATCGCTCAAACATGTCTATTCTCGGGATGGGTGAAATTGTACTACGTTTTGAAAAAAAAACGTCATAAATTTCGCATATCTTGTGACTGACATCACGTGTCCGTTATTAAGACTGGTAATGTTTTTCTCAATTATTTTTCAACCCGAGTTGCGTGCTTTTCATTCATACATTTCCCTCCAGCAAACGTCATATATTGAGCGTTTTTTAAAAAACAAAGTCAGAGCAGTCATATACAATTTCCAGACACCGTTTGGTACTAAACAATTGATGTGCCTCACGTAACATGGGTCTCGAAAAATAGGGTGGGATCGGAAATTCGAACGATCAATATTCAGAAGGACCGAAATGTCGAATTCAGTAATGACGAACGTTCCAATATAGGTAGATCAATCTTATGATAGCCTGTAAAATAGTTGATCGAAATTGTGAAAACAAAAAGCTCGAAGTTGATTTATAGCGAAAACAAATATCAGATTTAACAAAATAACGAGAGATATAGTATCGACTCACCTTATATATACACCAAACTATAAAACCGGTGCGATGGTCTAGTGGTTAGCGTGCTTGCCCACTAAACCTGCGGACCGGGAGGTCCCGGGTTCGAATCCCAGTCGCGTACATTTCGTCGTGAAATTTTTTTCTTCGACATTTCGCGGCGTAGTTCGACGACTGGGGGGCGAACTTGATAACCGGCTGTATTGGTATAGGTTTTCCGCAGTTTCCCTATACCCATGACAGAAATGTCATGATGAATGTGATACAGACGGGGGTCGACTGCGACCGCAAGGAGGGGGGGGGGGGGGATAGGGAGAAAAAAGTGAAACAAGGAGTGTAGAAAAAGAAAAAAAAGGTGGAGGAACGAAATAGTCACAGTGGAGGAAATAATAGGCAAGAAACGCGAACAGCGTGTACCTTAGGAAAAAAACAAATATACACCAAACAATTCGAGACGTTAAATCGTCGAATTGTAAATATTATGGTAGTTCACAATTTCGAATTCATTAAAGCGAAGGGCCAAAAAGTTGATCAGTTAAAATGGCGAGGGGTCAAAAAGGCGAACGCTGCGGACAGCGAAAACAATGGAACAATGGATCGAAGGTTACTTGCGCTTCAGAGTGAAGTAGGCAGATGACGCTGGCGGCAAGTCGGGTCGGGCAGCCATGTCATGTTCGCCATTTAGGCATTCGCCTCTCGAAAGCATGACCTCTCGAATAAATAATCCTCTGGTTTGATAGTTATTCGATTTTGTCATCGGCCAACGGATACAATTTCGAATAATTTAATCTTCGTTGATTTTGGGAGTTTATAATTCTGTCGTTTGAAAATCTTTGTCGTTCTATATTTGGTCATTCGACAATTGTACCCCCACCCGAAAAATATTGTACAGTTCACGCTCGTATTTTTCCTATCCGTGAATGAGGAACAAGGGAAAAGGGATACGAGCCTGGCTGGTCCCGTCGATTCATTGAATTCTTGGCACTGCGAGAATCGACGGTGCAGGTGCCCTGTGAAGGTTACCAGTATTTTTCACATTTCACTGTTCCCCCTTCCCTCACAGTTGGCAGGGCGCCAACGATACCAAAGGAAGCCGTAAATCTACCGAACGTTACCCAAAGTCACATAATACTCGACAAGAAAAGAATCCAAACGTTTAGAGAATTTTACCCAACGGAAACCTCGAGACGTCTAATTGAGAGCGCGAACGAATTTTTCCGCGTCGTTAATCGCTTAATTTTTTTCACGTCCCTCTGTAATGTCTCTGTCTTTTACTCGTTTTTTTTTGCCTCGAGAAAATGGTATTGATTCGCTTGTTTTTCTTTTCTTCCTTTTTCCACAGAACGACGCTGTGTCAGTGCAAAAATTTCAATTCGAGGATTTCTTCAACTTCTACAAATCATTGACTCAACGCACCGAGGTTGAAAAAGTATTCGAGGAAATCGTTGGTAATACGAAACGCCGATTAATGTCCGTTACGCAGCTTGTGGGCTTTCTCAATCAGACACAGAGAGATCCTCGTCTAAATGAGATATTGTATCCGTACGCTAACACGGCACGTGCAAAAGACATAATTAACCAGTACGAACCTAACAAGTATAACGCAAGCCGTGGACAGCTCAGTTCCGATGGTTTTCTCAGGTATTTGATGAGCGAGGACAATCCCATTATGGCTGTTACGAAGTTCGAATTGTCGGACGACATGGATCAACCGCTCGCCCATTATTTCATCAATTCTAGCCACAACACGTATCTGACAGGTGAATACAAAATTATTCACATCTTTCGGTCACTTTTGTGTATGAACGTTCATCGTTTTGGAAAATGACGACTCGCGTGAAGATTCGAGTGTAACGAGCTTCTTTTTTTCTCGTCTGTACTGGACTCACCGCGCCTTATTGGGCCAAATTTTTATACGGGATGAACGTACAGTAGAAAAAATAATCTAATCGGTCTGGTTTTTTTTTTTGTATATTAATTGGGTATTGAAGAATACAAAACAATTTTTTAAAGATCGATTTATTTATTAATTAATATCTATAAAAATGATGAAACAATTGTTGCAGAAAATGCACTTGGATGTGGTGTCCACGTTGGGGGTCACAATTTTGATCTGAAACAAAAAACACAAAAAGATTATTGATCGGTATATAATTGGCTTTCGTGCTATGGAGGCTTTTTTTTTTTTTTTTGCAAAAATGGCGCCGGTTTGAACAAAAAGTATCGATTTTAGCATTTTTTTTGGCAGTTTTTTTTACAAAAAAATAGGAAGATGTCGAAAAAAAAAAAGCTTCCATAGCACGATAAACAATGACGTTAAGAATATTGTGTAAAAAATTCAACTCGATAGCTTTAAAACTCTGCCCTCCAAGTTGGACACCGTTTTGAAAAATGCTGTTTCGAGAAAAACGCGTTCAAAGTTTCGCTGTAGCTGTAGCGCTCCGTTGCCTTCTTCCAAGAAATGCTGTACAGTAACCGAAATAATCTGAATTTCGGCATGAAAATTTCAGGGAATATTCGGAAGAGTGTATACTATTCGATAAAGCAAAAAAAAAAAATCGATTTTTTGAAAATTTCACACTGGAAAGCTCCCTTAATCTGATAAGAAAAATCAACGAAGATTTTTCTCATTAAAACTCATACGTAGAATATGAACCAAAAAGGAGAGGAATTTTGAAAATCGATAAAATGATACGCTTTGATACAAAAAAAATTGAATCTTCCGTAAAAAATGGCTGCATTTTGCAATAAAAAATACGTTTTCTTTTTCAAAAACATTTAGGGTTATTTTTTGGCAGAGTTGGGCGTATTTCTATTTACAAATACGAACACGAATTTATTCACATCGTGATTTTCATGTGAATATAAATACAAATTTATTCATACTTCACTTATTGTAAATATGAATACAAATGCAATTGTACTCACAAATATTCTGAACATACAAACAAATTCACAGAAAAAATTGTGAATATTCACAAAAAATGTGCATATTTACAAAAAATCCTGTGAATTAAGGAAGTATTCACAAAAAATTGTCAATACAAAAAAATTCACAAAATAAGCTGTGAATTTTTTCGTATTTAAGACAAATTAAAATCAAATTCACAATGATTAGATTAAAATTTACACCAAAAGAGAGTTATTACGTATTTCGAGAGGAAACATAGCGTCGAGGCAAAGAAATTGTTGCAAAAAAAGTTGTGAGTTTCAAATATTATATTATAAATATGAGAAAAATCACAAAGTGAGTTGTGAATTTCCTCAAGTTGAAGACAATTAAAATCGAATTAACGACAATTATATTAAAAATTACACCACAAGTGAGTTCTTACGTATTTTGAGAGAAAACGCTCAGGCTCATGTTGAGACAATGTTTTCTCCCAAAATACGTAAGAACTCACTTTCGGTGTAAATTTTAATCTAATCATCCTGAATTTGATTTTAATTTGTCTTAAATACGAAAAAATTTACAACTTATTTTGTGAATTTTTTTGTATTGACAATTTTTTGTGAATACATTTGCATTCACAGATTTTGATGTGATTTTTTTTTTGATTCACAGGATATTTTGTAAATATTCACAATGTTTTCTGTGAATTTATTTGTATGTTCAGAATATTTGTGAATACAATTCTATTTGTATGCATGCGTGTGAATACAATAAGCGAAGTATGAATAAATTTGTATTTATATTCTCATGAAAATCACGATGTGAATAAATTCGTATTCGTCTTTATAAAGAGAATTACGCCCAACTTTGTTTTTTAGACGATACGGTTAGAAAGATTTATACCAAATTTCATCAGAATCGGTTGATTACTTTTTTAGCCATACGTCACGCCAGTTTACAAAATGGGGTTTGGAAGACCGCGCCATAACTCCGCCATTTTTAAGAATTGTAGTAGTCATAAAACATACCCTGAGTCTTAAAAACGGTGAAGAAATCTTTCTTTGTAAAAAAAAATCATGAAAATCAGCAAATTTTTTCCTCGCCCAAAGATATCTCCCCCCTGAGGGGCAAATAAACATCCAGAAGAAGGCCTTTTCGCGCTGCAACTTGTCCAAAATTGAAAATGCCCTGCTCACTATAATTACAGGTCTCTGAAACATAACTAATCGTGTGATACAATATACATTTTGATACTGGTATCAAAAAGTTTCGAGTCTAGCTCTGTACCACGTCGACAGAGATAGTCTCGAAACTTTTCGGTACCGGTAGTATGTCAAGATTGAATTTTGGTAAAATCGTTGAAAGGATGTACCTCGAAGGGAGATTGAATTTGAAAAAAAAACCGCGTCATTCTATAACTTCCTCAAAATGTAAAATGCGTGGATAAATTTCCGTACACACAAAGTTACGACGCAAGCTTTATATTTGGAAGGAATTCGTCGTCATCCCTTTGGCGTCACTCCCAAAATAAAATCGAATTCATCGAAGGTTAAAAAGAAAAAAAAAAACTGTACAAGCGTCTCGAACGGTGATTTCTTTCGTAAGAAATTGCCCCGGTCGACAAATTTACAAAGCCTTTACTGACGGTACGTTGTTTTCTTAAATTTCTCCAGGTCACCAGTTAACCGGAAAAAGTTCGGTGGAGATTTACCGGCAGTGCTTGCTGGCAGGTTGTCGTTGCGTCGAGTTGGACTTTTGGAACGGAAAACTCGACGAGCCGGTTATCGTTCACGGGTAAAAATATCGCAAATATGAAACAAAAAATCTAGAAAAAAATTGAAGAATCTTGTAGATCGCTTGATATACAGTGTTTGGAAATAAGCTAGTATTTTATAGCGAGGCGCTCGCGTAGTTAAACCCGTTATAATGGTAATATTGTTCCAAATGCGAACAACAACAACAAAAAACACACACACGAATCTGTATGAGCAGATACACGTTTGTGCCTGAAATATACGCTCGAGATGTGATCGAGGCGATAGCAGAGAGTGCCTTTAAAACATCGGATTATCCAGTCGTGCTCAGTTTCGAGAATCACTGCAATCCGAGACAGCAGGCTAAGATCGCTCAGTATTGTAGGGAGTACTTTGGTGAAATGCTGCTTGATGCCCCTCTCGAATCTCATAAGGTATTCGCTTTAATTCATAGTGTTGTACGGTCGTTTTAACTGCGTTAATTAGTTTAGACTTTTCGGTTGTTTGTTCTTCGGGTAGTCCTGCGAAGTGGCGCGGATCTCGTTGGTTGAATTCTTTCACGTGGCAAATTCAATTTCGCGTCAAAGAAGGTTCGAGGAGTATCCAAAGTTTTCTTAAGGTAATCCTATCGCCAGGCATCATAGAATTTTGATAATTTTTTTTTTGAGCTTCACTAACTATATTAATAATCGTCTCTGTAAAATTTCAGGGTTGGTTATCGACCTTATTGAAGAGAAAAAAAAATATTAAAATTGCGTACTTTTGTGAAGGAATCCCGAGACGAGATACAAAAACCCAATTTCCGGTCGCTACAAAAGTGTATACAATTGTGAGATTTCGTGAGATTCTTAAAAATAATCTTATTTACATATGTTAAAAATGTAAATTGTCCAGGTCTCAAGTATGATCAGTGGTATGAGCAGTGTGAAGCGATAGGATTACCTTAAGGGATTGGGCTGCTGCGAGGACCCAAGAGTGAGAGTAATTCGAAAAAATTAATGCCTGCACGAGCGACGAACGATTTTTGGAAATTTTACACTAGCGTTATCCCTTGAAGCTTTTCGATAGAATACAGTAATCTGATAGTTGTGTGAAAGATGACGTTGAAGCTTTCATCGTTGTAATGCAACGACATTTTCACTTTTCATTTTTATTTCATTATTTTTCTCATTATCCAGTGTTTTTTTGCAAATTGAGATATTTTGGTTGTAATAAAAATACGTCGAAACTCCAAATAGGCGAAAAAATTGAGAAATAAAAAAAAATTCATTTCCCTTTCCATTCCAACGATGCAAACTTCAACGTCATTGTTAGAGTCTATGAGCGTCGATTTTGATAACATAGACAATTTTTCAACATAGTGGTTCGGGAAAGGCTTCTTTTGGAGTACGTTAGAATTTCCGACAATGGATAATACGAAATTACCGATATCTCCTACGTGCGATCACTAGCAGGACTACCTTAGTTTAGATAAGTCAATTCGGAGTATCTAGACCCATGAATAATCGCACAACGTAGTCGAGAGGGTTCTTTCCACGTTTTTGTTTTTTTTTTCGCACGATGATGGGCCATCGCCAAAGGTGGTGCCGAGAGAAAATCAAGAAATCTGATGGAACAGACCCGACGTTAAAAAGTCTGTCACAGCTATGCCTCTCGAGCGTGAAGTTTAACAAAATTTAACAGTCTGGATCTTTGAGATCGCATGAACATTTTATTTGTCCAGTGACTCCTCAATTTGTCCGAGAATTTCAAAGACCATCGACTTTTCGCCGATTGGCCACGAATGAGAACGAAATGTAGAAACGACTCGATGAATTGTGGATTGTGAAACTGATTGGTCGGTCCTCGTAGCTCGAACCAGGCGAGGAGCTCCCTCCGCCGTCGTTGTTGAAGCGCAAAATCATCATAAAAAACAAGAAGAAGCATCACCATCATCACCATCACAAGAAACATCAGAAGAAGCATCACGCGACGTTGCACGAGGCCGCGGAGGCTGCGCATAATGTCGAGGATGATGCTGCGGCAAATTCAACGGGCGATGGTGAAAACGGACCACCGCCTGATATTATACCGCAGAACGAGGTGCCGGAAGGCGGCGGAACAGGTGATCAACAAGTTGGAAACAGCAATGGCGGTCCTCACGCCCCGATGCTCCAGCACCGTCAGGGCAGCAAAGACAGTACCCAGGACGATGACGGTACTCTATTTTCATATCGAACGTGCCATATGATTTCATAATATTCGAGTCTTGAATAAGTTCTCCCTGTCTTTCGTGAAAATTATTGCTTTGTTTGAAAATAATCATTCCCATTCCCTGAGCATGGACGCCGTTAGTCTCAACAAGAATTCCGTGGGCTCCAGCTGCAGATTATTTCTAGTGCATCAAGTAGTGCAGTAAAACTGCTTGCAAATACTCTATTATTGGCACGAAATTTCACATATTTAATACTATGGAAAAAAAGTATTTTAGGGCGCGGTCACATTGCCAGCTATCAGTAGCTAGTAGCTATTTCATAGTTCAAGAACAGCTAAACTGCAACGTGATTCACGAGGTTAGAGGAAAATAGGTATATAAATAGCCGAAATGGGTTCACTAGTTTTTTATTCACATTGTGGCCGTTGAACGAAATGGGTTCACTAGTTTTTGATACACATTGTGAACTACCGAAACTGCAGCTCAGCGAATTCGACTAGTGTAGTATCTACTTGCTTGCAGATTGACGCCTGTAGATATAGCTTCGAGATAAGTAGTCTAGCGTTACTCGCTCGGTACTATCCTACAGTTCAACATTCCACCTCCACAATATTGACTGTTTAGTTTGCTGCCTCACGTCAATGCTTATAGCTCGGCGTCAATAGTTCTAGCTGTGTCCGCCAATCGCCAGATACTAGTTTGCTAGCTCACTGTCTTCTAGTTGGTAGCTCTGAATATGGCTGCCATTGGTTTACTATTACTTTAGTATTATTACGTTAGTAAACTATTGCATTAGTAAAAAATAGTGAAACTATTACATTAGTAAACAATAGTAAAGTTTTACATTAGCAAACAATAGTCAAGTATTACATTAGCAAACAATAGTAAAGTATTACATTAGCAAACAATAGTAAACTATTACATTAGTAAACAATAGTAAACTATTACATTAGTAAACTATTAGCCATGAATAATAGTTCACAGCCCTACTACATTTACTAGTTTACCAAAAACTAGTATATGGGTAGATAGCACACCGGTGCTAATTTCATCACTAGCTAATAGTTTACTATTAGTCTATTTACCATTAGTCTATTAGCTTACTACTATTGGCTAATAGTTTACTATTAGCCAACTTACCCTTCGACGGAAGAACATACATTGGATGTCTCGCTTGCTTATAGTACTTCTATTATTTATAGTATTTATAGTATAGTAGTATAGTATAGTAGTATAGTATTATATAGTATATAGTTATATTATATAGTATTAGTATAGTATAGTATTATAGTAGTATAGTAGTATAGTATTTATAGATAGTATTTATAGCACTTGTTTATAGATGCGTTATAATTTTTAACTATACGCACGCAGTTCTGGTAACGCCATGTGTTGGAAAACAGCGAGAACTTATTCAACGTCCTAATACAAGAATTGTTTCAACGACCATTCCACGTAATGGTATTTGAGATAATTGTAATGGTAAAGACAGAATTCAAGATGTCTAGATATATTCGACAGGAATGTTTGACGTCGAATTATCGTTCGTCTCCGTAACAGTTATCGCTCAGGCGTATCATGACTGTATTGCAATTATGACAGATGACGACGAGGAATCGAGCACGGAGGAGGAGGAGTCGAACGTCGAGGATATGAAATTACGAATGGGTGACAAAGTACCAGCGCCGGACAAAGTTGCCTCGACCGCGAAAGAGACGGAAGCCGGTGCCGAAATATCGGCCCTGGTAAATTACGTTCAGCCGGTTCATTTCAACAGTTTCGAGAGCGCAGAAAGTGAGAATAAATGAGATCGAACACGTTTTCAATCTTACCGTCGCTGTTGTGAGCTCGATCGAGTAAGGATTCTTCACTTTCCGTAGAAAAAAATCGTACCTACGAGATGTCATCGTTCGATGAGAAACAAGCCACGACTTTGCTGAAGGAACGACCACTTGAATTCGTTAATTACAACAAGCACCAGTTGTCCCGTGTCTATCCAGCGGGAACGCGCTTCGATTCGAGCAATTTTATGCCACAAGTATTTTGGAACGCCGGATGTCAGCTGGTCGCTTTGAACTGTCAGACCCTCGGTAAATAATATTCCCTCTTATTCGAAGGTGCTTGGGAATCTTACGGCACAGCTAACATGGCGATAATAGTTGGACGAATTACTTATTTTACTTCACATCTGGGACATATATTTGAGAACTTGCAATTTCGTGCGGCCTTGACAGGGCTTCGAATCACTTCCTTCAGCAGGAAGACTGAACGAAGTGTTTTTTTCTCACGTCTACCCCACAACTTTTCTATACTTCCATAATATTAATCGAAATCGGAAATTGGCAATACTTCTAATAAAACGAATCGCGGGAAGTTATACTTTTCACACCGCCGGCCTCTTTCAATCTTAAGGAATCACCGCAGTGTAACGGGCGAAATATAGCTAACTATCGGGATCTTTTTTTCGATTGTTAAAATACGCTAATCGGTGTGATTTTTAATGTCAAATCAAAGCACTCGTGAAGAACAAAAAATAATTTTTTAAACGTTTATTTTTATCTCACTCTCCAGCTTGAACGGCCCATTCGAACTCTAAAAACCAAACGGGTTATTCAAGATAACCGTAAATACGAGTCGTTGACGATCGTCGATTATCGAAATAATTTTTTTAACAACGTGCCGACCAATTGAAACTCGAGCGTACAAAGTCTATGGCAAAAAGTCGTCATATTTACGTAACTATGAAAAAACGAAGATCGATTTAAGAAAAAAAGGGAAATCGTCTACGATCTTTAAATGTTCATCGGGTGGTTATCAAGGTCTCTGGGTACCAACGATACGAGTGCCAAAGTAACGAATGTGTCCTTGCCCCTGTCCAGATCTCGCGATGCAACTGAATCTCGGTATATTCGAGTACAACAACCGCTGCGGATATCTCCTCAAGCCGGAGTTCATGAGACGCAAGGATCGACGCTTGGATCCGTTCGCCGAGTCAACCGTGGACGGTATAATCGCCGGGACTGTGCACATACACGTTATATCGGGACAGTTCTTGTCCGACAAGCGGGTCGGAACTTACGTCGAAGTAGATATGTACGGTTTGCCAGCTGACACGGTGAGAAAGAAGTTCAAGACTAAGATCGTGCCCAACAACGGCATAAACCCCGTATACGACGATGAGCCATTCGTTTTCAAAAAGGTACTTATAACATTTTCCGCTCGTTCGTAAAGGAGACTTCGCTGGGTTGACATTTTCGTTGACACGCAGGTCGTTTTGCCGGAGCTCGCTTCGATACGTATCGCCGTGTATGAAGAATCGGGACGTTTCATTGGACATCGCGTTTTGCCGGTTGTCGGCCTTTGCCCGGGCTATCGTCACGTAGGCTTGAGAAACGAGTGCGGCCAGCCCCTCCCAATGGCTACTTTGTTTCTGAAGGTCGTCGTGAAGGACTACGTGCCACACGGCATGAGCGACTTCGCCGACGCTCTCGCGAATCCGATAAAGTATCAGAGCGAGAAGGAGAAGAGAGGAAAACAGTTGGCGGTCTATGGTGACGAGACGGATGCTCCGATCGAGGGTGAAGTTGAGGTAACATTCTTTCTTTCCCACTTATGTCTCTTTTCACAAGTTTATTCAACCAACATGGCCCTACCCGCCCTTTCTTGACCTATCTGCACCTTGCTCTTTCCTTGCTAACACGCTTAATCCATCACTAATATTTCTTAGATTAAGGAAACGGTCGTGGCTAGTGGACCAAGTTCCTCGAAGCCCACGGTGAGTTGGCACGAAGTGAGACAGCGAAAAATGCGATATACGTTTCGCACAGTCACGTCGAGATATATGAGCGTGAAAACTAAATTGGTCGTTTTTATTTCTAGGATGAAACAACGAAAATGAGAAGATTACAATCCATCGGAGAATTGCCGGGTCTTCAACCACCTTCCGTGAGCCCGCACGGTAGGCCTTCGGCTGCTGGCTTGAGCACGGAAACACCGGAAGTTGACGATGGCGTCGCGGCCACTACAGCATCCGTGCTCGATTCTGCAGCGACGAAAACTTTTCCTGCACTCGGTGGTTAGTTTTTTGTTTTGCCCCATCATTTTTCGGGTACTGGGAAATACAGTTTTTCCACTGGAGCAGCTTTCGATCTAAAGTTATGCGAAAAGTTGAGGCTCTTTGAAATGGACAAATTCGAAAAAAACGCTACGTCGCACTTGTAAAACTCGAGTAACGAATCAATGGATGTAAAGTGGAGTCATATGGGGAAGGGAAGAATTAACGTTGGTCAAGTACTTTTCAACATCGATCTGTCAAAACAATGTCAGGTGTGGGAAATGTAAAGCATTATATTCGGGCCACGACTGGTAAAAAAGCGTGGAAAATTTCTGTCGGCGAAATATGTCGGTTAAAAATGAAGTATGCGTGGAAATTCGAATGAGTGAGATGAGGCTACGACTACAGTCAGCTGTTGCCTTGCTATCACGTTTCTTCATCGTAGTAAGTGGTAATAAATCCAATACCGGAAGTTCAAATTAAACTTGATATTACATGAAAATTAGGCCAGTAAGCGTATTTTTTCCGAGAGCATTGGATTACTACGAACGTTAAGTATGTAAATCTGATTATTTTTAAGAATCTGTCGGTTTCTCCCTATTGTATACACTTTTGTAGCGACCGGAAATTAGGTTTTTGTATGTCGTCTAGGGATTCCTTCACAAAAGTGCGCAGTCTTTATATTTTTTTTCTCTGCAATAAGGTCGATAACCGACCCTGAAATTTTACAGAGACGATTATTAATATATTTGAAGCTCGAAAAAGAAATTATACGAATTCTATGAATTGAAGCCTATCGATAGGACTTCCTCAATATTTCTCTAATTATTCGATTGTCGCAGTTGGCGATGACATCGTTGCCGAGCCGCTGGAGAAACTCATGGAGAGCAAAGCTGTGAAGGAGAAAAAGATAGAGTTGGAAAAGAAACTCGAGTCATTGAAACGAAAGCACGAGAAGGTAAATTCCCGATTACATGCGATACTCGATCAAAGTTGTCTTTGAAATACAAATATTTTGTTTCTTTAGGGCGAATTTACATTTGGAAATAAACTGGAAGATTGAGGGGGGAGATACCTTTAGGCGAGGAAAGAATTCCTGATTTTCATGATCTTTTTTAGAAAGGCAAGATTTCTTTACCATTTCTGCGATTGAGGGTTTTATTACTACCTCGCTTAAAGGTATCTCCCCCCTCAAGAGTTCAGCTAACGAGCAATGTACATGAGAGACAAGACATCGACGACCTCGACTATGAAAGTTGAATATCAATTGAATCACTGATGTGTTATTAGTGTATCAATCAAGAGGCTTGAAGGGGTTAGGCTACTTTGACGACCCGAAAATCAGGGTTATTCGAAAAAATTAATTTCGAAGGAATAGGTAAGATGATTGAAAAATCGTTTGGACATTTTTTTTGCATGTACATTAACCAAGTTGTGTTCCAAATATCATTAAAAAATATTAATAAGTAAAGAGGTTATGAACAATCTCGTCAAGGACCTTTGAACGTACGGGGTTCAACGGTCTCTGGATCTGGGCCACCCGGTTGATCCGAAACAAAAAAAACGTTTTTTTTTCTTGACATAGATAATATTGGGTAGCACTCGATCAAACTTTTATTCCTTACCGTGTTTCAATCAAGAAAATATTTTTAATTTTTCTTTCGATATTTCGTAGAAAAATCACATTTACTTAAGTTGATTAGCAACGGTAAGGCTGATAAATACAATACGTAGTAATATTATACGTATTTTCATAACATTAATATATTATTATAATGAATAAGTATGACGATGAAAGTTAATTAACAAAGTGAACAAATAATAAGTTAGTTACTAACTAATGGAAAAACAGTTAAGAAGAAAAAAGAAGAAAACTAAGCAACTATTACACTGAATAAGTGTACGAAATTTCCAGTCAATCCGTTCGTTAGACATTTTGAAAAACGTCGTTTCCAGAAAAACGCGTTTAAAGTTTAGCAGTTATATCGTTGTAATCTCAAGTTTACCTTCAATCTGCGATTTGTGCACCACACAGTGGACTTTTCTCTTCAATTTGAGTAGCCTCAAGCGACGAACGAGGGTTCGTCATTTTCGCAGTAGCCTAACCCCTTGACAAAAAGTCTGAAGATGTTTTATTTTTTGCACTCAATAGTGCAGGCTTCCACTTTGTTGGGTGGAAAAGTTTCGTTCATTTTTCACCTCGTCTGCAAGTTGAAGTCTACAAAATATGCTCGGGAAATTTCAAGTCTGAATTTCAAAATCTGAAAAATTGGTGAGTACATATAAACGATTTCCGGCCCAACAAAGTCAAAGCCTGACTTTGCATGCAAGAAAATTTGAAGAAACATTTACCGCGACGTAATTCACGTTGTGACAAATCGTTGCAATTTATTGACGAGCGTTTCAGGAGGAAGTTCTCCATACAAGAAAGCGTCGAGTGAAAATAACGAAAGAAATTTCGATTTCTATTTGTGTAGGAAAAGCTGCGTGTTCTGGACGGTGACAAGCCCAAATCCAAGTTCAACATCAGCAACAAATTGGTGAAGAGACGTTCCAACAGGAATATGTAAGTAAAATAGCCGGCAACAGTAGTATCAAGATAAATAACGCGACACAAAGATAACTGAAGAGGAGAGAATAGCAGAATGCAATTTTTCTCGTGTGTTTACCGTCCAACTTGTGCCACCAGCAGCGTCGATACTTCGGAGTGTCCGGAAGTCGAGGGTACCGAGGCCCAACGTGGTCTACCGAGGAGTCAGAGCGAACGATTGTTGGCGGTGTGCAAGGAGCACGTTTTGCAGGAACGAGAGTTGGAAGAAAAATACCACGAGAGTGTATACTCGCTTGTCGAAAAAATCATGAGAACGTCGCAGTCGGATCAGATGAAGACACTTCGAGTACTCCTGGAGAGACAAAAAGCTGAAGTTATGAGGAAGATTCAAGCGATGAGACACGGAGAGGTGAGCCGATGCTATCGCCATGCCAAAATAATATTTATCCCAAGCTTATCGCGCTCCCTCGTAAACGACTCACACGCGAAATGTGTTGCTTCGTGTCGTCTCGAAGAAAGTAGAAATCGCGTGTTCAAAGTCGTTCAAATCGTTGGACATATCGCCCTAATCGCCTATTCTCTGTGACGTGCGTCCTACATTTGTTTCCGGCCCCGCGCAGGTCAAGCAATTGGTGAAGGACCACAAAGACAAGGCCGAATTGGATCGCATGAAACGCGAGGTCGGCAAAATATCGATCGAGAAGGGAGTCAACGAGTGCACGAGGCTAACACAAATTTACGAGAAGAAGCGATTGGAATTAGAGAGACAACACGAGGTCTTGAGACAGAGGCTAGACGAGGAGAAAATCAAAGTACGTAGTCATTTTTCATTCTTTAATTCGATGCTTAAGGGGGGAGATTTAAACGAGGAAAAAATTGCTGATTTTCATTACTTTTTTTTTCAAAGGACAGATTTCTTCACCATTCTTGAAACAGGATACTTTTTGTGACTACTTTTGGCTGTTACATGGTATACTTTTATTTTTGTTAACCTTTAACAATGGTGGCACGGTCTTTTAAACACGGGTTGCGGAGGATGCCAGACGGCGGGACATGTAGCTCTGGTGGCATTGAACTGAAAAAAAATTAACGAAGATTTTTCTTTCATCGACACTCATACGCAGAATATGAACCAAGGAAAAATGAGAAATGTTGGCGATCTATGAAATGGTACGCTTTGAAACAAAAAGAATGAATTTTCCGAAAAAAATGTCTACATTTTGCAATAAACATACTTTATTTTTTATTTTCAAAACCATTTACGGTCACGTTTTAGACAATAAGGTTCGAAAGATTTATACTAAATCAGAATCGGGCTAATTAGTTTTTATACGTTACGTCAGTTTTGTAAATGTAGTTTAGAAGATCGTGCCATATCTTCGTCATTTTTTAAAGATTAGTTTTTAAAATGCCATGTAAAAGCCAAAAGTAGTAATAAAATATACCCCAAGTCCAAAAATGGTAAAGAAATCTTTCCTATTAAAAAAGGTTATTAAAATCAGCACATTTTTTCCTCGCCTTAAGGTGCCTCCCCTTAAGGTATCTACCAAAAGATTTTCATCTTGTGTCGGCTGCTTGTTGAATTGTGTTTGAAAAAAAAAATTAGCCCTCACTGGACCTCTTCCGGAATTTCCGAAATGGCAAGGATGCATGGATAACCGTCTCAACTTTTTCAAACCATTTGAACTGCATTGCTAGAAATAGACTGGTTTTTTATTTACCAAATATTGTATTTTTGCGAAAAACTCGACTTTCTACGTGCAAAGGTGTTTATTTCTTGCTACAATTGAAATTAATGTTTGAATGCACATTTATTCATAAGTTAGCAACAAAATTGAGTCTGGTAAACTATGTGGGACGAACTATACTGCGATCAACGAGAGAACGACACGCTTCCGAACCTAAATTCTTCCCTCTACCCTCTCCGCGTTGCCACGTTGGTCCAGGACTTAATTCGCGACCCCGAAAAGCCTTAGCGCCTCTCGCGGCTTGCGGCAGAAGCTCTACTAGTATAGTAAACTCGGTCAAAATACATTGATAGCAATGGACAAAATTTCAAAAACGTAAAACTGCTCGGTATTCTGCTGCGTACCAGCGTGTAAGATGAATAATAAAAGTAAATCGTTCTATAAACGACCTAAAAATAAAGTTTTTGACAAAAAATGGTTGTCCCTGAAAATGATTCTCTTTAGGTCATCAAACCGAGTTTGTAGTCACTCTACATTTTTTGTATCCACCTTTGTATCTTATGAATAATAAATCGAGCAATATTAAAAGTTATTTCTGTTTTATGCAATGTGTAAATATAATTTCGGACGTCCCTTGTAAAATGCATGCTCCGAAAAATAGAATTACTCGAAACCTGCGAGTGACTCTCATAACCTTAAAAAATCTGAAACCAGAGCTGGCAGAGTTGAAAAAAAGAGCGGAAAATAAATCATTCACCGCAATAGCATCTTTACAATTTACTGTAGAGGTAAATCCAATAGCCAACTCGCGGGAAATCAACCACAAAGTAATTGTTTACGTTTGAGGCTATGAGCGGCCATTTTGAAATATCGTTGCGCCACCTCCAGGACGTGAAGTACTGCGCCTGCCCGAGCCACGGGCCGCTCGAGGCTGCGCGGTGCTGTGTCGTTCTCTCGTTGAACGCAGCATGGGGCGCTAAAAACAGGTCTAATGTCCTAGGGTTGATAATGAATTGTTGATACAGGTGAAAGCCGATTTGCAGGCCGAATACAACAAGCGTTACAATAAGTGCGAAAGCGGCGAGTTGCCGATATCACCGTCGGCCGCTACAAGCATTTCCGACAGTCTCAGTGGCACTATTCACTGCCCGTCTCGGCGTTGAGAGGGAACGATGGAAATTTGTCAAATAACTCGGGCTCACGATGGGACCACAGAACCATCGTGCGAATCTCAGGAGACGGCCAACGTTGTCGAAAGTCGAAAACACCTGAGAAGAGTGAGCATCAAGCACTGACAGAGTGAGAGAGAGAGAGAGAGAGAGAGGAGCATACTGCGGATGTTCGTGAATAATTCTCATCTTACGGCACCAGTCTCGACGGTGAAATCTTCATTCTTATTTTCCATCTTCTTTGGCCGGAAGCGTGCGCAGGGTATTCCGCTTCCCTGTTACGATGCCACAGAGCGTAACATGCATTGCGACGAAAGCACTCATCCGAATCGACTTTGTCCAATCGCCGTGAGAACAAAAAGAAAACCAGAAAGTCTTCTCCCTCCGATATCTACTTTGACGAATATACTCGTGATACTTCTCGTACAAATCGAATCTCGAAATTCTCGTTCGAGTGTGCCTCATAAAATGTCTGTCTCGTCGCCTGCCCCCTTTTTACTCTTGCATCTCGATTATGTTGGGTGTCGTTTCCGGTTGCTCTGTCGCACGGTGTTACGAGACGAATGAATGTGCACGGATCAAAATGCAGACGGGCGTTTCGAAGAAAAGATGGGGGGGGGGGGGGGGGTGAGGATGAAGAGAAACATTGGTAAAAAACGGACGCAAGGGGCGATGAATCTTGCGAGAGGTATACAATTCTAAATACGTGTAATCTTTTTGAAACAATCGCGCTTCAACCTTGTTGTTATATACATAAGACTCGTTATATTTACTTGAAATGAGAAGGGAGAGGGGAGAAGGAACGGAGCAAGGAAAAATCGCGTTCAAATCGCATCCCGGGCTTGACAAATTCAATTGCCGAATGATAAATGAGAAGACTCGAGCGATCGATGGAGCTTCCTCGGAAAAAGACATTGCATCCGCGATCGTCGGTCCCCGTTGGTAGAAATACTTCAGATCGATATCTTTTTGGCCTAGGAATCTCGAGCGCGTTGGGAAAGATAACGTAAAAACAATGAACTCGCATTGTAATTAGTTTGGTTTATTTTTTTTTCGATCGAAAGTCAAAAGTCACTCGCATCGAGTTTTCGAGCTTCCGGGGAACAAAGCCATTCGCTTCCAAAGCGTATTCGGGACAGCCGCGAAAACGACAATTAAAAAGTACCACTGTAAAAAGAGCAGGAGATGGACAACCGATCGAACACATAGTCGTCTCGAGTACGGGAGGTCGGGGTAAATTTTGTGTTTTTTGAAAATGAATAACACCTCTCCGAGGAAGACAATCAAAAATGTTGCGCACTATGACGCGTGTAGAGCGTGTGACATTTTCCTTGTTGTTTCTATAATCCTATGATAAAAATCTTAGAATGTAACTTGTGACCGAATCCTCTTTAAGTATAGTCAAACGGAGAAAGGAGAATAGCGAGAAGAGAAAACAGAAAACAATGGGGCTGACGGATTGGCGCAGTGTAAATGTTCGTTCTCGTAATTAATCCGCGGGTTATATTTATTTGATGTAGTATTTGTTGAGAATCGTCGTCGTGTTTATCAGAGAGGGCATCTATCGTGCGAATTCTCGGGTTAATTTGTGTCGAACGTTTGGAAACGAGGCACTTCGTTGAAATTCTCGCAATAAGAATGAGAACGGAGAATCTTCGCGATTCGAACGTTTAGGAAAAAATGCTCCGCGAATAACGATTAATCGAAGGACACATTGTGGCGGGACGCGTTGTGATATTAAAGGATCTCAAAGCAATCGTAGGATCGAGAGATTAAAATTCGAAAGAGTCAAAAAAGAATGACGAATATTTGAGGGACGAAGGAATTTCGAGAAATCGAAAATAGTTGAGATGTTTATCGACTTTACGATAGTCCGGCTTTATTCGCTGTCAGGGTGTAGCGAAAAGCAATTCGATATTTTCCCTCTTTCACGCCTCGTATTCCGCAATCACGAGGGAAACTTTGGTTGCCCTTTTTCCTGCCTATTCACGCTTTTCTCGAGGGTTTCCCATTGCCACTAACGTCTCGGGTGAATTTATCGAAACAGCTACGTTTTATTTCACCGATTGCGTCAAGATGAAAAACGATGAAAACGAGACTCGTGGAAATCAATTGTTCGAATGTCAAAACATTATCAGGCTTCCGTATTGTGCTGTTGAATATCGAGCAGCCCAAAAATAACGAAGAGTTTCCCCTCAGTCGCGTTACTTCTCAACACGGTGGAATAATATTGTTTCGAAAATATCAATCGCAGGCTGACGAATATTCAGATACTTTCCTCAATAATGATAGAACAAAATATATCGATCAAAGTTGCGAGTCAAGTCTTCTAAAAGATCGCACATTAACTGTTTCTTCTCTAGCAAAGATTTGTTTTATCAGCGCATCGAATAAGCAATACTTCATCGAACTCTGCACTTTTGAATTCGAGAGTGAATTGGAATGATCATTGCTCTATATTTGGACTGACGATAATCAAGTGAACAGTCAAGTACGAAAATTCCTTCGAGAAAATGTCTCCCTCGTGGTCGTCTTGCCTTCCAAACTTAAGCGAACAATTGCATTTGTTTATTTTACCTTTTCCAAGATACTCACTGTACGATGAATAACGATAATGATGGAACGAGTCATAGACGAGTGAGCACATGTGTTTATTTTTCGTCCGTACAGCTGTAGACCTTTGCATTGAGTAATTTTATGCAAAAAAAAACTGTTAGTGATGTTAGTGGTGGTATTATTATTATTATTATTATTATTATTATTTGCGATAATGTCCGTCGCTCGGTCATTTTTCCCCTCGATCGAAAGCGTACCGTTACCAGTACGCTCCGCGATAATCGACAATGGAGGAAAAGCGTTATCATCTGAAACAAACAAACCGGCGACGTCGCGATCTCGAAAAATCTTCGATATTTTAAACGACGGTTAAAAAAAAAAACTTGTTCGATCGCGATTAGCTCGTTGGTTTTGTAGCGGAGACCTTGTAATAGCGAAATGGTTGTATTGTAACAAGATCGATGTCTCGGTTAAAACGTATCGTAGAGTAAGTGATAAGTCGACACCGTTGGGCCGAAAAAGAGAGGCGAATAAGAGACGCGAGAAACAAACAATTACGAATGATAAGTTGCGTCGTACGACCGATAACATCGTACGCGAACGAGTACGATGATTATTTCGGGGATCGCATAAAAAGTTGGAGAACGTGGATGAAAGCTTAGATGTTTCTAACGAAATGAAGTACACGCAAACACAAAAGCAATTTTACAGGATTTCGAGAAAAAATGTTTAATGGCTACATCGATCTCGACAATTTTTTGGTTCTCAAGCCATAAGCGAGCAAAGGAATAATTGGACCTCGATAAAGTGGTTGTTTTCCTGCAAAAATGTTCTGGAACAAACAAAGGAATAAGCATGCAAAGATGCAAACTGTCAGATTTCTTCCACGTTAGCTCCTTCGTGTCGATCCTCCCTGTGTATACATATATTTATTATTGAGAAGCGTTTAACGAATAAGAAGTAATATATATAAATTATATACGCGTATATATATATATATATATATATATATATATATATATATATATATGTGTGTGTGTATGCATGTATATATAAATAATGTGTTGTTGCTGTTGATGTTGTTAATTCTAAAGTCAAGAGATACCGTTAATTGTAAGAGGATAAGTGCGGAATATGATAGTCTTAAGGAAAATAATTTTCTCGTTGCGAAATCGCTTTAGTAATTAAAATTATGGCATGAAACGCACACTTCCTAACCCGATTTTTATCGACGAATAACGGAGGCAAAAAGTTTCTTTTTTGCCGTAAAAAATAGCTTCCGGGCTCTGGGCCCAAAAGTATGAAAAAAATCGGTCAATGAGTCATTAGTCTTCCCATGTTGTTCCGAGTACGTTATTCGTTTGAACTTCGAAAAGGTTTCCGTTTTTTTCCTTCCAATTACACACTAAAGCTTCCATTATTTTATGTCGGAGAAAGAATGTCAAAACTCCGAACAGTATTACGCCCTGGATAATGACGATGTGTTTTCGGCGAGACAAGTGCTTCGTGGGGGCGAAAAAATAGAAATATTTTCGGTAATGAGAGAACACGAGTGGAGCATAAATTGGCGAAATTTGGGGCGTAAAATATTGGAAAAAAAATACTCAAGTCACGGTTCGCAATGAACGAGTTTTCTTTTTTATTGTCCGAATCGTAACGCAGATATACTTTTCGGGTAATTATCGAAGTGAATTAATGAATTGAATTGAAGAAACGATTGAATCGTGGAACAAAATTTTATCTGTCGAATAGGAAAAGACAAATTGTGTTCAGATTTAAAACCATGGCACAGTGCGATTAAAGGTACTTGGATCATTTTTGCTACTTTCGACACGGTTGTTCACTTTTATCCAACGTACAAAATCTAATCGCCCAATTTGAGGATTTTATTTCGGAGCCAAATTACTTTGCTGTCACGCCAAATGAACAATTCGAATGCTTTTCGAATATATTTCTATTTTTCCAACAGATGCCGGTCGATCGGACTCTGAAAAAAATCACAATTAGCTTCGATCATACGCGCTAGGCATCATGGACATTATCGATATGGGAACTTGTTTTTTTGCGATCGTAATTCCCGCGATACCGATTCACACATTGTATAGTTTTAAGTGTAGTTGAAACGGCCTACGTAATAATCATAGCTGTAAAAATGATTCTGAGTCGAATATGGTGACCGTGTGTACATATAATGTCTGATACATTACGAGGACGAACGAAATGCAGAGAGAGAGAGAGAGAGAGAGAGAGAGAGAGAGAGAGAGAGAGAGAGAGAGAGAGAGAGAGAGAGAGAGAGAGAGAGAGAGAGAAAGGAAGAAAGGACGAAATCAAGTTGTATGTATGAATTAAATATTACGTCTCTCACCTTGTCTCGAACTGAAAGAAAAGACAAAGGAAACTCTACTTCGTATTTCCTTCCAAAGCAATTTTTAACAACGATCTCTGGATACCTGGTCTATTAACGATGAATTTTAAAAACTCGACTCGTTCAAATGTTCAAAGTACGTTCAAACCATCCGTTTCGTGCTAAAAACAAGCGTTAGGGAAAAAAAAGAAAAGGAAACCAATCTCAAACGGAATCTCCCCGAGCTCGAGAGGGAGGGGGATGAATAAAAAGAACTCACCCTCGCGGAACTCTATGATAGTATTGAAACTACGAACTCGTTTTATTAGTCAGTGATCTGAGCTCTTTACGCTAAAAATACTATGTACGTTATTTTAATGAAAGCGAGGAGCACCGAAGGGAGATCTTTGAGAAAAAAAAACGAAAAGAAAGACAAAGATCTGCCCTTTCGTACTTGGGATACTCTCGCGATCGTGTGCCTGATCGCGTGTGCGTATTATTGCGTGTGAAAGTAAACCCTTTGATGCACTTTTTTCGGAGTAAACTTCCGAAATTACCGAATCGTCATTAATAATGATATTGGAACTTGCGTCGTTGGAATTCAACGATAATTAATACTCTCATTTTTATTTCCCTATTTTTATCACGATACCGAATGTTTTGTGCATTCTTTAATTTCACATCTCTCAACGAGCATGTTAAAAAATGGTTGAGGGAGTTGAGCAGCTAAAATCGGCTGGACAAGTCGAGAAAGTAAAAAAAAAATTTCATTGCACTCCAACGATGCAAGCTTGAATCTCATCATTGACAATTTTACCCTCAGTCCCGGTCGAGTGTGAAACTTTGAGTATTTTTTTAATGAAATACTTCACTCACGATCGAGTCCGAGTGGAAGGAAACGAAATTACGATATCGAAGTTTTCGTCGTTGGAATGCAACGAAAATTCCTTTTAATATTCTTATTTTCATTTTTATCAGAATTCATATTTTGCAGATTTAAATAATACATCGCTGAATAAGAATCCTCAAAAATCTTTGCGTTATTTTCGCAACTGAAGTCTGCCTGGGGAAATTTGAGAAATAGGAAAAAAATTACTTTCCTTGCATTCCAACGATGCAAACTCCAAAACGATAAGACATTCACGCAGAACAAGTCTGATCGTTGCAAAGAATGTTCGGAAAAAAACAAACCGAGAATCGATAGCGTTATTCGTCAGAATATTGCCCACGCGTAACCTCGTCTTGCCGTAATGATTTTTCCCAATGAGCGGAAAAAAGCAATCTTTCCAAACGAATATTCAGCAGGTTTTATCGGTGTGTGAAAAACACAAAAAACTCGCACACGTTTTATATGCGTTCGTACACAAACACACAAACGACGTTTATACTCATTTAATATTTATGGAGTAGCGTTGTATTTTAAGTTCAAACGGCAATTGTCTTTCAGCGAATGGCATTTTGGTTGTTCAATGTTTACCCGTGGTTGTACTAAAAAACAAGGCTGACAAGGAACGTCACTCAATGACGTTGAAGTTTGCATCGTTGGAATGCAACGAACGTTCTTCTTTACATTTTGACTTCCTTATTTTTATTATAATGCAATATCGTTTTCCGTAGATTTATATAGTCGATCGCTAAATAAATATCTTCGAGAAAACTTTGCAGGCGAAATAGGCGAAAATAAATAAAAGGAATTCAGAAACAGTCATTTTGATTCCGTTCCAACGATGCAAACTTTAACGTCATATCACTCAAGTGTCCACCTTCGATTTTGTCGAAGGTCGTATATGTGACAAAGCATTGAAAACTATTGGACCCGTATTTTTTTTTATCGACGGAAAAACGGCTTTAAGGGCGGAAACCACCCCACGAAGAAAGACGTGTCGATTTTGCAGTTTCACCCACAAGCAATCTACTGATCTCGATGAAACGAAAACCTAAATTACTCTGATGTAGAGCGATGAAAAATTCAGTATCGAGCAAAAAAAATGGTAATTCTTTGGATAAGTGACTTCGAAAAATTGTTGTTTCCAAACAAACCCAATATAGGCGCCGAAATTTTCAAACCCAAACCCATAAACTTTGACCCAAACAAACCCAATATAGACGTCGAAATCTACAAAAATTCCCTATTTTATCTCGTGTTTTCGCGAACTTTAAAACTCCACAAATTTTTATGGGGGAGGGGAGGGGTGAATTTCAGCTTCCCCCAACTGAATATCACCATTTATAACGCAATGAATGAGAGAAAGTGGCAAAAAAAAATTTCGGCTCATTTTTCGGAAAATTAACTTATCCAAAGACTTACCAAAAAATTAAATTAAGGGGTGACAGGCTTTTCTTTGAGTGGTGGTTTGCCCCCTTAAAATCGTTTTTCCGCCGATAAAAAGGACAAGTTTGATAGTTTTCCATTCTCGTCACACATGTGAGTTTCAACAAAGTCGAAGGTCAGGTCGAAATTTAAGTGAACTTCCTTGCAAGTCACTATTTATACTGGCGCGCTGAAACGAGCGTTTTTCAAGGCTATTTTTTTTCGACAATTGCTCCGTCGCAAAGTCAATCACGCAGGTTTAAGAGAGTGAGTTTTACCGAACATAATGTTCTTATTCTTAATTTATTATTGTTGTTATTGTTATTGCGTTCGATCGAAAGGTGAATGTGTCGCGTGTTTTCGATCGTAGCGGATCGTCGTTGCTTCGTTAATCGGTTTTACTGTTTTTACTTTTGTTTTGTTTGATTTTTGTATTCTACGCTCTTGCGATTATATTAAAAACATTTTTTTTCTTCGTTGTGTTAAGTTTTGTGGTTTATTTGATTTGCGTTGTTTCACGAAGTTTTTTTTGCCTGCACTAGCGATGCTGTGCCTGCGAATGCATCGGATGCATTTTCTTTTCTCGATTCGAGATTACGGACTGATTTTGGTTTGCTCCGATTTGCACCGTTTTCGAAGCTTTTTATTCTCATCGTGAGCGAAACTACGGAGGTCTACTGAGCGTTTTTTTCGGGGCATATCGTTCCTACGATTTTATACTATCTTTGTTAATCTCTTTTCCAACTTTCGAAGACTCATCCCGGCGTACCAAAGATGCAATCACACGACACCTATATTTTATTCGGATAAAAACTAAAAAATAACAGTTCTATTTTTATTGATATTTTTTCAAAGTTGCGATAAGTTGGTTCACATAATTTATGACAATAAATGCATTTTTTTAATCGAAATTATTAAAATTCACAAATTAACGCTGATTTTAATCAATAAAATTAAACTTTATCTCTTATTTCTTAAGAATAAATGATATAAAATAATTTATTCGAATGATATTATTCGAGTTGAACATTCGCGTGCCCAGGATAAAATATTCATGTGCCCTTGAAATAACGCGATCTGCGTGAGGATGGGTGCATTTTTCTTAATATACATTAAATATATTATTCCGAAATGTTTCTTTCAAAATATTGGGATTCTAGCTTAAGTTAAACTTTTCGTCACTTCAGGATGTTCGATTTCAGATAAAATTCACTGGTATTGGGAATAATAATATATTTAACAAAAAAAAACTCCACGTAGCCGGGTATTGCCATCAATTTTTAAGTGGTGCATCACTGCAACGTTTGGTGCTCAGACAACGCGATGTAGAAGCTGTTTATGGAGAATTGGTCACGTCTCTTTAGTCTTCTTCGAGTTCAGGCTTTTCGCAATTCTTTCGTATGCTTCGCGATTGTTTTACCACTGCGACAATAAGTTCATGGTATTTTCGTAAGATTGTATAATATTATATATATACATATATATATATACACGTAAACACACCCACTCGGCACACACACACATGAAGTTGTATATACTATACATACACATATATTACACACGTACATACATCTATATATATATATATATATATATATATATATTAGGGTGGTTAAAAAGAAATTAATTTTTTTTCGGGGTACTCAACGGAAAATGTTACTACGTTATGAAAAAGTAGTTCATAGAAAATTTGCGAGGTCTAAACATTTTTTAACGTAGTGCTCAAACGATTTTTAATTTGGCTTTTTCGTATATTTTTTTTCTTCCTTTGTTTTCTTACTCCAAAACAACATATTAGTCCAAAAAAACACGCATACTTGGTAGACGTTCAGTGATGTAAACACTGTGTTCTTGTTCATCGAGTGGTTGATATAATTTTTACAACCGAATTACATATATTGATTTTTAATCTGCAAATACAAATTGTTTATGGTCAAACAAATATTTAAATAAAAATTGTGTATTGTTACAGAAAAAATTAAATCAAGAGTTACATTGGATCGTGCAGTAACATTCTCTTCATCGAAAAAATGAATACTTCGATAATCATTTTAAAAAACATGAAAAAAGCGTTTGAGCACTAACAAAAGATTTATTCAGAACCCTCAAATTTTGCAAAACTTACTTTTTCTTAACATACTTCAATTTTCCGTTGAGAAAAAAAGTCGATTTTTTTAACCACCCTGATATATATACAGGGTGTCCTGATTGGAAAGGATAATCCTACAATTGTCGATAGATCAGATCATGTCCTGCCATATGCTGGAATTGCACATTAGTAAAAGTCCCACGGTTTTCGAGGTAAAACTCAGCCGCTTTTGGTTTTTTGCATGCCATTTTTACAAATGATTCCTTTTTTGGCCCGGTTTGAAAAAAATTCTCTTGGTTATTTGTTTTAGCTACGAGTCTTCTTTTTAACCTTAACCTTAAATGTTAAATTTAAACCTTAAATGTTAAGGAAACTTTATGAATTTGATGACGTTTATGACCTTTATGACTTTGTGCAGAATTTTCATACAAACAATTTCGAACATCTGACTTTGACAGCCTGCGATGTAAAAAATGTACTACGTATTTCGTGCCAATTACTTGAAAAAGTTGCTTACTTATTGTCGCTTCATATCATTTGTAAAAATAGCATGCGAAAAACCAAAAGCAGATGATTTTTTTTTCAAAAAATGACACAAAGCCCAGAATCTCGAAAACCGTGGGACTTTTAACGAACTGAAATTTCAGCATACAGTCGGACATGATCCGACCTATCGACAGGTGCAGGATTATCCGTTCATAAACAGGACACCCGGTATGTATATGACGATGAAAGTACATAATCGTTAATATCGAACACACATCTACCATTCACACTTATAATTATGTTATTGAGAGTGTCGTCAATTTTCCTTTTTGCAAAGTGTCGTTTCAATATATGTCCCGCCAAGGACAAGTTTTATGAGAACAAATTCACGCTGGATCCAGTAATATTATAAAAAAAAAGAATTTCATTATTTGTAATGAACGTTCCGTTGACACACTTATCTTTGGCCATGATTTTGACACACCGCGTCAATTTGGCTCGGATGGCGCTTCATCCATCTACCATTAACAACCCTTCGGTCGGTTTTCAATTTGAAAAAATGATGAATGAACTTTTGACACGTCTCAATATGTCTGCATAGTAGGGGAATTTGGGGTAAGGTGATAACGCTAAGGTCACGTTCAAATTAAAGAATACATATATAGGTCAGTCAACTTTAATTATTCTTTTAAGCTGATCAACATTTACTAATCTTCCACTTTGGAAAACAAAAAATCAGTCTTTTTTATTGTTACCATACAATATATATTTTCAATCAAATCTTTATTTTTCCCATCTTATCCCGTATGCGGGACAAGATGAAATAGCGCTGGGAAAATGATGGGACTCTATATATTGGCATCTTTCGCATATAAAAGTGGTTTCATTCTCAATACCAGCAATTTGACAAACCAATCGTCTAAATTCTGCAGTGTTTAGTCCGAATAATCTTGCTACCATATCATTTTTATCATTGCTTGGTTCTTTTTATTTCCCTGGTAAAAACACCGGTTGAAGAGCAACCAAAGGCTTTACTTTTTTTCTTTTCACGCTTTCTAACGTAAATAGTGCTACGTTGTAAAATATTGCGGCTTTGCGATAGCTCGTATTCAACTTACCCCATTAGACGGTTAACGAATTAACAAAAAAATCACGCAATAACCTTGAAAACTTCTGACAAACCGTGCTTATTATATTAATAATTAGTACTTTCATTGTGTTTACCTATCTGTCCCTGCTCAACATCAGCAACTCAAATGAACTGAAACGATGGTACACTTTACCAAACATTAAATAGTTTTGTCAAAAAATCGATATTCTTTTTTACTTGCTCAGTTGATACTTTCACGCTCATTCACCTCTCCGCTTCCCTTCAAACTCCATTGTGCTCACACTTACTTATTTAGTAGCTAGGCTTATGATTCATCTTGCCTCGTGTATTCGTCTTGCCCCGAGTTCCAGAATTGAAATTCGGAAAATATAAAATTGAATTGTAGCAAATTTGCTATTTTGGTACAGTGAGCATTTTACTTAAAAATATAATGCTAATTTAAAAGCATTTTATAATCTAATTTAAAAGCATTTTAGTTGAAAATATTATCAAGGCATTTTATTAATATTTAGCACTTTATTTAAAAATATTAATGTATGTAGAAAATGATTGAATATTTGTTATTTTGGTAAAGTGAGCATTTTATTTAAAAATCGTCCGGGTCAAAATGACCCCGTGTGTCAACGAAAGGTTGAACACAATGGGCTTAACTCTATATTTAAATATCATATATATCTCTATATATCTCTATATATATCTATATATGATATTTAAATATAGAGCTAAGCCCATTGTGTTCAACCTTTCGTTGTATATATATATATAACATAAATGTGAATATCCCGAACATTTATGTATCTACCTCGTATATATATATATTCTCTCAGTTTGAGATTTCGAAACGAGGTTTTTGACCGCACACTTCGAGACGACTCGAGACAGAAAGGAAAAAGTTTTAACAGAATGGTAGATTCGAGTGGAGAATTTTGCATACACGTCGTGGGAATGTTTTTTGAGAAAAATAATTTGAAGCGTCTCGACGTCTGCTCAATACGCATACACAAAAAAAAACTGACGAGGAACTACGATTAATGAGAGATTCGTCATCCAATAATTTCTTCTCTGACTCACTTGTGCCTTGCCCTCGAACATCCCTCACTTATTCTCCTTCTTCTATAGACGAAAGTCCGCGTCCCTCCTTTCTCGTCCTCCCTCGAGTCTTTTAGGCAAATATCTTCGATGTTCGATGTCGCTTGAAAATTACATAATAAGTAATGATGATTATCGTTGTGTGAATAAAAGTGTTGAATAAGTTAAGATTGTGCGATTCTTCCGCAATCATAATGTATAACGTAATTTTAAGGGGGATTACAATGTACATTGAACTTCGACCGCACGAAATTATCGCAGTGATTACGAAAATATATAATAATTATTTTTTACGCTCAAAAACAATATGTCGGTATAATATATATATATATATATATATATATATATATATATATATATATATATATATATATATATTGATTTTAAGTTTTAAAAAGCATGCACTCGAAGCTCGCGAGGAAAGAGAAACCGAAAAGCGATAATAGATGAGAGAGATATGCCTGAGCGCGCGATGAGATCTAGAAAAAATGGCGAAGCATCGCTGAGTGGAATTATAAAATTTTCGTCACCTCGTTCGAATTAAATCAATATCGCAATTACGAAAATCACCCGAATTCTTCATTCTAAAAAAAAAAAGAGCTAGGGAAATAAAAGCATTTGACGTTCTCCGAACTCAATGGAAATCCTCGGAGGAGTCTTCGTTATTACGAAAGATCCGCAAAAAAGATGCAAATAAGAAATCAATTATTTTTCGAAAATTTTTTCAGGTGTCATTCACAGAAACAAAAAGTTACCATTACGTGCAGCGCCGCGATTCGGTCGTCGCGAAAATCAAATGCACGAAAAATATTCTCGTGTCGAAGACAGATGCAATGATTTTCGGCTTCGATTGACATCTTAGTTAATTGTGAAAATTACCGGAAAGCGAAGCGGGAGTTGGTAGGAGAAGTGTACACGGCTGGTGTATACTTGATATATTATTTATATATTAAGTAAGAGTCGAAACAGCACCTTCCGAAAATATCGTGTATATTTTTTCAATCTATCAGGTGTCCCGTTTGCGCGCAGAACAAAAAATCCTGCGACGAGATGACGAATTAAATCGTACTTGAACCTTTTCTCGTACTCTTGTAATATTCGTCAACGAAAAATGGCATATACATGTATGCATATTTAAATATATATATCTATATATACTACCTGTCAACATTTTTCGGACACTTCAGATAAGTGCAAAACTTTCGATCACTTTGGATAATTGCAAAATTATATTGGCATGATATAATTCATTATATAGAGCTATATAGTATCTTCGTGAAATAATAAATGAAATGAATTACATTATTCTCGCATTATTTGTAAATTATCCAGTTATCGAAAGTTTTACAATTATCTGAAGTGTCCGAAAACTTTTGACAGGTCGTGCATATATATATATATATATATATGTGTGTGTGTGTGTGTGTGTGTGTATATTCAGGGTGTTTTAGGTAAAGTGTTCCGAGTAGTACCGCGATACGTCTTGCGTAACGCCGACACCAGGAGTAATATAAATTTCAATTCTCATAACTGAAAAGAGTACGCGAGAAAAAAACACTTATCCATAGTGTTTTGAAACATTATTAAAATATATAATAAAAAAAAGATTCTCATGAACAATTTTGAAGTTGATATTCCCATATTTGACATTCCGATATTTTTCTCCTCCTAAAATGAAACAACTTTTATGTGAAACATTTTTTATTATAATCCGTACTTTCTGCGACAAAATCTTGTAACACTTTTCTGAGACACCTTGTATGCACCTGTGGAACTAATTCTGGGCACTTCTAGTTTTAGAAAGTTTCGCGTCATTTACGTTGCCATCACTCGTATTTTATGTTCTTATCAAAGGAGGCTTATCAAGAAAAGAATTGAGCGGCAAAATTAAAGATTAAAATAAAAACATAGCAGTATCATTTCGGCGTAGGAGAATATACATTTTCTGTGTAAATATAAAAAAAGCTAATTTTTATTAAAAATGCTCAGAATCAATTCCACCAGTGTGTAGTACTGGATAAAATAAAGTATTCAAAGGACAATGCAAAGCAAACGTCAATAGGCGTACTTTATTCATTTTTCAGTGAGATAAATACATTTATATACATACATACATACAAACACACACACACACACACACGCACACACACACACACACATATATATATATATATATACATATATATATATATATATATATATATATATATATATATATATATATATATATATATATATATATATATATATATATGCTGTAAGTAGGCGTACTCGAGAAAAGTCTATCAGCGCATGACACGTGGCCGTGTCACGTAAATAACAAAACCAAAAACATACATATACCGAACAGTAGAAAGTACTTGGATCGCTTCCATTTGTGTAGTGGATCGGTACGTTTGCCTTCGAAGCAACTTGAGAATTTGGCGCTGCCATCCTAGTAAAAAATGCTCATGGGATCGTAAGGTAGGACAAGCTTAGAAAAAACTGACTTATAAATGCGCGTACATAGGTAATACGGACATATATGTATTACCGAATAAAAAACAACTTACGCGAATCTGCTTGACCACTCGAGGAGCTTCGATCTCTCGTGCCGATTCAAATCGATGTTTTAAATGTAGAGCAAACACAACTAGTAGGATCGACTGTATTTTTTAGAAAGTACATATGGAATAGAAAAATTGTTACCTGCTGTTTGAAAAACCACTACCACATAGAGCAAGACTCGTATATTATACAAATGAAATGTGTACACACCTATACACACATGTATTACGAATGATCCGAGAATAATAACGATATTCTATGAATGGCTATACCACACAATGTAAAATCGAAGAAGTAGTGTAAAATAAAATCGTTATACGACTATAATAACAGTGTAATGATACTGAGCCACATGGTTTTATTTTCAACAATTTTATTTGTTCCTCGATATATTTTTCCTCGGAATTCTCAGCAATAATTCCAGGAGAATTTTTCATTCGTCATTTTTACAAGTTATACCGACGTCGTTCTATTCGTTTGCAGCATCGAATAAATTATCTTCAAGGTAGTATGTAGCTGAAAAACAGAATTTTTTATGCTCGTTCTTACAGAGCTGGCTTTCTGAAGTACGCGATCAGAATCTGATACCTGTCCAAAACGCTGTACTCTCTCGGCACGTCGCTATTTCTGTTCTCGAAGAGAATCTTGCTTCTGGTTATTTCCTGCGTCATTTCCTTTGTGTATTCCTCCTTGAGATCATCGGGAATTCTATTGTAGAACGGGTTCACGGCTATTGCGTGATCTGAAATTCATGAATAAATTACGTAACGGAACATTTTCCGATTTTTACCCCCCCCCCCTCCGCGTAACAGAACCGTAACGCCTGGCCTGAACCCCCCCCCCCCTATTCCGTTACGTAACGGGTGCTTTCGTCAATAATTGCGTTTTTTGTTTTCAATTCATTCTTCATTGTCCCATCGATATCTTTATGAAAGGTTTTATGATCTTTATGATCTGTGAATAAAAAGTCAACAATTTATCGATATCTATACAAATGTAGCTATCGTTATGCGTAGCCGTTTTATTATTTTGGGTTTTTCTTACAAAATGCCGACAGTTTGGACATTTTTTTCTATCTTCAAGGCACTTTTTTGTACTCAAGCAATCTTTAAAAATAGTAATGATCAAAATTTAGAAAATCGACTACGTACAACCTTAGTCACTGCGATTGAAATTTAAAAATAAATTGAAAATCGGTTGATAAGTTTTTGAGTATCCGTTTTGAGTTCCGTTTTTCTTGGTGTAAAGTTGTTTTTTTTCTCGAATATTGATACTTACATTAAAGTAACAAGGTGCGGGCGATATGACGGTTTTTCATCTCCATAATATTTTTCAAAATAATAAGAGTTTTCACTTAATCTATTCTGAACGATAAGTTTAAAATTAAAAAACTTGAACATGCAGAAATTTTGCTATTTCCGACAGTTCTAAAATCGTGACGTAACGCAAACCTCGAACCCCTCCGCCCCCCCAATTTCGTTACGTAATTTATGGGCGCTCCCTTGCCTTAGAATCAATGGAGATACTTTTACGCGCGGTAATATTTGAGGTTAGCTTACTTTGCAATGTCTTCATGTCTTTGTAGATGAAACATTTATCGCGATTGCTACAGTGAAGAACTTCAAAGCCTGTCTCTTCGAGGACTTTTTTCAGGGCGGCTCGAGGATTCGAACATGTATGGAAAGGAGGGACGTACTCCGATGCGTCCTGCAATAGATCCATAAGTTTTTCGTGAACATTTATAGTTTTACTCTCCAATTTATCGGCACTCTCATTGACGGCGTTTCGTCGTCTCAGGTGTCCTATTGGAACCGACGTTATAAATTTGTAAAATGGCGATTGAAAATCACTTTTTCGTGAGAATTTGAAAAAGGTGCTGAATAATGTCGTAGATCGAGTAATTTTCTTGCATTCGATTGCAGACGAATTATTTTTTATAGAGAGCACACGTCAAGGTGTTTATTGAATGTGCACTGGGGTGACCCAATTTCGAGCTCTATTTTTTCCTACTTCTGACCATCCAAGTATCTTTTTTAAAGAAAAAAATTGTCGCGAATGCTGTGAGCCCTCAAAAAATAATTGGAGGTCGCTGAAGCTTCCCAAAATTAAAATTTTCATAAAAAAATCGATTTTTATTTTCGTTTACTTCTCACCCATGTATTTTACGCTTTATAATTTTAAACGCGTATTTCTCGAAACGCTGTTTTCAAAGTCGGTGGACATGATATCTCGAGAACCGCTTGATGGATTGGTTCCAAATTTACACGAGATACGAGGAGAAATATTTAAAGGTCGTTGACGATCTCGCTATTTCTAAATAGATCTTCATTTTTTTATGTTACGAAAAAATTACATGTTCATAGATTTTGTATGCTCAAGTTTAAATTCGTCGCCACGTTGTTAAAATGAAAAAAAAAACGATTTTGAAAAACGACGATCATCAATAACTCGTATTTCTTGTTGACTTGAATAACCCGTTTGCTTTTTAGATTTCGGATGGACCGTTTAAGGTGGAGAGTGCCAAACGTCGAGAAAAAATGTTATCATCTGTCTGCAGCCATGTTTTTGTTGTTTTTGTGTATTTTTTGGTGATTTTTTTAAGACTCAATATATGTACATATATTGAGTCTTAATATATATGTCCATATATTGAGTCTTAATATATATGTCCATATATTACATTTTTTACAGACAGATATCTTTGTCTTTTTAACGACAAAGATATTTGTCTTAAAAAAATGCGTTTTTTATTCAATAGTTTCCCAGAAGAAACATTCGGAATTTGGCCATTTTTCTCGGGCCCCTAGGTACATGTAGCCCCTCAATAATCTCTATCTCAAATAAATATTGCCTTTAAATGTACCTGCATATAGGCGGTATATCGTGAATTATCGCGCATCTTGATGTAAGCATCAAATCCATCATTGAATGACAGAAACATGATTAAACATTTGCCACCCGGACGCAACAGCTTGAAGATATTTTCGTACGTCTTTCTGAAAATATTTCATTTTGAGGTTTTTTGTCCATATTTTTTATTATTAATTTTTATTGTTCAATCATTCACTAAATTAGTTTCTACTGATCCGAAAATACGTGCATCAATTACCTGATATTTTGACACCAATGAAGACAGTAAAATGAGAGAACGTTGTCATATTCGCCGATTCCTTCGATCGGCAATTTATCGGTCTGAATATCTAATTCGAGGAATGATAGACGGTCTTCGCCCGCGCAGTATGATCTCGCGCGATCGATCATAGCTTTAGAAATATCAGCACCTGAGTGGCGTTCATTGTTTTTTTTTTAATTAATTTTTTTTCAAACAACGAACGCAAAAAAAAACTTAAAAAAAAAAAATCGTCCAGATTACCAACGAGAACAGCGTCGGGCGGCAGTTTTGGTAGGATGAGGTCCTTCACCGCGATCCCAGGACCACAGCCGATGTCTATACACCTCCCGTGCATAATGGAAATTTCGTCGCAAAATTCTTCGATAACATCAAGGGTGTCGCGACGTTGCAAATCGCATGATATCGTGTATCCATCTGCGTCGTCCATTTTGTTCCAATATAAACAGTTGTATAAATTGTTTTTATCGACAAATAAAAATAGCAATAATTCGCCAGTAGATCACTAGATTTTGATATTTCGTCACGGTCTTTGATCAGTAACGTAAGCTGACTTGTACGAGGAATTTATCGACTTTGCTTTAGTCAGGTGAGGTTGAAATGAATATGCCGCTCGGAAAAGTTTGGGCAAACTAACGACGTTAGAATGATAGGGTGTCGTTTCGGGGACCGAACTTTCACTGAGAACATGTGGAACTACCCAAGAGTATTTATACGTCGCTAGCTCTAAGTCCCGCTATGAGTCCCACCTCCAACGTTCTTCTTTTTACCATGACCCATCGTTCTTCGGTACTTCGTTCCGTCCCAATTTTTCCGGCCAGGACCGTTCCCGAATGTACTTCCCACATAGGTTGGTCGAATTCTCAATTAGGTAAAATCTAACTTTACGTTCAGAAAACACTCCAAAGTGTAGGGACAATGTGAGGTATGAAAAATTCCATCGCACATCGTCATTATCGAGATCTTTATGAATATTGAACAATGAGAACGGCAGGTTTGACTTTTTATTTGGAATTATGAAAATTATCAGTGATTAATGTTTTCTCCAGTACCTACTTTTCAGGGTGAAACATCAAATGATGTTTCACGCCTTAGTAGCGGTTTACTAAAGAAAGTCAATATAGTGAACGGCATACAATTAAGGGAGACTTTGTCCTTGGAGTGCCATATTTCAGGTGTTTACATTTTATTTTTTTTATAGGAAACGAGTAAAGCTTTTTGAGTGCGGTTTTTTTCTTGCTATTATTCATGATATACAGAACGTTAAAAAATTTTTTTTTAAAACCAAAATGGCGGCCGTTGCAGCTCCGCGAAAACAGGTCCTCAAATCGCGGGAGGTAAACGGCTGACATCACTGCCCCCTCTTTATTGATTTGAAACACAAATTCAAAGCATATTACCAATCTGTGACCCTTTGGTCATGGAATGACGGATGGGTTTTTCGTTTAGGACAAGTTTCGGAAAATGGCGGCAATTAAAAAAAAAAAATCGAATTTTCGGTCGATATGTTAATTACAGTGGTCCGGAGAATGTCAGCCATTTTTAAAAACGTGTTTTCGAGAAAAACGCGTTTAAAGTTTTTTAATGTGTTTCCACAAATATGTTTATAATTACCGCTAATCGGCAATGCCTGGTCCATAGAGGCATCCCTCCTCTTCTTCTAGCTGCTCATGTTGATCAGCTAACATCTCCCGCTGCTCAATCAAGGACAAAGTCTCCGTTAAAGGAAACTTCATGGTCCCAGCACGTAAAATATTTCATTTCCGCAGGCGAACATCCGATTTACTTATCAGCCCGATTTATGAGTTAAAAATATTTTAATAAAATAAAAATAAGCCATGAAATTAAAAAATATTTAATTAAATTGTATTATACAATTTTTATCTTTTACCTTTGATTAGAAGTTATATTACAGTCTCTGATTAAGAAAGGGACCACTGTCCGATGAGCCGAAAAAACGTCGTTTCTTCGTGATTTTTTTTGTCTTTTCGATTATTTATTTGGGATTTGGAAAAAAGGTATGTTAGTAAGCATACATTGAACTTATTTCCTGTAAATTTTTAGTGAAAAAAATAAACAATTAACAACGTTATTGAGGTACAATGGAACCTCTGTATGTAAAATGTTTTTTAATAGCCGGATCGATAACGAGACAATGGATGGTTAAAAAAAAAAGAAGTTTTATGATCTATATGAATGTAGTTCTCATTGAAGGTAGCCGTTTTTCCGGAAAAAAATCACAACATAGCGGGTGTTCAAAAAGTGTAATTTTTGCGAAATATTTACTTATATTCGGGGGCTTAAAAAATACTGAATAAAAAAAATGGCTACGCACAACGATAGCTACTGCAATTACGGAAATGTCGATTGTTTCGAATTGAAAATTGGACAGGTATAGCTAGAGTTATCATTCCGATAATGTCGAAATAAGTCGTTTTGAGAGAAAGGCGATTGAAAGGTTTAGTATACGTAAATCGTTGCACCACTTGCTGTCACTAAAGCGTCTGTAACTTGGTCAATTTTCAATATTTTAACTTGAAATTTTTTCAGTTTATTCTTAATATGTACACGTTGAGAAAATGCAAAAAAATCGATTTTTTTTCCCGTTACAGTGGCCTTATGTGTATTCCCTAGTACCAAAAAAACGTGCATAAATTTGATTAAAATGCTTCGAAAATGCCCTTTTTTTAAAATAAATTAATCGTGAGTATCCTGTACGTTGATGCAAGTAAGCCGGTTTTCGAAGGGACAACGACAGAGCCCTTTCTCAGCTATTCGTATAATCGATTGAACGCCCATTAATCTACATTATACAGAAGTCAAAGACCTGATCCCAATGATTACACAAGAATGCAGGCTGGTTAGAATTTTAGGCTAGGCCATGGCCTTTCATTTTGTCTCGTTGAAGGGCTATTGACCTGGAGCGACAAGCTAGTGGGTATAATGCTGGGCGAAGATGGAAGGGCTTTTACTTTAAATTAACATTTTCGTCGCTCAGCTCTGGCGGACTATCGTATGCAGTATATTGTGACCCATTCCTTTTTTTTCACAGACAAAAATTCTTTTAATTACGCATAGTTTAACGTTCTTTTTTTCTGTCACGTAGATAATTCCGTTTGGGCATACCAATTTTCCGTAAAGGGCCTTAAAGGGGGCCATACCGTTACGCGAGAAAAAAATTCTGATCTTCATGATGTTTTTTTAAAGGAAAGATTTCTCCGCCATTTTTTAGCCTTAGGGTATGTTTTATTACTACTTTTGGCTGTTATATGGTATTTTCGTTTTATTAATCTTCAGTAGTGGTGAAGGTATGACACGGTATTTTAAACAGATTTCGAAAAACACGGCTACTTTTGGCAGTAGAAAATACGTTTTTTTTAAACTTTCCAAAGCATTTAGGGCCATGTTTTAGACACTAAGGTTAAAAACATTTATGCCAAATTTCATTAGACTCGGTCGATTAGTTTTTTAGCACACGTCACGCCAGTTTAGAAAATGCATTCCCCCTTCATTTTTTAAAGATTAATATAAGATTACCATGTAATAGCCAAAAGTAGTAATAAAATATATCCTGAGTCTCAAAAATGGTGCAGTAATCTATCGTTAAAAAAAAATCATGAAAGTCAGCAAATCTTTTCCTCGCCTAAACGTACCTCCCACTTAAGATGATGTGAAACAAATATGAACGCTGACGGGGAAGCGAAAGAGACAAACGTCGAATGTTTTTCACACCAGTTTAAGATGAAATAAAAGACGCTTGGCTGATCATAAAAACTAGACAATAAAAACTATAATAAAAACTAGACAATAAAAACTATTTTCTGTTGATACAATTTTCCTAGGTTTTTGAGTTTTGTTTAAAAGATTCCACATGTTCCCTCATCATTTCTACGTATGATACAACTTCTCGCTTTGGGAAATTTTGGCTCGGGGAGGGGGGGGGGGGGTTTGAAAAATAAATGGGGTCGTCACGTTATCTTAACGATGAAGTAAAGGCGATTTGCGATAATAATTCGAGCACCATCAATTAATTTACGCCAGCCTTCACAAGCCAATTATAACACTGAATAATAAAAAAAAATATTTCGTGTTAAAAAAAAGTATGAATAAATCGGGATCTTCAAATTTACAAGATCCGATTAGAAAAGAGAATTTTTAAAACCTTATTTAAAGGGACAATGCAACGCTTTCGATATTGTCGATTTACACTTGTTTATTCCAGGGTAGTGAGAGAGCGTCCGTCAATATTCAACGTCCTGTCTAGTGAGGTCGCACGGGACCGCGTGGTCCTAACACAGGGACTAATATTACGTGTCCATACGAGACGGGTTAAAGTCCGGGCCCCCGAAAACTCGTCAAGCTAGTTTAGTTGTGAACCTTGTTCACACATTCCACCTAGCTTGTCTGTCGAGAATGAAACTGACCTAGGGCCCTCGGATCAGCCCAATAGCGAGTTAAAGAGCCGTTTCGACTCGTTAAAACTGTGGCCTCAAAAAAGTCATTTTCCGTGCCATTGCTAACGGGAAAAAGAACGTAAAGCGAGGTTGGATAATCTCCAAATATTTTGCATCAACGGAGATGCATAATGAGATCTATGTCAGTCACGGAAAAAATAATCGTATCGTTGTTGATATTTATTTTGTTTGTTTAGGTTATGCGTAGTGTACAGATATAAAACGAATAAAAACACGACCGTTCGAGATACACAAAGTGATCATTTTTTATGTTCACAAGATAATTTTAATAAATTTACATGGTACTTAATTGGAGAAGTACGAAGAGGATTATATTAGACTGAGTATTTCGTTCGGTCCAACGAGATAGACCACGTGTTAATTTCGTTCTGACTTGTTAAGGACATTATAACTTCTCTAATAGTGTGTATGTTATATATCTATATATATATCCGAACTCATGAGCATATTCGAATATCGTGTACAGCTAGGATGCCGCAGAATTTCTGATTGCAATGCATTTGATTAAGGCCTTAGGCCATAGTAACGGGTATAAAATCATGTGCGAATTTAATAATTTTTTTTTTTCGTATGAAAAAGTGATTCACTCATAAAATTAATTACACATCTATTTAGTATGAATTCAAGCTGTTAGAAAATTTTTTTTTATTCGATGTACAAAATGGCCGGCTACTCGAAATTTCTCGAAACAGCTTTTTTCCAATTGGCGTGACAAATGACTTCAACAATTTTCACTCGATTTACTTAAAATTTAAGGGTTATATTCTTAATTGCATTTCGCAGAGAAGTACGTAGGGAATTTCTGATTAATCGAAAACTTTTCATTTTACGAGCAGTTTATGAGCAGTTATAACGAAGTTTTTCACTGAAAATTAATTTCTTAAGTTCAAATACCTAAACTTTTGAATAAAACAATATTTTTTAAATTCCGCAGGCACTTCTCTAGGTCTTCTAATGTAGATTGACGAGAATTTTTTATTGTGCTGAATGTCACGCCGCGGAGCGCCTAAAAAAAGATAACAAAAAAAATATTAGTAGTTGGCCATTTTGTACATCGAAAAAAAATAGATATTTTCGAACAGCTTGATATTCATACTAAATAGATGTGTAATTAATTTTATGAGAGAATCACTTTTTCATACGAAAAAAATGGTTAGTTTTGCACATGATTTTATATCCGTTACTGTGGCCTAAGGCCTTAATAATTATGGGACCTTTACGTCGACTTATTCGCTTCTAGGCATATCACCGAACTCATTACTGAAACTTCACCAAAATTTTGTCGTCTCAGAGACGGCTTGAAAAGTTCGAGTTTTTCATTTTACTTTTATACCCAAATAAAGCTAACACTGAATATACGCGGCGAGGACCTGACTCTTAGGTAGAGAACTATTATTGGCTACCATATTGGAATGTGTAGTGGAATAGAGTCTTAAAAATTATGCAGTTTATTAGATTGATTTTTTTAGTTCAAATGGAGTTCCAGAAAATCTCACATACATTAGGTGGCGATCTAAAACAAGACTGCATGTCTTGGATGAATTTATTTTGAATCATTAATACCTTGACCAGAGCAATCTCAAGTTTGGGTGATTGAGTCCTGACGAACTCATTTCACTCAGATTATCTACTAATACCAACCGGAATTTTGCATTAGCCTAGCTTATTGGTTATCATAGGTATTTATTTACATTGTCACAATTATTTTGCCATTGTCGTTTATTCATTAAGGCTTACTACTGTGAAGGGTACAAAAATCGATGTGTTTTTCATTTTCTTAATGTATTCAAGAATATGTGAAAGAGTTTTCAAGTTGAAACATTTAAAATTGACCAAATTGCAGACAATTAGACAGAGCAAGGAACGCAACGACTTGCAACATGTAAGTATACTAAAACTTACAATCGCATTTTTCTCGAAACGACTTTTCTCAACCTGGCCGGAATCATAACTCTAGATAATTTGTCCGATTTTCTATTTAAAAAACCAAAATTCCGTTACTTTTAGTATCTATTGTTGTTCGTAGCCATTTTTTTAATTCAGTATTTTTCAAGCCCCCGAGTGTAGGTAAATATGTCGCCGAAATTATATTTTTTATTTACACGCGCCATTAATTGTTTTTTTTTCAAACGGCTACGTCCATCGAGAACTACATCTATATGGATTATAAAACTATTTTGTTTTTGCTGCTCAGACCTATCATTGTCAAGTTGCCGATCCAGCCAGGCCGTTGGCCCACATTTTTTATACAGAGCCACTGTTATACCTCAATAGTATTGTTAATTTTCATACTTCTCCAATAAATGTTCAGACGAAATACGTTCAATGGATGCTTAATAACATACCTCTTTTTCCAAATTCCAACTCGATAAACTCGTGGTCGAAATAAATTCGGAAAAAGTGACTTTTCGTCGGCCCTCACATAGTGATATCCTCCCTCAACAAATATGAGAGAAATGTTCCTTATTATAAATTGACAAAAATAAATCGAATTTGTTCATGGTTTTTCCTTGAAAAAAATTACTAGAAGCATTCAATTCCCACTCGACTGATCGTGAGTTAAGCCGTGATAATCGTCACGAGACTTGAAAACAAAAATGTATCTAAATGTGTTTCGGAAAATCCCGCTATGACGAAACGCAAGACTCTTCAAGTTTCATCCGTCCTGCTTCGTCCATATGAGTTCTTTCTAAACGATTTTCAATCTCTCATGTACGCTATATATATATATATATATATATATATATATATATATATATATGCTACGTTGTCCTTATCTCGCGCTCCCACGTATTTGCATTTTGGACAGCAGCCTATTTACGTATGCGCCGGCACACTCCATACACGTCTCTCCGGATAACGTACCGTTGTTCGGGCCTTTCCTAACTAAATACACGTATTTCAGCAGCAAAACACACTTCGCGGCTCTAGATGCCATTTTTTGACAGCCCTCACCGCGTCCACCGCGAAGAAAGATCTTCAATAGTCATTTGGGGTTTGCTCCGCCAGCTTCCTCTTTGTGGAAGACTATGGAACTATGGAAGTTTCGTTACTGCCTCTCGCTGTCAAAGACAACTTCATTCTGATGTAAAGGTTATTTGGAAAGTTCCTAACGAATAATTTCCCGGTTTATTGTTATTTATTACTGTTTATTTTTATTTATTACTGGTTTATTGTTATTTATTGTGTATACCAGGACAAGGTAAACGCCTTGAACTGCTGTCACGCGTACGATTTTTTCAGTAGGAAACAGTATTCATGCATTTAAGGGAGACGTTGTCCTTGGAGTGCCATATTTCAGGTGTTTACATTTTATTTTTTTTTAAAGGAAACGAGTAAAGCTTTTTGAGTGCGGTTGTTTTCTTGCTTTTATTCATGATATACAGAACGTTAAAAAATTTTTTTTTTGAAAAAAAAAACCTAAATGGCGGCCGTTGCAGCTCCGCGAAAACAGGTCCTCAAATCGCGGGAGGTAAACGGCTGACATCACTGCCCCCTCTTTGTTGATCTGAAACACAAATTCAAAGCATATTATCAATCTGTGACCCTTTGGTCATGGAATGACGGATGGGTTTTTCGTTTAGTACAAATTTCGGAAAATGGCGGCAATTTAAAAAAAATCGAATTTTCGCGTTTTTTTCGCATAAAGAGATAAATAATAAATGCAAAAATGTATCTATCGAAAAAACGATCCGGCATTCCGTGAAGACATATTTTCTGATAAGCTCTCCAAATTTCAGGTCGATATGTTAATTACAGCGGTCAAGAGAATGTCAGCCATTCATCAGCCTAATCGGCAATGTCTGGTCCATAGAGGCATCCCTCCTCTTCTCCTAGCTGCTCATGTTGAGCCGCTAACATCTCCCGCTGCTCAATCCGGGCCTTTTTTGCTGCGTCGGTCACCTGCCTCTCCGCGCGCTCGATCCTTGCTTTGTACCGTGAATGGACCCAGCTCTCGGCGAATGTGCCAATCCGGACACTCATGAGATCCATGGCAATTAACAATGATTCCTCACCTTCGTTGAAGATAATCACTGCTAATTCCGTAGCAATATTGACCACATCTGCGCCGGAATGAAGATGTTTGGGCGCACGCATCCAAATCATATTATTAAGTGACTCATTACTGTTTTGAGTATGAGCACCCAAACATCTTTCGAGGAAATCGTCCGACGACAAGTCATTGTAAATTGGCTCGATGGCCTTCAGAACAGTGTCACTGAGAGGAGCCTTGTGCTTATATAAAGACAAAGTATCCGATGCTTCAGCTTTACGCCACGTACACCAGCTGTTTTCTCCTGGTGGACACTTCTCATGCTGGGGTTTTTAATCCGTGGAGCTCTTGTGGTAATACGTGGCCCATATCGCGTCCTTCATGGCTTGCACAGAATGTGAATTTCGGCGGATAGCAAGGCCATAGTATTTAGTGAGTTCTCCGATCGCTTTATCTGTGAGTTTGCCTGCCCCTTTTCCTCCGAGTCCCTTGGTTCCTTTTTCATATTTCCCAATCTCGTTCCCATTCTTTTTTCGACGTAACCAATACATTCTTTTTTTTGACAGTAACGTCATCATTGGGATTGGCTTCAAGCAATCCCTTAAACGTTTTACTGTCACCATCCCCGACGTAAGTGACGTATTTGACTTCGTGCAGCTCTACCGATCGGAGAAACATTTTCTGCGCTGACGTGCTTGTGAACGACTTGCTCTTTTCAAATTCCCAGTGATTAGGGGATTGCGGATGCGATCTTTTGCGCTGGGTACTGTTTCGGATGATCTTTTGTACCCTTTCGAGGCATATTGCGCACAAATTTTCGATAAATTACTTGAAAATAACGAAAAACAAAAAACACAGACGCCACGATGTTTTCGCTTTCAATGCCGAAGCCAGACTGAAATAACCGTTGCAAAATCGATAAAGGAGAAAGTAGGGACCCTATTCAAAGGTTTCTAAGCATAAAAGGCTCTGTATACCTGCGCCAGACGCGCTGAGACCTGCAGGAACCCAGCTACCATGAAAAAATGTACAACTGGTCCGACATTGGCCCAGTAGTGCGCCAACTCTCCTGTATGCTTGGCCGTTCTCTGGCATGAATGTCGGTCCATTAATGGACCGTTGTCGGAATGATATCCTCGGGCCAAGGCTGGCTACCGATATCGTACCGACGTTGGACTCAACACCGGCCCGACAGGAGTGCCAAGGTTGGCCCAAGTTACAGCCCATATCGTACCAGCATTGGTGCTGACACTCGTGCCAAGGTCGGCCCAAGACTATGCCATCGTTGGTATTAAGAGCGGCCTGACGCCTGTGCCAACATTGGCCCAAGTTCAAACCAATATCGTACCAACTTTGGTCCAGTCCATAACCAACAGTGGTAGGATAATGCCCCGAGTATCGACCGATACAACTCAGGGCATTATCGGTCACTCGTGTTACAATTTTTAAGTTGTTCATTTTCATCATTTTTATCGTCCCCGTGTTCAATAATTTCTTCCACATACTCAAGAGTGTTCTCACACTCCGCTTTTTTAACATTATTTTCGAGGATTTTTTTCTCTGTCAAACATGACTCATGATTCATGACACATTTTTCGTGCTTCAATAGCAGTTTATTCCAACATAATTTTTTTCGCACTTTTTTCAGTTTTTCATATTTCTGTTGTTTATTCATATTGAGAATACGGTAGGAGCATAAGGGAAAAAATTACTGTTGCACGAAAAAGCGACGATGGACGCTACTCTTTGTTCGCGGTCTGCATCGATACGACACTGAATGGCGACTGGCGAGCAATTCATAAGACACGTAACGGGGAGTGATGCCGGCTCGTGATTGGTTCAACCTATTCACGCGAACAGTCGGTTCTTCGTCGTTAGTCGATACTGTCCCGACATTGGCATATTGCGGTATGCCGAGATTATGTATGAACGTAGGACAGTTATTGGCGAACAGTATTGGCCCATGGTCGGCTCCAGTAGTCCACCCCAACAGTCGGCTCTCCGGGGCAGCCGATACTGGCCCGACATTGGTATAGTACCGGTTGCCGGGATTAGAAATGAACGAAGGACAATTAACGGCAGACAGTATTGGCCCACGATCGGCTTCTCCGTTTACGCCAACAGTCGGCCCTAGGTCGTTAACCGGTACTGTCCCCACATCGGCTTGATGTCGGATGCCGGGCTCCGAAAAGAGGGTCGACTGAAAAATGGCAGAACCGTTGTTTCAATGTTGGGCCAACATTGGTTGCCAACAATCGGTTAGCCAGTTCTGGGCCGGACATCGGCCGTATTGTTCGCGTCGGAAATTTTTTCATGGGTAGCCGGGCGCCCCGCTGAGACGGTCGGAGCGCGCTGACGGTGTCAACTTCAAACGCCTTTAAAATATCGCAAACGTTCGAAATCCGGGAAAAGCTTCGACAGGTTTATTTCTACTTACATGTAGATTAAGAATGCGTAATAAAAGAAAAATTGATATTTTGAAAATTTCAAGGACAAAGTCTCCCTTAAGGAGGTACGATCACTTCCACGGGGTCAAAAAAGAGTGTAAATTTATTTTACCCACAGCTGCTCTGATTGATGTTTACTTATGTTGATTATTCGTATTATCGATTATAGTGTGCCAAATGTTGTGGTAAATGATGCATTTATTGCACGTGAACAAATAAATACTGAAAAATTAGATTGTCAACGACTCGGCAGTAATCTTCGTAATAATAATATTAACATATCCACCATGAAAACGGACTAAAAAGACAAAAAAAATCAGCCGGAAACCTATTAAAATCGGCTTGAATTACCTCAACGGAATTAACACGATAGGCAGAATATAATTATACATATTATTGATAAAAAAGGTGAGAACTATCGATGACTCCATATTGATCATGGAATGCTTTTTCAGATATGAGAACGACAATAAGACAAGCAAATCCAAACGAAATCAAACGAACCAAAAGAAACTCTTTTACAGAGCACATTCTTTTGCATTTCAATGCCAATCAACGATTTTCCTTCTGATTCAAACATCTTTTCTCGTATGGAGTAAATTTTTCTCTCTTTGTCTCGCTTTCACTGGATAAAATTTCTTTCCCCCGTAACTCTCTTTCCTTCCGTTCTCATTGCACTAGAGCGGACAGCTACCTTTTCAGGCAAGCAACAAAGAAAAAAAAGAAAGAGAGGCGAAAGAGCCGCAAGGCGAACCCCCCGGTGGTGAGAAAGCAGAGCATAGAACCCGGAAAGCTCTAGATAGCTTCTCTCTCTCTCTCTCTCTCTCTCTCGTTCTCTCTCCCTTTCTCTGTCCCTCTCCCACCCTCCGGAAAGGGATCGCAGCCTGTCTTCCACAGCACATGGATGGTTCTGAAGCGAAAAAAGGGAGGTAGAGTGACGAAGTAGCGAAAGGGGTGAAAAACGATCCTGAGGAAAGAGACGCGAAAGAGAGAGGAAGCCAGAGGGATTTAGGTAGCCCGTTCGTTCGCGCGAAAACCGCAAGCATGGGGGACTCGATCGGAGCTACAGTCTGAAAGGGAATGGAAGCGAAACTCTTCTTTTGCTTGTACATTCGTGTGTGGTTTATATTATCGAAGGAGTTTGAAAAACCACCGGGCGGGAAGGAGAAAGGTAGAAAAGAAGGATTAACAAAGGAAGAGAGAGAGAGAGAGAGAGAGAGAGAGAGAGAGAGAGAGAGAGAGAGAGGGAGAGAGCGAGAGGAGAGAAAAGAAACGCTTTGGCAAAAAAATGGATAAGCGTTATTTATTGATGTGCTCAATATTGTCTTCCATTCGATAACTATTTTGAGAGCTTCCGTTGATCCCTTTGCCAATTGGTTATTGTAGAATCATTAAGGTCGCAGACGCGATTTTCCTTATCTTTCCAGCGTTCCGTCAGCCTTCGTAACGTAACAAAGTTCTAGAAAAATGAAGACTGCTAAAAGAAACGCTAGAAACATCAATGAACGAAAAAATGGCTTCTCAGATGACGTATTCCACTGTTCTATGTTCTTTCTTCGCACGTCTTTGCGCGGATATTATTTCTGCATTTGTCAATAGCTCTCAGAATGATAATGTCACCAGTCGACGTCATGTGGAAGCCTTTTGACGAATTGAAAAATTGATCATACCTAAGAGTATATGATTTCATTTGGTGATCAGGCTCTAATTTTTTTATCTTTACTGCGCAATGTTGTTGGATTGAAACAGTGAGCTTGTGAAAAAGCAGGAAAAAACGGGGTTAGCAATGGTGATTGAAATACATCGGCTAAAATTGACGAAGATGAGACGTAGATGGACAAGAGACGAAGGAGAAGAATAATTCTAAAAGTCTGCAAGTTGGCAACATAGTAAAAAAAGACAAAAAAAAACCCAACTGTTCTTGAACAAAGAAAGATGTGGTTCGTGCTCACGAATGATGGATAGGATGAAACTTTTTTTAAAATATGTCGGATATGTTTTTTCCAGCTCAGTCACGGTGGTTGAGCGAATGAATCTTCTATTACTTCGAACTTTTCTTTGAGATCGTTTTTATGACCAATGCTTTTTTTCAGTACAAATATGTATGAGGACGATATGCTAAGGCTTGAATTATTTTTTGTTGGTCTAATAGATTAGCAACAAATAATAAACGTACCGATGAGTGTTCACAACTATTATATATATATATATATATATATATATATATATATATATATATATATATATATATATATATAATATATATATTTAATTATATATATTATATATTATATTATATATGTTATATATATATTATATATATTATATATTATATATATATATATAACATATATTTGTCTAACATAATTCACGATCATAGAGGATTAAAAAATTCATCTTACCGAACAAAAAAAATTTACGCACTTCAACCCAATTTTCCGGCGAAATTCATCAGCGCGGGAAGACATGCAGACTTTGTGTTCCCGTTGAAAGCAGCGCCGAGGCCCGCATCCCTCAAATTTGATTAGGGATAATTATTATACGATTTGCTTGGGGTGGCTGATTTTTTTTTCCGGGGTAATTGGACTCAAGCGTCGGCGCGAGGTTTTTTCAAACGTTAATGCACTACTGATGAGCTGTTGCTGTTGTTCCCCTTTGGACACTGGGGATAGAGCGAGAGAAAAATAGGGAGGGCGACAGCGAGGACACTCGAGGATGTCGCGGGTGCGCTCAGTCGTTTGGGAATTTCGACTTTAATCGCTTCAATCTAAAGTTCCTCCCCACGCCGTCATGAATATAGATGACGAATACACGAGAGAGCTTCTGCTACTTCCGGGACGTGGACGTATATAGATATGTGTACGAGCACCGCTTTATATACATAGTATATGTATTACGAACGTTTAGGCGTACGTCTCGAGGTATGCTAACGTCTTTTTAATCGGTTTATCGTGATAAGTCTGCTTTGGTCAGGCTTGACGTTTGCACAAGGCGGGAAAAAGGAGCTTCATCTTTGTTGGTTATGGTCGACCTTTTTGACACTGGAACTTTTGACTGGAACTGAAACGTTGGCGAAGTTTCACATGACGTGTTTGATATTCGATAATAATAATAAAAATAATTATAAAAATGGTTACTTAAACAATATTTATAATTTCATTTTTTATTTATTATTTTATTTCTCATTTATCGTTTCATTTTCCATTTTCCAATTTCATTTTACATTTTCTAATTTCGATTTTCATTCATAATTTGATTTTTCATTTATAATTTGATTTTTCATTCATAATTTCATTTTTTAAAAATAATTTCATTTTTCACATTAATTCAAGTATCATTTCAATGTCTTGCCTATCGAATGAAATATTGTTTGATTTTGAAATTTTCAGATTTAGTACTACTATGTTCTACGAAATATCTGGATAAAAGTGCAAATATAATTATAAAGGTACGAGTATGTGAAGTGTGTCAAGTCCAGTCTTGATTTTAGGCTACTGTGAAGACATTTTGATCGACCGGTAAAAAAAACTCATGGTAATTTACTGATTCGTACTGATCGATTGACAACCGGTACGTTGCCTTTTATCCGTCTCATTACAAAAACCAGGAACTCTGGAAAGTGATGCGTCCTAATCTCAACATTTCGGCATTCAAAATTAAGTGCAGCACTCATGCTTGTCATCTATAGGTCGACAAGAATGAATTCAAATTCTTCACTGATTGGTCGACCGTATTCTGGCGGTCTAGCCATTCTGTAGGTGTATGGGTAGGGTCTATCGGAAAACACTGAGTGAGATGTATGGTGAGATTATGCGAGATGGCGTTTCAGAGTCGAACGGGGCGCTATTCTACGCTCCGTCAATTATGCTAAATTCGATTGTCCGGAGATTAATGGAAGAAGGCATCGTCTTCTGCGCGACAACCGGCACTCTTTCTCTCTCACTCTTTCGTTTATCGACAATTTAGCTCTCCTCACTAGTTCTCTCATCTCCCATCCTTCTTTCTCTCTCTCTCTCTCTCTCTCTCTCTCTCTCTCTCTCTCTCTCTCTCTCTCTCTCTCTCTCTCTCTCTCTCTCTCTCTCTCTCTCTCTCTCTCTCTCTCTCTCTCTCTCTCTCTCTCTCTCTCTCTCTCTCTCTCTCTGTCTTGCAAATATAATCCAATTTCGAAAAACGTGACGTTACAGCTCCACACAACCTGCCGATGCGTACATTAATGTAAATGACTTCGGTGTCCGAAGTTTCCAAGTAGATTTTTTCCGAAAATAAAAATATAGCGATCTATAGAATAACTTGTAGGTGTTCTTGTGGAGGGAGAATGTTTCTTTTAATTTTTAATCGTTGGTAATTATAAAACGCGTGCACATACTTCCTGCCACATCCTTATTGCAATAACACATCAATTTTCTGTTGGAATTACCCTCTAAAATAATTTTCAAGCGTACAGGGGTTATTTTTCGTTGCTCGTTTTTGTCATCGATTGGAGTAATCATTTAGGATGGAAAAATGTCATTTTTGTTTGGGGCACCTTCCCGGTATCTTTTCTTCCTAAAATAGTGGTTGAACACGGATATCAATTTTTTCCGAATCTGCAAAGCGAAGTCACTTCTTCACTGTATCTCTGCACATATCTATTCTTTTTTATATTCTTAAAATATCCAGAGATTGTAATTTTAGTGTTGTATACACACATGTATACATATGTACATGAATGAATTTGAAACTTTACAATATATATATATATATATATATATATATATATATATGTGTTAGAGCATTCCTACACAAAGATATATGTGCACACACAAACAGAATGGAACGAGATACGAGGGCACAACGGCAACGTTGGATTCCTCTCCTCCAATTCCAGCTCCCGTAGGTAATATCCAAGTGGAGGTGAGAGTACATAGTTTGCAACGTATATAGGACCTGGGATACAGACGAGCGACTGGGATTCGTGGTGGAATGTATCGGAAACTGGAAGACGCAGTTCACCGTAGAAGTGGGAGGAGGGGGAGGAGGAGGAAGAGGCGGCTGGGGGGATGAGGGACAACGAGAGGAGCTACAGAACGTGAGAACGGGAAAGAGACGGATGAGGTATAAGCCTTAAGGGAGTGAGCGAGAGGGCTGCGGAGGAGACAGAAATAGAGATGGAGTTGAAGGGGTGGTAAAAGAGAAAGAGCGAGACAGAGGAAGGGAACGGGAGGGAACGAAAGAGGTGAACCAAGAGAGAGAGAGAGAGAGGGGGGAGGGAATGGCGACACAGGCACATCAATAATACATGTCGTCTGCTCCACCTTCTCCCACCTTCATTTTCCACCACCACGACTGCCATCAAGAGAGCCCAGCCGCCACCATCACGACCACCACTACCTTGGCATATCTCCATCGCGTCTTAAAGTTATAACTGGCTCTGACGTAGGTGACCTCCCTGATCCATCCACCGACCGACTTTCGTATTGTTCGTATTATATCTTCGAGCGCGAGAGAGAACTCTTTTGTCGAGAGACGTGACCCTTTTTTGCCTGCCTCTTCCACTATGGCCTTTGGGAAAGAATATGAAGAAGAGGGAAAAAAAATCCCGCGACCGAATTACCACACGGGAGTCGAAGACTTGACGGGCACACTCATTTTTGGTACTTCGACATTCTTCGATGTACAGAGTGAAGAAAAAATAGATACGGGCTGAGGTGTCTGGAGATGGACTGAAATAGAATCGCTTCATGAAAGACAGGTCAGTAATGAAGAGATAGCTGGCGGTGATGTCAGAAAATAATTGATGATTTTGTCGGCTTTCCATTGCGGTGGAGAAAAGGTTGATTCTGGTGGAGTTTCTTGGGCTTGGGATGTTTTAACGGTAATCATTTCTTTTATTGTTCAATTGAATGATTTACAGTCGAAAAAGCCGAAGTTCTACGTGCCCGGGAGGAAAATTGAGGTAGCAATATTTAACGCAGATCAAAGCGAGTACAACGTTGCTCGCAAATTTTCAAGATATCATCGTCTGGGAAGTAACCGTGGTTGGTGGGCGGTTGGGTAGCTTGAGGGATGCAAAGGGGGGAGGTGGAATTCGATAATCCGGCGTCTATAATTTTTCCGCCCCTTGGCTTGCGGACGACCGCTCGTTTATCATTTCGATTGGCACACGAGGAAGCAGAGTTTGCCATCTCTTTCCCTCTCTCTCTCTCTCTCTCTCTCTCTCTCTCTCTCTCTCTCTCTCTCTCTCTCTCTCTCTCTCTCTCTCTCTCTCTCTCTTCGTGCCTCAAGTCCATTTTTTACCGCCGACTCTTTATAGTTTTAAGCTAAATCAAATTATTGCTCAATCCATAAGTTCGTATAGGGCGACGAAAGTGACCAAGGTTTTTCGTCCAGCCACCAGAAAACAAAAAACATCTGTTTTCAAAATAACAATGATCAAAAATGCTACGTGAATCCTGAATTGATCGCAAGTTGGGTTCAATTCGGGTCATCAATGTCACAATTATCGTAGAATAAAATTACGCATATTTAAACATAAACATCCCTAAAATAGATTCCTCTTGTCCGAGCACCTTTTTGTACTGCGCGAGGCAAGTGGCATACATGGCCTACGATCCATGAACGACCTTCCCCTCTTATTCCTTCTGCGTCGGTAAAAAATGGTAAAAATCCATACACTCACACCGACCGGTCGCTGGAGAAAATATCCGTCATTTAAAATGGATGGATTTAGGTGGATATAAAAGTGTGCGAGGGGTGTTCTATGGGGACGCGGCTGTGTCCTTTTGGAAGAAGGCAAGACCATCAGCCCGGGAAAAATGATGGGAGAGGTGAGCTTGGAGGCGGGGGTGAGGGAGAAAGTCGAGCAGGCGACACAGGGTGTGAGCACGTTGGTTTTGATGGTGCGAGTGTACGTATGACCAAATACGTATACACTTACCTTCACAGACACCCACGCACGTACTCCATAAATGTATGGAATTGCGTGAAGCTATACATATGTGATATTCTACGAGAAACAGAAAAAAAATCGTCCAGGGAGGTTTCCGCACTTCTCTAATTTGAAATGAACTCTGTAGAAAAAGGAAAAAATGACAAAACTGTATTTGAAAGCTAAGACCGCTGAGCCATATTCCTTCCCGTCATCTTTCGAGCTTCAGAATAAGATCTATACGGTTTATCCTGCATAACATATTTTCCCGTCAGGTCGGAAAACTCATATATTTAGAACTGTAGGGTGTCTCGAAAATACCTGACATTTTAGTTTATTGATAAAACGTATTATTTATTTGAAAACTGGGAATATTTTTATTTTAATATTAGGTACAAACATGTAGGTTATGTGTGGAACACAATATCTGATAAATGACTGCCTCGTCCCTGTTTGCAAACGTTAACTCTTTGGACGAAATTTTCAATAACATCTTCTGCTAGTCACATTTTTCTAAGATTTATCATTAATATTTACTTCAAGCACTCGGTAGCCCACTGTTTTTATAGCCATCACAAAGTCTCGAGATTTGTTTACACGAGTGAGAAGTTTATATCATGCATCTAGGGTTATTTAGTGTATAAATTATTTTCAAAAAATTACAGATAGACCTCCAACTGACAAAGAACACAATATATGTTATAAATAACAGATAGAACGCCAACTTACAGGGGAACTCATATATGTGATAAAGCATTGAAAACTATTAGACACGTGTTTTTTGTATCTGCGGGGAACGGTTTTAAGGGGGGAATACCACCCCTCAAAGACAGGCGTGTCGAGGGGTGGTTTTGCAATTTCACCCACAAGCAGAGCATCGAACTGAATGAAACAAAAACCAAAATACTTCTGATGTAAAGTGATGAAAAATTGACTATAAAATAATTCAAAATAAAATTAAGGGGTGACATGCCTTTTCTTGAGAGGTCGTCTCTCGCCTGAAAATCGTCTTCCGCAGATTAAAAAAAAGACGTGTCCAATAGTTTTCCATGTTTTATTACATATATGAGTTTCAACAAAATCGAAGGCGGACACTCAAGTGATGTTCCTTGTTAGTGTATAAAGAGTACGCGGCGAGTTCGTCAGGGACATCGAGATTTTTCGACTAGCTTTTTTATTGCTTGGCGTCGAGACGCTGCTGTTCAATTAGGCAGAAATGTTGCCAGCGTGTCATCTTCATAAATGACATGAAGCGCCGTATGAATGAGACGATTTGTAGAGTCGTAATTTTTCGTTAAGAATTCGGTAACTTGGCTTGAAATTTGACCAGTATACTGGGATGTATTTTTACTTGATTATAGGCGAAAATGAGTTAATTGTTAAATATTCGCTTTCGTGAAAGGAATACCTTAACTCGGTCAGTTTTTATTGATACAAATCAGGGATACACTTTAAACATGTTTGAGTATGTCTGCATAATGGAAACTGGGAAAGTTCAAAATAGAATTGTTGTAAAAAAATTATTAAAAACTTTCACTTTTGGGAAAGTGCGAATTTCATTTCACATTCGTCTGTGCAAAAATGACCCAGTGTGTCAGCGTAGGATTCAAGTTATTTCAAGGACCAGCTAGTCCCCAAAATCCACGATTCGTTAAAAAAAGACGAGCCGTCCTCAAAGCAGCGGGACGTGCTGATAGCTGACATTGCTTTGATATGAACAGGTAAAAATGGCCTTTTCTTATATTATATATTGGAAAAGGGCATTGTGTATGCTAAACTGCTAGTGGTGTGGTACTCCATGGATGTTCTATAGGTGATGGGCTTTTTTCGGATGTTAGCGGTTGCCTGGGTGCTAGAGATTTAAGGGAGACATTTTAAATGGATGGTTCTTTCTCTCTTACCCATTCTTTTTTACTCTATTTGTTCCGCATCCCCTTTCTCTTTTTTCCTCATTCTCGTGGTTGACGAGTTTTCGCTCTGGTCGACGTCGTCCATACGTTTCAACCTCCGACTTTTCCTCTATATGCGTAATATTTGAAAGCAAGCTTCGAGTTACCTCTCCGTTGGAGCTTTCATCCAAAGCTGCTATGGCTCGAAAGAGTGAATTATTATTTTACTACAGGAACAAGTATTGAGCCTCAACGTCAATCAAGTATGATTCGGTGGAGGTATAGAGTACGTTGTATGGTGTGTTTTCTAAATCCCACTTGTATGCATGGTATAGCTAGATCAATTTGTTGCCAATCCGTTTATCGTTGATTCGACCGTAAGCTGAGCACTCACACGTTACGCGAAAAGAACTCGAATCCATCGAAAGGTGTCGCGTATAAAGAAAATGAAGCAAAAAACTCGATATATTATTCGTATGATAAAATCAGCTGTAAATTTCCTCACAAATTAATCAAATAAAAATTCCACACAGATTAATAAAAATAATAATATGACAGGGCATACAGCGTTGTTCTATTATTATCATTATTATTTGAGAATAAAGGAAAAACTTGATATATTATTCGTGTGATAAAATTAGCAGTAAATTTTCTTATAAATTAATTAAATGAGCATTCCGCACAGATTAATAATAATAATGATTATAACAGGACAAGACTGTGTATTGCACTTAGCCATAGACTCATTGTGCTATGTCATTTTTTCAAAGACTGTTAAAAAACCACTCTGTGTTGCTTCAAAATCGAAATAAGTTGGCTGATCAATAAATAAAATGTTCCTTTATCGAAAAATGTCTCTTCGAGTTTCCTCGGTTCTTTTCAGTTACTTTGATCTCCGCGTCGTTCTCTTTCTACGTTCAGGCCTGTAAAAAACACCATATGATAATAACAATATTAATAATAGTAATAATAATGTCATCGTAGAGAGGAATGCGGTGGGTCGATTTCTTTCGTCGAAGCACGAATGTCCCGGTGTGTCTCGCGTCGGTGGGTCTCGCTCGTAACTCGAGCTTTATTCCCGATATAACTCGGAATTAATGGGCTATCGTTGCTGTGTAGTCCTTCAGGATCCAAAGCTCTTATCTGCCACGAAGACAGTGAAGGAGCCAGAGAGAGGGACGGAGAAGAGAGCGTTGAGGCTTTTTCTCTCCCTTTCTGGCTCTCGTATTTCCCATTCGAGCCGTCTCAAGTAGTAAAATCCAGTAGTAAAGTACAGTTCTGGTCAGACGTAAGATACGATGAGGAGACTTACGACTACTAAATTCCTGTAAATCGATATAAAAAGTAAAGCTCACGTACCATATTGGAATTGTATAAAAACTTCCGAACATATATTGGTTATTTGCAGGGAGGTTTAAGCACACGGTATTATTGACAAATTTTACAATAAATATTCAAATCGATAATTTTATAATTCGAATTTATATCGTAAAAAATTCTATATGGATTATTTTATAGCCAACTCTTTGTTACCCTTGGAAAGCTCAAACATCTGAAAGTTAGCAATTAGTAAATAAACAAATGTTACGACGTACCACAAGCAAGTACTCAAACTATTCGTTTCAGAGAAATGCATTATTCTATACAAGCAACTGATAAGCCAAGTCAAACGTTTTTCTTTAAATATTAGTCCGAACTTTGCTCTGTGATCGTGTATACGCCGAATTTCTGTTAATCAAAAGAAAAATAAGCGCAAGCCCTTGGGAAGTTTTTCGCCTTTGTATTTTTCATTCAAAACTGCCCCTCTCTAGCAAAAACGATTTTTCTTCGTGTACGAAGCTAATACGTTGAATCTACCCCCGTTTCGTGGGGTGTTTCTCAAGTCGACGGGGACCAATGGCGAATGAAAGAGGTTTGCGGGCGACCAATCCGGGAGTTTCCAGTATTTCGATGTGACTCTTCCTCATTCAACCTTATGTACTATGTACCTCTACCAATATCCATTCCTTGTATACCGTCTACGTAGAGGTGTGTGTGCGTATCGAACAGGTGCAACAACGTGTATCCATACCGACCGAGTAGTACACCAAGGGGTGGTGCGAGGGGAGAAATACAGTTAGATCGATGCTAGACCCGGAGAAATAGAGAAAAGTGGGGATGAAGAGTCATACATACCAAGCTGTACGTGTGTACCACACATGCACATTCTCAGGAAAGGGAACCAATCCCCACGGGTGAACGTCCTGCGCTCTCGAATTCGTTTCCGTTTCGTGGAAATTCAGCGAGCAGTCGCGGATAACGGCGGGGGTGGAAATCGCCGAGGGAGGGTTACTGAGGAGAGTGGCATTTCCCGTATTTGCGCGTTTCATTGGTCTGTGAATGTCGCCGTGGCCAATGGAAATTGTGGGATCCAACTGTGCGGGTGAGATCTCGCGGGGGTTGTACGATTTACAAGAGAGAGAGAGAGAGAAAGTGACAGACAAAACGCGAAAGGAGAGAGGAGGGTGGTAACGCCCCGCGAGAGACCTACGTATACAGTTGTATATACCACTGCTATATACAGACTCGACGTGAGGTCGAATATATGTATTTACCTATGTATATGTATGTGTACATATACAGTTAAGTTTAAGAGGGATGCGAGGTGGAGGAAGGTGCGAAAGATAGAAACGACAAATATATATATATATATATATATATGCCGTGGGTTTCAATCTGTATACAAGTATGGAGGCTGAAAAGGAGATGGAAACGAAAGAAGGCGGAAGACAGAACCGGGAGGAAAGAGAGAATAAGGGTAGAGAGCTGGGGTAGAACGATGAGTCGTCGTGACGCTGCATATATATATATATTGTTCGCCACTTTTCAACGAGAGGACGTAACCCACGTTGTACCGCACGCGCAAGTGACGCCCTTCTGTTTCCCATCGGTTGATATATATTTCCAGGTGTGTGTGGAGTTTGTAGGGAGGAGGGCTTAAGTGCTTCGCTGCCAAGTGTCTGGCTCCTTGTGGGATCGAGCCTTGGTCTCTCCTCCACCTCCGAGCGGACTTCCCTCTTTCTCTACCTCTCTCACTCCTTTGCAGGGTTCAGTCGGGTTCCATCTCCATTCACCAGAGTGAGCAAGAGGGCATGATTTTCTGTCCCTTTTCCGGATCGAAGCGAGCAAAGGCGCCCTCTATACATAGCTTTCCTTTCTCCTCCCGGTCCCTCTTCCGCTCTTTTCGACCCTCTTTTGCCGTCTCTCCCTCTCTCTGTATCTCCCGCGCTCTCTCCTCGTTGCCCTCCCTTGTCGCCACTCTTGAGGGCAACACGCGGAGTCTCGAACTCGGTTTCTCGACCACTCTCTTTCTTCCGTCCTCTTTCAGCATCCTGCACCACTATGTCGATAGGTGAGAAGCAAAAGGGCGTTACTTTGTGAGGGAAGCAACGCTGGCTGCACCCTACCGTCATTATGTTGCTATGGAGCTTTTCCTCGCACTCTTTCGTCTCCTTCCTACGACTCTCTCACTCGCATATACTCTGACTGTACTCTTCATATTGCGCTCTCTGCGGAACTGCTGCGCTGTGCCATCTCTCTCTCTCTCTCTCTCCCTCCCTCTCTCTCTCTCTCTCTCTCTCTCTCTCTCTCTCTCTCTCTTTCTCTCTCCCCCCTCTCTCTCTCCCTTTCTCTCTTTCTGTGTGTTCTTACCCTCCGGCCACTTATTATTTTTCTCTCTCGGACTCAGCCATCGGTAGCGGCAATGGCAGCACCATTCTTTGGCCACCAACCCCACGAATGGATAGCGCGAAGGGTGGTGGAGAGCCACTCGCCCTCTTCCAGTTTGCGGGAATACGAGAGGACTTTTTCTTCCTCCAAGTAGATTCTTTTCCTCTTCCCTTCACTCTGCCTCGTTCGTAGCAGTCATCGGGGCAGATGGTGAGCTTCGCGAGGGAAAAGGAGCCAAGCGGAATTGCGAACGAGAGCCGAAATACGTTTTCCTCGAGATTCTATGCATTATGGTAAAAGGGCCGACTTAGAAGAAACGTGTATATAGGACTTGACGAAAAACCGTCTACATCTCGGCTTCCACGATGCTAGAAATCCCGGTGAAACCCGAATTCTGAGTTTCTGTTTTTTTGTGTGATTGTGAAACATGAGGTAAGGCAAGATTGATATCTGTGCTGTTGATGGTGCACGGATTAACAAGATGTCTGAATATTCAATGAACTTTTTCATGGTCATCGATGATCTCTTGATCCGTTTGTGGAAAGCTATCGTGAGAGCCTGGGTAAGCTTGCATCAAAATAACAGGAGTCAAGAAATAATATTTATTTGTTTGTTTGCCGGCACTTATCGCTGCACTATGTACGGTTGCTGTAAGGGTCTTCAGAGTGACGTTCGAGGCCCGACTCTCAAAGAAAATCCGCGAGGGAGAATTTCGTACGATTTGGACGAAATTTGGCATGCTTGTAGAATGGGTAAAAATAAGCGACACGTATTTTTTTAAATATCTTCAGAACCCAGTTTTTAAGGGGCGAAACGCACCCTCGAAAATAGGGGTATTTTTCGTTCTTCGTTGATAACGTTTTAACGGTATGAGGAGTGGAAAAATTTAAAATTGCAGCCACATTAATTTTTTCGTTTACTATACATTAGAGATGAGAACGCTGCAGATAACAACAAATTTCAAACGAAAACACCCATATTTTCGAGGGGGCGTTTCACCCTTTAAAAATTGGGTTCCGCAGATATAAAAAAATACGTGTCACCTATTTTTACCCATTCTACAAACATGCCAAATTTCGTGAAAATCGGGGAGTTCGACCTCGCGACATTTCTTTGTGTCAGTGCCCTAATATATCGCATTTCCATAAGGGCAAAGGGAAACCTTCGATTTTGTTGAAGTTCAAATACGTGATAAAGCATTGAAAACTATTGCACAAGTGTTTTTTTTTTGACGGCGGAGAAATAGTTTTAAGGGGGCAAACTACCCCTCAAAGAAAGGCGTGGGAGGGGTGATTTTGCAGTTTCACCCACGAACAGGTTACCGATCTAAGTTAAGCAGACCACCAAAATTCTTCTAATGTAAAGTGGTGAAAAATTCACTATAGAAATATTGAAAAAAAATTAAGGGTTGACAAGCTCTTCTTTGAGGAAAAATTTCCTCCTTCAAAACCGTTTCCCGCCGATACAAAAAATATGTGTCCAATAGTTTTCAATGCTTTATCACATTTATGAGTTTCAACAAAATCGAAGGCGAAAACTTAAGAGATGTTCCTTCCGAGTCAGGTGGTTACATGTGCCAAATTTCAGCTGTGTTGCTCCTTTAAGTATTGGCGCAGGCCAATGTCGCAACATCTAAATCGCCGAAGCCACGAAGCGATTGCGCGTCACAGTTTTATTTAACGGGGAAAAAATAAAATTTGGAATTCCAGGATTTCTATATTTTTTTCGTCGTGTTGAAAAGTTGCACTCCCGGATAACGTAGAGCCTCAATTATTCTAAAACAAATGAGGCTCATTCTGAAATAAATAACGTTTACATCGTGCACGTTGCTATTCCATACTTTATGAGCTCTTGAGAAGATTGCTTCTAAAAAATTGGAAAAAACTACTCGATAACGGTGGATAATTTCACGATGAATAAAGCTTTAAGTTTGTTTTGTCCAATGCCACGCCCATCCGCCGGTGGGGATCTATTTTGAAGGGGTTAGGCTACTGTAAAAACCCGAAAATCAAGAATACTTAAAAAAATTGAAAGGAATAAGATGAATGAAAAAACGTTTGGACATTTATTTGTGTGTACATAAACGAAGTTGTGTATTACATTTCATTTAAAAATATTAATAATTGAAGTAGTTATAGACAATCTCGTGAAGGATCTTTGAACATGAGGGGCGCAACGGTGAACTTGATTTTGACCACCTGGTTGGTCTGAAACAAAAAAAAAACGATTTTTTTTCCTCAAACAAATAATATTGGCTAAAATTTGGCCAAGCTTTTTGTGTAATGGTGTTGCAATGAATAAATAAATAAATTTGAACTTTTTTTGCAATTCCCGAGGAAAAATGATATCATTATTGTTAATAACTAGTGGAAAACAAATATGAAGGAAAAAAACGTCCGTCAAGACTAAACTACTATTACACTAAATACGTATATCAAACTTCAAGTCAATCCGTTAATTACATATCGAGAAATCGTGTACACCGTTTTGAAAAACATAGTTTCGAGGAAAACGCGTTTAAAGTTTTCCTCGCAGGTATATCGATGTAATCATAAGTTTCCCTTCAATCTGCGATTCCCGCACCATACGTTGGACCTTCCCCTTCAATTTGAGTTGCCTCAGGGGACGAACGAGAGTTGGTCATTTTCACAGTAGCCTTACCCCTTAATCAAAGAGAAAAGCAGTCTCAACAATGTTAAAAAAAAAATAATAATACTAAATTCCAAGTATAACTGCCCAACCACTGCAACATGTAGGCCACAGATGACACGTATATATTTTAAGCTCCGGAATGCAGGGCCCTGTACTGAGGACACGGTTGTAGCCTGTGCGGGTGAGGGTGAAAGGATTAAGCGCAGTTTGGGGTTGATATTTAACTCGGGGCTCGCACAGCTGCCGGGGCTATACGACGTGTCGTTAAAAACGAGCTAATTGGTTCATCAAAGCGTACACCGTTTTGTATACATGGCTCACGCGCTTTACTGGCAACTCTCTCTCAGCACCACCGACATCAGGCTAACATATATCCCGTGTATGGATAGAATACATTATATCGAGGAAATTGAGTATACAGGGAAGCTTAAATATCATTTTGAACTACTGAATTCCTTGACCCTTGTATCAACACCAGAAATACTTTGACCAAACGTTCCTAAATTTGTTGAATACGAATCCTCTTCTCCTTCAGCTGTTCCTTCAATTTCATTCCACACCTTCGCAGCTCAGCTTCATGGCAATGTATCTGCACACTGTATTCCTCCAAAAACAACAACGACGCCTTTTTCGTTCATTCCACTCTACCCAACGACGTCTTCGTTCCGTAATATATGCAGGAAATAGAAGATCGATACATTTTATAATGTATCGTGCCGTCGGGTACAGCAGGCGGGGAGGTGAAGGAAGCAATGAGCGTTGGGTGTTCCCAAGAGAGGTTGCTTGGAAAAGAGGTGGTCTCGCGGTTCGAGAGCTTCGTCGCAGCGGCTCCAACAAAGGTAGAAGTGTACGTGATTCCGTGAGTGGGACGATGAGGGGTCAGGAGGGTTCGCGTTAAAACCCTTTAGTCTGGACCGCGGGAAGGTTGCGTCGTCCAGCGTTGCAGCCCTGTCGTGCGGAGAATTTTCCATTTCCAGCACATTGCCGAGCTGGCTCTGGTCGCACTCCGAGTCACCCTAACGTTGGGTCGCACACCGCTTTACCGCGGGAATAAATTTGACGGTGGCCTTTTGCCCGCGGTGGCACACGGTCGGAGCGCTAAGACCGAAAATAAAACAAAACGGAAGAAAAATGGATGTCCGTGTGTCTGTAGGTGTGTGCCCGTATACAGACGCACAAATGGGTCTACGGGGAGGTTAAGAATGGTGGGAGGGTGTGCGAAAGAGCCGTCGGAGAACGCTCGGGTTGCGGAGGAATAGCTACGGAGGAAAGGAGCGTAAGGGTGGAGAGCCGGAGGACGGAGAGCCGTAGCTGTACGGAAATAAAGGGAGTGAAAGAATGAGTGGAAAAGAAAGAAAGGGAGAGGTCTGGCAGAAGGTTTGAGCTGGCTTATGGGAGAAAAACGAAAGCGGCGGCGGAGGAGAGAAGGGAAGTAGAGGTGTGGAAACGGGAAGGAAGACAGCGGGTAAGAAGGGAGGAAGCGCAAAAAGAACGAAATAGATGGAAGACGTAGTGTAGCATGGATAGGTACAGGTATACCCTCTATAGGACCAGACTCAGAGCCTATATACATGTATATACATGTATGAGTGTGTGCGCGTGTGTGTCTGTGTGTATGTATATACACATAGGGTATATACCTGCAAAGAGAAAGAGCGAGCTTTGAGGACCGCCTTCCACTTTTCTCCTCTACCCTTTCTCCTCCCATCGTCTTTTAGCACTGCCGGCTTCTGCAATGACAGATACAAATAAACGAACCTGGAGCGTTGCTCGCGCAAGCGCATCCATTCTCCATATAGCAGCAAGCTCGCGGCTCGCGGTACGTACATAAAGGGAAGAGAGAGGTACATATGTACGACTGAGTGGAGGCGAACTGCCGTTTACATACGGCCACCCTCTCCGTTCGCCACTTTCTACCTTTTGGTGGAGAAAGCTCTCGCGCCGCGGCAAGTTACACTGCGGAATATCCCTTTCCGGATAGACCTCGCCAGCCGGGGTGGAGCCTGCAAGCTTACGTCATCAGACGTACAGATACATAAACGGGTCAGACGTAGAAACCAATGCGCGCCGGGAAACCAGGTACGTCCAACCCCGTCGAAACGACGGCTGCGTACTACACCGGGAAACCAGCGGAAAGTCCGATAGAGCGAGAGATCGTAGAAACGCCCTGTTCCGTTTACACTGCTCGCTTTCTCTCGTCTTTACGTGGCACTTCCATCCCTAGCTCCTGTATTGTGTTCCTCTCTGTCTTTCTTCAACTCGCGGCTATGAAAGTACTCCACGTTCGAGAGAGGTTTACCAGGGTTCCATTTGGTCCTCCCTATTTTCGCTCAGGCGGCGAAGCGGGGGCTGCACCACCACCGACTACCACCAGTGCCGTTTCCGCCATCTAGGAAATACGGGAAGGCGAGAGCGGAAGTCGCAGCGGGCCCGAGGGTGGAGAGCTCGAGGCGACTTGAGGTAGAAACTCGAAAGCGAAAGAGAGAGAGCGAGAGAGAGTGAGAGGGGGGGAGGGGGCGAGAGTGGCAAACAGACGGTGAAGAGAGGAGCTGCGCAGTTGGAGAGGATTCTGGAGAAACTGGGGAAAAGAGGGTGGGCGAAGCGGAGGAAATAAGTGGAATTGCTCAAGATGGCGAAGAGACCAAGCCCGACGTCGCAGCCTTGAAGCTCCAGATTCTCAGATGGTACGTTTGGAGTTGTTGCTGTCGAACCGAATCGAAATGAATCTTGAATTTCCGATTCCTAGTATCGACCCAGCTATCTTCTAGAGAAAAAACTATTTTATCACGAAAGGCACAAATGGACCTCATCCAATTACGTCTTTTAGCTGCTGTCTCTACAGCACCGTATTTTCCCTTTATGCTATCGTTCATATTTCACACCTTCACTCTCTCTCTCTCCCTCTCGCTCGCTCGCTGTGTGTACATGGGTCTACTGCCACATTCTCCAATCTCACGTGTAGATAATCGAAAACCAGAGGGGGCTAGATGAACGAACGGCTACTAGGCACGATAATCCAAGTGAGGTGGCAGCAGTAGGGTGGTTGAAAGTGGTTCTCTGCTGCAGTGGAACACGCGAGCTTCGCCACTGTATGTTTCTCATTGCCGCTGTTGGTGGAATACACGCGGAATCCAAGAAGAGTACGTTGTGTAGGTGCTACATCGCACACCAATACCGAAAAGCCCTAGTGAGACGAGAGCATCAACGGAGGAAGGTGGCCCCCGGTGGTGATACCGTAGGAGTAGAGAGAGAATAGAGGGAATATGGCAGATAGAGGTGGCTTGGAGTCGAGTGCCCGGGGCTGAATCGACCGGTCCACAGCACAACTCCCCTCAAGCACATCTCCTCTCTGTACCTCTGCTATCTTTGTCTCTTGTCTCTTCTATGTCCGGGTTCGTCGTGTCCCATTCTCTTTACCTAGTCTCTTCTGTCTGCTCTTCGTATTTGGTCCTGCTGTTTAGCTCTCTCTCTCTCTCTTGCTTCCTATGTCTCTTCTGCTTCTACATCAGCGCTGTTTCCCTTTCGAATTTTCGTCCTCCTCTTGCTCTCTCAAGGCTGTATATCTGTAAGTTTCCGACTGCTGTACAGACTCCGGAGTTTCTCTCCGCTTGTTGCCCTCACGGTACCTGGCTAGAGTCGGCGGTATTTTCGCAGCAGCAACTGTTCCGACTACCTACCGCTACGGGAGATTCACGAGTTTCTCACATCCAGCTGTAGACTAAGCGCGAGCATTATCCTATCTCTTTGCTCCTCTCTAGTCCCTTACTCTCCTGTCAATCACCTGTACGTTGCCTCTTCCTCGTTTCTGTTTTGAATGGTTAGCGACAGTCTCTGTTTCCTATCAGCCAATGTTATCTGAACGAAATCTCTCTCCATCCGTTGCTGTAGCTACTTTGGCTTACAAGTGCACCATTGCCAGTCTACTCTGCAGGAGCTTATTGGGGGACCACCGGTGGACTACCTAACACCAGTCATCCAAGCATGGAAACTGACGTACGGAAAATCGACTGACGGCAGGTAGTAGCTGTTTTTTGTTCTCAATGATCTATGCGTGGCTGGGGTTCGAAAAAGGGAACACGAATTACTCGCGCCTGGGATGATCGTTGAGGGGCGTCGGGTTTCTGGTAAATATTTCCGAAACGACAGTACCACATCATCCGTTGCACCAGAGGGTCTTCCAGCAATCAAGCATCTCACTTCCTTCATTACTGCCTATGTAGAAATCGCGTTGGGACTTTTGAGAACCCTCTGGGAAAGTGTGTGCCAAACGGTTAAGTACAATTCCAAGTAGAGATATGGCATTCGTGGTTATGAGTGTACGATTAGGCGAGAGATCGTCCGATAATGGTTAAACAGAATCAGATGATGTGGATACGTTTCAGTCATGACCGCGTTAACAGCGAGTCAGTGAAGAAGAGAGTCTGTCGTCAGGGGTGAACTCAGCTCATTCAACAACACGAATGAGAGTCCAATCGAGTGTCTATTTACCCGCCAAACAGAGCGATAAACGAGCGTGACTACCCTTCTTTAATGACAATCTCTTCTCATAGTACTTCTGAAAAGAAAGGAAAGTAGAAAGGCGAAAATCGTATAGGGCAAGTCGAGACATCCGCGGGCGCTCTTGACCACCTTCAAACACAAGCAGCCAGTCAGTACCGTGTGAGAAGGTGAAGGGAGGGGGAGTCGCGTCGGTGCGAATCTGACGAAGCAACGGTGGCCTGGCTCACACCTCTCAAATATCCCCGGACAAAACCCATCTCATTCCCATCTCAATCTATATTCGCACGTCCAACACACTCGAGATTATGAATGCGTGGGGTTAATGAAACCTCCGGTGGTAAAGGCGTCTGCCTTTGCACCAACCGTGAGCACGGTGTACCGTCACCAATTGTCCGGGTGTGTGTGTGTACACATACAAATATCCACTTCGTCCGGCCACATCAGGGCGACATCATCATCAACTCGGGCAGACCGGAGCAACACCTTCGAGACTCACAGCTATCGGACCCCAACACTGGGCGTGTTACAGGTAACTTATACGTGTCGAGATCACGAACGCTTCGACCTCTCGAGGCCTGCGCACCAGACCCGATATGTTGCCATGCTATTCTAATTAGGGAGTGGAATGTAGGGTCATGCAGGTCGTAGGGCAATACGAGTGATTTTCATTCAGTGCCGAAGCGAACCAAAAAAATACTCAATTCAACGGCAGTATCGAGTCGATTTTTTTATCATCGTCAACAAGACCTCCATAGCTGCCTTCAAGCCAGTCAAATATCTCGCAGCTACTGGAAATCTTTGGGTAACTTTGGTTCACGGGGAAAAGATTATGGGGAAAATATATGATTCTTCCTTTAGGTGACCACCGTTGCCCCAAACTTAGCCAACATTGCTGACGCTGCCGCTTCGAGCCCTTTGCTCGTTCTCCCTGTTGGTTTCCTGGGGGTAAACACAGGGCATACATTCTCCCACGATGCCATCGTCGAGCGACACCCCCGCAGTAAATCCTTTACACACCAGCCTCTCTGCTCGCATGAACCGCTACTACTGATGGCTGCTTTATACTTTGATAGACTTGAACGCAAAAGCGCGTGAAAGACGGAACACCCAAGCTAACCGAGAAAGACCGCACGGTGAAAGCAGATACGTTGTGTCAGGAAAACGTCCACTCTTTTGAAGCTTTTTTTCTGCATTTGTGCTGGCTTCCCTACGTAACCCTCGATTCATACACACTGAAAATATTTTTTGAGCTCAGTATACGTGAAGAATGTTTGTTTAAAGAAAGGACGTTTTTTCTTTGTTGTTGAATTTCACTGCTAGAAGAAATCATTTCCAGCAATCGGTCTTATCGTGATTTTTAAGTTGATAGTTGTGTTACCTCCAAAAATGGGCACTTTTCCCTTAATCGAAATTGTAATTTTAAGGGCTTGGTGCTTGCTTGGTGTTTCATTTTTTTGAATTTATTTACAGAATTGATTCCTTCCTGCGTTTTTCCTGTAAATTATAAAAGGCCCGAAACAATTTGGAAAAATCGGGATAGCTGATGTTATTTTACATTCTGGTAATTGTGATTTCCTAAGTTCCAAAAACCTTTGCAGGTTTTTACTTTGTTGGTTTTCGCGTAATACCTTTACCAATTTAACCGCACTTCGCTACATACACGTACCGTGTCCTACATTCTGGTATTGCTTTTTTAGCTTATTGAATCGATTGAGCCCATTGGTACATCTCGTCTGCAGGGTTTAATTTGCTATAACGTTCGAAACGATGGGCGTAGGCGTAATCGAGTTCGGCGGACGCCGCACGAGCATCACTCTGGTTCTTCCGTTGGTATAACGTTCTGTATCTTCACTCGGTGGTTCTCGTGTTGAGCAGTTTCTTCCTAGATGTCTCCACGTACTGTGGGATCGACCCGCTAGAGCATCGCGAGTCATCAAAGCAGGAGTGACGTATTTCATTCTGTTAGAAAAAATGCTCTATTGCAGTCAAATATTTATTAATTTTTTTTAGCTATTTCGAAGCCTGACTACTTCGTCCGGTCAATAGATGCGTTCAATCAACTAATGCCATTTTCGTCCGCGTGTTACATCGATCCACCATATGGAACTATTTTGAACAAGATTTATTGAATCCATAAAAAAGTATTGAGGGGCTACATCTACCTAGAGGCTTAAAAAAATGGCCAAATTCCGATCTATTTTCTGAGAGACGGTTGGTGGAAGAGAAACGCATTTTTTAAGTTCTGTCAGTTGTTGAGACTTAACAAAAAAATCACAAAAAGTACAGAAAAACAACAAAAACATGGCCGCCGGTAGGTGATGAAATTTTTCTCGCGACTTTTTGTGGTGGACACTCTTTAGCTTAAACAGTCCATCCGAAATCTAAAGACGAAACGTGTTATTCAAGTTAATAATAAAAACGAGTCGTCGACGATTTTCAATTTTTAAAATCATTTTTTAAAACAACGTGGTGACGAATTGAAACTCGAGCGTGCAAAATCTATGAAGAAAGTCGTCATTTTTACGTAATTTTTGAAAAATGAAGATAGATTTTGAAAAAGTGAGATCGTCAGTGACCTTTAAATGTTCTCATCGTCTCACGTATAAATTTGGAAATAATCCATCAAGTGGTTCTCGCGATATCATGTCCACCGACTTTGAAAACAATGTTTCGAGAAAAACGCGTTTAGAGTTTGAAGTGTGCTGCTGCTACTGGTCACCCGGCTGAAGGCTACAAGTTATAGCTAATTCAATTTCAGGAATATTTGAACAACATTTTCAGGGAATATAGATAAAGGCGATACCATCGAATAAAAATATGTTTTGAAAAATGCAAATTTTTTTACCCATTTAAGTAGATATAGACCGATAAATCTTCTTCATTGTCGTGCCCAAAAACGATTAATATTATATGAAAAAATATAAATCCATTATTAAAAATTACTCGAAAACAAGGCTTCACTCGCAATTCCTTAGTGGCAGGCCTGACACCAGGAAAATGTCACACTATTCCATCATCTTACAGAATCGACATTTTCCATCAATATTGGCAAATATTATATAGGCTCTCAGGTCGACGAGCTGCGGAGAGAAAGGAAGACGGAGAATGCATCAATAAATAACAGGTCTAAAGGTGGACGTTGCGTATGGGCACGAGGCGAATAAAAATGGATGGAAAGTCAAGTAAGATCGTAAAAGTCTTTATTCTTCAGACGTTATCCCCGAAGTAATGTTAGTGGTAAAAGTTTCGAGACGGTCGCCCGTGGGATCCACCCCCGGTAGCATATCCCATTTTTTTCATGCCGACAGGACTCCCCAGCACTTGGACACCGGAGCCGTGTTCCAGTATACCCTTATCGTACTCTGTTCGGAACCGGGCGAAATGTATAGAATATATGAGACTTATGGCCGCTGCATTACCGAGGCTTATACGCTCACGTATTCTGCCTCCTATTTACTTGTCTTTTTTAATGCAACTCATTTCTATCCTATTTGAATATCAACGATGAAGGGCAGTGAGGAGGGGGCGGGGTCCCGAAATTTTCTTACATATTTATCATTTTGTCCCACCTGCTTTGATTCAAATATATATATATATATTTTTTTTTAATTTGAACTACGCAAGTTAAAAACGAGTAAAATCATGTTAATAGTGTAGAAGCGCTGTAGCTCGGAGATACTTATCTTAACTCAATAAACATTATTGAACGTCCCATTGGGTTTTTTACAGCGAAATCTGTCAACAGCATTAAAAAGGCAAGCCTGCACGTTGAGAAAAAGCGTAAACGTGTTTTCGCTGGAAAATTAAATGCCCTTTCATAATAGAGAGTCTAACTAGGGTCATTAAGGGGTTATGAATAGTTGGAAAAGTCGGAAAATGACTTATTTCAAAACCAGTATATTTTAACAGTAGATAATCTTCCCTGAAAAGAGTATATAATGTTCCTTGAAAATTTTAAGGTGATCGAATCAAAATTGACAGTTTTATAGGCTGTTACGTAGACGCCCGTCGGAACGCTCGGAGCGTCGTTCGAAAATTTAAACGGTTTTTTTAATCGAAAGTACGTTTTCAACGTCGGTGAGCAAAATAGCTCTAAAACTGATAGATCGATTTTCCTGAAATGTTTGGGGCTTTTTCTAGATGTAAAGATAGTACCGTAAAACCACACAACTATGATCCAGATTTGTGCTTCTGCTACTAAAGAATAGATATATTTGATACCTCGCTTTTATATATTTACCTCGACTTTATATATTTTATAGACGCAGCCAATGCGAATGTATTTTAAGAGGTAGCTGGACTATAGTTGAGGCCCTGGACCGTAATTGCAAAATTTTACGGTATTTCATCGAAGGGTTTTTTCCGATGTATACTTTCGATTCGATGAAGGAAAATTGCCAGCCTTTTCGTAAAAATCAATACTTTTACTTTAAACACGCGCCATTCTTTGAAATTAGATATTTAGGACATCCCGTCGATCTATCATAGGATAAATTAATAGACTAAGAAAATTTGTTTGATTTTTTGCTGCTAGGTAACCTGGTTTAGGGCATTGCTCATCGCAAAAGACGTTTTCGCGAGGTGCTTCCCGGCCATCGGCTGTAATTATAATTGAATATTTTTACACAAAAAATTACAGAGTGTTCTTCAGGTGATACTTTTTCAAATACTTCATTTTTGTATGAATTCATCATCGCGATTTTCTATAAAAAAAAAACAAAAATGAGCTGTCTTCGACTATTACAACTAGGCATAACTCATTAAAAGAAAATTCTGAAATCTCACCAAAGTTCCGGAACTTGCTACTCTGAGTCTCGCACATCTGGGGATTGTTTTATAATCAGCTGCATTTGACAGTAAAAATAAATCGATGTACGCATCGATTTATTTGTCCAGCTAAAAATAAATTTCCCCTTAGCATCAAAATGAGAACTTGGATTAGACGAACGATCGAGCGCGTATTGCTGCATCAGTTTTCACACTAGCTCATTGTCAAACTACAGGCTCATTACATCCTGTTATTTTACCCCATTACTACACCCCTATCACTTTTTCGAAGAACATAAATTTCGCACCGAAAAAAGGGCGCAACATGCACGTGTTTGACGAAAAAAAAATCGCCGTCGGTAGCCTTACTTTAAAAAAGATAGAGCATCTTTTGACTCGAAGCCAATTTCCTCGAACGAGAACACCGAAATTAATACGGTGGTCCAAATTGCCACCAAATGCTGCGAGAATGCCTGTATACGTGTAAAAAGAAGGGGAGGGTGCTTTTCGTCGCGGCTATGCAAATATATCGCTGCGGTTGGATGAGAGGGTGGTTTGGTGGTGAAAAAAAAATTACGGTAAAGTGCTAAACGATCGCGACGAGACGAGGGTGAGAGAAGAACTGTTCTCGTAGAGAGACGGAGTATCGAGACGTATAGAAAAAGAGAGGGAGAGAGAGAGGGCCAAAATCTCGCGTGGAGACAGAGGGCTGCCGAGGCCACCTTATGTCGAGTGGGTGACTTCGAATGACAAGCTCTATCGAATTCGCGGGAGCGAGAGAGATGGAACGACGAGGAAAGACGAGGGTTGGATGGGATTTTGAGGTCGGTATGCAAATAAGCTACTCCCGGATGTATCTCGAGGGTTCGATTCGTTTCAAAGTTATTGCTCAACGTCGAGTAGAATCATCGCCGTCGACGATTTGACGACCGACACGTGCGTCCGATCGCGAAACGCGCTTTTTTTTCGAATCCTCTCCACTATTTTCCATGCAAATTATGATTTTTCTTATCACCAATTCGTGTCATTCTGGCTTTTACTTTTCCGAATTTTTCTTACAAATTTCACTTGTGACGTTTTGGACTGCAAGCGGTGGGAGATTTTTTGAAATCGATCAGGTGGAGGGTCGATCGAAACGACAGCTAATTGCAATTGGAGATCGGAGAACGAATGAATGAACTTCGAAAATGAATCTTTGCTTTTATTGACGATTTTCGCGTATTCAAGAATGCAATGATATGTTGCATTAAATATACAATAGACGATTGTCAATGAAGACGTTAAAGTGTAGTTGAAAGAAGATATTTTTTAAGTGCAGTTAAATGAACGAGGCTCGGAATTTATTGCGAAGATATAGCTCAAGTATAATCGAAAGATTGTCTGTCGAAATATAATAAAAAGATTTTGCTTAACGAATTTCCGGACAATTGACGATATGTTACCATTTGAGACACATTTATACAGTAAATTCTTTGTATAAATTTGAATCAAATGATAACAGATCGTCAAATGTCCCGAAACTCATTAAGGAGTTTCGAGACTAAAAAGGAAATATTTCAGATTTTATTGGAACTAGTAATACATGACACCTCCTAGGCACTAGTTATAGGGGGGCGGGGGGGACTAGAATAATATTACAATTTGAGAAACAAAAATTAGCAAACAGTGATTACAGTGTTAGGAATAAAATTTCTAAGTATTTATATTCAATTGCAAAAATGTAATCTATCAACATAATTTTTCGGCTAAGAAATATTTTTCAACAACATTACGTGTTGGAATTGCCCAATAATAATGTATTCGTACATGAAATTTAATTCGTAAAATTGGCATCGTGCCGAAAACTCATTATATTTTCATCCTTACTCTCGCAGCCAAGGAACAGTTTCAAAACTCCTGAAGTAAAATCGAAAGGATGACGTTCGAAATAGTCAATTGCCGGATAATGAATGAAACCTGCCCTTGCACACCGTACTTTGTCAATCATCAAAAAAATTATAACTAATCGATTCAAATGATTTGCATATTTCTTTATTGGACTCTCGTGCAGCAAGTCTTTAAAGAACATTTCATTCCCAACTCAGGTAACTTGATATACCGGTTAATCAACATCAATTACAAAGATATGGAATAACACGAGCGAATAATGTCGACTAGGAGAGTGGATCGGTGGACTAATCCAAGCGAGAGAGAAGGGACGACAGAAAACGAGACGTGGGGTAGGGATACAGACATATCCCCCCCTTCGTGGCTTCTCGTGACGGTAAATGAATATTGATTACCCGTAAGGTTCATTGCGGCTGGAAAAGAATCATATCTCTAGGCAACAAGCGACCAGCTTCAAAAGGAAAATCAAATCGACGATCGTTTCTGGCCCCCTCGCCTTCCCAAAACATATATATATATATATATATATATATATATATATATATATATATATACAGTGTGTGCGGGTGTATAGAAAAGTAAAAAATCTCTCGGTCGAGCTCGCTGTAATGAATAAAAATTATAATTACGTTCTTCATCGTCAAGGAGAAGAAGAAGATGAAGAAAAAAAAGTTAATCAATCACAGAATACACCGAGAATGGCAATGAGGTTTTCCCCTCTCTCTCTCTCTCTCCCGCGTTAACTTTGCTTTGGGTTTCTCCCTTGACAAAAAGTATTCCATATCGACCACGTCTTATCCTCGATGTAAAAAAGGGAGCCGTCTCGCGATCACCCTCATCAGTTTCTTAGACCTCATTCATCCGGGGAATGCAATTTAATGTGGGATGATCGACGAGAAGCTTTTCAACAGAAAAAATAAAACATTTATACATTTACACGAAACTTTCGAGGCATTGTGCTTCAGTCAAAATTTCACTATGAAGCGAGTTGCTTTTTTCTGTCTAAATTACATGGCTTCTTTCTTTCCCTCCAATGAACATCGAATCGTACAAAAATGCATTTGTTTCCACTTTCTCTGTTACAAATTTGTTAATATTTGTTTTTCTTTTAAAAACATTGATAAGCAATATTGACGTCCATTATTCACGTCTCCTGCGCCATTTCCTAAATTCACCTTACAAATAATTGTAAAACACGTAAAACAAACGCTTCAGGTAAGTTCCTTTCAATTGTCCATTTGTTCCTTTGCTGCACAAATTCAATTTTGCCTCAAGCCGTTACCAGTCGACATATTTCGATCGAAAAAGTTGCAACATCAGAAAAGAATGTGTGAATCTCGCCGGTGAGGAAGGATATCATTGATCCTGCTTTGATCGCTTTCCTGCGATAAAAATAAATAAACGTTGGACCACCTACGCGGAAAAAAAACAAGATAAATCATGAGTATGAGAAATGAATCCGGGGTATAAGAAGGTCCCGTATGAATACGATTCAACGTCGATACATGTGATGTATATGGTGAACGCCCTTTAAGGGTAGTTTCTGGGCCAACTGCGCACACACTGGTATACAGGAAGACGTGGAAAAGCTGAAGGTGGGACAAGGATAGTGAATGAGGGAGAGAGAGGGAGAGAGAGAGAGAGAGAGAGAGAGAGAGAGAGAGAGAGAGAGAGAGAGAGAGAGAGAGAGAGAGAGAGAGAGAAATATATATTTAGAGAGCCAGAAGCTTTCTCTTCGAGCGATTAAACCGGGAGCGGTCGTACGACCGACCAAAACGATTTCCATTCGATTTGCTCTCGAAGAAGTTAAACGTTGAACGTTTCGTGTATATGCGTATGCGCTGCCAGCACCTTCAAAGAGTGCGAGAGATCGAGCTGGGAGAGGGGAGTGAGAGAAAGAGTGAGAGAGAGCAAGAGAAAGAGCACGAGAGTTGTACCAAAGTGGAATAGGTGGTGCCAGGGTGTGCAAAACCCCATGCATACAAATGGTATGCTAACAAGATACATTTGTCTATGGTATAGTAGAGTTGGTGCCTCGATCGCGTATCTACAGGCTCCGTTCGAGTTTCGTCCATACTCCACTCCCTCCATCGTTGTTCGATGCGAGAAAGAGACGAGAAGACAAAACCCGTCTCGATGCTTCACTCACTGCCCCCAAAATACCCCCCCCCCCCCCCCACGCCCTTTTATACGGTCTCCCTCGCTGTTCCCGCCATAAGCAGATTTATAGATCGCTCGTGTATGGGCCCCGCTTATGATTGGAACCATTTACATTATGCAGGCATATATTACCACCGATAAATGCACTTTATATATGGAAAATTCTTGGCCAGAGGGCATGCGATATCTAATTCGAAATTCTTCGTCCCTTTGATGAACATGACGAAAAAAAAGAAGGTACTGGTATTGCATGCTTCATGGAAATGGACTGGCATTTATGATATTGTTGAATCAACGTCATCCACTGTCGATTATCCGCCATGCATCAACCCTTCAACGATACACAGGGTTCTCCTGACCATAGCATTTTGCAGAAACAAGCGTATGTTTGGCAAATCTTTTTTTTTCACATATTTAGTGCAAGCCACTGAAGCCCCACTAACTCGGAACATCACTTAAGTATCTACCTTCGATTTTGGCAAAACTCATATGTGTGATAAAGCATTGAAAACTATTAGACACCTATTATTTTTATCGGCGGAAAAACGATTTTAAGGGATGAAACTACCCTTCAAACAAAGGCGTCTTACTGCTTATAATTTATTGATTTTTCAATACTTCTATAGTGGATTTTTTTATTGCTTTATATTAGAAGAATTTTGGTTTTGATTTCATTCAGATCGGTGGACTGCTTGTGGGGGAAATTTCAAAATAGCCACCCGACGCGCCTTTCTTTGAGGGGTGGGTGTTCGTCTTAGAACCGTTTTTTCGTCGATTAAAAAAAATCACGTGTCTAACAATCTTCAATGCTTTATCACATATATGAGTTTCAGCAAAATCAAATGCAGTAACTTAAGTTATATTCCTTGCAAGCTAACCTAGGGCTAGTCTAGCGTGGCGCAATTCGGCGGGCTGCACTTGAAAGATGGACCATTCTGAGATGGGATAAAAATCACATGAGCTGCAGTTCGTCTATCCCAAACATTTGGAAGAGTCGATTGCAGCTGAATGTCAACATCTTGGTGCACACCCAAGATCATTGGGATTGTACTCAATTTCAGAAATTAGATTCTGCACAGTACAGTATTGCAACAGAATTCACGCGGTCGAAATCTCGTAGAGGTAATTTTCATTGAGGGCTCATCGGAGTGTAAAATGTTCAAAAAATCTTTTTTTTGCATTATCCGATAGCGAAGACAGTTGAGAACATGCTGTTCAATTTTGCGGGGATGGACGCGTTTTTCTCGAAATGTCGTTTTTCAATACGGTGTACACTCTCAGAGGAAGATTTTCCAACCTATCCGGCTCAATTTTTTACACAACATTTTTCATGACGACGCTATTCTTCATCTTACTATAGAAGCTTTTTTTATCTTCATTTTTTTAACGAAAAACTGTCGAAAAAATGGACTAAATTCGAGACTATTTTTTCAAACCGCCGCCATTTTGTCAATTTTTATCAAAAAACCTACATAGCAAGATAGCGGGTTTCATACTGATTAATGATCTTTTTACAAATTATGTTTCAGATCATGATTACTGCCACAACCGTGTACTCCGTGAGGACTCCTTTTTTCGAAGACATTTTTAACTGTTAAAGAAAGAAAAAAAAACGTTTAAAAAATTATTTTCTGTCCTTTATGAGTGCTTTGATTTGACATCAAATATTAGACTGATTAGCGTATTGAGCTACGGAAAAAAATCGCATGCTTCCGCATTTGTATTTCGGTGTGATTACTGCTTTTGGGAAACGAGTAATGGAGGGAGGATTGGGGAGAGGGCGGCGAATAATGAGTTTTTCCTAGGGGCATCATTCTATTTTTATTGAAGAGTTATTTTATATATTTTATAAGATATATTTTTTTTTGAAGTGGTCCTCATTTATTTCTTTGGTCAATTTAATAAGATCAATTTCCCAAAACCTGTTTTGCGATAAAGTTATGCATGTACAAATATATGCATATTCACGTAATCAATTATCCAATATCAGGCAGCAATTTATGCCCGTGTATTTTGAATCAAATAATTATTGGGTTGTTTTGATTGGGTCTTGGCTTAATTCTAGTTAATTTGATAAATAAAGTAACGTTTCATCGATTGGAGTAAAAATTGTACAATTAAATGGAATTTCTATTCTCTGCCTAGACCAACCGGATTATTACTTCGATTTTTAATTTCTTGGAGAGGTCCTCACTTATTCCTTTTAGTAAGTTTCCTGACGTGAAGGGCCTTTCGTATGCTCGGTGCTCAAGGTATTTATACACGACAGAGGTACACGGATGGGGGCTCGTTACATCGCTTTTACGGGAGGGTTTTCGGACTTTTTGCTCACTGTGCTCAGCCCACCGTCGGTTAAGAACACACGCGTCCACTCGAACGCACATGTGCACATACATCTCATATCTGCAGTCCTTCCGCAATGTTTTCTCCTAGAAAAAATCCGCGTGCACACACGAGGACAAGAGTTCGTGAAGATTCTCTTCGTGACTTGTCGTCTCTAAGTGTAATGTCGTTGTCGCGATCTATTTTATCGTAATTTCATCGTTCTTGTGAGAATACTGGCGCAATTTGATTGCCCATAGATGATGATCGAAAGATGGAATCCGATGGGAACGGTTTTAATAAAGGAGGTGCTCATTATGATGTTCAGTAATTATGTATCGACCCACTTTTTGGGGAAACAATCGCTTAGAAATTCGGCCGAAAATTATGTAAATTCGGGATTAAGTGGACGAATTGAAAAATAACCTGAACCAAACGTCAGGCAACAATCACGTTACACTTGTCAAATGTCATCAGGTTTTCGATTCCTCGACGCGTTTTTGCGTGGCGTCGATTCAAAGTTCAAAAGTGACAGATAAAATTCCATCTTAGCGTATACAGAGTATGCGGTGTGTGCATCAGTGGGGTATTCGTCAGTGGGGTCGAAATCAGTGGGGTAAACCTTTTTTCAAAATTATTTGGCGTCAAGATGAAACGCGAAAGGGTTATAGGTATACATATGATTTGCGCTATCGAATAACCCAGTAATGCTTAAGGCGACAGTGAGTCAATTTCGAAAAGTTATTATTTTTATTATTTTTTTTAAGTAAGGGGAAGGGAGTTTGAAAATGAATTTGAAAACTGTTGTATGGAATCGACCTTTCCTATTATTTGTAGTATGAGAACACAGTATCAAAGAATTATCAACAACAGCGTCAGTATAATTTGCAAACATTTTTCAATTAGGAGTCCAAGACTCTACAAATCTAATAATTATTCTTATTTTATTGTCGATAATTCTTTGTTACTGTGCCCTCAACCTACAAATAATAGAAAAATGTAATTCCCTGCAACATTTTTTAAACGTTCTACTAATCTACAGGAAGGTCTGAGTAGTATTGGCCTTCCGCTGACTGGGCGATGCGCCAGCCGGATTCACGGCTAGCCGGCCACCGCTCTGAGTATCGGCCATGCACAACGCCGGTTAAGGGGGGCGATAACTTTAGGCAATGAAAACATTTGCTTATTTTCAGTTTTTTTAAAGGAAATATTTCTTCACCTTTTTTTACGTCTAGGATATTTTTTTACTATTTCCGGCTGTTACATGGCATTTTTTTTATTAATCTTTCAAAATCTGAGCCATGTGGCACGGTCTTATAAACTGCATTTTCAAAACTGGCGTAGCGTATAGCTGAAAAACTAATCGACCGATTCTAATGAAGCTTGTTATAAATCTTTCTAATCTCAGCCCCTGAAACATGACCCTAAATTTTGTTAAAAACACAAAAATACTGTATTTTTTTATAGCACAACCTAGCCATTTTTTTCGGAAAATTCAATTTTCAAAACGTACCGCTTAATCGATTTTCAACATTTCTCACTTTTTTGGTTCTTATTTTGCGTATGAGTGTTAATGAAAGAAAAATCTTTGTTGGTTCTTTTCCGGTTTTCCCGCCGACGCTACGTACCACGCCGTCTGACAACACCCGCCACAACCTGTTTAGAAGACCGTGCCATACCTATCCCATTTTAAAAAGTTCATAAATAAAAAAATATACTATTAACAGCCAAACGTAGTAATAAAACATACCCCGACTCTAAAAAATAGTTTAAAACATCGTTACTTAAAAGCAGTACCGCCGAAGCCGACCCCCAACTGCCCATCCACCAGTGTCAGTGAATAATAAACATATCCTCACCGCAATGTTTTCCATCCAAATATATCTCCACGTGTCCAAAAACACGTTCGATGCCCTACCATCGCCGCACACCGAAAAATAGGCGTGACAAATAATAGAAACGCTATAAGAGAATTGGTAAATAAACGTTCCAAAATTGGAAGATTCTAGATTAAGACACTGATTCCAGAATTAAAAAAAAACCTAATCCCTCTGTACAGGAACTTCATCGAAATTTTGGTATTAGCATTTGTCTGAAATTTCATTATGTTCAAAATCGCCTTCACCGACAAGATGACTTTTCCGAATAAATTCCTGTCCCCGTCAAACACCATGCTCCAATGGCAGCCCAAATATGAAGAATAGTTTGCTAGTGTCAAAAGTTTTTTTTTGTCATTCAGTTATTCGATGCATTCGTTGCTTCGGCATAATATGAACGAGTTTTAGAATCTATAATAAGCTTGGAAAAAAGTATATCTGTATAGACGAGCAGAGAGATCCATTGCTTCAGCTTAAGCCGAGAGTATGTATAATAACAACATGTTCACTCGTTTATCAGTAGACAAAAGAGGAGGAAAACTTTGGC